>OX276350.1:0-1200000 GCA_946251885.1 Cosmia pyralina | reverse complement strand
TCGGTATGTAAAGATGGTCACCCATCCACGGACTGACCCCGGCAAGCATAGCTTTACCTGATGGATCGACCTGTGTGGCTGTTATTACTTAGCCACGAGCTCCTCTCTCAACTCTCCTCTCCTCAACTCTCCTCTCCTCTCTCAACAACAACCTAACAACTGAAAATAAACAAAAGAGCGAACTCGTTTAAGCGCCTATGCCCACATTATTGAGGGTTCATTATCACTTACCAAATTATAAACGCTCTCACTACCCCCACAACTCACGCCACGCTAAGGGGAATATACGTTAAAAATGCGGATTAATGAGCTGCGGCAGCGCATCCATTCGAACGAGACGAATCTGGCTCGCTATTGAATGATTGTGATTAATGTTAGCGCGTATCGCTCCCCAGCGAACGAGCAGTATGGAAGATAGCAGCCATTTATTTTGGAGTATTTGAGAGGAAATTGTAAAGAGGTAATTTTTAGACGCTAGGAGGTTTAGTATTCTTGGTGTACTTCACAAATATTTGTCATTGTCGCGGGCTAAGCATTGTTGGGGCTAAACATTGTCGAGGGCTAAATATTGTCGAAGGCTAAATATTGTTGAAGGCTAAACATTTTCCAGGGTTAAACGTAATAAACAACATAATAATAGCTTTATGTGTCCATCACTATCATTTCAACCGAAAGACGTCCACTGCAGCTGGACATAGGCCTTCCTTCAGCGTCGCCACATCCACTGGTTCTATGCTTCTCGCATCCAGCGGCGTTCAAGCCACCCTTTGTGCTATATGATCAATGGCTTCTTCTTATTAACGATCATTGCCTTTGATACCTGCCTTTGATATAAAAAAAAAAACAATCAGGAAGATAGATAAAGTCTTGCCATGCCAGGTATACTGGATTCAGCATTTGGTCTACACTAGACGTAGCTGCATATTTACACCTTCTGACATTTGCAATCCAATAACAGCTGGACTATATTATCTCGTGTTCGCGGCGGCACCAACAGTATTCTCAGTGTATTCGTAGATCGGTGGGATTCCCCGATGTTGCGGAGGTGGATGCGGCTCCATGCCGAAATTTAATTGTATATTTTTATGTGTCTGTAACCTACTAACACTAGAATTTAAGTTAAAATTGTTACTAACCCTATGGACTCCGGTCTGAAATAAAAATATTCTATTCTATTCTATTCTATTCTATTCTATATTGATTCTAAAGGTCAGACCGATTTAGATATTCCATCATATCTGGATTCTTGCTACTAGTCACAATGCAATAGTCACGAGGTTTTATAGGACATCTAGAACCTAAGGTGGAAGGACTCGTGTTTTCTTAAAGGTCTTCTAAATCGACTGACCTTCACTGATCATAATAAAATTATTTCAACCAAAAGATTTCCACTGCGATGCGCGAAGTGACTATATAAAATGTTTGGATCCATTCCGTTTTTATTTAGCCCTGACTGTCTGTTCAACTAAGTGGCTCCTATAATCCATTTTAAATTTTCTCTTTACTTCCGCATCAACGGAACGTACTTCGAACAATATCAGTGTATATCTTGTTTCCGTATTGAGAATCTGTGAGAAATTGCACTCATTTTTCTCGCAAATTGTAACTGAAGTAAAGGAAATAGATGAGCTCGCAGCTTGTCGATAGTTTAAGACTTGTCGGTTTAGTTATTGTTGTTATTATGTCGATACTAGCCGTTGCCAGCGGCTTCGCCCGCGTGAATGTTGGAATAATACCCACGGGAACCTAATGTTGTTTGTTGTTAATGTCTAATGTTTCCGGCCGCTGACAGCTGCGCGCACAGACAACTCATTCTGCGGCGTGGGAGTCGGTGCTGTCGCGGAGCGGAATGCGGGAATATTGTCATTTCTGTATATTTTATCTATACCTATAGAATTAACTTTATATTTTATTTATTTTTTAATTGCATATTATTTATCACATGCTGCACCGGTCGACGTCATCGCGTCAACGCCGGCTATCGCTGAAAACCAGCGCTGGGGCTTCGTTTCGCATGGGGTCGCGGCATTATGCTGAGCGGTAGCCGTTTTGCGTAGATGTGACGCATATTTTCCCCAAAACTTACTTTTTACTTTGTTTTATTTTATTTTGTTGTCCTTTGCGTCATGTTTACCGCAAATAAACGTATTTTCTTTCTTTCTTTCTTACTACTGGGATAAAAAGTATCCTATGTGTTAATCCAGGTTATAAACTATCTGTGCGCCAAATTTCATCCAAACTCGTCTAGCCGTTTTTGCTTGATTGAGTAACAAACATCCAAACATCTTCACAAACTTGCACATTTATAATATTATAGTAGGATTTATTTTATAACTACGGGAATGTAACTTTTAATATTTTTTTTTTTTTTTGGAAACACATCAAAACGTAACGGGATAAAGTTTTGAAATTACTTTTCACAAAATCTTTATTATTACGTGTTTTTCTTTATTTCCTTTTCATCTCTTAGTTAGTCAGTGGAAGTGTCCCAGAAGCAGATCTGTCAAAATCTGGGACAAATCGACAGACTACAGAATTATCATTCCCCGTACTGACCCATCGCTCTGGATCCATTGAAATGGATCAGTATCAGATAATCCGTCATGTACAGTATGAAAAAATAATTTAATATATAATTCCACGACGTATGTAGGTACCTACATGTACATACTAACAGAATACACACCGACACACTGTTTAGCTATTTAATTTGTTATGAACTTAATATGATTTCTGCTTTCAATTACGTCTGACTAAATTCTATACTTCCTCACTCGGTTTTAATATTAACCCGTCACCTGAATACGACGTAATGTGGTGTACGGGACCCTCAGGGGCCTTTTTGTGGGGATCCGTGCAGAGTGGCAAGAGCCCGACGTCGACGGTTGAATGGGAGAACATCAATATAATTTAGAGCAACCTGCCTCTGACGATTGATCGCGCAGTTAGCAACGGCTACTGATTGCTTTGTGATTTTGTAGATGAAAATTGATAGGATATGGCTTGTTTCTGTTAAGATATTATTCTATCGAAATGACTTAAATAGCTGTCAGTCTGGTGATGGTGTCGATGATCTCATCTTTCTGTAATTCAATAAATTCAAAACTAACTCAGCCTCAAAGAATTTAGTTTAATTAAACCAGTTTATAGGCACTTTTGAATTGCCAAGGAGTTGGGCTAGTAGCCCTTTTTAAAGCGTAGTAGGGTCCTATAGAGAAGAAAGGCAAGAAACTACATGGACACTTTATAAAAAAAAGATTGTTATGGATCTACCATGACAGTTTCCATCACTTTTTAGAGTGTAGATATTGCTGAACTTGATTATAAAATTAATGAGACCGTTAATTCTTATTAACCGCGTTCAAAAAAGGAGGAGGTTCTCATTCGTATGGTAATAATTTTTTTTTACGTATGTTCGGGCATAACTCCGTCATAAAGACTAGTAATTTTTAATTAGTACAAATACTTAAAGGGCTTATTAGAGAAGGTCTTGTTATTATTTATGTAGTCTCAATAAATTCATAAACAGCAAAGTTATTAGCGTTTGTTTATATCCCAAAATGTCACTCAGTTTATGGAAATATTGTACAGGCTACATAGTAGTATTCATTAATCATGGAAAATCACTGCGCGTAGTATTTTCTAGTAGCAATTGTTATGAATTTACCAATTATGACAAATTTTCGTGGTCAATTTTGGGATTTAATTTTTTTGACTTTTGACTATACAAATATGATGATGATGAGTAACGGGTACGGATAATGCCCCATTTTTTTTTGTACTAATTAAAAAATAGTAGTGTATAAACGCATTTACATTTTTTTTTTTTTTGTTTAAAGGGTATGCTTTTGAGGTGATCCCATTCACCAAGTCAGAATCTGCTGAGGGGGATCCCTTGGAAATCGTAAATTTTGTAGGCACACCTATATCAATTTGAGTATTTTTTTTTTTACTAAAACTCGTGCATTTGCTTTCGGAAATCACCATTTGGTGAAGTGGAACTGATGATGAAGTCCAAAGATAGCCATCGGAACTACTCAATTACCTAAGGATTTCACGGGTTGCGATTCGATTACTTTAATAAGGTTGCTAAGCAATTCAAGCTTGTCACAATGCAAACGGTGACTTCACCATCAGCTCCAGTTCTCCTGGTTCTTACTAGGAGAACTCCTCAACAATTTACGTCCCTGCATCGGGAAAAGCAATATTTCGTAAAAGGTGTTGTGCAGTTGACATTAGGCTATTGTAACTTAAATAAATTACAAACTTATCTACTAAAAATTTAAAAAAAAAATATATTTTTTACTTTTTTTTTTAATTTGAAATTGAATTTGAAAAAAGTTTTTATTTGCACCAATGATTTTATGCACCATTTTATGTCCAGGCAAACACTGTTCATTCCAAGGTTGCCTGGAAAAGATCACAGACAGCGATGTGATATATACCCATTGTATGTTTTGCAGTCTTTAATTTATTTTTTTGTTATTTAATTTTCTGTATCCTATTATTGCTCCAATGCAGGGCAAAGGCCTCTTCTTATACAGAGAAGGCACGAACATTATTGTCGTAATTCACTAGGTACAATGTTTTATAACTCTTTAAATGTGTATGCCATCCCAAGGTCAAAAAGCCAATAAAGAAAATTGCATCAACCAACAATCCAGTTAAAATGGCGTCTAGTCGTAGTTTCATTGTCTGCATCACACCTTATCTCATTCTTTATACTCCGTTACATTTTACGAGAAGCGTAGAATAATATAATATAACAAGCGACCAACACTATTCCTTTCAGAGAGGGACGTGCAATTTAAAATGTTTCTAGAAATAAAGTTATTGCTACAAATAATATTGTATTTTTTGTGTTGTACACACGGCTACATATCAAGCTATACACCGTATAGTGAGAGGTCAGCTTATACTGGAAATGTATAGCTTCTTATCCGACTACAACGAAGCAAAAATTGAGGGTTATGATTTTTTTCTTATTTTAACTTCTGTTCTTCGTACCATGATATGCGTAGACATTCTAGTCTAGATTAACGAAAGCAACAAATTGTATAAGTAACCTTGAATATACTTGCATAATAATTTTGAACCCTGTCTCACATTCCTCGCTAAAATCATCGAAACATCGAGAATAATAGTTCCAATATCCAATAGTCACCTGATATTTTGTCGCCATAATAGACTGATTCGTATAGAAGTTTTAGCAGCGCCATGTTAGGATGTTTGCACCTCCACTGATAGATTACTTGACTATTATTTCCCTTACACCGTACTTACAGTCTACTTAAAACAAGATAATATTTCCATAATAAACAGGGTGTAAGTGTAAACAGTGGCAACTTAAACTCAAAGCATTTATTTCAATTAAACCAATTACAGGCACTTTTGAATTGTCAAGGGGTCGGTCAGTCAAAAAGATGAAGCTAGGCGCCCATTCCAAAGCATAGTAGGTACCTATGGAGAAGAACGGGCAAGAAACTCCACGGACACTCTTTTAAATCAAGATATGGTTACAAAATAATGGTTACATCATTCATGTTGAAATTTTACATGTGAGAACGATGCAAAAAAAAAAAAAAAAAACAATTCAAATATTTAAATTAAATTAAAATAAGCCGTGGCCGCTAAGGTATGACCAGCCTTCACTGACAGCGCTTGTTCACGAACTAAACAAATAAACCAATTAATAATTTCAAATAAACCAATTACAGACACTTTTGAATTGTCAAGGAACAACCTTTTACGGGGTCATTGTACTCATCATTATGAACAACTTTTACTATGGGACCAAACCTGAAATCGCGAAAAAAATATCAGCTGTTCGCATAATTCGTCGAATGTAAGGAACAGCTGATTTTTTTTCGCGATTTCAGGTTTGGTCCCATAATAAAAGTTGTTCATAATGATTAGTACAATTACCCCTTAAAAGGTTGCCACTGTTTACAGGTTCAACCTGTACAAGCCAGTCATTAAATATTGTTATGTTTTGTACATGGGTTCAAAAAAGGAGGGGAAAGAATCATAGGGCATCAAAAAATTCGTCCGCATCGCTGTCAACAGGAAAAGTACCCAAAAGACTGGCAGCATTGTCATGTTGTATGGCAATGCTGATTCTTTGGCCACAAAATAGGCGCCCTCACATTGTTCAACCGCTTAGCGACGTTTTGAAAAACATCTCGTCTTGAAATAAAAACGGTAGCTTTAAAAAAATCTACTTATAAAACCAAAGTGCAAGTGCTACCCAACAATCGCGCTATGATCGCTTCTACAAGTTACGTCATAGCTCCTCAACCCGTTGGATTATCGAGTCTTACCACAAGCTCTAATACTCCTCTAACATAGTTATCGGGGCCAGTGTAAGGGCGCCCACACACGCTTGATTGGAAACGCGACCCGCTTTTGTCGCAAGTAATCTACTGATGTTAGGTAGCTCATTAAGTATACAACCCGCCTAAAAGCTGAAATACGACTCTAAATTATATATTTTGGCGCTTTTGTTACGCCTTAAATTGTCTGTTTTGGTGTACCTACAATGGTGAATTTGGTTTTCGAATTTGAATTTTAAAATTATGGTAAGTGTCGAAGTCTTTGTGGAAGTAAGTTTAGAGCTAATTTAATACGATTGTGGTGGATTCAAGACCTTTTAAACTATGCATCGTACCTAGGTACTGTGAGGGCTCGAACCTCACAGTAGGAGAATCACTATATTAATAATGAAACGAGAGGGACTCTAGTTGAATGGGGCTGATGCCGCTATATTTTATAAGCTTCAGATAAATTATAATTCACACTCCTTAACTAAAATGGTTCTACGTGGAGCCCTACCAGAATCTATCTGTCATCCTACAAAGAAAAACGAGGTTCGTTTTTCATTCTAGAATACATTCCATATTTGAATGATTGAATGTCAGCCAGTATAACATTGTCGAGGTTTGACCAAAGCAACAAACCTCTACAGTACCTACCAGGAAAAATAAAGAATGAAAATCTGTTTCTACTTTTCATTAGAATATTGAAAGTTACACAAGTGCCCAATCTTTTATATAGGTACATAATTGTAATTCCAAATTGTGTTATATGTAAAAAAAAAACACTTTTTCACAGAACCTACAAATTTTATTAAATTGCTTTTAACAGGCTTTTATGTTTTCCCGATCCGAAACTTAATGGGTTTCTGAAACTCGCTATGAACAAAAACAAGCTGATCCGCCCCATGAAATTCTATTTTACAAAAACCCAAAAAAGAAGCACTTAGTAAATTGTTTGGTATTTATATACAAATAGGTACCTATTTGAACTGTTTCACAAAATTTAAGAAAATTGGGAATTATTGTTAAGTGACCGGATTTCTAGACATGATACAACTTAACTATATTTGCAGGCTTATCGTGGCATGTGTAAAACATCTTACTAATATTAGCAGTAAACTTCCCTCCTCAAGAACACAACGATGTTCAATACCGGACACTAAAACCCCGAGTTTCAATCCGCACACATTTCAGACCATAATTTAAATATTTGATGGAAACAACCCGCTCTAATTTCAAACAAGAGCAAAAATCATGTGGTAAACACACATGTGGAATAATGGCATGATCGTGGTTAATCCCCATATCCGATCTAATACTAAAGCAAACATACTTAGTTTTGCCGGTATTTAACGTTAGGATATTGTCATTTAGCCATTTTCTTACAGTATCAAATCCAGATTCAGCGGCGTCAAATACTTCATTCCATTTATCAGCAGAAAAAACGAGAGCAGTATCGTCCGCAAAAGAGATGATTTCACCCTGGGAAAGTATTATGTTAGTAAAGTCGTTAATATATACAAGAAACAAGGTAGGCCCCAATATGCTACCCTGTGGAACCCCGTGAGTGACTAGACGGTCTGTGCTGGTAAAGTTTCCCACACGAACACACTGACGACGGTTTGAAAAATAGGTTTCGAAGAGCTTCAACTGCATGTCTCATATTATGGTAATTAAACGTCTTCGTTCTTTCACCCCATATAACAGAATTGTGGCAGGTATTCCGAGTCAACAGATTAGGCCGCACCACTTCTAGATTACATTCAACACACATAGGTAGATGATCCGACACGTAAATATCCTCGGCCACATCCACATTTTCAATTGTACTCCAAGCTGCTACAGATACTAGACAGTGATCCAACCACCTCCTACTCCCGTAAACATCACTAATAAAAATGTATGTATCACTATAAATGCCCCGTTTTTCTATATCAGCACAAATCCATGATTGGTCAGTACAAAATTCAATCAACTCTCTATAAAACAACTCATGAGGGTGAGCATTGAAATCACCCAGCATAAAAACATTTTCTATATCGCAGCTTGCTATGGTAGCACTTATCTCACTTAACATATCTGTAAAAATATGTAAATTGTCTGGACAATTTGTAGGCATATATACAGAGAAAACAAGAATACTACGACCCTTAGAACGAGGCTGTGATGGCCACTAAGCGAGGACTACAGATACCGACTCAAAGATGCCCTTCCTCCAGAGAATGGCTACCCCACCATGCTATATATTTGTTGAATCTTATAATTGTAATTTTGTTAATATTGATATTTTTGTATGCTCAAAATCCAAATTTAAATGCAATGTTATGGAAATTATTATATCCCAATAATGTTAATAGGAATGTAAGCTAATCTAAACTTTATTATTTATATATTTGTTTTTTTTTTGTGTTAGTTGCCAAGAAATCAATTATAATTTCTATTTTGCATGATGTAATTAATTTATTATTAATGTGATGTAATTATTTATTAGTTTTATTGCCTATCTAGTGGCACTCGTTATCATATTTTCTTTTGTTAATATGCGGATAATGTAGTGGGCTGCAATATTGTTAACATTTTGTATTATCTTTTCTCTATTTCAACACATATTGTAGCTGTTTATTGTCCCTGAATGAAATAAAATAAAATGAGGTCTTCCTCTCAATAAGCCCTCAGAGGGGTCTATAGCCGACTTACCGGTATATTTAAAATAAGGACTTATTGTTCCTAACATTGGAGTATCATGGGAAAGTAGCCAGGTCTCTTGTAGGGCCACTAAATCAGACCTCTCACATATATCCCTAATATTATCTACGGATTGTTAAGCCTACTTACAATTAAAGTACATAAAATGCACAAAACGTCTAAAAACAATGATACTTGGCCATAATTCATAATTTAAGAACAAGTCAACTTTGTGCTTGAAAACATACAGTTTAAACGCATTGTACTTCATAAATCACTTCATGTTTATCTGTTGTAGCGATACGATTTCACTTGGTTAAGCTACGCTTGCCAGTTATACCCATAACGACGTCAGAAGCCTGAAAGTCTGACAACCAGTCTTAGTCTAGTACCGTGCTACCCAGTAACTGAGTTGTGTTGTGAAAAGGCAACGTCGTTGGGAAAAGGCTATGCTGATTGATATGTATTTTTAAGAATAATTTTGGCAATGCTGCCAGTCTTCTGGGCACGTTTCCGGATGACATCGATGCGGACGAGTACTTCAACGTGACGAGGACGAGTGTCCTTTTGTTTTGTATTTATTTATATAGTTAATTAGTTAGTAAGTTATCTTGTATAATATTTAAGACTATCACAAGATTAATAATGTAGGCGTATTCTTAATCTGTCAACGAAACTATATTCATAATTTTTCCCTGCCGAACCCTGAACCGTACGTATTCTCCTCCCTGAATCTTCAAGTTGAATGTGTTCCTAGCTAGAACGGCCGGTATTTGGGTCTTCTCATAGAGGGATACTTTCATTTGCTGAAAGAGCTGGTAGGCCATCACTTTGATCTCGCAGAGAGCGAATCTAGAACCTGGAAATAAAATAATTATCATCATTTTTAGCTTCTATGTTAACTTCTTGGTGTAGAGGTCACAAGGGTCGGAGTATGCAAGGTGAGGGGTCCTAGGTTCGAAACCATGTTGGGCCTCACGTTCTCCATTAAAATATTCTCAGTAACAATTCGATACATGGCCACAAATTCAGTATTTACAATGCGTGCCACGAAAGGTGATACTTGACACCCCACATAGTTTGACTTGCGCAGTAAATTATAATTCTCTGATTCTGATTATTCTGATTTAAAGGTCTCTTTAGCGGTATGAGGTCTGAGACGGGAAGGGACCGGGCGTCATCGGAGCGGCGGAAAGACTGCGGGAGGCGCGATACTGCGCTCGTCAAGTCTCATCTTTCGTGGCACGGATTGTACATTAGCTCCACCTTCTATCACCTACATGATACTTATAACATAACTAGCAAAATCTGTGAGTACTACGTTACTACGAAAATGTTATCAAAGGTCTCTACCTACCCCTCCGGGAAATACAATTCGTGATGTAATGGAATAACCACGCTTGGCAGGGTATGGTTATTGCAGATTTAGAAACCAATTTCACAATAATATAACGCTTCAGCACCTCCATAGCCATTCAATATTCATATTCTTTATTGATATTCACAAACATTGCTCATAATAAAATAAAACCATCTAAATTCCAGAATTTCTAATATTCCATCGATGAAAAGACCATTTTCATATCTAAATCTGTAAGTAATATGTAATTGGCTCGCTTGAATATAATATTAAGCCAAAAACTGAAATATTGTCTCTAAATTCTATAAGGGTGGCTTAGACACATGTATATTTAAAACAGTCTGACTCCTAAACGGTTCTGTGCCAATTTCACATGTCAGAATTCTGAATAGTTCAATTCTTTCAAGGTACCTTCGGATTTGATATGAATATGTATGGCTGAAATAGCTTTGATGTATTATATTCACCTTGAAGGCAGGTGAAGGTCGGGCCAAACCAAACAGTAATCTATAAAGAGAGTAGTTGACTTAGCTGGTAAAACGGAATTCATAGTGAATTTTACTGATTGCTGAAATATGCGGAGCGACTTGTTGACAAAAAGATCCAATTTTATTTAAGTGTGAATAAACTATAGCTGTTTATAAACCACTACTGGGCAAATACTTTGATTTCCAAACTACACAACTTTGCGCTAAAAATGTTGTGAATCATTTGATTTTATATTTACCAATACAGTTTCTAGGTCCAAGTGCAAACGGTAAGTATGTGAACGGCTTAATTTTGTGTTTGTTCTGGTCCGAGAATCGTTCAGAATCGAACTTGTAGGGGTCTGGGAAGAACTCGGGGTTATGGTGGAAAGCCCAAATCGGGATGTTTGCGGCTTCTCCTTTCGGATATAGAGAAAAAAAAAACAATAAGTACGAGTAGGTAATAGTAACAATGGATACAGACAAGAATAGAAGCACAAAAGATAGAGAATTTTTGAAAAAAGGGGGGCTTTTGTCAATTAGTGGGACAAAGTAAAAGATAGTTTAAAAAATACTCCTAACGAGAAGTAAACGCAATGTAATTACGAAAAATGTCTGTGAAGTATAATTTTATTAGGAGTATTATTGTACGAGTATTGACCAGACCAATTAATCTGTGATATGAAGCCTTCACTCATTCATTCATTTATTAATTATTTTTGCATGTTACTCTGTATATCTAAACATGTTTAAACTTTATTTTAAAACTGACTCAATCTGCCTAGCCTTCTCCCAACTACGTTGAGGTTGGCTTCCTGCCCAACCAGATGCAGCTAAATACCAGTATTTTACATGGAACGACTGCCTATCAGACCGCCACAATCCAGTAACTGGGCAATACGATACCCCTTGGCCAGACTGGTTGTCATCCAGTTGTTGTTGTTGACATCCACGTGCAACCTGTTACCATGGATTGTATACATGATTCTCAAATAATTATCTGCTATTATTAAAAATAATTATCTGTTCATTTGGACCGCGTATGTGCTGCAGTTTTGTAGGAAACAACATATTTTTTTTAATAACCGACCGAAAAAATTACATTGGTATATATAAAAAAAATATATTATTGTATAAAATTTATATAATCATCATCATAGTTGTTTTATCTTCTACCTATACCGTGTTGGCACGAACTTTATTTAATGACAAAAATGTGCTTGCACTGCTTTTGCTATGGGTTCCATAACAATTTTTTTTTTCATAATTTTATTAGTGATTTTACCCTTTCAAATCTTTTACACTATAATACCAGCCTATTAGTTAAAATTTTAATCACTTAGGACTGATTGTTCAATAGTCAGATAATTTTTATCAGACGAATAAATATGGCGGTTTGACAGCTTTTGTATGAAAAATATGTCAAACTGTCACATTTATTCTTCAGGTAAAAGTTATCAACCTATTGAACAATCAGCCCTTAGACACTAACTAACACTAACACACACACACTAACTTATAACTTTGTAGCGGAATAGCTTAACTACCATTTATACCTACCTTATATATTACCGATACCTTATCATTTGATAAATGCAGCACATAGGGTATTTCTATTTAGTCCTAGCTAACTTTTAAAATGTACTTACCCACTACGTATTAATTATTGCACTGTACCTATATAAGGGACCGATTTCTAGAAATATATTCATTCCACACTCAACCTGCATTTGCGTCTCATTTTCATCCCTGCCTGCGTATCTAACAACTTTATGGTTGACTGCCCAGGGGCAATTCGAAGCTATTTGAATAGAGTCCAATATCACTAGTTTTGACTTACCTTCATAAGTGCCGAGAAGGAAGTATACCCCAAGATGATCAGGACTCTTTTGAAGCCAGAAGTAGCAGTTTCATAGCCCACAGAGTAGAAATCATTGTTCCTATCAGCATGGGAGTTCTTCAGGCCGAAGGCCTTCGCCAATGGTTCGCCAATGGGCGTATCGCGTTGTCAGGTCCTTAGTGTCCACGTCCACATAATCAACTGCAAAATTTAAATAATTGATAGGTAAAATGCTTTGACTTTGACCTTTAGTTTGATCGAAGGTTAAGCTGCGCTTGCCGAGATCGCGCCGTGGTCGTTCCGGGTGCCCATCCATCACAAACCAAGACTCCGTGTCTCAGAAAGACCGTGCCGGGAGAGAGCCGTGCTATGCACGAAGCGCAGGCGAGCCACAGATCCAAAACTTCACGAACTTTTTATATGAAGCACTGTACGCTATACCTACCGTGCAGCGTCCGTTTCCCGTCTGAGTCTTGTTCCCTAGAAATTGAACAGACACGGACGCGATTCACACCCGTGGCGTTCTAGCACAAATCATCTCATCATCGTTGGTCCCGGCTGTCATTTTAGATCTTTGACAGTGGTTTCGGGTAGTCAGAAGCCCAAAAGTCCGACAACCAGTCTTACCAAGGGGTATCGTGTTATCCAGTAACTGCGTTGTGGAGGTCAGATACACAATCACTATATATAAAAAACTTTTTTACAAAAAAATACAACCGACTTCCAAAAACAACACTACAAAATGAAAAATAACTTTAATTTCGGAAGTCGGTGTCTAGTTAAATGTATTTTCGTTTTTTGCCACCGACTTCCGAAATTAAAGTTATTTTTCACTTTGTAGTGTTGTTTTTGGAAGTCGGTTGTATTTTTTTGTAAAAAAGTTTTTTGTGTCAAAATCTTAATGCGGTTCACAGAATACCTCTACTTACCAAGTTTCAACAGTATAGTTCTTATAGTTTCGGAAAAAAGTGGCTGTGACATACGGACGGACAGACAGACAGACAGACATGACGAATACATAAGGGTTCCGTTTTTTGCCATTTGGCTACGGAACCCTAAAAAACGAACGACTACATACAGGGTGGCAACGGCAGGACATCGAAACGCAACCTGTTACCATGGATTCTATACATGATTCGAAACCCCCCTGCGTTGAAATTTTTTACGCATTAATTTTTTTTAAAAACCGCTAAAAATTTTTACCTTTGCGGTCAAAATGTATGGAACAGCAAATATATTTTTTTTAATTACCGCCGATAAAGTTTACCTCAGGGGGATCCAAAATCATGTACTGATAACTGAATCCATGGTGGCGATGTCCATTATGCCACCCTGTATTGATGACTAGGATAACACACTCAAACATTTATTTGAATTTAACTATATGTCCGTTTACAAAAATGGTGAATAAGATTAGAACTATATATGTAAGTATGTATGTTTATTTACTGTCATTAGTATGTTCTAGTGTGCTGATTACGTCTGATAATATTGAAACACCTTTTGCACCTTCAGATGCCTACTAGAGATGACCTCTAGTATCTAAAGGTGCAAAGTACATACAAACAGACAACTAATCTTGTTACAAATATAGTTTATTTCGTAACATAATTCCACCTGATTTGGCTTACACCTCTGACTACTCCTTCGGGAATACAAGGATGATATTATGTTCACGAACGTTAACTTCTGAAGAAGATCATAGTCACGGTTTTAACACATCGGTGTTCGGTTTTGATGATTTGTAACATGTAAATAGCCATTTGATTTGCTTTTCCATGGGTGGTTATTTCATAGAATACTGTATAATTGTACACACACTGTGGTAAAAATTACAGATGTAGGTACTATAATTATAATGTTTAGCATAAAAAATACACCTACATATTGTACATAATATTTATACAGGGCGTGGCGTAAATAATGGATAACCCTGTATCTATGCGTGGGGAACCCCAAGCCCTATAATATAAAAAATTGACAAACACCGGAGTCGAATAAAAAAATGGGATTACCCAACGCATTTAAAAAAAAAAAATTTTTT
This sequence comes from Cosmia pyralina, assembly GCA_946251885.1. Lineage (NCBI taxonomy): Eukaryota > Metazoa > Arthropoda > Insecta > Lepidoptera > Noctuidae > Cosmia > Cosmia pyralina. Next base: position 1,185,290 of record OX276350.1, on the reverse strand, counting down.
GACTTAACATTTTTGGTCACTTCCTCGGCCACCGTGTTCACAAATGAAGGAATTTTCACTATCTGATTTCTGCATAATATTCTGAGATAAACGTGCTCTATGATGTGTATTACAGTTTTAGAGTACCTCATGATTTTGATTCAATATTTTTTTTTTAAATAGCTCCTTTTGCGGTTTAATAGCAATACTTTGTATCTAAAAAAGAAATGGAACATTGATACAGGTACCATTTTGGAACCTACATTATGAACACAAGTTTAAAAAAATATGGGCAGCTAGGTTTCCATTATTTTTTTTGCACCAGACGACCTCGAACTTAAGAAAAAAGAAATACAGAAACACAATTTTTTCACTTTAATTAAAAAAAACCACATAGGTAAGGTACTCTAAAACTGTAATACACATCATAGAGCACGTTTACTTTTAAAATCGTGCCTTTATTAGTTTTGTTTATTTATTTACATATTAATTATTTATACAATAACGAATCTTAAACGCCTGTCATTTTACTAAAGGCAATTATTTTACAACGCGTTTTGAAGATACCTAGTTATGAAATAATATTAATATTGGGACCTTGTTTTTGTTTTATTGGGATCATGAATATTTTAATGATTATTCATAGGTTTACATTCGAATCCAGTCTAGGTAGATTTACATGGAAATTAATGAAGTAGGTAATAAAGAAATATTTCTAAATATATTAGGGTTTGGCGTTAGTTGAAGCTGGTCAAAAAGCTACGAAGCGATTGAAGTTGGATCTAGAGCTGGATTGAGCTGGGTGCTCAGTGAGAGCAGACGGCTGCGACTTACGACTTGTAGGTCGTGGGTTCTAACTGAAGTAGGCTCTTTACTTTGTGTAGGAGGCCTGTGCTCCAGCAGCAGTGGGAACAGGCTAATTATTCTATCCTCAGTTGAGCAGTAGTGACTCAGTTGCGGCCCAGTGGTTACAGCCCCTACTTCCAGGATGTCGTAAGTTTGAACCCGCCCAGGTTCCCGGTTTCCGCCCAACTTCATCACGACTGCTCTCAAACAATTTTTTTTTTTTTTTTTGTTTTGTTAAGATAATAAACTGATGATTATCTAAAGGGAAAAAATACAGAAATCTGATCGACTGCTATTTATTGATTTATTGTTCGGCCTTTCTCTTTGAATATAATGTGTATAAAGACGCTTCTGTCGCTTTTCACGTCTGTCTGTGTGGCCGCATCGTTCTTCTAAACTGCGCAACGGATTTTATTCCGGAAGGTTTATTGATGTTTTGTCAAACCGTAAAAACCGTGCGAAGCCTGGCGCATGTTGCTAGTCTTATACAATTATATGAAGAACCAGCCAATGGCTACAGATGTCCAGTTTTTTTATTTTTTTTTATTTTATTAGGAACAACAAATAGCTACAAAATGCAATATTACAACAGAAAAACATAAATAACTTAGTAATAATATAGCCCACAGCGCTGTTCACAGTTTACCATAAATAAATAAAACCTTAATCACTAGGAGGTGAACTGTTCATTTATGACAGTTACACTTGTACGACGTGGTCTTTGTGCAAGCATACGATGATAGTTCTGTACACTTGTGATGATGGAAACTCGGGGATGAAGAATTAAATCGCCCGTGTTGAGTGTGGTAAAATCACTGATTTATTTTACTTAGCCAGTTCACTAAATGATCGCGCGTATGCAAACGCTGATGTAGCTTAACCTACTTAATGTTACGAAATGTGCGGGTTCACCGTACAACACTAATATTAGTAAATAAATAGAAACAAAAATTAAACATTTAAAAAAAAAACAGCAACAAACAATAATTAGTCTCAGAGTTCAAGTGCCTCATACAAAAGGCTATGAAACCTTTTAAAATAACATGCAAATATATCTATATGATCGAATGCTTCATTGTAGGTTGCTGCCATTCGCCGAACTGGTGAACGTAGACCAGTGTTAGATCGGCAGGTACCTACTGCAAAGAGTTTGACCGCACGCACCCGCCGTCTATGGACAGTTCTGGGGACAGCATAGCACAATACATTATTTAAATCTACACAGTCAAAATTACCATTAACAATGTTATACAATGTCATTGTCTCTAATTGTTTACGTCTAGAGCTGAGCGTCAAAAGCTTGTATTTACTGAGCGATTGGTTATACTGCAGATAAGTTTTGTGACACCTGTAGTGCATTGTTTTCCCACACATTCGTAAACTGACACAATTTAAAAACAAGTAAACTACTTCCTGAAACAGCAAATAAGAGCCTCCATCAAAATAAACAAACCTGACGATACAGCTTCACCCCGCGCCTGCGCAAGCCAACCCTGCTCATTACCGAGGCGCGTCTTCGCGTTCATTACACGCAACGTGTCATCCATTGCGCGATCGGCTCCGGATTAAAAGATAGAAAAAAGGTGAAAAATTACAGGAGCCACCGGCGGAGATTACAAGCTGGATTACCTTCGAGTCATTTATCAACTTCATCTCGGTGCTACTGGAGTTAGGGACGGCTGTGGTACGAGAAAATGTAGAAGCGATTCTGGGAGAAAATAACTTATCCTTTTTTATATCTTAATAAACATACAACCGAATTGAGAACCTCCTCCTTTTTTTGAAGTGGGTTAAAAACAGCAACCCGCCCCAGCTTTGCAAAGTTTTTACGACTTGACAAAACATCGGGATTCCCTTGTTAATGTAAGTTTAACATTAATATATTGTACACACGAACCATTCGGGATAAGTTCTCTAAATTATGGTGAAAACCGCATCAAAATCCGTTGCGGAATTTGGAAGAGCAACGCGGTCACACACAGACACGAAATACGACTTTGATTTATAATAATATGTTTATAGACTAAAGATTAGATTAAGGTTAAAATTCGTAATGGTTTTAACACTACTACAAAACCTGTAATGTTAACATAATTGAGTCAAAAATGGTAAAACATTATCACATAACTCATCAAAATGTGGGGAACAGCAGATTTTTTTCGCGATTTCAGGTTTGGTCCCAAAGTAAAAGTTGTACATAACAATGAGTACAAATGACCCTTAAGAGCTTGTGCGTAATTTAAGTTACATACATTGTTATAATATTAGTACATAACAATTATGTGTTTGTAAGAAGCAAATGATTGCAAAATTTAAAATCACAGGACTTTTATTGATATTGGCATTTTAAATTGCTACGTAGCAACTAAAAAACATTATTTTCGCAGAGTTTTACAAAAGAAATATTGAATTTTTCACTGGTTAGCAATCCAGAGCAACTGAATATTTTGTTTATTTATAGTTTTAGGCTTGACTTGTAGTAGTAAATTTCAAAAAGTGTCCGCTAGCTATAAATATCTTGTAACTTGTACCCCCGCCCGCCCAAGGCCGCCCAGTGACAGTGACGCTGGGCGGGCTAACATCCCGATAACTAATACTAGCGCTGGAATATTTGACATCAAGAAAAACTATCCTAATTCAATTCCTCTATCTCTCTCATTTATTTTGTACATTTCTTGCTTAATATTTATAAGTTAGTGAGGAAAGTAATCTTGCAAGAGTCTGCGATGCAAAAAAAACCGGCCAAGTGCGTGTCGGACCACTAAGGGTAAAGGGGAAGGGTGAAGGGTTCCGTATAGTTGAAAAGAATTTAACTCAAAAACAAACTTTTACTTTGGCCAGAGGCTAAGCACACAACCTGGCCATGCCGCCAGTCTCTTGGGTACATTACAGTCGCCAGCGATGCGGAGGAATTTTTCGATGCCATATTTTAGTTTGTGAATAGTTGTATAAGTTAGGATATAATTTTGTTATTTTTATTAATTAGGTATAAGTTATTATTTACGTAAATATTATTTTAATTCTGAATAAAGCATTACAAAAACAAACTGGACATTACAGTTGAAAAACATGTTCATACATTGATATGCGTCACGGTAATTTTTTTGTAATCGCAAAAAAAAATAAGTGGAAAAATTACAAATTAACGATTTACGGACTTTTCCATTACTTGTGCTGTGAGAGCTTGCTTCTTGCCAAAGAATCATGGCAGAACTTGGTCTGGACTTTTTTTTGGCGTATGGGCGCCAAAAAAAAGTCCAGATTTCATTTAAATTAATCAAATTTAATTAATTTTCTACGATTTTTTAATAATTCACTCCTTCTCGTAAAGGCCGGAGTTATTTTATGTTTTTAAAAGCTTATCAAATGATGTTCATTGTTCGAATTAGGTACAGTCGAAAATGTTACCATTAAAATAGTGGTGTGGGTACAAATAGTATGAATGCAATTTATCTGTATCAATTATTAAACGAATGATCAATATAATTGACCGATCGATCGACCCATATAGAGTTGGTTTTGATTTAACATAATTGTCGAAATGATCTATTACTTCGTCTTTAATTAACTGACAACTGATTCTACTTTTAAATCCAATTAATAATGGAACAAAATATCACAGGATTGTTTCAGTATTGCATCGATTCATCGAAACGTGCAGCACTACTTTTGTCTTTGACAGTGACATGTTGTCTGTGCTTGTGTGTCAAGACGCTACAGAATCCTTCCGCGTTTTTCATCTCGGTTGTGTTTTGTGGTTATATTTGGCTTTCTATTTATTTTTACCCGACCTGGACTGTTTATGGACTGATTAATACTGCCCTGTGTGACTAGTGCGTGCCTTTAGGACTCCGATATTGCTATTTAATTGAAAATAACATTCCTGGCAGAACAGTTGAATATTGCTGTATTTGTGTAGTTAGCCGGCGCACTGTAGGCTGCTGCGCACACGCTATGACCTTAGTGTGGTATCTAGGATGGGCCAGACATCAAGAACATATCTCAGCACCAGCAGGTTTTCTTGATGAGATAATAATACGAGATGAGAATAAAATAAGTATGTTTAACAAAATGTGTTTTTTATTTGCCCTAACATTAGGTAAACCCTCAGTTTTAGTGTTAACGGGGCAAGCGCATTTTTATTTAAATACGCGCCCAGATTTCGGAAACATACAATTGAGTACTATTCTACACCGACGGATGGTTAGAATTTATTTGAGTTTATCTCATTTTATCCGTAAATACTCTTATCCTCACTTCGACCACACCACATTATCCATTTCTTTATGATTTAATTTCAATCTGAGATATTTTATAGGTAATTGTTGTTTGACGATCATTCATAACCTAAAAATTCAAACACCGATATATTTTTTTTCCGGCTTTCCCAAATAAAAATAGTCTCATTTATAGATTCTGGAGCTAACGCCAATTCTTTTAACATATTTTTCATTACGGGATGTTTCAATTTGATCCCAGACACTTTTTAGTGTGGAGACCTGCCATTGTTCTTTCATGATTCTAGGTCAACGGGAAGTACCGTATAAGTATTAATTTACTTGCGACTATCAAAATATGTCGCGTAAATGGCCGTATTTTTTTATTGCGTTGATTTAGAAGCTTGATTTTTTTAAAGCTCCAAGGCATCATAGACCTACGTATTTGGTAATAATTTCAACTTTATGTTCGCGCCTGAGCAAAAGGGTCTTGACAGACTGACAGACAGGCAGACGGACAACTAAGTGATCCTATAAGGTTTCCGTCATAGAAATATCTTTCTTATATCTATGGGTTCTGTTTTTCCTTTAGAGGTACGGAACCCTAAAAACATGGAAGCGTATTCCAAAATATTTATTTTTATTATTTGTATGAAGATAATTCTGTGAAAGTTTCTTAGACTCCATGAATTAAATATTGTTATAAAATTAGTAATTATTATCTTTGTGAAATAATTTTCTTGGTACTTTATCTTTATTAATGAGAATATGTTTTTCAAACAAGCCGTGTTCCCGATGAGGTTTCCCATCGACAACTTCACACGCGCCACAAAGGATAAGTTTCAAAAATACGATGATACCTACAACATTGCCTACAACAAACTTTGGCTTATAAACAGAAGTCTAAGTACCAACTTCCACGTTTCTAACTTCAAAAATGACTTACTTCCATGCAAACTTTCATCCCCTATTTAACCCCTTTAGGGGGTAAATTTTCAAAAATCCCTCCTCCCTCAGTGCTCACCTTCGTATAAGAAACTGCTTCTAGGCTGAGTGTTTAAGATTGCGCGTTGTCTGTCAGTGAATAAATGAATTTAAGATTTTTATTAGGTAGAAGATGAAATAGTTTGATGATTCTAAAACTTCCGATCCAGAAAAACCATGAAACTCAAAAAATAAACTAATATTAATATTCATACATCTGAAACCTCTGGAATTTGTTTTATTTTCCGATATGATTTTGATTTTCAGTGTGACAGCAATCGCGATCCGACTTATATCAATATGAAGTGGTTATCAAGGAGTTCGTTAGTGTTAGTTGTTTTTTGTAACATTCATGTAGAGTCAGCAATGATATAAATTTTCTAAATTCGTTGGGACTACCTCTTTGGTATAGTGATCACAGGAGCAATTACAGAGCGTGGGTCCTGGTTCGATCCCTGTTCAACCCTGCGTCTCCATATAATTCAAATTCTTTTATTTGGGACAACATAGGAACCATTTTTGTTAGTAGGTACACACCTTAGATACTACAACTTATACACTAGGATTAGTAACATATTTAAGAATAAAAACAATTTAATGAGTCATGCACATACGAGGCACTTCATGCGGACACTGATTCCGTTTGAGATGCCTCAGTAGAGGAGCTTTCGGGTCCTCAGCCACGACTTTCAGGATGCTATTGCTACTCCCTCGAATCCTCCCCACAAGCGATGCCACCTTTTTCCTGATGATAGCATGGAAACTATCTGTACTCGATTGGGCAAACATCCCCGAGGCACTACAGAAACGAGGGAGTTTCAACATCATCCTGAAAACATTATTATATTGGACGCGCAGTGTATTTAGCGTCCCACGAGAACAGCTGAACCACAGACTTCCCGTGTACATGCCTTGACAGTACGCTTTAAACAAGGTTATTTTGACCTGATCTGTACAACGAGAAAATTTTACATGGGTATTGTGTTCTAACAGCGAAATATATTTTACCAATATTAAAAATGCAGGAGAATTGGGTGAATTGAAAACTTACAGTATATTCTTGTGTGTTGCTCAAGTCGTTAAAATTTCCCAACATGTTATTTAGGTACGATTTCTTTCCGATAATAAATGGCTCACAACGTGTAAGCTGAACGAAACATTATTAGCACTATGGGCTTGTTATCGCTTCCTTCAACATTAGTTGATCATTAATCAACAAGCTGATCATTTATTATTATCTACATAAAACAACATTGTGCTTGTATTTTTAAAGGGGAAGCTAAGAGCAATGTATACAATACATTTATAATTTATACACATTTTGTCAATCCAAACGTATAGGGGGCAAAATGGCCAAATTCAAACTGCGGCCAGGTATTTAAAAAAATTGGTGAAAGGAGTCGCACTACTCTTAATATTATTAACTAACCTCTCATGTGCCAATGTAGGTACCTACACCTACTTTCTAATTAAATAAAAAACTCACCATAATCATGTAAAAGAAAAACATCTACATTCAGTAAGTAATTATTAATTTGCCCGACCCAAAAATATTAAAAGGATACAGTATTTTTTTTTTTTTGCGAACCGTACAACAGGTAGCGACATCTGTCTGTAGCAATTAAAAGTGACAGTAACGAGTGTGCACTCGTCATAATCTGAGCACCTTGTTATTTTTGTTATTTTTCATACTTTTCAACGTATTGCAAGACTACGAACGAACGACTTCATTAAGCCTCAAGGCTTATCATTAAAAAAACAGCATAAAAAATTTCAAACGTGGCTCGAGACTTTACTGATTCACTTTTTAGAAACTTAAGAATCCCGTGAGGAACCTAACGTGAGCACTTATTATTCTGATAAGACAATAATCTGTTATTTACAAAAAAAGGACCGAATTGAGAACCGCCTACTTTTTTAATCGACTTCAAAAAAAGGAGGTTTCTCAATTCGACCGTATATATATATTTATGTGTGTTCGCGGATAACTTCGTCGTTTATGAACCGATTTTGATGATTCTTTTTTTGTTGGAAAGGAGATATTTCAAGGGCGGTACCGTGATAAAGACACCAGGATCTGATTATGGAATCCCAGAGAAATCGAGGAGAACCTTCAATTTTTATAGGCACACCTATAGCGACTTGGGTATTTTTTTATAGTAACTCGTGCATTTGCTCCCGGAAAGCACCATTTGGTGAAGTGGAACTGATGAGGAAAACCACAGATGGCCACCATCGGAACTACTCAATAATACGTATTTCACGAGTTGCGATTCGATTATTGCTAAGCAATTTATGGTCATACAATACATATGTTGAAGTGGAGCTGATGGTGACTTCACCATCAGTTCCAGTTCTCCTGGTTCCTTACTGGGAGAACTCCTCAACAGTTAACATCCTTATATCGGGAAAAGCAATATTTTGTAAAACGTGATGAGCAGTTGACATTAGGCTATTGTAACTTAGATATATTACAGACTGCCCCACTAAAAAGTGAAAAATAAAAAACTTTTTTACAAAAAAAAAAGCAAGCGACTACCAAAAAAATACTACAAAGTGAAAAATAACATTAATTGCGGAAGTCGGTGGCAAAAAGCTAAAATACAGATCCAAAGACACCTACTTCCGAAATTAAAGTTATTTTTCACTTTGTAGTATTTTTTTGGAAGTCGGTTGTTTTTTTTTTTTTTTTGTATAAAAGATTTTTTTTTTTGAAGTCGGTTAAAAACAATTCTTCAAGGTTTAATAAAAAACAGTACTAATCCAATAAAAAAAAAAAATTGTCCAAAATAAACAAGCAGAAAAAGCGCGGAGGAATCAGGACGCATCACACCTAACCTTGTACTGCAATGTTTACTTATTTGAATAGTCATATCCCTCTTCTACTGACGTGGCGAGTCAGCGAAACGGCAGTAGGTGAAGCGATGGGGGTTAATCAACACTTACCTACATATTTTTTTCTAGACAGTACGTCCGTTTTCATAAATAGATATACTCGTAACACTTTCAAGATAATTCTTGAGTATAGTATTCTTTAGGCTCACAAGAGCTATTGTTATTCATATACTAATTTTAGACTACTTGAATAATTGATCTTGGCCATTCTATTCTAATTGATATTTTTAACACAATTAATAATAACTAACTAAGTAACAATGTAAGCACAATATTCTAATTTTAAGTTATCTTGCCGCGCCCCAACGGGGTTATGTACTCATTAGTTGTAAGCAAAGCCTGCAACTGTGTGTACATTGTGCAATAAATAAATAAATAAAAAATTCATAAGTTAATTTTAACCTACTTGTAATTGTCGTATCGAAATGAAACTTTGTACGTATATGTCGTTCGAATGACAATATTATAGTTTGGTACCTTGGAGCTGATCTGATAATGAAGCCAGCAGGTGGATAATGGAACTCTTCAGTGGCTACTAGTAAATCCCTCGAATTTGGGCTGCATAGATAGATACCTATGCAGCCATATCATAACTAATACAACTCAATTTAATTAATTTATAATTTTTTATGCATGACAAAAGCGTGTTTTTTAGTATTTTTTTTAAACTACATATTTTCTTATAGTTAACTATCAAAAGATTTAGAGCTCTTATGGAAAAAAAAAATAAAAAAAAAATGAAAAAGTGTTTATTCACAGAAATATTTTTTCAAATACATATTACTTCTGCCAAACTGCAAAGCAGAATCTAAAATAATAGAATTAAATCTGTCCATACTATGACTTCTATTATATTTTCTTATATTTCCTTTTCCATAACTTTACGCTTAAGAAGCGTCAGACTCACAAACAAGCCTGTCAATACACTTTTCTTTCTCGTCTTTAAGCTCACGTCTGCTGTCGTTGTAAGCGGTTTACATGTAAATTAGTTCGCATGTGCCCTGGGAGCTTGTTAACTATAACAAGATGGATATTTTCACTTTAGGCTCTACTCTGTACTTCTTGTCTATGTTAGCGACGTATGTGGCTTGTGTGGCACATGGAATAAGTTGGAGGCAAACATTTTTTGCAGCCGTATTTATTGATCGGTACAGGCTGCTGAGGGATCTTATTAATATAGTTTAGTAAAGTGAAGAAAAGCGGCTGAAGAGTCCCCTTCAAATATTATGAAATGGTAACTGACTAAGTAAACCGTTTTAATAAATAAAATACAACATTTAGAATGCTCATAATAGGTTATTTTGGAAAACACTGCGAGGTATACCTTAGTTAAACCACTATTTATTTCCCCCTTCCCAGGGGCTGCAAACTATTTAAAATTTAATATTAAAAGTAATTAGTTAACTTCTTAACAGATCTTCTTAGATTTACATTTTTCTTAGTACTTCTCTGCAAAACAAAAGAAAAATGTTGACTGATTGATGATGAATGAAATCTGCAACAACGTATTAATTTGTGTATAGAATAAGGTTTTATTTCTAAAAGAGCAAATTTTCCAATAATCAGAGAAGTTTTATGTGAAGAATAAATATGACAGTTTGACATATTTCCTATACAAAAGCTGTCAAACCGCCATATTTATTTAAATGTTATCTGACGATTGAAAAATTAGCCCTTAGTTAGCAAAACAAGATGATTTGGACAATATAATTAAATGGGTACATGCAAAACTAAGTGTACTATGCCAATACAGTCTTCATATACATCATCTGCCTAGCCTTTTCCCAACTATGTTGGGTTCGGCTTCCAGTCTAACCGGATGCAGCTGAATACCAGTATTTTACATGGAGCGACTGCCTATCTGACCTCCACAACCCAGTTACTGGGTAATACGATACCCCTTGGTAAGACTGGTTGTCAGACTTTCGGGCTTCTGACGACCCGTAACGACTGTCAAAGATCCACGAATGACAGCTGGGACCAACGGCTTAACGTGCTTTCCGAGGCACGGAGGAGTCTCGGTATGTAAGGAATGGTCACCCATCCACGGACAAACCCCGGCAAGCGTAGCTTAACCTGATGGATCGACCCGTGCGGCTGTTATTACTTAGCCACGAGCTCCTCTTCAAATACAGTCTTCATATTCACGTAACAAAAATATTGATTTGAATATAAAAGGTCAAAGTTTTGAACAAAAAAACATCAATATTGGGAAATCAAGCTGTCATTATATTAATTTAGAGCAGGTAAAAATATATAGGTACTTAGGACTAACCATTGATACTAAATTACACATAGACACGGTTTGTAACAAAGTTCGATTAGTTCTGGGCAAATTGTATATTCTGAAGCCCGTAGTTAAGAGAGGATTGTGTATGCATTGTACTATGCAGTTGCTGACTCGATTATAAGTTATGGTTTGTGTGGACATTCCTTTAAAACATATATAAATAAAATTAAAATAAAAAATGTCAGTAGAAGAATTCACAAAGCTTGAACCAGGAATATGAAAAATTATTGAAGAAGTGTAATATATTGCCAGTTGATGTAAAAATGACCATGATTCTTGAACAGCTTAATAGTAGCAAACACAAAAAAGAAAAGGTACATAACTACCCAACCCGACTTGCAAAGATAAATAAACTACTTGTGCCCAATGTAAATAACTATTATGGTAAGCGTACGAGACGATGGATTACACCGAAATTAATTAATGGATTACCTGAGGGAATATTCGATCGTGTCAAAAGTAAAAATCACCTAAAGAGTGTCCTAAGGAAACATTACCTGTCCATGTGTCCAAAGTTGCTGTGGTCAGTTGGCGGCCTCGGTCTGCTAATGTCGTGAGTTCTAAGTTGATAGACTGAGTAGGTAATATGGGATGGTCTCATGACATTCGTTGACTGATACCGCTGAGTATAGTATAGTAGCTATGGTTGTAGATCTGTGGTTGTGTGGGTAACTACTCTGTATCCACATACGGAGTCTTTGCCTACACAGCCATGGTCTTAGTTTTTAACTTAGAATTAATTTTAATTTTACCATGTATTAGTTAAGCAAACATTCGTGCAAAATCCACGAGAACCTACTGCCGACAAATTGCTCTGCAGTTTGGCAGGTGTTATATAAAAGATAAAATTGTATCATCAGGATTAAATAAATTAAAAAAAAAAGATAAATACTTATAGGTATATTAATACGTAATGAAAGATTGTTAATTGTAAACACTACCGAATGTAATTATATGTATTGTATTTTGTAATCGGTCTAAATGGCAACAAACGATAAGTATACGAAATGTTGTAACAAAAAAAACAAATTGTTAGTGTCCTAATTTACTCAAATGATAACGTATTCGACTCATGTAAACGTTCAGTTCGATTTGTGTTCAACCTAAAATAATGACAACTTCATTTAAGAATAAAGTAGTGGTTGTGACAGGAGGAGCTCAAGGTATTGGATCTGGCATAGCAGACCAGTTCCTGCTGCACCAGGCTAAAGCGGTTATTTTACTGGATATTAATGTTATACAAGGAGTCAAAACAAGCAATAAATTAACAGAAAAACATGGAGAAGGTAAAGTTGAATTCATAAAATGTGATGTGACTTCAGACTTAGAACAAGTTTTGAAAACTATAATTGATAATTACAAAACCGTTGATGTATTAGTTGTGAGCGCTGGAGTCGCAAGCTCAACAAATCACAAAAAACTGATTGACGTAAATGTTACCGCAGTCATAGAATGGTCCATGAAGTTTTTAGAGCACATGAGAAAGGATAGTGGTGGAAATGGTGGAACCATCATATTAATATCATCAATATTTGGATTTAGACCCGTACCATATGCTCCTGATTATCAAGCGTCAAAATTCGCTGTGAATGGCTTCACAAAATCTTTGGGCCATATTGACAATTTTGACAAAACGGGTGTTCGTGTTGTCGCTTTATGTCCAGGATTCACTGAAACTAGCCTAACCTTAAATTTGCGAGATCCAGAACTTCAAAAGACCCTGCCTGAAGATCTAGTCAAATTTGCGAACTCATTTCCTTGGCAAAAGGTTGAGGATGTTGGTAATGCTGCTGTAGAAGTGTTTACTAGAGCTGAAAGTGGAACCGTCTGGCTTATTGAAGGTGGCAAACCAATAACACAAGTTCCATGAACTAGCCGCCATGAGTGACGAATATTACAATACTAACTATATAGTTCGGGTTTACAGCATTATGCTGTAAACCCTGGTGAATCAGGTTTTATGGCATGACGAATAAAGGCTACTAAAAGTTTTATTTAGTTTATAAAACCAGTGTTTAATCGAATACAAATTTGATATTTCAACTTGTGAAGGTTGTTTGCGATTTCAAATTAAATGTAATGGCGCCTCTTCACCATCGGCAATCATAGACGATTACGTGAAAAACTAAACTATACCACTGAACGGATTTCGATAAAATTTGGCATGGAGATAGATGGGGTTCCGAGGAAGGACACAGGCTGTTTTTTGTCTCAAAAATAATCCTAAAGGGATATATAATATTGATAAAGGGGATGAAAGTTTATGATCGCAGATTGTGAAGAGGTGCCATTGGCGTCAAATTTCAGCTGGCACTAACCAATTTATCAAAGTGTTATTTTTGATAAATTAATAATCTAGTATTTCCAATCAAGCTTATTTTTGTTCCAAAGTTACTCAAGCTTGACTGTGATGTGATAAATATGTTTTCATTTCATAAGCTTGATCTTTAACCCTATGACATTATTAGGTTAGGTCTATGTGCCTAACACAGCTTGCCATTATAATTTATCCCAACATTTTGATCTTATAAATTTTCCTCTCAAGTTATGTAAGCAGTATTTAAAATAACTTTAATATTCTACCAGAGGATAATTTAAAAATTACATAAAAATGTTATCAATGTACTGTTTTTGTGACCAATAACAATATTGTTCTGCGTAGTAACGAAAACTTAAAATGTTGGTTCACTTTTTCAAAAAACCATAAATATAGTTTTTTTCAGTATAAACTCCATCGGTTTAGGTAATTAAATAAAGGTAATAAAAAAAACCACGTGTCTGGTTTACCGACTAAACGTTATACTGTCTCCTGTTTGTGTGTAGTTGTACTCTTCAATTTAGCAACTTTATAATTCATTGCATAAAGTTGCTAAACTGAAGAATACAACTGTGTCGTAGCATAACAACTGAAGTGACAGGTATTACGTTTAGTCGGTTAACCAGACACGTAGTTTTTTTGTTTACCTTTATTTAATTATCTAAACCGTTGGAGTACCGGTGGTGACCTTAAAATTTGAGATACAAGTAGGTACGTACCCACAGGAACCTTGGTCAAGGAGAAACTTTTGTGGTGTTTCATAAGGTTCCGTATCTCAAAAGGAAAAAAACGGAACCCTTACTCTTGTAAGGGTTCCGTTTTTCCGGTTGTTTTTTCCGGACGGACGGACAGACAACGAAGTGATCTTTCACTTCGTTGTCTGTCCGTCCGTCCGTCCGGCCGTCTGTCTGTCTGTCTGTCCGTCAAGAAACTTTTTCTTAGGAAGGCGTAGAGGTGAAGGTGAGGTGGTCAAGTTGAAATTAATATCACGTAGGTCTACAGTCCCTTGGAGTTTAAAAAAAATCAAGCTTCTATGTTAACGCAATAAAAAATACGGCCATTTATGCGATATATTTTGATACCTGCGAATAAATCAAAACCGGGTACTTCCCGTTGACCTAGAATCATGAAGTTTGGCAATAACTAAGGTCACACAACACAAGTAAAGGAAAAAGTTCGAAAATTGTTAATTTGTAGTTTTATCACACAATTTTTTTTTTGTGATTACAAACTTACTTTTGCAGTTGAAAAATTGACCTTGACGTATGTCTATGTATGGAAGAACATTTTTTTAACTACAACGTTAAGTATGTTCTAGAGATAAAATTCATCTCAACTACGGAACCCTGTATTGTGCGTGATCCGACACGTACTTGGTCTTTTTTTTTTTATAAGATTATTATTATTATTCCAAATCATTTAGATTAGAATAATTATCGGAAGAAGCATTTAGCTAAGTATTGCATGGCATAATATCCACCTGGGTCACGTCAACGATGCGACGGATGCAGGGATCCAGCTCGACAGCTCGCCCGTTTGCCACTCGCCCTTTCCGTTGGGCTATTGTGGCAAGTATAATAGTCGGCAAATAATATTCCTACTGCTGGCTGACACAGGCGACGAGGAGCTCGTGGCTAAATAATAACAGCCGCACGGGTCGATCCATCAGGTTAGGCTACGCTTGCCGGGGTCGGTCCGTGGATGGGTGACCATCTTTACATACCGAGACTCCTCCGTGCCTCAAAAAGCACGTTAAGCCGTTGGTCTCGGCTGTCATTCGTGGATCTTTGACAGTCGTTACGGGTCATCAGAAGTCCGAAAGTCTGACAACCAGTCTTACCAAGGGGTATCGTATTACCCAGTTAATGAGTTGTGGGGGTCAGATAGGCAGTCAATTAATCTGCCTAGCCTTTTCCCAACTTTGTTGGAGTCGTCTTCCAGTCTAACCGGATGCAGCTGAATACCAGTATTTCACATGGAGCGACTGCCTATCTGACCGCCACAACCCAGTTACTGGGTAATACGATACCCAGATAGGCAGTCGCTTCATGTAAAATACTGGTATTCAGCTGTATCCGGCTAGACTGGAAGCCGACACCAACATAGTTGGGAAAAGGCTAGGCAGATTGATTACTGGCTAACACAGGCCTCTGAGGCTGCGACCAGCCCGCCGGTTGAACGCGTCCCAGAGGGTCATGGCCATCCGGCTAGTCCGGGGATACCGCACGGTCTCCTGTGAGGCGGCATGCCTCCTTGCCGGATTACCGCCATGGGATCTGGAGGCAAAAGTCCTCGCGCACGTGTGGGAGTGGCGCGAGGAGGCGAAACGCCGGGGCGTAACTCCGCTGCCGCGAGAAATCACGGTACAGCGGACAGAGCTCCGGTGGGATCTCATGGCGACATGGAGAGTGCGATTGTCGCAACCCAGTGCTGGGCACACCACAATTGCGGCGATAAGTCCCCTCTTTGACGAGTGGTTGGAGAGGCGCCACGGCGTCCTCACCTTCCGCCTGACGCAGGTCCTCACCGGACACGGTTGTTTCGGGAGGTTTCTGTTTCGGATAAGGCGGGAGGAAACGCCCAGGTGTCACCATTGTGTGGATCGCCCGGAGGACACGGTGGAGCATACAGTGGAGGTCTGCCCGGCTTGGGCGGAGCACCGCCGCGCCGTGTTCTCACGCAGGCGATCGGCGGCGGCGATCTCTCGCGTCTAAACCTGGTCCAGGCCATGGTGCGGAGCGAGAGTGCATGGGAAGCCGTCACCTCCTTCTGCGAAGCAGTAATGCTCGCGAAGGAGGAAGCGGAACGCGTGAGGGAGAGGCAACAGCCGCGCCCTCGCGCCCCTAGCCGCCGTAGGAAACGCCCTGGGCGGCGGGAATCGATTGCCGATTCCCGGCCACCGTAGGCGCGGGCTTGCGGACGACGAGTAATGGGCAGCTCGCCGTCCGGTAAGGACCAGGCCCGGGTCGACGGCGCGTTGTGTTCCACGCGCGCCTCAAAGAGATGTCAGCAGTGACGGGGTCAATTGGGACGATGCCGCCGGGGTCGCGGGTAGTTCGAAAGAGATACCGTGGCCCTGGCACGGGCAACTGAAGGATCATGGGTGGGTTTTAGTCAGTAAAAGTCTGACACGCCCTCCCGCTCTGCCCAGAGCGGGAGAAGTCATTTGATGATTTCCCATCCACAAAAAAAAAAAAGGCCTCTTTTTTGTGAGAGGGAGTAGATCGCAACGACGCTGGCACAGTGCGGGTTGCTGGATGTCCCGCGTCTTAGAATGTTTGGTTCTAGGACAACAAGTCACAGCAATCGTAATTTAATAAGATTAAAATGGTTTGTGTAAACAATCACAACATTTGACCTCTTGTTTGTACATCGCCGCCCTGAAACAGATTTCTTATGTCTTATCAGTGGTGGGAATTGTTTCCAATGTTTGTACAGGAGAATGCAGTTATAAAACATGTAATTACAGTAGTAGGCGGCGTCTTTTGATAGAACCTTTAAGTTAGTATCTGGCATGTAGGCTGCCAAGTTAGTATCTGGCATGTAGGCTGCCAAGCTACCTAAGTTAGTATCTGGCATGTAGGCTGCCAAGCTACCTAAGTTAGTATCTGGCATGTAGGCTGCCAAGCTACCTAAGTTAGTATCTGGCATGTAGGCTGCCAAGCTACCTAAGTTAGTATCTGGCATGTAGGCTGCCAAGTTAGTATCTGGCATGTAGGCTGCCAAGCTACCTAAGTTAGTATCTGGCATGTAGGCTGCCAAGCTACCTAAGTTAGTATCGGGCATGTAGGCTGCCAAGCTACCTAAGTTAGTATCTGGCATGTAGGCTGCCAAGCTACCTAAGTTAGTATCTGGCATGTAGGCTGCCAAGCTACCTAAGTTAGTATCTGGCATGTAGGCTGCCAAGTTAGTATCTGGCATGTAGGCTGCCAAGCTACCTAAACTACCTCACAATGTTTCTTTATTTATTTATTTTTTGTATCAAAGTATGTTTTAAAAGTAAATAATGATTTTGTTAATATGTATTTAGATTGCGTAAAGTGTTTCAACATCCGGACAAACCTATTGAGGTTTTTGTGATGTTTCTGTTTATATTTTGTTTTGTTTCTTAATTAATAAACAATAAAAAAAAGCGAGAATGGTCTATTAAGATCAGGGACCATTTTGGTTACCCATTGAAAAGGTTTTTGATAGGGTTTTTGTAAGCAGTTAATCAAAAACCCATACGATGTAGGCAACCCTTTTGAATGGCTTAAATTAAGCCGCTCAAAAGAGTTAAGCTTCAACTCTCTTTAAAACGAGAGTCGAACTGTAACAGCGTAACATTCTGACTGGCAGCAATATAATATGATCTCTCGATGATGGACATATGTTGCAAATTACTAATATGGTTACCCGTACAAAACTCTTATATTAGGTACCTATATAGGTTATCTTAATGAAGGGGTAACCCTTTCACTGGGTTTCAAGTATAGAACCCATTCAATGGGTTATTCTTATTGAAGGGGTAAGCCTTTCACTGGGTTTCAAGTATAGAACCCATTCAATGGGTTATTCTTATTGAAGGGATAACCCTTTTACTGGGTTTCAAGGCTAAAACCCTTTCAAGGAGTTACACATGAAAAAAGTCACTCTATATACGTCTTACCTCTTAGATATACTTAACTCATCAAGACAAGTGGATTCTGTAGAAAAACTAGTGATACAATTTATTTAGGATCATGTTAAGTTCCCCTGCACAAAGGCACACATGTACCACTTAGGGAAGAGTGAGACAGCTCCGACACAAGTACTACGAGTATTGCATGCATAGTACCTAATGATATATGGTGTATGGCTATGATGTGCATAATAAAGAGTATTCTATTCTATTGTCACTTACTGGGGCTGCCTCAATTTATGTACAACACTATGTTTAGTTCAAATAAATGTTTTTGTATTTTGTATTTGTATTTTTGTATAAGTTGTCAGAAAATAGCCCGTCCCCCTCACTGATTTAGCCAGTATACGAGTACCTACGTTTAGATTTTGTCAAGTTTTGGACAATGATTATCGCTGGATGAGATTGCGATGTGAATTTTAATGAAATCTATGTACGAGAATAAAATTGGTTTACACCCAGGTAATTAATGCAAGGCGATTAAGATTTTTTTTTTTTTTGTGTATTGGAAATCATCAAATGACTTCTTCCGCTCAAGACGGAGCAGGAGAGCGTGTCAGACTTTTACTGACTAAAACCCACCCGTGTTCCTTTAGTTACCTGTGCCAGGGTCCCTTTATCTCTTTCGAACTACCCGCGACCACGGCGGCATCGGCCCTATCGGACCCTATCATTGCTAACATCTCTTTGAGGTGGAACATCTCTTTGGAACACGACGCGCCGTCGATCCGGGCCTGGTCCTTACCGGACGGCGAGCTACCCATTACTCGCCGTCAAGCCAAGCACTTTCTGGCGTCCGATTGAGCTGAAACTTGGCAAACCTATATGTAACTACGATGAAATTGCAATAATTATTACCTGCAGATGGTCTGATGATGCAGCCAGTCAGAAGTCGACCAAAGGAACTCCTCAACTAAACAAGACAGCCGCATCGTGTTTGGTCTCCTTGGATTTGTCTTACAAGTATGATATCCCAAGGTGGAGTTCAGGGTATGATGATGGAGCTGGAAAGTGGCCATAGGAATTCCTTATTTATGCAAGATAGCCCCGTTGTGATTTAGCTCGTTGGATTAATTATCTCGACAAGTACTATATTCTGGTTAGAGCCCACAGTATGATGGTGAATATTCGAAAGGTGGCCAGAGGCATTGAAAAGTTCTTGTAGTTTTTTAGATCTATGGCTCATCTAGAAGCTTGTTTAAAAATGTTTTTTATGTATATTTTTATTAAAAAAAAAAATACTGTAACGGACGTGACGTCAGCCAACATGCAGCCCGCCGAAGCTAAGCCGCCATATTGACACCCCACTCCAGCCAAGCCACGAGCCAAGCCAAGATGTTCGCCTTAAGAGTGGGGAAGTGTTAATATAAGCCATAGCCAGCCATTTATTATGCCATTCTGATTTTGATTACAAGATCTTGACGAAACTCTGCCAGATTTTCATTTACCCCGTTTCACTCAGAAGTGGGCTAAGCAAAATAAAGTGTCGTTATAATAATATATCCACGCCACCGCCGCAAAGTTCTCATTCTGCCTCCGAGGAAAAACCCGAAACTGAAGAAGATAATGATGGCAATTCCGTCCCAACGGCAAGGAAACTTTTGCAGAGTCTGCTCCAGAAAGAGGTTTCCAAGGGCGCATGGGATCTCCAAGAAGACGGCCCCGTTCTCAGCAAATCCAGGCAACACCGTGCCGCGTCATTGATTCCAGAATTTGACCCGGAAAGCGAGGAATGTGCCGTCGCTTCCTGGCTGCGGAAAATTGAACAAATTGGCGATATTCACGGATGGGATGACACTACAAAATCATTTCACACGGCATTTTTTTTCATTTCATTTCAGCTTATACATGGAGCGTCAAGTCCGAGTGCTTTGTAACCGAGCGGAGAACGACGTGGTGACGCCTCCGCGACACTCTAGCTTCACGCTGCTCTTCCGGTAACCCTGCTGCGTGGTGAGGAGGGCTACATCAGTCTTCAACACGGGCTGCGAGACCATCGTATGGCTGCCGGGAGAGGTCCTGACAAGGGCCGAAAGCTGCCAGGAGCCACAGCCAGTTAGCCAGGTGTGTTGTCTTGATCATTGCCATATTCTCGCTAATGATAACTCTATTTGTAGCCAGGCCATAGCCACTATTTCTAGCATAGGGGGAGTTAAAATAGGCGATATAAAAATGGGATCAATAAATAAAAAAGAACACTGATTTAATAAGTTTAACAACTCAATACAAACATTGTTTTTCTTCTGGTACACACGAATTGGGTTGTACGAATTTTAGTGCAGATGAAAATAATATTCGCATAGTGAACAAGCATTAGTAAAATCCAAAGTAATTGAATTATTAGATACAGGCATTAACAAAGACTCGGAATCCAGTTACGCTTCTCCTGTGATCTTAAAAAAAAAAAAAAAAACAAGAACGGCGGTAGTAGGCGTTGCGTTCGTTACCACGCTTTAAATGCTATCACGGTAAAAGAAAGGTTTCCGTTACATAATATAGAAGATCAAATTTGTAAGTTAGCTAGCAAAAAGTACTTCACCAGTATATATTATATGGCCTAAAGTTACCATCAATTGACAATAAATCCAGATGACACTCATAAAACAGCTTTTATAACTCCTCAAGGTCACTATGAGTTTAACAGGGTTCCATTCGGTTTAGAAAACGCACCTTCAGTGTTTAAGCGATTGATTAATAAAATAGTAGAATCCGTTGGTAGGTCAGACAATGCACAAAACTAAATATTTTTTGACGATTTGCTTCTACCCTCAACTGACGTAAAAATTCTGGCTTAATAATTTTAGAAAATGTTCTTAAAAAACTTAATGCCGAAAATTTAAAATTAAATATGAATAAATGTTCGTTTTTGCAAAATCAAATCGGGCACGAAATATCTGCCAATGGGATACAGCCGGGGGAGTTAAAATTGTTGGCTGTGTCACAGTTTCCTTTGTCTAGTAATGTACATTACGTCAATTTATCGGATTGTGCAGTTATATTAGGAAGTTTATCCCAAATTTTGCATTAATTGCGCGCCCTTTAAAACTAATAGTTTGTGTTCTAAGCCCGTGCTAGCTTTGTATGAGAGACGCTTCACACGAAAATACATACGGACGCATGTAAGTAAGGTGTCGCTTGCATATTGCCGTAAAGACAATTAGCGGACAATTAATTGCGACCAGTCGTGTATTTCAGTCGTGTCACAAGTAAGGAGGAAAGCATGTACCATAGCTATGATTTCCCTCACAGTTGTGGACTCTTTGTGTAGGTTACGCGTGTACGTTCTAAGTAAACATGACCACTCGCACACCGAGGCATCTTTAGTTGTCAAGGCCGGGATAAATAGCCACGTCCAGGCGACTAGAGCGGCCTAAATGTTATGCTCAATTTAAGACGTGTTTGTACCTTGTTTACTATATAACACTTCTAAAAATTATACGAGATGATGGTGTATTATAAATAATTGATTAATATGGTACTATATGGGCAGCCGAGCCATACGCAAAATACGCGCATTGTCGTGGAGTTGCGGATACCAGCCCGTATTACCTATGGGCAGCCGAGTATCAGTAGTCACTGATTGGTTTTATACATTACAATGCCAGGACGATAAGCTTAGTTCAATAATTAACCAGCTAAAAACTAACACCGCCGATTCGAACATAATAAACAATTGTTTGTTGACGATAGGCCTTATAGAAAAACCCTAAACGGGCATCATCTGTTAGTTCCAAACTTAGGTAGATGGAAAATAGTCCAAATGCACCATGATGATCTTGGGCACGTACGTAGGCTTGAATCGTTGCATGGAGTTAATAAATAAATGACGCGATTAATTACAAAATATGTGACCGCATGTCGTCACGTGCGCATATGGCAAGGGCAGCTATGGTAGGAAAGAAGGAAAATTGCATCCAATTCCTAAACCTTCTGAACCAATGCGTATGGTTCATATAGGTCACTTAGGGCCGTTCAGTAGGACAAAAAAAGGATACCAGTACATGCTTGTAATGACGGATGCGTTTTCTAAATTTGTAATTGCTGAGTCAACACGTACTGTCAATTCTATCGAGACCGTTCGTACGCTGAAAAAGACATTTTAGCCTTTTTGGCTATCCCAATCGTGTTGTGACAGATAATGGGAAGGCTTTCAAACAAGTATGTACTTAAGAAGATTCGGCAATGATAAACAGCTTAGGCATACATTAAATGCTATTGCTTGTCCACATGCTAACGGTCAGGTAGAACGTACAAACCGAACCATTCTCGATGCATTGCGAGCTACTGATCCGAGTGAAGCTTCCAGTAACTGGGCCAATTCCTTGCCTGACATAATTTGGGGAATTAATAACAACACTACTACCTTTAAACCTTTCGCTCTTTCTGGTAGGCAGATATGTTACGGATACATTTCAAATCCCGGTCAGGAGTCTGAATCTATAGTCTCGACGAAAGAAAGCTTCTGAATTCAAAAATCAAAAACGCAAAAGTGCTCATGTGTACAAAAGGGGAGATTTTGTTCTTTTGAGGCAGGCCCCTCTACAAGTAGCGCAGCTATAGTCAATACCAAACTGGATGACTTTTATTCAGGCCCGTATATTGTAACTAAAGTAGTGGGGAATGATAGATACCGGATTAGAAGCATACAGGGTTTACGTGGTTAGCAATTGGAAGCCGAAGACCTAATTGATTTATTAGAAAGCTAATTAATGTTCTTTTTCTCTCATTGCGGGAGCAATGATGCCAGGAAGGCCGAGTGTAACGGACGTGACGTCAGCCAACATGCAGCCCGCCGAAGCCAAGCCGCCATATTGACACCCCACTCCAGCCAAGCCACGAGCCAAGCCAAGATGTTCGCCTTAAGAGTGGGGAAGTGTTAATATAAGCCATAGCCAGCCATTTATTATGCCATTCTGATTTTGATTACAAGATCTTGACGAAACTCTGCCAGATTTTCATTTACCCCGTTTCAATACACTTAAAATATCTCTAAACAAGAATTGCATCAGTGATTTTATTGCACGTACACCAATACCAGTTTTGAACGGTAACGTGCCCATATTTAGCAACGATTGTACAAGCTGGTTAGACGATGCCAGTCAATTGTTGCTTCAATTTGATGGTATGCCACAGGCAATAAACTTGCACCATGTAAATGGGGCTTTATTTGTTTTAATTTAAATAAACCTGTTTTGACCTTTTTTACTATCTGTCTGTAGTTTTTAACCTAGAGGTACATCAAAATCTGCACAAACGAGTTTTTAATGTAAAACCAAAGGTCTTTAAATCGAGTAAAAAATAGACAGAAATAAGTTTTGATAAAAAAGAAGAGGACTCTTGAAGTTGAATTTGGCTGTTGTTGATAAATAATCATTAGAATTATGTAATCATCCTATAATGTTCCCACTGCTGGGACACAGGTCTCCCTGAGAGGGAGTGGGCTGTAATCCACCACGCGGGCCCAGTGCGGGTTGGTAGATGTCACATGTCTTTGAATTTTTGGTCCGAATACATAATGCATGCCCCGGTTTCCTCACGATGCCGTACCCACCCGCCGTGCGTTACCGTTTTGAAAGCAGTGGTGATGAAATAATTTACATACAGTAAAGCGCTTCTCTGGGTTCGAATCTACGAGCCCTGCGACTCGTAAGTTGCGGCCGTTACCACTGAGCCACCATTGCTCCATGTAATTATACTAACTAATAAACTGCCATACCTACTGATACCGATAATTATTATGACTAGATAAAATATTACTATGCGGCCCACAGCTTAGTTCAACTATTATCTATGGATAGTTTAATAACATGATATAACATTGAAGTGAATAACAAATTAATTGCTTGTTTGTCAAGAATTATCGCATTCCGTGTCATGACAGCGGTGCATTATAAATTCTGCGTTCAGTTTTTAAATCTATTAGTCGTTCAACTGCAACCGATAAACTAACAACATGGCGAGAGACTTAACAAACAAAGTTGTCGTGATTACCGGTGGAGCCGAAGGAATCGGCTACGAGATCGCTGACAAATACCTTCAAAAGGGAGCCAGAATCACCATCCTCCTCGACATCAACGAGAAACTCGGAGCTGACGCGGTGAAGAAACTAACAGCCAAACACGGTAATAATAAAGCTGCGTTCCTGCGCTGTGATGTCACAAAAGACTTAGCTACTGTTTCCAAGTGGATTTTTGACACTTACAAAGTAGACATCCTCGTCAACAACGCCGGAATACTCAACGACCGTGCCCTTAAGAAGACCATCGACATCAACGTCACTGCGGTTGTGGAGTGGGGACTGACCTTCTGGGACCACATGAGAAAAGATAGAGGAGGAAACGGAGGTACAATCATCAATCTTGCTTCTATATACGGCTACAGGGTTGACCAGTTCCTGCCAATTTATCAAGCTTCGAAGTTCGCAGTTATGGGATTCACAAAGTCTTTGGGCCATGTTGCTAACTGTGAGAGGACTGGTGTAAGAGTAGTAGCAATATGTCCCGGATTTACTGAAACCAAGTTGACGGAGCAGCCTGCGTCCTGGGATATGGGTCAAGATAAGGAGTTTGGCCAATTCCTGAAGGCTCAAGCATGGCAGAAAGTGGAATCAGTAGGCAACGCTGCAGTGGAAATTTACCTGAAGGCTCCCAGTGGCACAGCTTGGCTCACTGAAGGTGGTAAGCCAATTGTAGAAGTTGCTAAGTGCTAAGTAACTCGATACCTTTTTGGAACAAAATATTATCTTGGTAATGATTAAATATTGTTTTGTTATTGAAATGTGTTTTTATCTTCTATTATTTTAATATCCTATTAACTTGAAATCTATAAAATATTGTGCATTGATTACTGCAGCTGTTAAGTTTTTTTTTTTTTAATTGTTTATGTTTTATTTATTTGTATCTACATAATATATGTATAAAGTAAGTTAGATGATTTAACAGCAGCGGTTGTATCTCCCACATTGCTCAAAAACTCACAGACAGTTGTTTTTTAGTCATGTTACTAAGCGAATTCAAACTAAAACTGATCCGAGACAAAAATAGGTATAAGTAATATATTGTTAACTTTGGAACGATCCTAAAAATATCTCATATCTTTTAGTCAAGTATATGTCGCAGCCAACTGGTTGAATTAGCCGTTTGGTCAACCGCCCAGCCATTTCACTAAACGCCGCCATTCAATCAACGGCCTGAATGATATTCAGCCGATCGTCTAATACAATATTTAGTGAACTGGCTGGCTGATGCTTAGGTCATTTATACAATAGGGTATTTCGGTAGGTCATTTAGATATTCATTTATTTATTTATTCCAATTTAAAGTTACAGTGTAAAGGTAACGCACCGTTCTTGAGAAAAACAAATTATTGTAACATAAACCTCAAAACACTTTAGGGTTGCACCTGTAACGCCTCCGGCGCTGCAGGAAGTGCAACCCCTTCGCCCTTACGTAACAAAGGATAGGCACTCATGCTCACCTTCGGAGCTTCAGCCTGCTGGTCGCCGGCGACCAACCTCAGCCGCTACGCCTCGCACGAGTCGCACGGGTGCCTATGCATTGTCACAGCGGGCGAGTGCTGCCCTCCCATTGCGCCCGAGGATTTTTATATACACTCTAGGGGTTGCAGCCAAAAGACTACGTGGAGTCGGGGTGCCTCGATTCGGTTTTGCGTAAAGGCTTTTAAACTGTGAGAAACACCAGAAACATTGAGGCTTTTTTTTTTATTTTTGTGTATGGGAAATCATCGAATGACTTCTCCCGCTCTGTGCAGAGCGGGAGGGCGTGTCAGAATTTTACTGACTAAAACCCACCCGTGTTCTTTCAGTTGCCCTTACCAGGGCCACGGTATCTCTTTCGAACCACCCGCGACCCGGCGGCATCGGCCCAATTGACCCCGTCACTGCTGACATCTCTTTGAGGTGCGCGTGGAACACAACGCGCCGTCGACCCGGGCCTGGTCCTTACCGGACGGCGAGCTGCCCATTACTCGTCGTCCGCAAGCCCGCGCCTACGGTGGCTGGGAATCGGCGATCAATTCCCGCCGCCCAAAACACCAGAAATATTGAGGCTTGTCGACGCTATATCGACAGTGTGGATTTCAGCGCCAGGTAGCAGAAAATGGAATTAAATTTAAATTTAAATATTTGGGCTAGGCAACTAGTTAAACGCTATCGATCCAAGTAACTTGCCACGCCGTTTGATTGAATGGCTGAATATCATTCAGGCCGTTGATTGAATGGCGGCGTTTAGTGAAATGGCTAGGCGGGTGACCAAAAGGCTAATTAACCCAGTTGGCTGCATTATACACATAATATCTCTATGTGTACAACGTTTTCAAACCGTCAGCGTCGACTAGAATTAGCTACAGAAAAATGGCTAAGAATATACGAGTAAGTACATAATGGACGAAATGTTTGTTTTACACACCTCTGCTTACTCCTGGAGGCGTGTTACATGTTAAGTGCTCCTAGAGACTAACATAAAGATGGATAACTGATAATAATGGTTTGTTTAAACTGCTTATTAGATATTGTCGACCTCACTTTAAGGCTACGTATAAAAGTAAAGACTCAATCTTCATAAAATAACAAAAAGATAGTAAAGGTGCTAAAATATTGCATTAACTAATATTAAAATTTAAAAAAAACCGAACGTACCGAAAATGATCGACTGGCCTATTGATGTAATTTTTTTTGTTGCATTTATTTTCAGTTATCTCAGTTAAACGGATATTACGAAATCATTATCCGTTATATTTTTATGATAAGACGCAAGAAGCAAATAATTATTTAAAGATTATTTATTTATTTACTATTCCCACTTACATATTTTGTATTTACAGGTGGGACTGGGAACCCAGTGAGGAGGCCACACTCAGAAACGTCACCCAAAAACCATTAACCAAAAGTTATACTTTGACTTTATACCTGTCGATTAACGTGGGTGATAATTAACAAGTCTCAAGTAACGACTCTGAGTATAAGTCATAAAGACGATAAAATGTCAAGTATCACCCTCTGGAATTCTACCCAAGAGCAAGTAAAGATATCCAATCGCAGAGAAACAATGTTTAGTATCGTTATTGCCCACCCCAGCCCGGCGCAAACTTTAACAAGTTTGTACGGGCCACCGGGACAAAATAGCCTCTCTCTCGCTGTAGCATTCTTGTTGCATTTAGTTTTCTACAAGCTCACTGAGCAGTTCACTCCGCGTTGCACTCAATATGGAGCGTAATCCGAAAGATAAAGTAGTCGTAGTGACGGGAGGAGCCAGAGGCATAGGACACGAGATCGCAGACCAGTTTCTGAAGAATGGAGCCAAAACATTGATTATCTTGGACATCATTGAAGATGTTGGAGTCAACGCTGTCAAAACACTGAACGACACATACGGCGAAGGCAAAGCAGTTTTTATAAAATGTGACGTAACAAAAGATTTAGATGAAGTATCCGAAGATATATTCCGAAAACACCAAGTTGATGTTCTTGTTAACAATGCAGGAATTTTGAACGAGGACTCACCAAGGCAGACTCTCGAAATCAACTGTGTAGCTCTAGTGGAATGGAGTATGAAGTTCTGGGAGTACATGAGGACGGACAAAGGAGGCCGTGGTGGTACAATCTACAATATAGCTTCAATTTACGGATACCAGTACAATCCATGGGCAGTATTCTACAAGACATCGAAGCACGCTGTATTAGGCTTCACAAGATCGTTGGGACATCCTTACAACTATGAAAAGAGTGGCGTAAGGGTTATTGCCATATGCCCAGGATTCACCGATACCGTTATACTGGCTGGCAATGCGTGGGAGTGGCAAAAGGAAGATTTCCATAAGATGATACAGACTGAAGTTATAATGCAGACACCGGAGACTATTGGGAAGGCTGTAGTGGACATCTTTACATTTGCGGAAACCGGGACTGTGTGGACTAAGGAAAACGACGAACCTATTAAATTGGCCCCAATGTGTTAGATTCACAAGATCAAATGAGTCCTTGAATTTTCAACTTATTTTCGTTAACTGGACGTGGACTGCGTGTGTATCCGGAGACATGAAGCATTCGTGTTGCAACAATAGGTAGGAAATTTAAAAATACAATAATACTAAAGTGTTTTGAAAATAGAATTGTTTGACATTGACCTGTAATTAAAGGACAGAATACTTTTCTTACAAAATAATATACCTAATATTTTATTTTAAAACTTTGATCGTTTGTTTTTGAGGATATCGTGGCTAAGTAATAACAGCCGCACGGGTCGATCCATCAAGTTAAGCTACGCTTGCTGGGGTTGGTCCGTGGATGGGTGACCATCTTCACATACCGAGACTCTTCCGTGCGTCGTTAGTCCCGCATGTTATTCGTGGATCTGTGACAGTCGATATGGGTCGTCAGAAGCCCGAAAGTCTGATAACCAGTCTTACCCAGTTACTGGATTGTGGAGGTCAGATAGGCAGTCGCTCTAAGTAAAATACTGGTATTCAGCTGCATCCGGTTAGACTGGAAGCCGACTCAAACATAGTTGGGAAAAAGCTAGGCAGATTGATTGATCGTTTGTTATTGTCTCATCTTTCAAAAAAGTTTTTCGTAAACAGTTTAAACGATTAACCTTTTGGTAACATTGTTAGTAAATGAAAAAAAAATAAAGAAAGAAAAATCAGTTTTATCACAGCAACACGTGCATACAAAAAGATAATTTACTCGAGTAAACCAAACAGACAGAAAAATAAAACAAAATAGATATAGGAACTAGTGATTTAGTGACCGATACATAAACACATGATTTGTACTCATTATAACAAACAACTTTTATTATGCAACCAAACGTGAAATCGCGAAAAAAATATCAGCTGTTTCCTACATTTCGACGAGTTATGCGAACATAAATGTAGGGAACAGCAGATTTTTTTACGCGATTTCAGACTTTGTCCCAAAGTAAAAGTTGTTTGTATTGTATGTATGATTGTGTGTGTGTGTGTGTTCATGTGTTTAAGTCATCATCATAATCAGCCTCTATTATTCCCACTGCAGGGACCATGCCTCCTCTCGGTGTTAGAGTATCGGTCACTAATTACCAGTCACCCTATATTATAATCACGAGCACAAAACAGAAATAGTCGGCAGCTGCTGGCACGTCATGGGTGTGTGTGTGTTTGTGTGTGGGGGGGGGGGGTGTGTGTGTGTTGTGTAGTGGTCACCGTCGCCTATGGATGGACATCGTAGGTGCTCTTCGATGCCAGAAACACAGCTGAGACGTCTCATACATACCACTTTCATACAAATATCCATACTAATATTATAAATGAGAAAGTAAAAACCGTGTCTATTTGTCAGTAACCGGGGATTTCGATATTTTGTCAAGGAGGTAGACCATGACATGATTTAGGACTTAGGAGACATTTTATATAGTAAGTTCCCAGTAAGTGGGATAATTTCCGATATCCACGCGGGCGAAGCAGCGGGGAAAAGCTAGTATGCTTATAAATAATGTACACTGGTATAGTGTAGCACAGTGATTTGGGATTACGGTTTTGGATAGGTATGGAGAGTAAGCCGACGTACGCACGGACGTAAAAATATCGAGGCGGGATTTTATCGCGCATTGGATTTTCAACTCTCGGTGTTGAGCCGAGCTTCGAGAATCCAATCTAATAACAACAGAGTGCATCCCAGCGCGTCGAAAAAACACACTGTTGGATTTTCAGCTCTCGGCACTAAGCAGAGCGTTGAAAATCCAGTACGCGAAAAAAAATCGCTGCGGTATTTTTACGTCCGTGCGAACGTCGGCTAAGCGCCTTCCAGAAGTTACCCTATGTTGTAGTAATAATTATTTTCTGTGTAATTTCAGCAACGATTTTCGGGCATCTCCAGATGCCAAGTTTGCATTATTATTGTAGTTTGTAAACTGTTAAGAACGCACGATAAAAAAGTCTTTGACCTCTATGATAAATAATAACAAGATAACATAGATATTATTAACAACTGCACAATCATTTATTATGTTCCCGATGACATCAACAACCTTGATAAGATGTACCTATACCTAGCTATTCAGTGTATGCGCATGGGTAATATCTTTTTATTATTCTTGATATTATCATAATCACTTAAAGGCGATAACAAAATGATTCGATCAATTCAGAAAATATCCCGCCATGATCAAGGCAAAAAAAATAATGGGCTACACATTCTACAAGACAAAAAAAAAACTACCGCAAAAAGTTTAAATACAATTCTGATCATTTATTTCGTTTCTAATCCTGTATGTTCACAATTTTCTTTATTTAGTTTTACTTTGACTGATACTTGTGAAGACATGGCTAAACATAACTGACGGAATCTGGGAACAGTAATATGTAGGTACTGCAAGGTCTCGAACCTCACAGGGGGCTGTAGCTACTCTGCAATCAAAGAGGCTCCACGCTTATATTCAGTTATACAGGGGAGCTCGTGGCTAAGTAATAACAGCCGCAAGGGTCGATCCATCAGGTTAAGCTACTCTTGCCGGGGTTGGTCCGTGGATGGGTGACCATCTTTACATACCGAGATTCCTCCGTGCCTCGGAAACCACGTTAAGCCGTTGGTCCCGGCTGTCATTCGTGGATCTTTGACAGTCGTTACGGGTCGTCAGAAGCCCGAAAGTCTGACAACCAGTCTTACCAAGGGGTATCGTATTACCCAGTAACTGGGTTGTCGAGGTCAGATAGGCAGTCGCTCCATGTAAAATACTGGTATTCTGCTACATCCGGTTAGACTGGAGGCCGACCCTAACATAGTTGGGAAAAGGTTAAGCAGATGATGATGATGGTGTCCCGTAATTAATGGATAACCTCTTAAGGGGACATTTTACTCATCATTAGGAACAACTATTATTATGGGCCAAACCTGAAATTGCGAAAAAAAAAATCAGCTGTTCCCTACATTTTATGTTCAAGATGTAGAGAACAGCTGATTTTTTTTTCCAAATTTTAGGTTTGGTCCCATAGTAAAAGTTGTTCATAATGATGAGTAGGTACAATAACCCCTTAAGAGGTTATCCATTAATTACGGGACACCCTGTATATTAGATTCATAATCTTTTCCAACTATCATTCGGCCCGTGGCCGCCTGATCTCCTGTCACTTATTTTAAAGTTCTGTTTGTCACATAAACTATTTAAACATCCCCGGAGGATGCATGCTACAAGGTTCACAGCCTCTACCTACCTACATCTCTGTGTACATAATTCTCTAGGGAATATACAGGCATGGTGTATTTACTGTTTAACTAGTCCTCTAAAGCAGCTAATTACCAAAAGACACGAACACGTTAGGCCTAAAACTAATTAGTTAACTCCAGGTCTTCAAGACATTTTTCTAGAAGTTTCCAAACAACCGTTTGTTGTTTACGCGACGTATAATGAGGGGTATTGTATGAGGACAGGTGCGGGGAGCGGGGGGGTGGCTAAAAGCTTTGCAACATTAGTTCCCATCAAGTGCGCTACAGACTTAGCGGAGTTGGAGGATATGGGGAACAAGTTGCAGGAGCATGTTTGATGATTTTTTAACCGACTTCAAAAAGGAGGAGGTTCTCAATTCATCGGAACCTTTATTTTTTTTATTTTTTTTTTATGTATTTTCCCCGATTACTCGAACATGGTTGGACCGATTTGGATTTTTTTTTGTTTTTTTCGAGAGGGTATACATCGCAATTGGTCCCATATAAAATTGATTAACTTTGCTTCGGTAGTTTTTGAGTTAGCTTCAATAATACGTATTTTTTCCCCACTTTTATATGGATGATGTTCTAGTTTGTTTTGCAGGTAGTGGTATTAGAATTTGTGTGGGGTAGGTACCACAACTAAAAAGTGAAAAATAAAAACTTTTTTACAAAAAAATACAACTGACTTCCAAAAACAAACTAGACACCGACTTCCGAAATTAAAGTTATTTTTCACTTTGTAGTGTTGTTTTTGGAAGTCGGTTGTATTTTTTTGTAAAAAAGTTTTTTTATAAAAGGCGTTGTAATTATGAATTTTATTACGGCCTCTGATATCATCCAAACTAAATGCTTACAAGTGGACTTAATGTGGTATTTCGCTATTTTAACCCTCAAAGTCCACTGCTGACCATAAGACTGGGTTAAAATTTACATTTTGCCTCCACAGGACACTATTATTTACTCAGAGTTTACCACAGATAATGTATGAATTTCACTCCGAAGTTGTTCCGTTTTACATTCAGACAAAGTGACAGCGGATATTAATGGTTTTAGTATAAATATATTGTAAGTTTTTAACTTGATTTTATTTTTAAATAGCTGCTACCGTAATGAACTCAATTATGAAGCAAATTATGTAATTAATGAAATTAAAAATTACATAGTTTAATTTGTACGTCTTTAAGAACGTTGGTAATGAATGATACGTAATCGAATGTAAGCGTTTGACAGTTGTCACTCATTGTTGGTACATTAACACCCGTCGCTTTTTGTGTTAGGTATGTGTCGAGCAAGTGTTTGGTGCTTTTTGTCTCCGACCAGACATTTTAGGATAGATTAGGTTCAAAAACTGTCACAGAACGAAGTTAGCCAACCTGGACACCACATGGTACTTGTTTGCCCTACCCTGTGCATTTTTTTTTAGAGCTGGAGGCGCGCAGGGAGGGCAGCTTCCACCCGCTGTAATAGGGCGCACGCACCATGCGAGCCGTTGTGGCCGAGGCTGCGAAGGCGAGCATAGGTGCTTGTGCCTTATTACGCAAAAGTAAAGAGGCTGCACTTGCCGTAGCGCCGGAGAAGATGCAATTCTTGCTAAGAATTGAGAATTAAGAGAATCGCGATACACTAATAAGGATCTAATCTACCCAAAAAAAAAATAGCTAATATATAAAAGCGATGGGTGTTATAGAATAGTACAGTACAGTTGTTTTGTTTTTTGGTGGAGATATGTTTCCCCGACGAAACTACAACGACCTTGCCGATAATAATAATAATATTTTCATATGAAAGTACTATTCGTTGCCTAGTCCCTGTCCCTTGTCATGCAACCCGCTTGATATTCTTGATTCCCGTGTGTGGTTGAGGTCTCGCATCGTAAACCGGCTGTTCCCACAAAGTTGTTCCTACACTTTTATTATTCTCTGTTGTGTTTCCGCGGATTTCCACACTAAAACGAAAGTTACTCGATTTTAAAACATCACAAGGCATCTTACTGTTTGAACTTATTAAGATTTATGAATAGTTTGAGGACAGGGGACAGATCAGATTTTTTTTTAACTTGTTCTATTTCACTATAGTGCAGGAATCCCATAGTGACTTGCCCGTAGCAGTAATATTTTACGACTGGCAGTAAGGGTTTATTTTATTTTTTTTTATAAATCCTAACTAATATTAAATGCGAAAGTGAGTTTGTTTGTTTGTTACGCTTTCATCCTAAAACGGCTGAACGGATTTGGATGAAATTTGGTACACGGGTAGACCATGAAATGGAATAGGACATTTGAATGTTCCCGTGGGATGACTTACGAAATGCACGCGGGCGAAGCCGCTGGTGAAACATACTAACATTATATTCATTAGCATAAAAACACGGTAGTTAAAAAAGATAGTGAAAGTACAGTTTAGAACAAAACATGTTTTGCCAATATCCTAATACTAAGAATGCAAATTTTTCAGTAGGTAACCCGCCCGTGACTGAAATTAACATTTTTCGGTCATTGAAGTCCTTAACACTAAAAACTATTATCAGATAACCATTCGTAAACTTTACTTTTTACTTTACTATTCTACTATACTTTAGACACCTTACTAATTTACCATAAAAAATATTGAAGGAATAAAACCAAATTAAGGAACAATAATCTCAGAGCAATTACCACAGTAAAGTCAGAAAAAAAAATCCTAATAAAGCCATCAACGGAAACAACCATTTGCTTACTAACTGCAAGTACTTAATCCACCAGAATCCCATACAAATAAACAATCTACAAAACAAAAAATAGGAAATAAATAACTTCCCTTTAATCAGTGCAGCGATATACAAACTTTATCTCGGCAGTTTGGTGGCGAGATTCCACAAAATAAATAGGCACAGAAGGTTGGCTCCATACAATAATATTTGTACGATCGCAAACTATCTCATGGCAAGATTCTTTTTGATTCTTTACTTTGTACAGAAATCCGTAAGTTATCGCTTCATACATTTATACGAATGTGAACTTTATTCTTCATTCATATTACCG
The DNA here is from genome assembly GCA_946251885.1 of Cosmia pyralina. Lineage (NCBI taxonomy): Eukaryota > Metazoa > Arthropoda > Insecta > Lepidoptera > Noctuidae > Cosmia > Cosmia pyralina. The sequence continues at coordinate 1,150,881 of OX276350.1, read as the reverse complement.
TTAATGATAGCTAACGTTCGCTTATTAATTTATTGATTAGGCTCTTCAACAATGCGTAGGTACACTATTACTGAACCATTTGTACACATTGTAAAATTTAGTTTATGCGCACGCGCAGATAATAACTCAATTAATTAAACAGTTTAATACATACTTCTAATACAAATATTAACTAAATTGATTGCAATTTTAATAGACACAACAATCTTTTGAGTTCTGTTTTTAATGTAGGATGTGAACCAACGAAGCAGATTTCCCCGTATACCATTAAAAGCAATCTTATTCAATAAAATTTCATGGTCAACCTTTTCAAAAGCCTTTTTGAAATCTGTATAAATAGCGTCAACTTGCAAGCGCTTATCAGTGTTTTCAAAAAGATAATTGGAAAATATTAATACGTTGGAAATAGTCGATCGCTGCTGAACGAATCCATGTTGTTCTGGGATGATAACGCATATTGCACGCGTAGTGTCTTTGAGTCAATAACAAAATTCTTGGCCATTGCCTCGGCCCATATTGAATGTAATGTTACTAAATCACTAACCATATTGTGGGTCAATATATCACCAAAAATCAAGGAAACCCACATAAAATATCAATTTTCAGGGTTCTCTATAGGTACCTCAAAAGGGAAAAATGGAACCCTTAAAGGATCACTCATGTGTCTGTCTGTCTGTTCGTCTGTCACAGCCAATTTGCTCCGAATCTAATAGACCGATTAAGTTGAAATTTGGTGCACTTATGAATTTCTGTAACCCAAACACGGACGTATAATGTAAATAAATTAATTTTGAATATGGGGGTCACTTTTGGGGACAAATAATAAAATTAAAATAAAATGTTTGCAAACTGTCCCGTGTGATATATCAAATGAAAGGGCTTACTGTGAGGGTCTCAAATATATGTTTTTATAATTTTAAAGTAAATAGCTTTAAACTGATTTAAGAAAATAGACGAAATTTGACCATTCACCCCTTAACTCCGAAACAACTGAGCCAAAAATTTTGAAAAAAAAAATGTAGAAAATAGTTCTATATCTATAGATTACAGAAACACCTATAAGAAGTCTATGGTCTGAAAATGACATGGTAAATCTGTCAATATTGTGCTTACAAACTTACGTTTGCAGTTGGAATGTATGGGAGAACATGTTTTTCAACTACAATGTTATATTTTTTCTTGGGATTAATTCATCCCAAGAATCCCAACCACGCAACCCTTTATTCTGCGTGGCCCGACACCCACTTGGCCGGTTTTTGTGTGTCGTATCAATTTTCGTAGAATAATAGAAAGATAGAGAAGGTGCTAAAATCTTGCATTATCTAATTTTTAAAAAAACCGAACATACAGAAATTGATCGATTGACGTATGAAATTGGAACATAATGATGTAATTTTTAGGTGGATTTATTTTCAGTTATCTAAGTTACACGAGTTAGTGTTATGAAATCACTGCCTGTTTTTTTATGAAGATATGACGCAAAAAGCAAATATTTATAAAGATATAAGTATCCTATCCAGCTTACTTATTGTAGCATTTAGTTTTTTACAAGCTCACTGAGCACTCCGCGTTGTACTCGATATGGAGCGTGATCCGAAAGATAAAGTAGTCGTAGTGACGGGAGGAGCCAGAGGCATAGGATACGAGATCGCAGACCAGTTTCTGAAGAATGGAGCCAAAACATTGATCATCTTGGACATCATTGAAGATGTTGGAGTCAACGCTGTCAAAACACTGAACGACACATACGGCGAAGGCAAAGCAGTTTTTATAAAATGTGACGTAACAAAAGATTTAGATGAAGTATCCGAAAATATATTGCGAAAACACCAAGTTGATGTTCTTGTTAACAATGCAGGAATTTTGAACGAGGACTCACCGAGGCAGACTCTCGAAATCAACTGTGTAGCTCTAGTGGGATGGAGTATGAAGTTCTGGGAATACATGAGGACGGACAAAGGTGGCCGTGGTGGTACAATCTACAATATAGCTTCAATTTACGGATACCAGTACAATCCATGGGCAGTATTCTACAAGACATCGAAGCACGCTGTATTAGGCTTCACAAGATCGTTGGGACATCCTTACAACTATGAAAAGAGTGGCGTAAGGGTTATTGCCATATGCCCAGGATTCACCGATACCGTCATACTGGCTGGCAATGCGTGGGAGTGGCAAAAGGAAGATTTCCATAAGATGATACAGACTGAAGTTATAATGCAGACACCGGAGACTATTGGGAAGGCTGTTGTGGACATCTTCACATTTGCAGAAACCGGGACTGTGTGGACTAAGGAAAACGACGAACCTATTAAATTGGCCCCAATGTGTTAGATTCACAAGATCAAATGAGTCCTTGAATTTTCAACTTATTTTCTTTAACTGGACGTGGGGACTGTGTGTGTATCCGGAACCATGAAGTTGAAACAATAGGTAGGTAATTTAAAAATACAATAATAACTAAAGTGTTTTGAAAATAGAATTGTTTGACATGACCTGTAATTAAAGGACAAAATACTTTTCTTACAAAATAACATACTGAGTTGTATACTTATTTTATTTTTATAATTTTGATCGTTTGTTTTGTCATATCTTACAAGAAAGTTTATTGTAAGCAATTTATACGATAACTTTTTTGATAACACTGTGAAAACTGTTGTTAAGTGGTCTACGTCGTCTATGGATGGACATCGTAGGTGCTCTTCGATACCAGAGACGAAAAAAGTCTCATACATATCTACTTTCATACCATAGAAATATAAACATATATCTATGTTTCATACTAATATTATAAATACGAAAGTAACTCAGTCTGTTTGTCGGTTACTTTTTAAGCCTTAACAGCTAAACGGATTTCAATTAATGTCACGCAGGTAGACCATGACATGAGTTATGATTAGGACATAATTATAATATTTTTTATATCTGTACCTACGCACCCGTGGGATAATTTTCGACCTCCACGCGAAGCCGCCGGCTGAAGCTAATGTGCTTATAAATATAAGGTTTTTGAAAATTAACTTTAAGGAGTGATATCGACCATCGAACTGAATAACTTTTACTGTGGGACCAGCTTTGAAATCGCGTAAAAAAATCACCTGTTTCTGTTTTAACACCTACTGTTCTAAAACGTATGGGACAGCCGTTTTTTTCGCGATTTCAAAGTTGAGTCATAATAAAAGTTATTCAGTTTGAGTCTAAAGCAACTTTTAAAGTTTGTAAAGTTAATTTAGAAACACCTTATATTATGTACACTGGTACAGTGTAGCACAGTGGTTTGGGATTCCGTTTTTGGGTGAGTATGGCGAGTAAGCGCTGGAAGGCGCGTGCTCTCCGTACCTAGCTCCCGTACTACCACTCTCTTTACCCGTATACCAGCAATTAAATTTTCCGTGTAATTTCGCCAATGACTTTCAGGCCAAAGGTCCAGGTGCCAAGTTTTCTTTATTATTGTAGTTTGTAAACTGTTAGGAATGCATGATAAAAAAGTCTGACGTATAATAATATAATTAATAATGACAAGAATACATAAATATTATTAAAAACTGCACAATTTATTATGTTCCCGTCGATGTCAACAACCTTGATAAGCTGTATACAGTTCAAGGTATCTTAAAAAACCAACGCTGTTCAGTGTATGCGCAATCATTTAACGTGGGGAAATATCATTTAACTCTAGGTAACTTAATATAATCACTTATAGGCGATAACAAAATTAATCCATCAATTCAGAAATAAAAACGCGCCATGATCAAGATAAAAAAAAAACAATACATTTTACAAGAAAAAACTAACGAAAAAAAAAACGCAAATCTTACTATTTTCGTTTCTAATCCTGTGTTCTAATGTGCACATTTTTTTTTTAGTTTTACTTTGGCCGATACTTCTGTAGAACATTAAAATGTATCTACTAGTAGCCGCTGAAGAGTTCCAATATCCACCTCTATACTTTTTAACTATAGAATTATTGAAAGAAAAAAAACATTTAACGAACAATAATCTCTGAGCAATTAGCACAACTACTCGTAAGAAAGAAAATCCTAAAAAACCGTCAACGAAAACAACCATTTGCTTACTGACTGCAAGTACTTAATCCACCAGAATCCCATACAAATAAACAATCTACAAAACAAAGAATAGGAAATAAATATCTTCCCTTTAATCAGTGGAGCGATATACAAACTTTATTTCGGCAGTTTGGTGGCGGGATTCCAGAAAATAAATAGGCACAGAAGGTTGGCTCCATACAACAAAGCGAAAACGGGTACACCGCACACATACGAGTACATGCGTACAATAACATGTACTTACGTACGGCGATCTCAAACTAGGTCATGGCAGACACACACCGCTATTTGGCTTTACTTTGTTAAGTAATCCTTAAGCAATCGTTTCATATGAATGTGAACCTTTTTGTGCTCATAAATAAGATTCATACTCCTATTATATGTAGCTAATCTATCGCGTAATAATTTATTGATTAGGCTTTTCAACAATAAGTATAGGTACGCTATTACTTAACAACAAAATTTGTACATTGCAAAATTTTGTTTATGCGCGTGCGCAGATAATATTGATTGCAATAAAGTTAATATTAAGTTTAATAGATAGACAGTTTATACGAATACGAACCTTTACTCTTTTAAAAATATAAGGTTCATATTCGTATGGGACGGTAACTTTACATAGCAAACTAAAGCAGAATGCCAGATGCGAGTGGTGCGCTTGAACTCGTTTCTCGTAGACGCGTGTCTATGGTGCATGCGTTTTCGGTCGTTGTATGCAGCCGACCTTCTGCATCACAAATATTTTGTGGCTTGGTTGCGAAGTTCCTTCGTCTAATGAGTCTCGTGACGTATGCTCATTGGACTTGGCTGCAGTGCCGGCCACGATTAACGGACTCTTAACGCCTATTGACGACGTTCTTAGGGTCCATTGTGTAGAATTTGTTTATTTAAACGTTGGGTGACGTCTTGGTGAGGTTTGTGGGTTTATAGATGTGTTTGGTTCTGATGACGAGTTGTAATAAAATTTACTTAAAAAAAAAAGTAAAAACTGATTTTAAAAACCAAAAACGAATAAAACAATTTTCATAAAAAACTTAACAACTTCTGAATTCGGTGCCAAGCTAAGGTGCTTTGAAGAATTGAAAACACCGACTTTATTTTTCCATTTATTTTTCCATTTGTAATTGAATACGAACGAAAAGAAGAATCATCAAAATCGGCTTAGAAATGCCGGAGATACAGTACATTTATGCATATAACTTCGTACATAAGAATAATTACATAATTTATTATAAACTAAAACCTTCCTGAAAGTATGTAGATCACGTTAGTGAACAAATCATTAAAATTGGTGCATTAGTTTTTGAAGAAATCGTGGACAAACATACAAATATACGGGTCGAATAGTTTTTTTTAAGTCGGTTAAAAATGTGACTATTTAGACCCTAAATTTTTGACCATTAGGCTAGTTGACAGTTTTTAGGACACCGATTAAAAATGTTCTTGTGGTCTATTTTCCTCAAAACGAATATTTCATCAAAATATTAACATTAACAATACTTAATTTTTTTTTATTTATTTATTTAGTCGTCAAATCTGTGACATATGTGACAAATTGTCCGCTGAAATAAACAAACACAAGTAAACAACAACAACAACAACAAGTAAATAAAAATCAGTGTTTCCACCCTCTTTGATTATATTTCCCCTGTGATGTATGTATGATGTCGATACAAATAATCGATTATTTTATTTGTAAGTTTTTTATACACATTAATGAATCTAAAAAAAAGTTTAATAATCGACCTCATCGATTAGTAGGTACTCGTGTAATCAAATCGATTAATAGTGATTTCAAAATAAATGAGCGATGACAGTGATTAAAACGCAAGTGGAACGGACACTCAATAGCTCGTTTTACAAAACGCATCCGACGTTTTTGTTTTTATATTTCTTAAAATCATACATTTCAATCACATTTTTTCTGACTATTCCCTAACTAAACATGCGAATGCTATTTGCTTTTTCTAAAAAATCCCCTAAATCTAGGGGAAAATATCCTGAGGTGGGAACCCTGAAACAATGTTATTTTGTCAAAGTGATATTACGACTTGATGACTGAACATCGTGACGTGTCACGCTCTGATTCGCATTCAGTGTCACGTGACCAATGGATATAGTTTTACATACTTATTGCTCAAAATTATTAAATTAATCTAAAATCGCTTAAAAAACTACGTTGAATTTTGATACTTTTAGCTCACAACCATTCAATATGAAAAAATTCAACAAAATACAAGCAAGGATGTATGTATGTATAGTATGAAACCGGATTTTAAGTGATGAAAATTACTATACGCAAAGGTTACATTAACACGTTGGCTGCCATACGAATATACTCGTAGTAACAGTAGAATACTCGTAAGTTGACAGTCAACGTGTTAATTAATTTTGAGGAAATTCCGAAGAGATATAGACGGTCATCATCTCAGTCTCGCACGGTGCGCCTATTCCAAACTCCTGTGTAGAATGGAGAAAACACAGTTAGTTCTCTCCATTGTAAGCCTGTAGGTATCCCTCCATTTTTTTTCATCCCAATTTAAAGAGTACCTAGATTAAAAATCCGTGACGTATAAAACTTAGCGACAACAGCTGCACTTACGAGTATGTCATCGTTAGTGTCTGTCTGACAGTTTACAGATACATTAAATTCTTTCCCGCTGCAGTCAACAGCAATTCGGCACGACAGCGGCACGACAGGGGCACGACATGAGTTGTCACTAGCCTCAAATTTGTGTTCGACGGCAGCGTACAACGTGAGATAAACGCTATATGCATGCCCCAAGTTATGAGAAGGAGTCGTTTTTAGTAAAATAATCTTTGGGAATGGTTTATAACTTTATGATTAGGAATGAATTTTAAATGCAGTTAATTGATAATTATAATAGTCGGTGAAGTACCAAGTACTGACAAAAGCAATAAATATGATGGCATACTCAGGATAATCAAGCCTATTACCAATACCAATATTATTGGCTGTGTAGGTAATCTGTTTACCATTGCATGAGATATTGTCGAATTTTTCGTGTAGACAAGACCAAAGAATGAAAGCAGGATTCCTGCATACGACACGCTTACTTCTCCAACTTGCTCCATCGTCCACCACGCATTGTCCACGCGAATGTCACGCGTCAGTCTGCTTGTGACGTCACCCGCGTGATTAATAATCTGTCGCGGTGCAGTAACATGCTGTGTAACATCCACCACATGCTAAACGAGCACAGCACAAAAAATATCACTTTTAAACAGTATGCCTACAAAAAATTACCTTGCTAGTCTAGACTGTGACGCTTGTGATAATATTGTATTCAGAAGACAATTCCTGCCTGCGTGTTGAGAGTGTTCGAGGAATGTGCTGGGAATCGTAAATGTTGTCGCAGATGTAAACTTATTCAAATATACTTCTCCCCGCGGATTTGTACTGGATTAGATGTTTGCCTTATTATAGTAAAATTGTGTTAGGAGCATTATATCCTAATTTTAAAAAACCGGCCATGAGCGTGTCGGACCATGCACAATGAAGGGTTCCGTAGTTGGGATGAATTTATCCCAAGAACAAACTTAACATTGTAGTTGAAAAACATATTCTCCCATTATGTTTCCAACTGTAAATGTAAATTTGTACCGACTCACAATATTGAAAGATATTTATCTATATATATAAAATATATATATATATATATATATATTTATTTTAAGACCACAGACTTCATATAGGTTTTCCTGTAATCTACAGGTAAATAAATAGTTCTTTACCTGTAGATTACAGGAAAACCTATAAAAAGACGAAAATTTACCAAATTAAAAAAAAAGTACAGAAAATAGATTCTGTACTATTTAAAAAAAAAATTGGTATATTTTCGTCTATTTTCTTAAATAACTTTAAAACAATTCATTTTTACATTATAAAAAAAATATATTTGAGACCCTCGTGTCTTTTCATTTGATACTAGCTGACCCGCCAGACGTTGTCCTGTCAAAATTTCAATTTCTTTTATTTTCTATTTTTTTTTCTTTTAAACCACCCCTGTAAAGAGGAGAATAAAACAAAACAAAAAATATTCAAATCGGGCCAGCCGTTCTCCAGTTTTAGCGAGACTAACGAACAGCAATTCATTTTTATATATATAGAAAGATATAGATAGATATAGATTATATGTCACACGGTATAGATAACATATTTTTTTTTATTTTCTTATTGCCCCCTAAAAGGGACGTCAATATTCAAAATTGATTTATTTACTTTGCCCGTCCGTTTTTGTGTCACAGAAGTTCATAAGTGTACAAAATTACAACTTAATCGGTGCATTAGATTCGGAGCAAATTGGCTGTGACAGACGGACAGACAGATTTCAACATGAATGATGTAACCATTATTTTGTAACCATATCTTGATTTAAAAGAGTGTCCGTGGAGTTTCTTGCCCGTTCTTCTCCATAGGTACCTACTATGCTTTGGAATGGGCGCCTAGCTTCATCTTTCTGACTGACCGACCCCTTGACAATTCAAAAGTGCCTGTAATTGGTTTAATTGAAATAAATGCTTTGAGTTTTTGAGACAGACACACGAGTGATTCTTGTAAGGGTTCCACTTTTTCTTTTGAAGTACGGAACCCTAAAAAGTTTACTAAAGAGGAAACTATGAGACCACAGACTGAAAGCTGAAGGAAACAGTGATTAGATCAAGTGGTCTGGAAACACACCATACGCAAGTCTTACTGTGGCGATTAGAAATCGTCCCTTCTCTTGATGACAAGATGTTTTGTTCTGCATTACAGTGCAAGCGAGCATTATTTTCTTTGCACTATTTTCCAAAAACCCATTTGTAAGACTGTCATCAAGGGGTCATTAGCGCAATGAAAACAAATGAATAATGTAAGAGAAGACAAAGCAGCAACCGGATTAGCTGCAACAGTCGACCGCTAATTTACATAATAAATTCGAAATATACCAGACTGCCGGCCGCCAGCGGAAGTTTTAAGTTAATCAGTGGCCAAAATAAAAGGATTAATTGTGGTACATTTTGGTACATATTTGATCGATTTAAGTTTAGATTTTGGAGGTAGTATGGAAATTGTTTGTTATGGTATGGGCATGTGATGCTGAGAAGTAAAGGAAGAGTGAATTTAGAGTAAGAAAATAAGTTTAGTGTATGTATACAATAGATGGATTACGTGAAAGATGATAATGCAGAAAAAAATTATGAAGAAGTGATGGCTGACGACGATAAATAAAGGGTAGGGAAAGAAGGATGATGAAGGAAAAAAAAGTACATGCAATTTCTTTCTTTTTTAGGTAGGTACTAGAGAAGAAAAATATTTCCATAAACTTAATTAAGAGACCGTTATGATTATTGATCAAATGAAAAATTACTACAAGCATCACGTCAGAAAAGAAGACTGGTGATCGTAACTGATAGTTATATGTGAATTCGAAGGCACTCGTAATCTACTAGGCTGTCCTTACGCTATTTTCTTCCACAAAATATAATTATTTTATCCGTCATATTAGTCTTAATTTTCTGCCTAGGCATAAAATTAAGACAAGACAAGATATTATCTTGAAAGAAAAAGAAAAGAAAGGAAAATTGTATATTCTACACAAATAAAACGCATATTATTATTATTTTGCACACTCCATTCGTCTTTTCCTCGTCTCTTACAGAAATCTTTATTCATAATTTAAAATTTTACTTGTTACATGCTCCTCATACCTCCGCAGCGTAATTATGTTCATATCATAGCAATTGATAATTATATACCTTAATTATAGTCCTTGGTTTTGCCTGTAGTTAGCCAGGTAGGTAGGGATGCACTCATCCAAAACATAAATATGCTACGTGAACTGACATAATTGACCGGTATAATTCACCAAACATTGCATTTAACCCCTGTAATGAATACGTCCGGCGCGGTCACCCGTAAACAACGTAGATGTAGTATCGCAAACACATATGGATTTTTTAATAACAATTCGGTAACGAGATTTACAAAATGTTACTTGTAAAAATACTTCATTTTATGGTATGTTAAAAATGTCGTGAGTCAGTTGGCAAGGTGTTTTGGCGAATGATAAAAATAATAAAGAGATCGTATCAGAGAACCAAGTGAAGAGTTGTGCTCAAAAATCAGATTTTGATACAAAGATATAGGTGTATTTGTTACATGACACTAAAATAAACATTCCAAAATACTCGTACACACGGCTACACATCAAGCTATAAATTTCCAATTTACACTGACCTCTCATTGTAAGGAAATCCTATACAATGCGAGATCAGCTTATACTGGTTATATATAGCTTGATCTGTGTAGCCGTGCATACATGCAAAACTCAGTATAATATAACAACATTGCATTCTGTTGTTTTTTTTCTATTATAATATTTATGTGTTGTCTAGCAAGTCATGGTTCACTTCTAAATGGTTCTACTTCCTCAGTCTAAACCTGAGTCAGTGTCCTCGAGCAGCTTTATATTAACGTCATTACCTTCACCTCGCAGAGAGCAAATCTTGTACCTGTAATTTTTTCAGCAATATCAAATTGCTTTTCATTTCGTCACATATGAAATTCCAGCCATATTTTTGAACATTGTGAATTTCGTCAACGTCTGATTTTTAAAATAGATCTATAAAATCTTACTAGATACCCTTACTTTATCCAAATATGTCATTCTCTGTATGGATTTGAAGTCGAACTTCCCACCGTTCTTAGCGTCTTGTTCCCTGATCTCCTGTGCAAAGTCATACCTGGATGACAAATGTCCGGAAGGACTTGCAAAAGATTGGCCTTACAGTTGACGATGCTTACCAGTGAAGTGAATGCCGCAAATAGATTAAGAAAGCCGATCCCGCATAACGGAAAGAAGCAAAGAAGAAGAAAACACTGATCGAAACAGATTCAAAGCCACCATAATCCAGTAACCTTGTCGCCTGAAAGGGGAGGTACCTTGTGTCAAATCCGGTAGTTCTGATTTCCGACCGCAACCTTGTCATAAATAAAAAAAAACCGCGAAATTTTGGCCTTTATTTCAGTTTTTGGCGATTTTAAGCTTATATGACTAGTTTTTTGAATATGTACGCAGTCTGTTTTTGAAGTAGACTGAATTTGCTACAATATGAAACTAGAACTGTCTCTATAGACCCACACAGTTTCGAAATAAGTACTACTACTACTTAGTCCCATCTGTCTACTGAAGATTCTTCCATAGTCGCAAATCCAGTAGCGTTGTCATTGGACTTGACATCATCGTGAGATAGTTTGCCTGAAAGAATTGCACTCAGTTATGAGTAATGAGGTCCACTTGTCAGTTACAACAATGTCGCTCCTGATTTAAGTTCTTATATTGTTGAGATTCTTAAATTATTTGGATGATCATTTCCATTGTTTCTTCCAAATAATTGCCTCAAGGCACTATTCTTAGGCCTGGAATCATTTATTGTAAATGTGACTAGTGTATTTCTTTTTTCTGATATCTAATATGCTTCGAAAATAGCAACATCCTCTGCCTCTAAGTCTGCCTTCCGAAAGCGCCATTAAGAGTCCGACATTCACAATAGGCTACCCACTCATCCATATCGCTTTAACAGTCAGGACACAATTTGAATGCAACATAACATAACCATCAAGCCTATATTCCTCAAAGGCTTGGGCAGAACAGTAGCTTTAATATTTAATTTGAATGTAAAATTTCAAGTATCAAAGTAAATCATCTTTCAATTTATCTGGGTCTGGCGCAGTACTTAGGAAACACAAACATAAATAAAAATGTTGTTGTAGTTATATAGTAAAACAATACTTGTGTTTTTATTAAATTAAACACGTATACAAATTAGTAAAAGTTCAGTACAGCCGGTTCTACTTCCTCAGCCTTAACCTGAGCCAGTGTCCTCCCTGCAGCCTGAGGTTAAAGTTGTCTGGAGCAAGCTTGGCTGGGACGCAGGTCCTCTCGCACGGAGAGAGTTCTATATACCGTAGGAGCTGGTAAGCCATCACCTTCACCTCACAGAGAGCAAATCTTGAGCCTGTAAGTAAATACAATTGTTTCTAATTGTTTATTTTTTCCTTTAGCTATTTATTCCTGGACCATTATAGTACAAAAGCTGAAGTCTAAACTTACTTCAAGACTTCTTCTACAAATAAATAAAAAAAAAGAAAATAAAGTTTATTATTGCTTCAGTTTATAACCACTCGCGCGACCATTGCACGAAGGTGAGCCCGAACGAAAACCCAGAATTGTCCGAGTGCACGAAAGTGAGCCTGAACGGACAATGATAGCGCGCGCGTTCCGGCTCTTACTTTTTTATTTTTTGTAATTTTGTGTGTGGACCTACCCCTTGCATTCTAGGTTCTTTGGAAAGGTGGTTATGTATAGATAAAATAATTGGGTTTATTTAACACCAAGTTACAAACAGCATCGCTATTACGAGTATCTATATTATTATATCTATAGAAATAAAAAGAGAAGTACTGACTGACTGATTGAATGACTATCAACGCCCAGCCCAAACCCTTGGACCTAGAAAGCTGAAATTTTGCACAGAGGTTTCCTTTATAAATTATACAAGGAAGAAGGAAGGAATTCCCGGTAGTACGCACGGCAACAGATCAAGCTATACATTTCTAGTATAAACTGATCTCGCATTGTATAGGATTTCCTTACAATGAGAGGTCAGTGTATACTGGAAATGTATAGCTTGATGTGTAGCCGTGTGTACGTTCCCGTGGGATATTTTCCGACAACCACGCGGGTGAAGCCGCTGGCAAAAGCTAGTAAAAGAGCTTGCTGTAACAATCTATTGTTGATTAAGCGACAATAATTTACTTTTTAAGTGATAACAAAATTAACATCAGGAGGATGGCAGCGGTGGACTCAAAATTACCGAAGCGCCATGCACTTGCAAGTTTATATTGATTTTAATAACAATTTTATAATAGTTTTATAAATAAAATGAGTCACTAGGAGTGAAGTGTCGTGGTAAATGAAAGACATCTGCTCTGGATAACGCCTCGATTTATTGTGTCTTCACATAGATTGAGCGTACATGATCTTAATATATTGCTTACTTGACTAATCCTAACTATGGAGTGGTTACACACACATACATACTAATACTAATGATACTTAACTTACATACACTACACCTCCGGGGGTAAAAGAAAAAAAAAAAAAATTGAGCTCTTGATTTTCTTTTTTTTTTTTTGTTTACATTAGGTTATCACTACAAGTAAAATTCAAATTCTAATACAATATACTTATATTAAATTATTAAATATGGAACAATTTTGTCCTATTCTTATGTATTAATTCGATTTTATTTTGTTTTAGAATTTTGACATTTGGGCCCATATCCTCTATCACGATATAAGGCCCTTCAAATATATTATCCAATTTCTTTGTTTGTTCTCTTTTGATTAAAACTAAATCGTCTTTATTATAAGTTACTGGATTACATTTCTTATCATATGCTAATTTTCTATTTTCCTTACTAGTCTCTAAGTTATGTTTAGCTTCTTTTAACGCTACCTGTAGCCTATATCTTAAATCTAAAGAGTAGTCATTGGGGTTATATAATGGATCTATTCTATTACAATTCTTAATATTATTAGGAATATTACACGGCCTGCCGAAAATTAGTTCGAATGGCGTGTACTTCGTCTCTGAGTGGACGGTATTATTATAACTGAAACACCAAAAAGGTATCCAGTGTGACCAGTCATAGCCGTTATTGCCTGAATAAGTCCTTAGAAAAGCGCCTAAATGTTTATGAGTGTTTTCGAGTGCTCCGATTGATTGATGGTGGTATGCTGTGGACATTAATTTTTCTATTTTTAATAATTTGCAAACTTCTACCATAGTGCTTGAAATAAATTCTGAACCTCTATCAGTAGCTATAGCTTTAGGTATACCGAAACGTAGGACAAAATTTTGTATAATTGATTTTGCTACAGTTACCGCTTCTTTATTTTTTATTGGATATGCTTCAATAAATTTAGTTAGTTCACATTGAATCGTTACAAGGTAACAATTTCCATTCTCGTCTTTATCTAAAGGACCTACCAAGTCTATAAATATTTTTTCAAAACCTGACGACGCAGTCGTTGTGATTGTCATCGGCTGTTTTGTGTACCTAGTATATTTAGTCTTCTGACATGTGGAACACTTTTTTACAAAATCGAGAACATCTTTATCGATACCTGGCCAGAATTATCGTCTCTTGATGTTGTTAGTCATTCTGCGGACACCAGCATGTCCACTGGTAGGCAGTAAATGATAGTCATTTAAAATACATTGTTTTTCTTTATCGTCATCTATTCTTTCTATTCCTCTTAGTATGCATACTCTTGGACCGGTCCAATCTTTTAATATTTGTATTTCACTACACAAACCTTTTATAAACTCTTCATTTTCATTATTTTTAACTATGCATACCTCTTTAACTTTTATATTATTGCTAAACTTCTTCAACTTATTCACAAATTCGGCTCGCGAGAAATGTGCGCTATAGTTGAGGTTTACACATAACAACATTTTACTAGGGATGTAAGCAAGACATTCGTCTTCAGCACTTATCAAATGATCTCTTCTACATTTATCCACTTTATCTTTCTCTAGCAAAATCATCTCCACGACATCACTCGGCTTCCTCAGTAATTCCACGACTCTAGGCTGATCAGACCCTTCGTCGGTGGCTTTACTAATTGGCGGTGATTCATTTTTACTCTTCTCATCCATTCTTCTTTTTTGTGCTCTAGTCATGACATTAACTTCTGATATTTTCTCATTCATACTCTTTAATTCACTGCAAGTCACATTCACTCTGGATAATGCATCCGCGACTACATTATCCTTCCCTTGCACATACACTATTTTGAAATGATCTTCCGTAACCACGGCGGTTAAAATTATTTAAGGAACCATAATTGCGGCCACGTTGACCTTGACCTCTCGGTCCTGAAAAAGGCGTAAACTTACCTCTACCTCTTCTCGAATACTGCATGACGTCCGGGTTAGAGGACGTAGAAGGCGTTGATACATCCTCGTCCTTAGCACCTTGTATGGCGTCCTTGAGGTTAGTGTAGTTGCGAGCGGCCACGATGGTGCTTAGCCTTGAATTTTTCAACCCATCTGAAAATCTTTTAATGGCCATTGTCTCATGTAATGGCTTTAGAATCGCGTACTTTGTCGAATCTCCGTCTGCCTGTGAGATGGTTAAATCGGTAAAAAGTTGTTCTATTTCAGAGCCGTACTCGTCAATTGACCTAAAACCTTGGTTCATATTTTGGAGGCGGGACTGAATAGCGGTAAAAGATTTTGTAGTTAATAAATGTTTCCTTAAATCCTGTATTAAATTAGGAACGGTGTCATAGTTATTCGATAAACGGAGCTTAGCGTTCTCAGATAGGCGACCTTTAATTACGAATTTTATTAAAAGCTTTTTTCCTGAATCATCTAACATATCCGAATACATATCCACTGCATCAATCAATCGTTTTGTGGTGTCCTCCCTACCATCCATAAGGGGAATAAAGTTACACGCCGTTCGAATGTCAAATTCCATTTTTACAATTTTTATTTCACTAGGTGGGGAAGTACACAATTGACTTATCTTTAAAAATACACTCTGAATATTATCAAAAGTGGTGGACAATTGCGTCACTAATTCGGGTTTTAAATCATGCGTTAACGTAGAATATAATAATTGCGCTTCACTAAATAAATGTTTAGCCTCTTTTAACTTATTTATCGCAATAGATCCCGTAAATCTAGCTTGTCCTTTTTTTATTAAATATTTACGAATGTCCACCAAATCTGTATATATTCTAATAAAATCATAGTCCATAATCTAAAAATAAAACAGAAAGGAATGTAATGATATCATCCTAGCAACTAATTATCTTCACTGCAATTCTTATACCTAACTGTCTTCCAGATAAAGTTAGCAATGCGAAAACATTCCATATATGGCACGGGGTATCGGGTTCGGTGAGTCGCCGTGCACGATTTATGAACTGATACATACTAGTACAATAAAACCTTAGACTAATTACTTACTTGAAATAATTCAATTCTGCATTTGACACGCTATTTCTTATTTATAAAATATAGTTAATGAAATATTATGCCTATAAGAGCGTCACTAGACGTTACGTATCACTTAAAAGTTCCGTAGTATTGATTTTCACGATAGTTTATGGATGATTATGATTTTATTTTTATTTGTTAATAAAAGTATAATAATGTTTGTTCACATAATACGTGTCACAACACAACTCTTGAGTACCTACTTTTTCTTAGGCAGCACTAAACCGTACGCAGCTAATTAATTTTTGGAAAAGTCGGTTTTTTTTTTCCACTTACACGGGTTTATCGGCGTCATCATCACGAGTAGCGTATTTCTTGAAATACGCTGAGGTCTGCCTGCGACGTAAGGACCTGTGGGTCATCTGCCTCTCCATCCATTTGACATGCATCTTCTTGTAATAATAACAGATAGCATAGCATGCCGCTGCCAGTAGGACGATTGTGATCAGGGTGAGGAGGATATTTGTCGTGCTGATACTGTAGTATCCCTGCTCGGTTGTCGCACTATTTTTCCCATTACCAGCAGCCGTCTGCGCGATAATCGTCTCTTCTTTTGTTTGAGTTGATTGACACCATGATTCACAACACAAAACCACGAATTTTATAACAATGTCCGATTTTGTAATGTACCAAAAAAATTTTGTTTTAACAGTTCACATTTCACTCGCGATATGACCTTGAATGGCAGGGTCGCCATGAAGTGTCGTGGTAAATGAAAGACATCTGCTCTGGATAACGCCTCGATTTATTGTGTCTTCACATAGATTGAGCGTACATGATCTTAATATATTGCTTACTTGACTAATCCTAACTATGGAGTGGTTACACACACATACATACTAATACTAATGATACTTAACTTACATACACTACAAGGAGCAGGGAATTAAAAGTTAGAAATTATTTTGATTTATTAACAAATAATATATCGTGCAGTTACGAAACGCAAGGTATTTCGGATTCCATTTCATTCAACAGAAATTATTACAATGCATTCACCTTTTACACTTAGGTAGGTACTTGAGGGTTTTCCTTTTTGAAACTTAAATCTTGTTAAATATAACAAAAACATATAAAACCAAACATTAAAATAAAATGTAAACTGCCCATAATAAATACAAATAATTATGATTATTTTGTGATAATAACTGATGATAACTGAAAACGGAACGTTTTGCTGTCACTAAAGACTAGCTGTCACGCTGTCATTGTCAATTCTTATCCCATTGTTTGTACTCTTGGGATTTTTTTGATTTTTATTCAATAAACCTCTTGTTGAAAAATTCCAGTAGATCTACAGCCGACCATCAGATCAGAGTGCCCCGCGATAGTCGCGCGCGGCCGACGGCTGTACGGTCAGTCTAGCCGCGCGCAGCCGTTGCTCGACGTGTCTTGTAATAAAAATATACCTACTCTGTGATCTTGTATTGTTGCGAGCCGCGCGGAGACAAGATGTCTTGGAAGAACTTTTCTCTTCGAGAGGATGAGCAATTAATCAATGTGGTTGCTCAGAAACCTATCTTAAATAATCCAGTGTATAAAAAATCATTTAAAAGGAATAAAGTGTTGTGTGTCATGTCTTAGGTTTTCTTATCTTCGTAAATTAAAGATAGAATGAAATCAAACTGTTTCTTATTTAATGCTTTGAACATCCTTTTGAACACATGCTTTTGAACATCGGATGAATTGGTTTTTTTTTAATAATAGAGCAATAACAACAGCTCATCATCGTCCTGTTCTTCTTCAAGGATGTCCAGATTATTCTTGATTATGCCATTTTTTAAGTAACGACACGACTGCAAGTGATGGACGAACAACACTGATTGGGGAGCGATTGACGCGCAGCTAGGGTGTGTCGTCGGCCCCGCGCGCCTGACGCAAACGACAGACGCGCACCATGGAAGCGGTGTGTCGTCGGCCGCGCGCATCTAAAGGGCTCCAAACATTTACAGTCCGCTGACGGATATCAGCCTGTCAGTTAATCGCTATAGATCACAGACTCGCAGTTCCTTTTAAGGTTTTGGATTGACGACCAATGCCTGCCAATGCGACCCCAGAGTGTGTGGCCTGTTGCCGGCGCAGGCCTGCGTCGACAGGTATCGGCCGGACATGCTCTGTGGGCCGGACAGTCCGAGATCTCAAGGCCAAATCGAGTAAGCAGGTATTCGGCCGGCGGCCGTGTTGTCAATTTAGCGACTTTTATAATTTGGTTATCATAAAAATATAATAAATAATTCATTACGATGTTATCCTAACCAGTGAAAGTAAAAAATAGCACATCGTTTTTTACGTAACATTATCACTTTGTGAACTGACACCGAACCGCTATTCAGACCACTGCCAGCAGGCGATATTGCGGTGTGAAACTGCCGGCTGCAGCCTGGTAGTGTTTGGACCCAGAGCCGGCATCGAACGTTGCCGGCAGGCAATAATCGCTGTAGTGTGTGGTCTATGCAGACCTTGGACGGCAGGCCGGTTGTTGGGACCAGAGACTGCAAGCCAACTGTGTAATCTGTGGGGCCGCGCGCATCAGATGCGCGCGTCTAACGCTTTGGCCGCATGCCTCGGAAGTCTACCTTTATGGAGACGCGGGGTGTCGCGCGTCGCGTGCGGCGTTACATCTCGCGGCGCGTCAGACTTTTTTTCAGTTTACAGACAGGCAGCACGTGCAGCGGCCCGCCATCACACGCGCAAACACAAATATATGGCAATGTACTATGTTGTTTATGAAGATGCGGGGCGTGCGACGCTGCGGGTGTTGTTATGTTTTATCGTGAATGGGGAATTGCAGGAATAGCTGGCTGCAACGCTTCGTGCGCCACCGCGATAAACGTCGCGTGCGACGCGGTGATGCCTTCCATGGGCTGCGCCTGCATTTTAAGCAAACGCGTGTAAAATTGGTTCTCCGTAAACGCTCTCATAAAACGCCAATGTTAGAATTCATTTAGTGCGGGCCGCGCCGCTCAACGCGATGCACGACGCCTCTAAGCCCCAGCGCGCACTGCGCTGCGGTGCCTTGCGGTGCATTTTTTTTTCAAGTGTTTGTAAAAGCCTACTTGCAAAAAAATAAGACTTCTATTCTAATTCCACATGTTTAGTACATCATAAATAAAAAAAACATTTTACTGTAGAGGCACGAGGAATAGGGTGTAAAGTTCACTCATCCTCCATAGAAAAGAGAGGATCCTCCGAACAGACTGGTGTCGTGTCTGGTGGGCAACTGCCCGATGATTGATGTCGGGACGTTGCATGTATTATGCAAGTCGCGCGGTATACTCTGATTGCGATGCAGGATTTTTCGTGACGTCAGTGTGATGCGTAGTTTGCAAGTGGCGATGTAGATGCCGCCACACTACTATTAAATAATGTCCTTTAAATACTCTTGGATTTATTTTAGGTTATAATCTTCTACCTTGAATATCTTTTTTCTCCCAACTTCTCTATCATACTTTCCATTTGCTTTTTTGTTAGTCTTATATCGTTCTTAAACTATTTACAAGTTTCCATTATATACGCTACCCCTATCCCCGAGTCCCAAATTACATGCAGTTTCGCCATTCTCCAAAGTTCTTGCTTATCATATAAATTATGATCGGAATTGTTAGTCCCCAGTATCTTACCTAAGCAATTCCTCGGTCCGATACCAAAAGGCATGTATGCCATCGGATTGATGTTGTGTTTATTTACTTCGGAGAAACGTTCAGGGTCGAACTTCTCTGGATCAGGGTAGTACTGAGGGTCGTGGTGGAAGGCCAAGGTCGATATCCATAATTCTGCGCCTTTTCGCAACTGTAAGACAAAAAATATCAACCAATCAACTTACATCAACATGATTTATTTTATTCAAACCACAATTTTATATAATTTATTTCATCCAAAAGAATCAACAAACAGCTACATAAAAAAACCGGCCAAGTGCGAGTCGGTCTCGCGCACGAAGGGTTCCGTACGTATCCATAAAAACGGCAAAAAACGGCGTTTGTTGTATGGAAGCCCCTTTCAAATATTTGTTTTATTTTAATTTAATTATTTATTTTTATATTTGTTTTATTTTAATTTAATTATTTATTTTTATATTTCTTTCATTTTAATTTAATTATTTATTTTTAAAGTGAACATATAACTAAATATTCTGTGAATATTTCAAGCGTCTACCTGTGTGCTTAGTGTGAGTTTTTCTAACTTCACCATCGCGTTAGAGTATACTCAGATTTGCATGGCGCTGAGTTAGCGCTACCTGGTGCCATACGCGAGAACTAAAAATTGTGAGTGTAAGTTTTTTATTTTACTTTGTCGATGGTGACTATCGATTCCCACTCGAAAGTGAGCTCGTAAATTAGCGTGACTCTGTGTTAACGGGAGTGTGAGTTACAATTTTGGCAGTTTTGACAACTCGTTTGAGAAACGTGTTCACATTCGAATACGTTTACGTGTTCACTTAAGGATTTGTAGTGAGAGCCTTGTGAGTGCGGTGAATTATCAAAGTTATTTTATGTTTATTCGTTGTGTGGATTTAAGAACTATGGCATCCCGTTTATATTTTGCTTGAGATCGCTAGGGCACAAGATAAGCAAAATTACATGTCCAATGTTTGTGCAAAAGCCCGTACTTCTAGCAATCCCCTAAGAGATCTTTCGGATGCCGAATTTAAAAGAAGATATCGGCTTCCGAAGTGGTCAGATTTTTATGCCGAGAGGAGACAGCTGACTGGTTTAAAGTCTTCTCAATAGGATATTTTAGGATTCTTCTCAAGATTTTATCAATAGGACGATACCATCATCATTACTTTTTACTGTATATTTAGTATACATTTATAACTATATATATATATATACACTTCTGGACACATCTTTTGGCCCACCTTGTATTTTCAGTTTCGTTTGGTCCTAGCTAAAATTTTATATTAGGTCGAGCAAAAAGTTTTTATGCAGTTTTGAACCTGGCACATTCACAATTTTATTCAATAGTCTTTTTTTGAATTTTGAACACAGAATTTAAAGAAACAAAAGACAATTTGGAGCCTGTTTGTTGATATCAAACAATCGAATACTAAGAAAACTTGGTTTTATTGGTTTACTTGGATTTAATTCTTGAAAAAGTGATTGATATCTTTGGTTTTGCAACAAACATTACTTATTCTTAACATTAAGGTGAGGTTCTATCAATAATCTATGGATATTCACCTGAAGTCGCCGCCCAAGCTGTAGCACTTATTCAGGCCGGACACAGCCAAAGAAACGTGAGTGCTCAACTTAATTTAAGTCGATCTGCGGTCCGAAATGTTTATCGGAGGTACCTAGAGACTGGCGGCTTTGTTCGTCGCCAAGGAAGGCCACGATCTCGGGTCACAACTGAAAGGCAGGATCGATTCATCGTGACGACCAGCTTGAGAAATCGTCACCTTACCTCCATTGAGATACAAAACCAACTTCGCGACTTCCACGGAGTATCTGTGAGCGCTCGAACTGTTCGGAGAAGGTTAAAAGAACGCGATATGGTACCACACAAGCCAGCTAATGGCCCCAAACTAACGCGAGCCCACCGAACAGCGCGCCTTCATTTCGCACGCAGTCATTTAAATTGGACACAGCAAGATTGGAGCCGTGTACTCTTTTCTGATGAGTCTAAAATTGTGTTACATGGCAATGATGGAAGGAAGAAGGTCTACCGACGTAAGGGAGAGCGTTTCGCACAATGCTGCTTTGAAGAGAGGGTTGCTTATGGCGGTGGCTCATGGACTGTCTGGGGCGGTATATCCGCGAGCGGCAAAACTCAACTTGAGGTTGTTACAGGACCACGGCTGCCAACATTAAATGCTGAAAGGTACATTCGTGAGTGCTTAGAACCTCACGTGATACCATACGCGGACTATGTGGGCCCAAATGTCCTTTTTATGCATGATAATGCAAGAGCCCATGCGGCCGGCATCGTCAGGGAATATCTTCGGGATGTGAACATCACAGTTATGGACTGGCCAGCCAGAAGCCCAGACATGAACCCCATTGAGCACATGTGGGACGAGCTAAAAAGACGTGTTAGGGCTCGTCAGCCAGTTGCCCAGACGATGCAGGAGTTGAAAACTGCCATAGAAGAGGAATGGGAGATGATCCCTCAAAATTTCATAGAGCGGTTGATAAACTCTATGCCTAATCGTATGAGAGCTGTGGTAGATGCCCATGGAGGCAACACGCGTTATTAAATTAAACCTTTATTTGATAAAACATGTTTTTTATTCAAAAATCAATTGCCTTTAACAAGGCGCATATCCGACTTGTTAGGCGTAGCTCCATGTCGTATGGTATTCCGAATTCAAATTTACAACAATACGATCGAAAAAGATGGTAAAATGTATCAGGTTTAAAACTGCATCAACAGATTTGTTCAATCTAGCAATCATATTTCGGTAGGGGCCATCGAAACCTAAACTCGAAGGTGGGCCAATAGATGTGTCCAGAAGTGTATATATATTTAGCTTGGCACTGGACGAGGCATCGCATACTGTATATGTTGGCTGTGAAAGGCATTCTAACTAATATTCAAACTCAAACTCAAAGTCAAAGCATTTATTTCAAATAAACTAATTACAGGCACTTTTGAATTGTCAAGGGGTCGGTCAGTCAGATAGATGAAGCTAGTTGCCCATTCCAAAGTGTGGTAGGTTCCTATGGAGAAGAACGGACACAAGAAACTCCATGGACACTCTTTTAAACCAAAATATTGGTTACATCATTCATGTTGAAAACATATATGTGAGAACAATATAGAAAGACATGCACGTTAAAAGCGTCCGTAATAAAAAGATAAAAACTAAAAACACTAGCCGTGGCAGCTAAGAGACGACCAGTCCCAACTGACGGTGCCCGTTCACGCACATGATGCATGTATCACCATTCAGCTCAACCATTTTGAAGGGAACTTAATGATCCAACACACACGTCACCATCAGCGAGACATTAGAGTGAGCATGACATACTCTCAGCCGCCAGGGCACATTCCAAGTCAATGAAAGACGTACGCAGTAAACGGTAGCTTTATACGAGTAGTAGCAACATAGTAAGTGCTCACATATGTGTTATTTGCACCTTGCAGGTACTTCTAAAAAATTTGGAATGTGTAGCAACATACTTGTTGAAAGTTTCAGTGTTAATGTAAGGCTTAAGACCATACAGCTCGAACAGTCTTTCCCTACTTATTATAAATGCGAAAGTGAGTTTATTGGGTAGACCATGACGTGGACTAGGACTTAGGATACTTTTTTATCCCGGTAGTACATTCCCGTAGGATAATTTCCGACATCCACGCGGGCAAAGCCGCGGGCAAAAGCTAACAGTTAACAAAATACATTAAGAAAAAATTAGTCTGTACAAAATTTATCCACAATTTGTTCTAAAAGGTTTAATGCTCTGTGGCCTACAGCTTGCCACTCCATCTGAGCCTGCACCTCCAACTCTCTGATCCTATTCTGCTCTCTCCTCATGTCCATATAATCCCTGTGTTGCTGCTCTTTAAAATTTCTCCAAAACGAATCCGCTTGGAGAAAGTTCTGTGTTGCCTGCTCCGTATGTGCTGGCCTCACTCGTCGACGAGGTGATCCTCTAGCCCTGGTCCTTGCACGGCGAGGAGTAGTTTGCACAAACGTAGCAGCAGGCTCTGGCTGAACTATACGGACATGAGACGAAGGTCTGGTTGGGGAGAGCACGCCCATCTCTAGAAAAAATTATAAAAGTTATTTATATTATCAGTTTTCATCTTGGAGAGCCTTTTCAAAAAGTCAAAAAGTTCTTTCTTACCTTCCACTTGAACCTCCACAAAAGAAAGAGTTGTAGGAGCCGCAGTAAAAGGTGGTGACTGAGCGGGGGCAATGGCTCTTGAAGGCCCTGGCTCTTGGAAACCTAGAACACAAAATACTTTAAGTTTTTCTGCTGATGCCACATAGCCGTACTTCAGGCTAACTCTTTTTCAAATTTCATCAAAAACACTTCAGAGATTGGGAACAATAGTAACAAAGAGACAGATCAATCGCCATTTTTATTTGTTAAGTAAGGATTGATTCATATAAATATCTTGCTTGCAAACAGATTGAATATACTTTATTTTATGAATGCTTCAATTGACATGAATTTCTAAATTAATTTGCTTATTTATCTAGAAAAATAAATTGCTTTTAACTTACTTTGAACTTCTTCCTCTACAAATGAAAGCGGTGGAGAAGAAATAGCTCTCAGTACTGACTCGTTCACGTGCTGAGCTAAAGTAAAAAAAGATATAATTATATCTCACGAACATAGCGACAACAAATTAATAATAATATGCTGATTTTCCACAAGTACAACTTACATTCTTCAAATTGACGTGGAGTTTGTATACCTTGCACAGTGTTTAATGTGGGATTGGGCTGAATGTAAATATTCTGTAAGAGAATACAATTTGTGAGACACCAATAAAGTGAAGAGGTATATAAGCGGCAGCTGTAGCTATCCCGGAAATTCACCAGGGACTTTAGTATAAGGTGTTTGAGCAATGTAAGCGATAGTGCGGAAAGGTGATTTTACTGTACATTAATAAGAAGGCGGAAACACAAATAAATGATTTTATTCTACTAATAAAATCATTAATTTGTGTTTCCGCCTCATACTACTGAGTTTATTATGTACTTTAACACTAAAGATATAAATGAAAATACAAAAATGATGAAAAACTGTAGCTTGCGAGAATGGATACAAAGCTAATCAAAAGGCACGTGGCGCGTGTCGACTGCCAACGAAAAGTGCTGGCCGGCCACGGCCCGCGCCGCTGCGCCGGCTACTCGGGAACACTCTCGAATGAAGGTGGAGCTTGCGCGTCGAAATAATGGATCACGCGGTGTAATGTCACATGTAGGTTGCGAACCCTAATTCATAAACGAAGCGGGTTGATGGTCCCTACAAAAGTAACCTAATTACATACTAGCGGTTGGTGTTATTATAAGTAAAGAAGTTTAAACCTGTGACAACCCAGCCTCTTCTACTTCCAAGCCTGTAGCCACTTGCACACCAAGAAGATTGAGAACTCTCTGTTCTAAATCACTCAGTTTGGCAAATACTGCAGGGCCACCACCAGTACCACTAGCTGCTCTATGCAGACGTGAAGCCTTTTTTTTGGTGTTATTTTTAAAATCACTCCAAACCTTAAATCATGCAAATCAAAGAAGCCAAGATTTTATTAGAATCGCATCCTGTTTTAGCCAAAATAGGTAAGCCATAACCATTTTAACCAACCTTCTTCCATTTCTCAGTAGGTTTAGTATCACCAGTACCATCACTATTTAGTAAAACAGTTAACTCTTCCCAATTCTTCATGGTTGCAATTTTCCCTCTCGCATTTGTTGTAGGCTTGCTGAGGTCTCCATGCCTAGAAAACCAAACAAATTTAGTTTTATTTCTGCAAAGTTCACAGATCATAAGTTCGTTAAACACCAAATACTTGATTTAAAAATTCCACTTACTGCTCCATAAATGTCACCATCATAACGAATTGGGAAGAACTTGTCTTCATTTTTATTTAGTAATTAATATAATCCAATTCTAATCCAAATAACAATAATAATAGCTTAGCTTCAAACAATACTGACAAACACGAAACATCAAAGTCGTTATAACCAACACAATTTTGATAGACAGCCGCTTTCACTAAGAACACTGAATACAAATGTATATCTATTTGGTCGGTTTATCGGACGACGCGTACGTGACACCAACATAAGAAAAGTAATTAACGTTATTCACGGTGACCAAACGCGTACTTTATGGTTAGCTTTGATGGTAACTCGCACTCGCTTGCATACGGTTGTCGATAGGTTTGATGTCAACTCGATTTACTCGATGGTGAAGTCATTCGAACAATGTTGTCAAACTCACACTAAGCACACTGTTCCCGTTATCAATATCGAGCAAAAACGAGCAAAAAAATCACGTTTGTTGTATGGGAGCCCCCTTAAATATTCATTATTTTTTCTGTTTTTTTAGTATTTGTTATTATAGCAGCAGCAAAAATACATCATCTGTGAAAATGTCAACTGTCTAACTATCACAGTTCATGATGACAGACGGACAGACAGACGGACGGACAGCGGAGTCTTAGTAATAGGGTCCCGTTTTACCCTTTGGGTACGGAACCCTAAAAACGTAGAAACAAGAAATACACAAAACTACCAATATTTCAGAGCACGACGCTGTTTACAGATTGGCTCGGCCACTTTTCCAATTTTGCTGTTCTTAGGAAAGGAACCTTCTGCCAATTTCCCGAGCCGCTCCCGCATTTTGCGCTTTGCATTTTGCTTTTATTTAGCATTTTTATTTATAATATAGTATAACTAGACTGGCCTCTATCTGAAGTTACGCCAAAATAAAAGAAATGTGTGGTTAGGTTGACTAATGTATTTATTAAAAACCTAAAACTTTGAAATATGTTTTTATTACCTAATGGTAAAATATAGACCAAAACTACACGAATACTAACGCGCCGCGCCTGACAGGCCTGCACAGGATGTAATGTCACTCTGTAATATATTTACCCCAACAGAACGTAAATTCCAGTTTCTGTGTCCATGTTTTTTTTTTGCGGTGTCATGGGTAACCCTTTCGTTTATGAATGTCCAATAATGTAGATAAATTAAACAAAACTTACAATATAATCTTTATTGGCTGCATCGTTCGGTCTCCCTAAGTTGTATTCTTTGGTGCATTGTCTGTCCAAAACCACAAATGGTGGCCACTTTCTTAACACCTCTGAAAAGTTACATTTTTATCATTACTCTCATTGATAATATTTTAAATCTTACTCACAATAGCATAATCCGTCTACAAGATTCCGACTACTTGGACTCAGGTTTCTTATCTGTGACAGGAGTTGGCCGTAATCTACCACGCGAGCGCGGTCTGGTTTGGTGGACAAAATTTAAGACTACAAATTCATGGTTCTTCATCTATTTCTTCATCAAAACTCATCTAAATCTGATTATATATTATATACAATTATTAGTGTCTAGAATCTTACCAGATACAACCATATCTAGATACGTCATGCTCTGTACGGAGCTAAAGTCAAACTTGCCGCCATTTTTTGCGTCGTGTTCTCTAATCTCCTGTGCCAAGCGTTCCTGCACATCGGAGTTGACCGCCAGCTCGTACAATAAGAATGACATACTGGACGAAACAGATTCGAAGCCAGCAACAAAGAATAGAAATGCTTGGGCGACCAGGTCATCGTCTTCCCATACTGGAAGGTCAAAAGATACAATTTCAATAATCTGATTTAAAAAAAACCGGTCAAGAGCGAGTTGGACTCACGCACCGAGGATTCCTTTCGATTTCTGAAAAAGTGTGCTACTTAGAGACATCGTTTTATTTTTCCTGTAATCTTTACATGAACTTCTATCACATACAATAATTTCAGATTTTTCTATATGCAAACTTCGGAGTTATGGGGAGAGGAACGGTATTATTTTTTTTACTTTTTTGATCAAAATTCGAAAACTATGCGGCCTAAAAAAAAGAAAAAAAAATGTTTGAGAATGTGGAAATAGGGTTCTTTCATATGATACCCCACATGCCCTTGTAGCCCCACTTCTAAATCTCTTTTTTATTTTCAAAATAGTTGGGCAAACGTCAAGTTGATAGCATTAGTAGTTCTTGAGAAAGCCAGCTGTGACAGACGGACAGACAGACAGACAGACTGAGTCGCACCATAAGGGCTCCTTTTTACCATTTTGGTACGGAACCCTAAAAAGATAAACATTAGGTAAACTGTGTACAGTCCACCGACATTTCGTCAGATATGTATAAGTCCCATGAAATATGGGACGAGATATTCACATCCAGACTCTGGGCTGCTACTGAGAATTTCATGATAGACAAACCCACACACACACACACACACAAAAACACACACACACAGACACACACACACACTTGCCCGACCCGAGAATCGAACACTCGTGACCAACGAGCCAGTCAAAACAATATGATCTTTCAGAATAAATAAAACATTAGGTACCTCTATTCAGTTGCTTCTTTCCAACTGAAGATTCTTCAACAGTAGCGAATCCAGCAGCATCATCCTTGGACCTAGTATCACCATGAGATAGTTTTCCTGTAAGTGTAACCATAACATGTTTAATGCGCATAATGGTATTCCTACGAATTTTAAATAATATTGAATTTATAAAAGTATGGGCTGTTTGTTGATTATTTTAATCTTTCTGAAATAAAAGTACTATACAAAGTACTTCTATCCATGCAATCAAATAATAATAATAATTAAACATAATATTATGAAGCATGATTTTCATTGAATTTACCTTTTTTGGCTTCCATTAGCAGGTGGATCATATCAGGTCTCTTAATATTCCGCTGCTCACGCTCCTTCATTGTGCCTGACACCAAATTTCTAAAGAAATCTTGGGCTGACTTTGGTATAAAGTCAAAGTCTAAAATCTGTAAGTGAAAAACTTACATATATGTAATGAAACTATTGCGGAGTATATAAAAGTCTTTGTTTTGAAAAAAAAACCGCAGCAATTATATCGCCCATGTACGTATACAAGTACCATCTCCTACAAATGATGCAATTTGTTATGATCATAGAAAAGAAAGAAGAAGACAGAAAGATCTAATATTTGCATTATGAATTCCCACATTCAAAGTGTTTCTTCTTCCTGAATCTCTATCAGCCGTCACTTAATATGCATCTCGTTACTAGCCATAATATTATTATCTCAAAGATTTTTAACTGATATTCAACAATACTCAGGAATTAAAATATTACTTATGAAGATGAAAAAACAGTCTTATGTGAAGGAAAAAAAATACATGTAAAAATAAAGGTACCTTTAAAAGATATGGCACACAACCCAGTAGTATGAACAAGAGTATTCGAGAAAACTTGAAGTCGGCAATTTTCTTGCCCATCGCGTAGAACTCGTTGTCTTCCTCAGTGTGAGAGTCTACCTTCACACCGAAAGCGCATGAAGCTATCACATCATTAGCGTAGCGCGTTGTGAGATCCTTGCAGTCAACGTCCAAGCAATTATCTGAAATCAGAAATAGTAAACATGTTAAGACGGATGCATATCACGAGCTCCTGTCAAATTTAGATATATCTACCAATGTATTATTGAAATGTCCCTTCAGTGGAAATGGAACACCTGAAACCATCTTTATTGGGCAAGCGCCTATTCCCATAGTGGAGAAGTGCAAATATTTGGGCTCCATGCTCACAACGGACGAAAATGTGGATGCTGACGTGACTCATAGGATCAACGCTGCATGGTTGAAATGTCGTTCACTTACAGGAGTACTGTGTGATCCACGTATTCCCATGAAAACAAAGGATAAGGTATATAACAGCAGTTCGTCCGGCTTTATTGTATGGATCCGAATGGTGAACATTAAAGAAGACACATGAACAAAAGGTCCATACCAATGAAATGAAGATGCTTAGATGGGCGGGTGGTGTGACCAGACTAGACAAAGTCCGCAATGAGTACATACGAGGCAGCTTTAAAGTCACACCAATCACGGAAAAAATGAGTGAAAACCGCCTAAGATGGTATGGACACGTCAAAAGACGTAATGAAGATCATGTGGTACAAATTGCACTAAACCTGCCGGAACAAAAGAGAGGCAGAGGCCGCCCGCCATTGACCTGGTGGTCAAATATCAAAAGAGACCTCAGGAAAGCCCAATTGCCTGAACCGACAACCCAAGATAGAATCACTTGGCGCAGGAAAGTGAGGAGACCTGACCCCAAATAAAGGGACCAGGGACAGAAGAAGAGAAGACCAATGTATTATTGAAGCTTTTTCAGATTTAAAAAACAAAAAGTTTATCATAATACCTTTGGAGTCCTCGAGCTTTTTCTTGAGTGACTTTATCATCTGTTCACCGACCTCCACCATAAAGGGCACCATCAGACGCATCTTTGAACTGGTAAACGCTGGACTCAATGTGGAACGCATGTCTTTCCATTCTTCACCTATTTGGAAAAATGTTAGACAAAAGCACCAGAAAACTATCGCATAATCAATAAATGTTCGTTAACTTGAAACTTCAATCTTAGAAATACATGAATTGATTTGCTGTAGAATTTTAAGTTGTACTAGGTAGGCAACCCGCCTCGGCTTCGCACGTGTAGTACAGGCATTTTTTTCTGTCGTAGTGTCGTATCAAGAGACCTTGATTGGCGGGGGGACTTTGTTTTCAATCAACTCAGCCAATCGCAGTCCACTGCTGGACATAGGCCTCTCCAAGGTTGCGCCACAACACCCTGTCCTCCGCCTTCCGCATCCAGTCTGCCCCAGCCACTTTCTTCAGGTCATCGGTCCATCTAGCTAGGGGGCGTCCCACACTACGCTTACCGATACGCGGTCTCCACTCTAGGACTCGTCTGCGACTTTGTTTTGTAATATTAATATTATATTTATGTAGCAATCTTCTATATATTACCTCTCAAAAAGAACAAACTCCTGGTAATGAAAGATTCGGGTCCGTTGATGGAGTGATCGACGAAATGTTCAAAGTCTTTGATAGTTATCTTCTTTAACAGTTCAAGGTCCCGAATTAACACTACCTCTTTCAAGAATTCATATCTGCCCACGAACCTGGAACACAGCATTTAGAAATTATTAATAAAAATGTAATACATTGTATAGGTACGTACATTCTAATACCCAAGGGGGTACACCACTGGTAAGGGTAAGCACTCTATCCCTAATCACGTCTATATCTTATCTTAATGAACGCCAGGCCAAAAACTCTTTTATTTATTGTGAGATATTTTAATATTCACACTAAAAAACTTACATTAGAATCACTTTCACGATTATTACAAAATTTTAATATCTTTTAGGTTTTTTTTGGATTCCGTACCTCGGAAAGAAAAAAACGGAACCCATACAGGACTACTTCGTTGTCCGTCTGTCAGTCTTTTTTCTCAGGAAGGTGTGGAGGTATCAAGTTGAAATTAATATCAAATACGTACGTCTATGGTCCCTTGGAGTTCTAAAAAAATCAAGCTTTTATGTGAACAAAAAAAAAAATACGGCCACTTATGCGACATACTCGCAAGTGAATCAAAACCTATAGGGTACTTCCCGTTGGCCTAGAATCATGAAATTGGGCAACAAGCAAGGTCTTATAGCACAAATAAAGGAAAAAGTCCGAAAATTATTAATTTGTAACTATATCACAAAAAAAAAAAAATTGGGATTACAATGTTATGTTCGTTTTTGGGATAAATTCTTTTCAAATAATATTTCATCAAATCAAATAGTCTTTACCTATGAAATTGCCGTTTTGTATGAAAAAATTTAAACGAATTTTTTTCATGCATTTCTTATTTGTATTAATCGAAGTAATCACCCATGCAATCAATGCATCTTTGCCAACGCAGTGGCAGTTTATTGATGCCCTTCTTAAAGAAATCAGCTGGACGGGAGGCAACAAATTCTTCAAAGGCATTTTGTACTGCCTCTCGGGTATTGAATTTTTTTCCCGCCAAGAAGTTATCCAAATTCTGGAAAAAGTAGTAGTCTGTAGGCGCAAGGTCTGGTGAGTAGGGCGGATGACGGAGAGCTTCCAACCCCAGTTCTTGCAACTTGGAGACCGTCTGCTGTGCAGTATGAGGTCGCGCGTTGTCGTGTAGGAGCAGCGGAGACGAG
Source organism: Cosmia pyralina (assembly GCA_946251885.1). Lineage (NCBI taxonomy): Eukaryota > Metazoa > Arthropoda > Insecta > Lepidoptera > Noctuidae > Cosmia > Cosmia pyralina. The sequence goes on along the minus strand of OX276350.1, from coordinate 1,119,034 downwards.
CGATTGACCAATGCTGGTTGGAGATGTGCCAGCTTCTCCATCATTGTGTTCAGTTCTTCACAGTACACATCTGAAGTAATGCTCACCCCGTTTGGTAAGAAGCTGTGATGAATCACACCGGCGCTAGACCACCAAACAGTGACCATCACTTTTCTAGGGGTAAGTTTTCGTTTAGGGCATTGTTTAGGTGCTGAACCAGGATCCAACCAACTTGCTGAGCGCTTGCGGTTATCAAACAGAATCCATTTTTCATCGCAGGTAACAATGCGGTTCAAAACTCCTTCATTTGTGTGTCTGTTGAGCAGTGCAAGGCACGTCTCGACGCATACTTCGCGCTGGCGATCGTTGAGTTCGTGGGGCACCCATTTGTCAAGCTTTTTTACCTTGCCAATTTGACGCAAATGGACCAATATTGTTTTGACGCTAACGTCGAAAGCTGCTGCTAATTCAGCCGTAGATTGTGTATCATCAGCTTCCACAATCGCCTTTAATTCGTCATTGTCGACCAAAGTCTTCGGACGACCGCGAGGTTCATTTTTCAGGTCGAAATTTCCAGAACGGAAGCGAGCAAACCAATAACAAGTGGTGCGTTGGTTTGTAGTGTTAGCTCCGTAAACGACGCCACGACGGTACTCATATTCCATAATTACTCGAATTTTTAACGTATCCATGATGACGAAAAAGATTGAAATGCGATGAAAATGTAACACTAATCAATAAACAAATGACTACTTTTGGAAAAAAAAATCCAAGTTTTTAAAATAAAATTAATTTGAAATTAGAATTCTTAGCCAAACAAAAATGATTTTGATTTGAAATGGCCAGTACTGCAGAACGGCAATTTCATAGGTAAAGACCTAATAATAGGTTGGGGAAAAAGGTTCTTCGCATTTTTTAAGAAAATTCAAAACATTTTTTAATATACATTATTTACATTTATCTAAAGTATGTAGGTACCATTTTGTTCGATAACTTTTTGCCATCTTGTAGGTAGGGACATGATCCCATTGCTATAGAAATTTTGGGACTTCTGATCAAAATACCGCGACAAGTGGTTTTGGCAGTCCTCTCGTGATGTTAACCTGACAATGCCTAAATAATTCTGAAGAGACCGAAACAGGTGGAAATCTGAAGGTGCAAGGTCAGGACTATACGACGGATGCATTAACACCTCCCAGCCAAACTCTCTTAATTTTTGCTGAGTGGCTAAAGATGTGTGAGGTCTAGCGTTATCATGATGAAAAACCACACCCCTTCTGTTGATTAATTCCGACCGCTTTCTCTCAACTTATTGCTTTAATCTCATCAGTTGGTCGTAGTAGAGTTCAGAATCGATGGTCCTGCCTGGTGGTAACAGCTCCTAATGAATAATGCCCTTCCAATCCCACCACACACACAGCATCACCTTGTTGCGAGTTAACCCGGGTTTCGCCACAGTCTGTGAAGCCTGGCCGGCCTTTGACCACCACCTTTTTCGCACGTTCTTGTCGTACGTGATCCACTTTTTATCACCAGTTATCAGCTTCTTCAAAAATGGTTCGGTTTCATTATGTCGTAATAAAGAATCACAAATGAGTATACGGTTCATTAGGTTTCTTTCAGTGAGCTCGTGAGGTACCCAAATATCGAGCTTTTTTGTGTACCCAGTTTTTTTCAAATGCGCCAAAACTGTTTTTGGTCAATTCCCAGTTCTTCAGCTACGTCGTAACTACTGATATGCCGATCTTGCTCCACTTTTTCAAAAATGGCATCCATTTTATTCGTAATAGGGCGACCAGAGCGACGTGCATCTTTGACATCAAAATTTCCGGATTGAAAACGCTTAAACCAAAATTGTGCTACTCTCACAGACACTGCACTGGGTCCATAAACATCGCAAATTTTTTTCGCGGCTTGCGTTGCATTTTTACCTTTTTTGTAGTAAAATTTTAAAATGTATCGAATTTCTTCATTAGATTCACTCATCTTGACAGTACGAAAAACAAATGAAAATCACACATTTTCCTAATTTGAATTTGGAATTATGTTCTTTAAAATTTAAACTTTCAATGATACCAAAACCAGCCAGATACAAATAGTATAGCCAAAGAGATTTTATTTTAAGTTCATACATACTATAATGCGAAAAGACTTTTTCCCCAACCTAATATTATACCCTTCATTATGCGTGGTCCGACATTCACTTAGCCGGTTTTTTTTAATAATCTTTATTCCTCACCTTTCTTGCGGAAAACTGTTGTATAGGTTTGCTATATCATGACCAATATGATCTTTGGGTCTCACCATCCTGACTATATCGTTGACCAGTGGGACTGACTTCTGGTGTTTGATGCCGTATGGTTCGAACGTCGAATGCGCCTGTCGGAGGTACAGTACCACGACGGCGATCAACACCGCTACCCATATCAGTAGGATTATCATTGTCTGAAAGAAAAGTTGCAATTTGTTAATCGTTAGGTGAACTCATTGTCTATATTGTAAAGTCAAGAAGGAAAATAAAAAAAAAGTGAAAAAATAAAAAAGTCAATGAAACATCAATGAAGATCAAATTCGAGTTCAAGATATTTTTTTCCCTTAAGCAAATCAATATTGAATTAAACACAACTGATGTTAATTTTATTGAGCACCCAGGCTTAAAGTATTGAGATGTCAGAAATGATGGGGTCCGATAGGGCCGATGCCGCCGGGGTCGCAGGTTGTTCGAAAAAGATACCGTGGCCCTGGCACAGGCAACTGAAGGAACACGGGTGGGTTTTAGTCACGTCACCATAAGTCTGAGACGCCCTCCCGCTCCGCCCAGAGCGGGAGAAATCATTTGATGATTTCCCATCCACAAAAAAAAAAAAAAAAAGGGTCTGTACACGGGGGTCTATGGATCAACTACACCAAAAGATCGCCAGATGTCTTACGCGTCCAATTTAATAATATTTTCAGAGTGCCCTTGAGACTGCCCCGTTTCTGTAGTGCGTCAGAAATGTTTGCACAGTATCGAACTGACGGATTTCATGTGATCATCCGAAAAAAATCGCAACATTAGTAACTAGAACCCGGGGCAGTAGCAACAGCATTCTGAAAACAGTGACTGAGAGTTTCTATTCTCCCATTTTGAGGCATCTAGTGGAGAGGATGGCCAGGTGAGAAACTTGTACCTTACTTGGTCATCTTCTGTGCAAAATGTATTTATAATTCCATTTGTTCAGTCTAAGTCAGCTGCCCGGCACGCGGCGTCAAAACAATAACATTTGATTTAGTTAATATTCTGGTTGTGATGTTGTCAAGGTCAAACATGTACAAACTGTGGCTTCAATATTCTAACAACAAGCGAATACATTACAGTCATGTTATCAGCTAATTTTGTATTTGTTTTGTTTTCACCTAAGTACTAACTATTCTATGTTTTTATGACACTACCGTATTCATACTCCATGCGATTGTTCACTAAAAACTTATTGTAATTTCAATTAATTGTTGCATTATTCATAAATATAGTTTTTGTACTTTGGTTTAAAACTGTATTATTCTTGTAGTATTTACTTATAAAGTTTATAATTATAAAATACCTAGTTAACCTTTTAACAAAAATAATACAAACTTTACGTCATCAAAAATAACGGGTACAGGTACACGAAACAATGACACTGTATGTCAATAAAACATTACGACAGTATTCGGAACGAACGTGTTATCTTATTCACTGACCGACTCACTGTGAACATGAGCTGTGAGCTCTAGAGAATACACGCGTCTGCTATTTATATACTCGTACCTACCCACGGCTGGTAGATTAGATTAGACAATATTTTCAACGATAATTTTATTATGTCATCAGCTCCAAGCTTTTATCACGGGAAAGTTCTGTGATGACTATCTCAAAGCATTATAATGTTGATGGGCTAAAAAATGAATAGCAAGTATTTTTAATTGAATTGTTCAGTTTGTACCATACTCATCTCGATTTGTCGGTCATGGTCCCCCAGACAGAAATATAGACCACCTACAGCGTTATATACTGTATTTATTTTTTTTTTCAATCCAATGAAGGTGCTCGTTTCCACTGACGTCCCACGTTAAACTGACGGCCGCGTACTTCAACACAGCCCCACCAGTTTTTTTAGGGTTCCTCAAAAGGAAAAAACGGAACCCATAAAGGATCACTTCGTTGTCTGTCTGTCTGTCTTTCAGTCTATCAAGACCCTTTTTCTCAGGAATGCGTAGAGGTATCAAGTTGAAATTAATACCCAATACGGAGCTCTAAAAAAATCAAGCTTCTAAGTCAACGCAACAAAAAAATATGGCCATTTATGCGAAATATTTTGATACTCGCAAGTAAATCAAAACCAATAGGGAACTTAACGTTAACTTAGAGTCATGAAACTTGGCAAGAAGCAACGTCTCACAGCACAAGTAAAGGAAAAAGTACGAAAATAGTTCATTGTAAATTTATCACATAAAAAATGTTTTCTTGTGATTACAAACATAAACTTGCAGTTGTCGAATTGACCGTGACGTATATGGGAGAACATGTTTTACAACTACAATGTTAAATTTGTTTTTGGGATAAATTCATCCTAACTATGGAACCCTTTTATAAACAGCTGTCTCCCTACTGCTTGCGTGCCAGTCGGAAAATAACATAGCATTATATATTTTTGCAATGACTGGTCGTAAAAAAGGATCAAAGTTACAATGAGTACAAGCAGATATTGTTTTATTAAACACTGCCTCCTGTGTACAAACATAAAATATTATGATAAAACTGTTACAGTGCGAATACTGATATTACCATAGAAATATAAACAAACTTGTTTCTTATATCTATGGATATTACTGTACGAAGCGTGTTTGTTTTTGTAATCTTTTAGAATCATGACCTTGAATAATATGTTGTGTTGCTAAGCTTGTTATGTTCATTAAGAAACTGCATTTATGCAAAAACCAGAATAATAATTTTATCTTTATTGTTATCCATTGCACCATAAAAGACATAGCAAACTCAAACTCAAACTCAAAGCATTGATTTCAAATAAACCAATTACAGGCACTTTTGAATTGTCAATGGGTCGGTCAGTCAGAAAGATGAAGCTAGTTGCCCATTTCAAAGCGTAGTAGATCCCTATGGAGAAGAACGGGCAAGAAACTCCACGGACACTCTTTTAAATCATAATATTTTTACAAAATATTGGTTACTTCGTTCAAGTTGAAAATATACATGTGAGAACAATGTAGAAAGACGTGCACGTTAAAAAGCGTCCGTAATAAAAAGATAATAACTAAAACAACTAAACTAAATATTAAAATTAAAAATAAGCCATGGCAGCTAAGAGACGACCAGTCCCAACTGACGGCGCCCGTTCACGAACATGACGCATGGATCAGCACACATATAAACTCGGAAAGGTATCGTCACTGTATCGCCGCGGTTCGTGAGCTTAATCGGAATCCTAACGTAATCGTCTCGCCTCTCCCGAGGCGAGACGATTACGTTACGGTTCCGATTAGTGTAGTGTGTGTGTGTGTAGTGTGCGTTACAGTAGAGAGTTTCATACAAAGAATACTGCACGGCTCGAGTTGATACGGTGACGATCCCTTTCCGAGTTGATATATGTGCTAACACCTTAAGGTAATAAAAATACATTAATTCCATTAAACAAGCAATATAATGAAAATTGGTTTGAACTACTTCCTCAGTCTAAACCTGAGCCAGTGTCCACCCTGCAGCCTGAAGTTCATGTTATCAGTCGCTAGCTTGGCGGGGATGCAGGTCCTCTCACACGGAGAGAGCTCCATATGCTGTAGAAGCTGGTATATCATCACCTTCAACTCGCAGAGAGCAAATCTTGAGCCTGTTGATGAATATTTCCTACAGTTAGTTTTCTGATAATTTTAGAAATCATTCAGACACCCTCTAATTTTGCTGATATTATAACATCAGTCAGTGACGTAAATGTAGGCTGTAAGATCTCACCAATGCAATTCCTAGGTCCGAAACCGAAAGGCATGTATGCTAGCAAATTGATCTTGTGTTTATTTTCTTCGGAGAAACGTTCAGGGTCAAACTTCTCAGGCTCAGGGTAGTATTGAGGGTCGTGGTGGAAGGCAAAGGTTGGTATTATAACTGCTGAGCCTTTGCGCAACTGTAAGGTTAAAATATCCATTAAAGCTACACTAAAATATTGAAACCGTTCATTGTCAAGGCTTTTATTGAATGATCGTGAAATTTACAATGAAATCTTTGTCAGCGGCCTCGTTTGGTCTCCCCATGTTGTAATCTCTGTTGCATGCTCTGTCCGTAGCTATAGCTGGTGGCCACTTCCTCAACACCTCTGAAATAATACCTTTACAGTAATTAAGCTGATACATGTTTCCATATTTTACTACTTGATAGATAATAACATCAACAAAATCTTACCAGAAACTACCATATCCATATATGTTATGCTCTGTATGGAATTTAAATCAAACTTGCCGCCGTTCTTAGTGTCATGTTCCCTGATCTCCTGTGCCAAATGTTCCTGTACATCAGGGTTCACTGCGAGCTCGTACAATAAGAATGACATACTGGACGAAATAGTTTCAAAGCCAGCGACAAAGAACAGGAATGCTTGGGCGACAAGGTCTACATCTTTCCATTCTGCAAGAGACGAATTCGTACAGTATTTTATATTATTATTAAATCCATTTATATTTCCATATTTATATTTTATTATTCATTTATTTTTATTTGTATTTTTTTTTTTGTACCTCGACCTACTTCCTTCTTTCCAATTGAAGATTCTTCAACGGTGGCGAATCCAGCAGCTTCATCATTGGACTTGACATCTTCATGAGATAGTTTACCTGAAAGAATGTTATACTACTTGTTAGCATAAACATCTGCAGTCATATTGATTCAATGATGAGCCATTTTAACCTCAACTAAAGGAATGTTGATTAATTTCGAATTTATACAATTAATTGCATAAACTTTTAACTGGCACCTTTCTTCGCTTCCATAAGCAGATGAATCATATCAGGTCTGATAATGTGACGCAACTCTCGATCCTTCATTGTGTCTAGCACCAGTTTTGTGAAGAAGTTTTTGACGGCGTCTGTTACTATATCCCATTTAAGAAACTGTAATTGATTTTAATATTACTTTGATAAAATGGTAAAGATAGAACAAATACACAAAACGAACGAACAAACAATGAATGCAAACTCAGATTCACCTTTACAAGTTTCGGCGCAGTTATTAGAAAGAAGAACATAAGCATTTGACGGACACTGAAATTGGTAGCAGTCTTGCCCATCTCGTAGAATTGGTTCTCTTTGTCAGTCTGGGAGTCTACCTTCAGACCGAAAGCGCAAGAAGCTATCACATCGTTAGCGTAGCGCGTCGTAAGGTCCTTGCAGTCAACTTCTATGTAGTCATCTAAACAAACAAAGATTTTTGAAATAATAAACATATTCCGAATATTAACAAAATTACAACTATCTTACTGCTTGATTTTGAATCGCGTCCGTCCGTAAAGTATTTATGCAAAGGCATAATGTATGTACAGAATACTACCTCCCGAAGCCTCAATCGTTTTCTTGAGTGACTGTATCATCTGATCGCCGACCTCCACCATAAAAGGCACCATCAGACGTATCTTAGAACTCGTGAACGCTGGACTCAATGTGGAACGCATGTCTTTCCATTCTTGACCTGTGGGAGATGTAATTGGCACAACAAGACACTAAAACAGAGGAACGTTATTTTTTTGAGAAAATTATAAAATTGACGGTGACGTAATTATTTTTTGAACTATCACTAACTAGCCTGAAGGAAATTTTACATATAATGTTTTACTTACTTAATTTCTCCCTTATTACACTTCGAAGAGAAAACTACCGTGAAAGATATATAATATTATAAGAATAAGGGAAGCTGGACATAATAATTACCTTGCAACAAGATCAAAGTTCTGCTAAAGAAGGAGTCGGTCACGAACTTGCGGTGATCGACGAAGACCTCAAAGTCTTTGACTGTGACCTTCTTAACCAGTTCAAGGTCACGGAGAACTACTAACTCGTTTAAGAATTCAAACCTGCCCACGAACCTGAAAAAAAAATTTTTCACTACTCAGCATTGAAATGTTTTCGTTGTTTTAGTGCTCTGCATTGAAATGTTTTCTTTGCATTATGCGTTGAGATTTATATCTCAATAGAGTTGAATTAGTAATTGAATTAAGAACCATTTGAAGCAAACAGCGTTGGTCAAGCCGATAAAGTAACAGTGTAATGTTTGCTTTTTATTTTCGGGTGTAGGAAGTGACGAGGGAGCATCCGCCAGTTGCTAAAATGCTACACTGTGGGAGTCATACAGTACAAATCTCAGAGGTCTCTTTTTCATTCAAATTCATCCATTTCTCACCTTTCTTCCGGGAAGCTGTTATACAAATTACAAATATCATAAGCAAAGTGGTCTAGGCGAAACACGACATTGCCCATGTTACCCAGCAGTGGGACTGGCTTGAAGTGCTTGATGCCATGTCGGCTGAATGTGGAGTAGACTTGCCGGAGATACAGCACCACCACAACGATCAGAACAACCACCCAAATCAGCAAGATTATCATTATCTGGAAGAAAAGTAAAGCAATTTATAATTCTTACAGTACCTACCATATCCATAATCTGATAAAGACCAATTGATTTTTTTTTTTTTTTTTTATATTAGCTTACACTACACTGTCTCTCTACTGAGCAAAGGCCTCCCCCAAATCCTTCAATCCAAATCAAGTGGAAAAGAATGCTTGAACCGCATGCATAGTGACCGCTGGGCCACAGTCTCCACACGGTGAGTGCCTGAGGATGGACGGCGCCGCCGAGGCTGATCACAAGGTTCCATATATCACTACCGCTAGCGATAATTGGAAAAAATCTCCAAGTATCCCTACCAGTGGAGATATACCAGTAGCGATATATGGAAAAGGGGTTATTTCTAATGAAATTATGGCAAAGACAAGTATGGTATATAAAATTATTGAATTTTAAATTATGTGCAAACATTAGTAAACCATTAGTGTTTTAAAATGTTAACAATATTTTGTATACATTAATTATATAACTATATGTGAAGACGATGCACCTAGAATGTATTACTTACTACGTATATAAGTAGTAATACATTCTAGGTGCATTGTCTTTTAATTATTTTTACCTATTGTGGGTATATAATTTTTTTTTTTTTTTTTTTAACATATACACAAATACATTTTTACACTAAAAATAAAGATAAAATGCATCAAGCATTATTCAGATTATCACACTAATATTAGACGACTGTTGCGACTGTTACACGGATATACTCTAGCTAGGATATTATGACAAAAAAATACACAAAATGGAATATCTCACATGTAAATATGACACTCATGGATCAGACACAACAATAATACAAAATAAAATGTAAACAAATTAAACGTTGCGAGCGTGTTACTTAGTTCACTGATAAATTCACTGTGAGTGCATACTGACTCATCACATGATGCATGAACAAACGTATATAGTACCTATATCTGCTGTATACCTAAAGAGTTGGCAGATTAGATTGGAAAATTGTTTTCACGTTTACTTCTTTATTTCTGGTGCTGCAAGCGTTGTATTGCTGGGGTCTCTTGTGTTGTGCCACAAGGCACTGTTCGTGGGCCCAAAAATAACAATTTTACTATTGTGACCAGTGTATTTTCTCTAGTAAATGATATGATATTAATTTATATTGATGTAAATCAATATAAATAAATAAATATTCACTATTACAATTACATAGATTATTAATAAGCGTTAGTAAGCTACATCTGAAAAAGAACCTATTTGAAAAACAAAAGTATGAGCAGCAAATATTATTATATAAATAAACACTAACATAAGGTTTATCATCTATGGGCTAGGTATATCAACATCCAAGCGGCTCGAGGCAGCATCATAGTGATGGACCGGATCGTGACGAGACGCATCCGGTCCATCAGCATGATACCGATAGCGATGTACTTATAGGTTTTTATACGTATGTAAGTACATAAGTATCATACACTAAACACCTCACGTTTGATCAAGCCTCGACTAAGACGCAAGCGCAAGCCAGTTGCCCACTCACACTCGTCTCATGTCACCATTTCGTTTCGAAAAAATGGATATTATGACAAAAGAATAACATTGTATTAATAATTTTATTTAAATTCGATTGTATTTTGTAGAACTGAATTAGACTAGAATATTAATAAATAAAATATGTGTTCATTAACGGACTATAATTATTTTATAGACAAAGTTCCTCGCGACGTTTTCCTTCACCGTAACGCCAAAGAATTGAGACTAAACCGACTTATATCCAGTAAATAAATAAATGATAAGAAATGGACACATGAAATAAAGAAACAAAGAGAGAAACACTTGCATACAAAAAGAATAATAACTTGAGTAATACAAACAGAAACAAAACAAAATAGATCTACATAATTATAATCACAAGCACAGCGTTCTACATGAAGACATCCTTTAAACATATTGAAGTTTCTCACGAGCGGGTCATAAAGTGGAGCCTTTCCTGCTAAAAATCAATAAAAATGTCACATTTTTTTTTTCTTATAGAATCTTGCCCAACTGATGTCTATTCGACAAACCACGCAATGTCAAGGCCAAAATAATGTTATGATTAAACAGTAGTAGCGCTTAAATAAGTATATCAAATTAGGCAATACTTTTCTTAAAACCTTGCCAGGTGCAATAAAAGTATTTTTCTTATCACGGCTACTAACAGCCGGCTAGTATCCAGGAAGGTAATAACTGTAAATTATGCAGCAAAACTTAAAACTATTTTTGACATTATGTACCTTTGATACAGATAGCAAGGTCGATTTTGGTCGATTCTTTGTAGATAAGCCAGAAAATAATTTCTTTATTATATTACACTTCTGGACACACCTTTTGGCCCTCCTTGTATTTTCAGTTTCATTTGGTCCTAGCTAAAATTTTATATTAGGTCGAGCAAAAAGTTTTTATGCAGTTTTGAACCTGGTACATTCACAATTTCATTCAATAGTCTTTTTTTGAATTTCGAACACAGAATTTAAAGAAACAAAAGACAATTTGGAGCCTGTTTGTTGATATCAAACAATCGAATACTAAGAAAACTTGGTTTTATTGGTTTACTTGGATTTAATTATTGAAAAAGTGATTGATATCTTTGGTTTTGCAACAAACATTACTTATTCTTAACATTAAGGTGAGGTTCTATCAATAATCTATGGATACTTCACCTGAAGTCGCCGCCCAAGCTGTGGCACTTATTCAGGCCGGACACAGCCAAAGAAACGTCAGTGCTCAACTTAATTTAAGTCGATCTGCGGTCCGAAATGTTTATCGGAGTTACCTAGAGACTGGCGGCTTTGTTCGTCGCCAAGGAAGGCCACGATCTCGGGTCACAACTGAAAGGCAGGATCGATTGATCGTGACGACCAGCTTGAGAAATCGTCACCTTACCTCCATTGAGATACAAAACCAACTTCGCGACTTCCACGGAGTATCTGTGAGCGCTCGAACTGTTCGGAGAAGGTTAAAAGAACGCGATATGGTACCACACAAGCCAGCTAATGGCCCCAAACTAACGCGAGCCCACCGAACAGCGCGCCTTCATTTCGCACGCAGTCATTTAAATTGGACACAGCAAGATTGGAGCCGTGTACTCTTTTCTGATGAGTCTAAAATTGTGTTACATGGCAATGATGGAAGGAAGAAGGTCTACCGACGTAAAGGAGAGCGTTTCGCACAATGCTGCTTTGAAGAGAGGGTTGCTTATGGCGGTGGCTCATGGACTGTCTGGGGCGGTATATCCGCGAGCGGCAAAACTCAACTTGAGGTTGTTACAGGACCACGGCTGCCAACATTAAATGCTGAAAGGTACATTCGTGAGTGCTTAGAACCTCACGTGATACCATACGCGGACTATGTGGGCCCAAATTTCCTTTTTATGCATGATAATGCAAGAGCCCATGCGGCCGGCATCGTCAGGGAATATCTTCGGGATGTGAACATCACAGTTATGGACTGGCCAGCCAGAAGCCCAGACATGAACCCCATTGAGCACATGTGGGACGAGCTAAAAAGACGTGTTAGGGCTCGTCAGCCAGTTGCCCAGACGATGCAGGAGTTGAAAACTGCCATAGAAGAGGAATGGGAGATGATCCCTCAAAATTTCATAGAGCGGTTGATAAACTCTATGCCTAATCGTATGAGAGCTGTGGTATATGCCCATGGAGGCAACACGCGTTATTAAATTAAACCTTTATTTGATAAAACATGTTTTTTATTCAAAAATCAATTGCCTTTAACAAGGCGCATATCCGACTTGTTAGGCGTAGCTCCATGTCGTATGGTATTCTGAATTCAAATTTAAAACAATACGATCGAAAAAGATGGTAAAATGTATCAGGTTTAAAACTGCATCAACAGTTTTTGTTCAATCTAGCAATCATATTTCGGTAGGGGCCATCGAAACCTAAACTCTAAGGTGGGCCAATAGATGTGTCCAGAAGTGTAATTTAAAAACTGGTATCCACGTTCGGACGTCACAGATAAATAAACACACAAAACTCACTGTATGTAAACAATAATGCGTCATTGGCAACGTGCGACCCAGGAGGTGCGTTGAGGAGCTCGTGGCTAAGTAATAACAGCCGCACGGGTCGATCCATCAGGTTAAGCTACGCTTGCCGGGGTTGGTCCGTGAATGGGTGACCATCTTTACATACCGAGACTCCTCCGTGCCTCGGAAAGCACGTTAAGCCGTTGGTCCCGGCTGTCATTCGTGGATCTTTGACAGTCGTTACGGGTCGTCAGAAGCCCGAAAGTCTGACAATCAGTCTTACCAAGGGGTATCGTATTACCCAGTTAATGGGTTGTGGAGGTCAGATAGGCAGTCGCTCCATGTAAAATAATGGTATTCAGCTGCATCCGGTTAGACTGGAAGCCGACCCCAACATAGTTGGGAAAAGGCTAGGCAGATTGATTGGCAACGTGCGACCCAACTCACTGCCGAGTTTGTATGATGAGTAAACAACAACTACAACATGCTATATGCAGGTATCTTCTGTATATGTATACATATATCTAGGTCCGGCTTTAGATAACAAAAGCAATATATCGGTTATTTTAACATTTTCTGTCCTTTAATAAAAAGAACCAGGTTCTTAATAATTAGTAACAATTTTAATCTAACTTAATTTTGTTCGTGATAATCATTTTGAAACTTTGCGTAGTGTCGATACACGTCCATTCCACTTTCTTAGAGTCTGGTATAATACACTTCGTTCGTGTGTTATATGTATGTCATTGTCAGTGTTATATAGACCATTGTTCACTACAATAACTCGAAAGGGTTTTGGTCATTTTAGTATTTTAAGTCTTCGCATTATGTTGTCTGACAATTGAATTGCCTCGACGTTCCCATGGCGGTGGGGTCTTATGTTTGTCTATGAGCATCAGCAAATTCTTGTATTCTGTTAGTGACAGGTCACTTTTTATATCACGATGGAGGTCGTCATTCATATTGTGATGAAACAATTACTGTACGAATACTGATACTACTGTACGAAGCGTGTTTGTAGTATATTATTACGATCGTGACCATATCCTTGTGTATTGTTATTTTCAATGTGAAACTACATAATGAAAAAAACAAGAACAATAATTGTGCATTTTTTATTGTAATACATTACACCTTAGGGTACTAAAAATACATTAATTCCATGAAACCATTAAAGTTGTACCGAAGGTCAAGATAACGCTATTCAAGGCATATTGTCAGGGTCTGTACACGAAAGAGATACCGTGGCCCTGGCACGGGCAACTGACGGAACACGGGTGGATTTTAGTCAGTAAAAGTCTGACACGCCCTCCCGCTCTGCCCAGAGCGGGAGAAGTCATTTGATGACTTCCCATCCACAAAAAAAAAAGGGTCTGTACACGGGGGTCTATGGATCAACTACACCAAAAGATCGCCAGATGTCTTACGCGTCCAATTTAATAATATTTTCAGAGTGCCCTTGAGACTGCCCCGTTTCTGTAGTGCGTCAGAAATGTTTGCACAGTATCGAACTGACGGATTTCATGTGATCATCCGAAAAAAAATCGCAACATTAGTAACTACAACCCAAGGCAGTAGCAACAGCATTCTGAAAACAGTGACTGAGAGTTTCTATTCTCCCATTTTGAGGCATCTTGTGGAGAGGATGGCCAGGTGAGAAACTTGTACCTTACTTGGTCATCTTCTGTGCAAAATGCTTCAAACACAGTTCAAAATTACCTACAAATAATAACATTACTTACTAACACTAGCTATAAGATATTACTAACACTGTGGATCGTTTGTTGTCCGATTTAATAAAATTTTGATTTGATTTGATTAAACAAGCAATATATTATAACAAAAATGAAAATTGGTTTGAACTACTTTCTCAGTCTAAACCTGAGCCAGTGTCCTCCCTGCAGCCTGATGTTCATGTTATCAGTCGCTAGCTTGGCGGGGATGCAGGTCCTCTCACACGGAGAGAGCTCCATATGCCGTAGAAGCTGGTATATCATCACCTTCAACTCGCAGAGAGCAAATCTGGAGCCTGTTGATGAACATTACCTACAGTTACTTTTGTGATAATTTTAGAAATCATTCACCCTCTATTTTAGCTGATAATATCCACTTATATGACCAATCCATTATTATGGCGGAATTCGAAAATTCTAAAATGTTCAAATCCATTATAATGGCGCTAAGAATTTTTTTGTGGACAGCGCACTCTGTTTTATATTTTTTTTAATGCAGCTACAGCCGACGTTCTTGTATTGACAGAAAATCATTGAAATTCCTAATATTTCCGTTAGGTGGCGTTGATTGCAAAAGGCAAATCAAAATATATTTAGTAGCATGTATACAACCGCAGCGCAGCGCAGGGGTCCCGCGCGGGTGACGGTTTGTACCGAGATTATTATTTGTATTTCAAGACTTTGTACGAACAATGGTAAATATTAAGATGTCATTTGATGCCTGACTTAGGCTATATTTAAAGTAAAAAAGAAATTTAGTTATCGCTTTAGATTTTGAAAGAATTATTTAATTGTTTTTTATGGGCGTAATAAAAACAAATAAATAGAACAAAAAAAAGAGTCGTATAAAGTTACAAAACAAGCTGTGTGGTGTCGCACGGTCTGTCCACTCGAGGAAACAGTCATAAGTTCACTATCAGTTCATAGAAATTTTAAAGTATTTTTTGTATATGTGGGTCGACCACCAACCGCGGGGCGAAAAAAATGTTCAAGGACATTTCACGGAGAGTGGAACACGTGAGAGGAACATTAGTCAGTGATGTAAATGTAGGCTGTAAGATCTCACCAATGCAATTCCTAGGTCCGAAACCGAAAGGCATGTATGCTAGCAAATTGATCTTGTGTTTATTTTCTTCGGAGAAACGTTCAGGGTCGAACTTCTCAGGCTCAGGGTAGTACTGAGGGTCGTGGTGGAAGGCAAAGGTCGGTATTATAACTGCTTAGCCTTTGCGCAGCTGTAAGGTTAAAATATCCATTAAAGCTACACTGAAATATTGAAATCGTCCATTGTCAAAGCTGATATTGAATAATCGTGAAACTTACAATGAAATCTTTGTCAGCGGCCTCGTTTGGCCTCCCCATGTTGTAATCTCTGTTGCATGCTCTGTCCGTAGCTACAGCTGGCGGCCACTTCCTCAATACCTCTGAAATAATACCTTTACAGTAATTAAGCTGATACATATTTCCAAATTTTACTACTTGATTAATAAAAACATGAACAAAATCTTACCAGAAACCACCATATCCATATACGTCATGCTCTGTATGGAGTTGAAGTCAAACTTGGCGCCGTTCTTAGCGTCATGTTCCCTGATCTCCTGTGCCAAGCGTTCCTGTACATCAGAGTTGACCGCCAGCTCATACATTAAGAAAGACATACTGGACGAAATAGTTTCAAAGCCAGCGACAAAGAACAGGAATGCTTGGGCGACCAGGTCTCCATCTTTCCATTCTGCAAGACACGAAATCAGAAATTGCGTCGAACTCCAAGTATTTATTTCAAATAAACCAATTATGTTTTGATTTTTTTATTAAAGTGCACGTCTTTCTACATTTTATTTTCAACATTAATGATGTAAACAATATTTTGTAACAATGTTTTGATTTAAAAGAGCGTCTGTGGAGTTCCTTGCCTGTTCTTCTCCATATGAACCTACTACGCTTTGGAATGGACAACTAGTTTCATCTTTCTGACTGACTGACCGCTTGACAATTCAAAAGTGCCTGTAATTGGCAATTACAGGCACTTTTGAATTGTCAAGGGGTCCTATCCTACTACGCTTTGGAATGGGCAACTAGCTTCATCTTTCTGACTGACCGAACCCTTGACAATCCAAAATTGTCTGTAATTGGTAATTACAGGTGCTTTTGAATCCCTCCTGACAGACAGACCAGAACGGAACCCTTATAGGATCACTCGTGTGTCTATACACGAGTGATCCTATAAGGGTTCCGTTTTTTCTTTTTGAGGAACGGAATCCTAAAAATAGTTTTTTGTGATTATAAACTTAAATTTGCTGTTGGAAAATTGACCGGACGTATATCAATGTATTGGAGAACATGTTTTTCAAGTATAATGTCAAGTTTTTTTTTGGGATAAATTCTTTACACTTAGGGAACTCTTCATTGTGCGCGGTCCGATACGCACTTTTTTATGTTTATCCACACATTATACCTCGAGCTATTTCCTTCTTTCCAATTGAAGATTCTTCAACGGTGGCGAATCCAGCAGCTTCATCATTGGACTTGACATCTTCATGAGATAGTTTACCTGAAAGAATGTTATACTACTTGTTGGCATAAACATCTGCAGTCATATTGATTAAATGATGAGCCATTTTAACCTCAACTAAAGGAATGTTAGTTAATTTTGAATTTATACAATTAATTGCATGAACTTTTAACTGGCACCTTTCTTCGCTTCCATAAGCAGATGAATCATATCAGGTCTGATAATGTGACGCAACTCTCGATCCTTCATTGTGTCTAGCACCAGTTTTGTGAAGAAGTTTTTGACGGCGTCTGTTACTATATCCCATTTAAGAATCTGTAATTGATTTTAATATGAAATGGTTAAAATAGTATAAATAAAACATATAATGAATACAAACTCAGATTGACCTTTATTAGTTTCGGCGCACTTATTAGAAAGAAGAACATAAGCATTTGACGGACACTGAAATTGGTAGCAGTCTTGCCCATCTCGTAGAATTGGTTCTTTTTGTCAGTCTGGGAGTCTACCTTCAGACCGAAAGCGCAAGAAGCTATCACATCGTTAGCGTAGCGCGTCGTAAGGTCCTTGCAGTCAACTTCTATGTGGTCATCTAAACAAACAAAGATTTTTGAAATAATAAACATATTCCGAATATCAACAAAATTACAACTATCCTACTGGGATAGTTGTAATTTTTTTGTTGATTTTGAATCGTGAAATTTCGTTAGGTATTTGTGTGAAAAAAAAAATATACCTCCCGAAGCCTTAATCTTTTTCTTGAGTGACTGTATCATCTGATCGCCGACCTCCACCATGAAAGGCACCATCAGACGTATCTTTGAACTTGTGAACGCTGGACTCAATGTGGAACGCATATCTTTCCATTCTTGACCTGCAGAAAATTTATCATTAGTAATATTTTACTTACTAGTTACTCTCATTTACACTTCAAAGAGAAAACTACCGTGAAAGATACAAAAATATAGGAAGCTAGACATGTCATAGTAATTACCTTGCAACAAGAACAAAGTTCTTGAAAAAAAAGAGTCGCTTCCGAAGTTGCGGTGATCGACGAAGACCTCAAAGTCTTTGACAGTGACCTTCTTAACCAGTTCAAGGTCACGGAGAACTACTAACTCGTTTAAGAATTCAAACCTACCCACGAACCTGAAAAAAAATGTTTTAGTGCATTGAAATGTTTTCGCTTACATTATGCGTTGAGATTTATATCTCAATACAGTTGAATTTGTAATTGAATTAAGGAACCATTTGAAGCAAACAGCGTTGGTCAAGCCGATAAAGTAACAGTATAATGTTTGCTTTTTGTTTTCGGGTGTAGGAAGTGACGAGGGAGCATCCGCCAGTTGCTAACATGCTACATTGTGGGAGTCATACAGTTCAAATCTCAGAGGTCTCTTTATTATTCAAATTCATCCATTTCTCACCTTTCTTCCGGGAAACTGTTATACAAATTACAAATATCATAAGCAAAGTGGTCTAGGCGAAACACGACATTGCCCATGTTACCCAGCAGTGGGACTGGCTTGAAGTGCTTGATGCCATGTCGGCTGAATGTGGAGTAGACTTGCCGGAGATACAGCACCACCACAACGATCAGAACAACCACCCAAATCAGCAAGATTATCATTATCTGGAAGAAAAGTACCAATTTGTAATTCTTACAGTAGACTTTAATTTTGTAAGCAGACTGGTGTGCCAGTGCTACATAATATAATAACAACCAATTGAAACTAATAAAGCTAGAAAATGATTTTGCTGTAAAGAACTAGAACAAATATAGATACAATTTTTATTTTTCAAAGAAGGGCCCTACATATTTCTTCACTTATATCTTGATCTTGAATCCATATGGTGTACATATAATAAAGAGTATTCTATTCTATTCTACGGACACTGAGCTGTCCATCATTTGGGTTGCCGTATTATATCAGTAATATTGTTCAAAGTTGTTTATTTACGAATATAGGTACCCACTGTGTCTGTTTTCATCATCATCATCGTTTAGACGCCAGTCTTACTGCTTACTTCTTACTGCCGGATACAGGCCTCCCCTAAACATCACCACAACGACTGCTTTTACATTACAATCCAGAAAATATTTTATAGTTTTGTTCTTATCAAATATTTTTCTCAGTCAAGGACAAAATTACAATCGCAATTAAACACTGCTATCGCAAGAATGTACAAACAACGATAGGTTAATGTCACGTTATCAGACATGTAAAAGCTTTTCTGTTTACTTAATTTTTGTTTAAAGAATGGTGTAATCATAGCAATTTGCATTTGACCAGTAATCAGTTACTGAAGAGGTACTAGTACCTCTTCAGTAACTGATTACTGAAGAGACACCATATATCTCTAGAGATAACTTAGGTACCTATTTATGGTTTGAAGATATATATTAATATTCCTGCGACTATTACCTATTTCAAAGTTGCAAGAAGTGGTTTCAAGAAAATAAACGTCTTCAACCAAACAATAACTGCAACGTTTTGACGAGATCAAAATATCCTCTGACCTTTAGTTGACCACAACGTTAATTGGTTGATTTTTATTTGTCACTAGCTTGCTCACGTCATTTTATTTAGCCTTTAACCTTGAAGTTCATAGTTGACGAAAAAAACACTACGTAAAAATGTTTGTGTTCATTTTTCATAAAAAACAGCCGGATTATGTTAACTTTAAAATGAAATGAAATCCCAGTAAGCCAAAATAATGTAAAAGATTGTCGTGGCGGTTAGACGGACATACTCTAACTAGGATATTGTAACAAAAAAATACCTACATAAAATGGAATATCTTACATTGAAATGTGACGTCACGGATCAGACACAATAACACAAAATTAAATGTAAACAAAGTAATCGGTGCGAGCGTGTTACTCAATTCACTGACGAATTCACTTTGAGTGGAGACTCATAAACATGACACGTGAACATGCGTATATTGCTATAGGTAAGTTTGTCTGATATGAGGCGGGCCACACGGCACTGTTCTTGGACCCATCAATCAATATGCCTAGCCTTTTTCCAACTATGTTGGGGTCAGCTTCCAGACTAACCGGATGCAGCTCAATACCAGTATTTTACATGGAGTGACTGCCTATCTGACCTCCACAACCCACCCAGTAACTGGGTTGTAGAGGTAGATAGGTTCGACAATACCCCTTGGTTAGACTGGTTGTCAGACTTTCGGGCTTCTGACGACCCGTAACGACTGTCAAAGATCCACGAATGACTGCCGGGACGAACAGCTTTAACGCACTTTCTGAGGCACGGAGGAGTCTCGGTATGTAAAGATGGTCACCCATCCACGGACCAACCCCGGCAAGCGCAGCTTGGCCTAACGGATCAACCAGTTATTACTGTTATTACTTAGCCACGAGCTCCTCCGATATTTGTTCCCGGGTAATCACTTTAAATTACATTGTAGTTGCATTAAAGAATTTTTATAGTATGTACCATCGAGGAAATTGGGCGGTATACCTCTATTGAACCCTTATTACCTTAGTAATAAGGTCGAATAGTGGTTCACAGTAAATGTCCGCGATGGTACCTATTCCTTAATTTGGTAAGAACAACACAAGCGACCGTGTTTAATAAAATAATTTGATCCGACATGGATCCGACCAATTGATGTTTCGACCAATTGAGGTAGGTAGTCGTAATGACCCAGTGATTGAGGCCTTATCAATCATGCACGAGGTTGTGGGTTCAAATCCGGGAAAGAACCATTGCGACCTTTTCAATTCATATGTACTTTCTGAGTTTATCTTGGACATTACTGACATCGGGGAAGGAAAATATCATGCAGAAGCCCGGACTTATAGTTAATATAAGTCTGAAATTGCCAACCCATCATAAGCAAGCATGGTGATCAATGCTCGTGTCTTCTCTGTATGAGAAGTGTGCTTTGCCCTGCAGTGGGACGGTATTAGGTTGGTAGTATTATAAATTGATGTTTATTGCATAAACTCCACAAGCACTGTCCTGTCATGATATAATAATAATAATAAACCATTTATTTCAGGCGACTCTGGCCCATAGATAAAACATACATATACCTATGAAAATTTATGTTTTTTTTATTATTATATAAACAAAACTTGTGTTAATAAAATAGGCTTAAGACTATGTAAGTATGTTACTCTTGGCTTTTAGGCCCTCCCTCACCATTGTGAGGGAGGGCCTAAAAGAATACCTACCAAAAGTATTTCATGTAAAGTAGGTTGCCAACACTCACTCAATGCTTTCAAAGTTATCAGATCTAATGTAGAGCCAAGAGCCTGACTCTACAGGGCCTAACTCTACAAACCATATCCACCGAGATGTAGGTTTGTAAAGTTAGGCCTTGTAGAGTTAGAGGCTTGGCTCTACGTTAGGTCTGAAGTCTTATGTGAGTCTTGGCAACTTTCTTTACATGATATGTTGTTAGTTGGATTTCGTTTCTTTTTGTAGTTACCTACCGTAGAAATACAGACTTGCGGGGAAAAGGGAGGTCCCTTTAAATCTGTAATTTTATTTTCTATACAGATTTATTATTTTTTTGTTGTCTGTGTGCAAATTCTAGCCGTCAATGAATCAGTGACGAAATCGTCGTATTTTATGTATTATTAAATCCAAAGTATAAAAGTTAGACAAATCAAAACTAAGTGTGTTTTTATAAGTCTGCTAACCACGTCTTATCCTGAGAATTTCAGCTATCTAACATTATCCAGGCCGAAGCTACGAGGGTTTGAAAATATGACGAAACACTTCGAGACAAGGTCGATAGTGCCCGCCTGCTTTTTATTTTTTGCTTATCTTGACGGGGGCACTATCAACACTAACTTGAATTACGATTATAGTATTTTTACTATGGTAACCAAGTGTACAAACACGCTGTGAATGTGTGCGTGTAAAAGAGTAGCGTCAGCACATAACACACACACGCACACTTCCGAATCCGCCATTGTCTCAGACGGTACCAAGAGTTCACTGCGCTTACACATTCACAGCGTGCTTTTACACTTGGTAAACACAAGTAAAGTGCGTGTCATTTCATGAGATAAAAATTCTGTAGTTTATTTCTGTGGAAATACTGTATGCAAAATTCTCATTTCTCAATTCTTTATTGCGTACCATAATGTATGAAGTTGGTAGGGAAATTATTTATTAGTAACAATTATGGACCCTGTCGGGCACAGCATATATCAATGTAGGAGAGAGGAGGTGATAATTGATATTCTACTGCATAGTCGGGAAGCCAATGGCGTATCCGTGGTAGAAGACAAACAGATGAATTAATTTCAATTATTTCAAGAATCATGTTTCGTGCCTGTAGTTTCTCGCAGAGACTAGGAAGTTTTTTTTATTTCCGCTGATACATTACATAATTATTAGGGCTTATTCTTTTGTATGTAAAAAGTAGTGGCTGATATCCATCCATTAGTGAGCCTGGTTGATCTCATAAATCGTGTGCATCAGAAAGAAGACTTTTTCTTGTTTGTTATCCTTATTAATGGGGTTAGTGCCCTCTCAAAGGATAGTTATCTAGAAATTCTCTAGTAAATGCTTCAATGGCGTAATAACTAGTATGATAAGGTCCTTACAAAACTGCAGATATTTTTTAAGAATATCCTTTCCCTGTCCCATGAACCACATATGGTTCAGGTTAATTATTTAACTAATTGTCTACTCTGTGGAAAGTGAAAGTGTTAAGTGGTTTTGCATAACGCAGTAGGTATTTGCAAAAGCTTCGGTAGACTGGGCACTTATTTGTTTTAAGGAATAGTGATAACGAAAACAATAAATAAGTTAATCATAAATTATTTTATTTTTTTCTGAAGAAAAACTTCTTAACAATACTGTAGCGCACACGATTCACGCAATATATTCTTACATAATCAGGCTTAATGTTCCCACTGCTGGGACACAGGCCTCCTCCTGGTGAGAAGTGGGTCGAATCCATTACGCGGGCCCAGTAGATGGCAGATGTCACATGTCTTCGAATTTTTCGTTCTAGGACATGCTGGTTTCCTCGCGATGTTTTTCTTCACCGTTTTGAGAGTAGTGGTGATGAAATAATTTGCACAAAGTAAAGCGCGGCCTGGGTTCGAACCTACGACCTACAACTCGCGGCTGTTACCACTGGGCCACCACTGCTTTGAATATATTCTTAAATAATTATTTTTTTACTTACATCCTAAATGATAATAAATAATCTCGATGATAACATACTATTAAAATAATCCTGAAGAATAAATACCTACAGTTATCAGTAATCACCAAAATATACCTAAGCCAGAACAAGCATACTTTAGCATAGCTCGCACCGCAACGTATATTTTCATACATTCGTATCTACCACTTTCTTATAACCGCCATCTTTAATTTGAAATGGCTTACATTCTCGGTGTTAGGAACAGAACCCCCAAAAACCATGGAAACGATATCGATGAGGATTATAATATTCTATAATTTAAACGGTCGAAAAGGAATATTCATTTTATGTTACGGTCGCCATATTGTAATTTAATTTAACTTAATTTTCAACATCATAGAAAAGAAATAAACTCATACAAATAGCAATAACTAATAGTACTAGACTAAAATATATCTAGATGCTTCATTTGATCACACAAATTTTTCTATTTCCTCAGTCTAAACCTCATCCAATGTCCTCCGTGCATTCTGATGTTTAAATTGTCGCTAGCAAGTTTGGCAGGTATACAAGTTTTTGCGCATGGAGAGAGTTCCATATGCCGTAGAAGCTGGTAAGTCATCACTTTCAACTCGCAGAGAGCAAACCTTGATCCTGTTGATGAAGAAAATTTATGTTTTGTTTTATTATTCTAGGCCTATACAAGGTATTAATCCACCTCGACTAACATTGCCAAGGCACTCTAATGTGTCGGGGTAACCCAATCTATTTTTTTAGTCTGTTTAATGAAAAATCTGCCAGCGTTAAAGCGACGAAATGAACACTACTGGATGATGATTTTTGTAAACTATATTTATATTAAAGAATATTGAATCTCACCTATACAATTTCTTGGTCCAGTACCAAAAGGCATATAAGCGAGCGGATTGATTTTGTGTTTATTTTCTTCTGAGAAACGTTCAGGGTCAAATTTCTCAGGCTCAGGGAAGAACTCAGGGTCGTGGTGGAAGGCATAGGTTGGTATCATAATTCCTGCGCCTTTACGTAGCTGTAGGGCGAAAATTTATATTACGAGTATACTTAGGATAGGAATTTTCCATTGAAAAGCCAAATGTAGTAGTACGAAAATCAAACTCACAATGAAATCATTTTTGGCTGACTGGTTTGGCTTTCCCATGTTGTAATCTTTGTTGCATTGTCTTTCCATAACTAAGCTGGGTGGCCACCGCCTCAATACCTCTGAAAATAGTTATTTTTTACGTATTATTGACTTATAATTACCTTTTCTAAGAGGGATATGTGGTGTTACACGAATGGATAGAATAAGAAATGAGTACATAACAGGAAATTTGAATGTGACACCGGTATCTGAAAAGTTTTCGGTTGTCATGGTATGGACATATGATGCGGAGGAATGAGGAAAATGTCGTGAGGAAAGTTTTGAGTAAGAATGTCGATGGATATAAGAGTAGAGGAAGACAAAAGAAACGATGGATGGACTGTGTGAAAGAGGATATAGCTAGAAAGGGGTGACTACCGAGATGACAACTAATAGAGAAGTGTGAAAAAAAGGAACATGTTGCGCCGACCCCAAATTAATTGGTATAAAGGCAGGAGAAAAGATGACTTACTTTTACTACTCAATTAATAATGTACAGACTTTAGAGAGTCTTACCAGAAACCACCATGTCCATATACGTCATGCTCTGTATAGAGTTAAAGTCAAACTTGGCGCCTTTCTTAGCGTCATGTTCCCTGATCTCCTGTGCCAAGCGTTCCTGTACATCAGGGTTCACTGCGAGCTCGTACATTAAGAAAGTCATACTGGAAGACACAGTTTCGAAGCCAGCGAAAAAGAAGAGGAATGCTTGGGCGACGAGATCACTATCTGTCCATTCTGCAATTTCCAAAATTTACAAATTAATCTTATTGCTGCAGAATTTTACAATTATTTTGATTCACTTAGGTCCATCATTTATTACCTCGATTTACTTCTTTCTTCCCAATCGTGGATTCTTCAACCGTCGCGAATCCAGCAACGTCATCAGATTTGACATTTTCATGAGATAGTTTGCCTAAAAAACACGCTCGTCATCATTTGCATGAACAAAAGTAATGCACACATTTTGTTTAATAATGAGTCTCAATCAGGATAGCGATGGCAGAGCTCTAACAAGTACCTTTTCTGGATTCCATAAGAAGATGAATCATATCAGGTCTGATAATATGGCGCATTTCACGCTCCTTCATTGTGTCCAGTACCAAGCTCGTGAAGAATTCCTTGACCGCATCTGGTACTATATCCCAATTAAGAAACTGTTAAACATTTAATTAATTCAAGGGCTGTATCAATCTCATGAACCGTAATAGGTCGACAGTTAAAATTTTCACATATTAGTTGGTATTGCAAATAATAAAAATAATATAAAGTTAAAAATTAATACAAGAAACGTGTTTTTTTTAACTGAAACATTTTTTTTTATATGTAGGTACTCATTGTTAAATATTGTGCGCTGGTATGGAACCCGACTCGCGCTTGGATGGTTTTTTCTTCATAGCTAAACTAGGTGGGAATGAAGATTTGGCAAATAAGAGTAATGTGGTTTTGTTAACTTGAAAAGAGTCTAACGAGTTATTTTTCCTTGTAGTTTTGGATGAAGATTTCAGATGGTTATCATCAATCAACTGAAAGCCGTCTACTGCTGAACATAGGCCTTTCTTAAGTATCGCCAGCTCTTTTTCTTTGTTCTCCAGCTCGCAACCCTCACCTGGATATCAGCCACCATTTCAGGTGGTTTATTAAGTGATGCAATATTTATAGTGTTAAGATGTTTATGTTTGATGTTACTATTATAATTTACCTTAGCAACTTTCGGCATATTCAAAAGCACAATGAATTTTATCAATGTACGGAAGTTGAAGTCGAATAATGTCTTGCCCATCACGTAGAATTGGTTGTCTTCATCAGTGTGCGAGTCCACCTTCAAACCGTAGGCGCAAGAAGCTATTACATCGTTAGCGTAACGCGTTGTGAGCTCTCTGGAGTCAAAATCTATGTAATCATCTGAAAGCACAAATAATGTAGATTCAGTATTTCAAATGTTTAATCTTCTCAATGTTCAGAATTGACATCTATAGCTTTTAAAATACCTGCCGCAGCCTCAATCTTCTTCTTGAGAAAATGTATCATGTGATCGCCAATCTCCACCATAAAGGGAATCATCAGACGTATCTTTGAACTAGTGAATGCTGGACTTAATGTGGAACGCATATCTTTCCATTCCTGGCCTGTAATCAATGACAATAACTGAGAATGATTAAAAACGATTGGCAATATGTAAAATAAGCTAGGAAAGGTGGAGCAGAATCCAAATAACCAACAGTTGTATTTTACCTTGCAAAACGAATAAAGTTCTATTGAAAAAGGATTCGCCATCGAAGCTGCGGTGGTTGATAAAGTACTCAAAGTC
Organism: Cosmia pyralina; assembly: GCA_946251885.1. Taxonomy (NCBI): domain Eukaryota; kingdom Metazoa; phylum Arthropoda; class Insecta; order Lepidoptera; family Noctuidae; genus Cosmia; species Cosmia pyralina. The sequence continues at coordinate 1,092,570 of OX276350.1, read as the reverse complement.
TTTGACAGTGATCTTTTTAACCAGCTCAATGTCACGGATCAGAACCGCATCCGTTAAGAATTCAAATCTGCCCACGAACCTGAGAAACAATGTTAGAATAAAGCATAGGTATATCATCATCATTTCACCGAAAGACGTCCACAGCTAGACACAGACCTCCCCCAAACACCGCCACTTCAACCGGTTCTGTACTTTCCGCATCCAGCGGATTCCTGTGGCCTTCACAAGGTCATATACTTAACAAATATTTCTAGGCTTTTTAAAAATACATTAAAACATAATAGGGTTTTATCACTTTGTCCGATCAGGGAATCGAACCCAGGACTTCATGTTCAGCAGTAGCGCTTGCGACTACCAGACCAACGAAGCAGTCAAGTATTGGTTAGTTTCCATAAACTTTTTGACGTTTGATTGTCTAACGTTTATAAATAAATGAAGAATGTTGGCAACAGCGAAGCCGTTCGGCAATTTTAGGCGAGAAAAACTTCGTGAGTTCAAATACAAACCGTTGCACTATTGTGTTTTCACAAGCACTTTGGCTTTGAATATATTTTACCCATCATCGATATTATTTTCATAGATGCAATTATGTCACAAAATGCTAGCGTGCATACAAAGTTTTATTACAATTTACAGTAGTGTCTTAATTTCTTACCTTTCTTCCGGGAAGTGATTGTATAAATTAAAGAGATTATAAGCGTAGTGCTTTCGGCGCAATAAGATCTCGCTCATGTTGCCCAGCAGTGGGACCGGCGTGATAAGCTTGATTCCATGTCGGCGGAATGAGTGCACCTTCCGGAGGTACGGCACCAGCACAGCTAGCACAACGATCAAACAAAGCAGCAAGAATATCATTTTCTGTAAGAAAATAAATACTTTGAGTAATTTAATTCATATTCTTTGTAACGGCATGAATTTGAACCCCAAATATTTCCTCACTGCTACCAACTTTGAAAAAAGCTACAGAGTTAAAAATTAGCTCGTTTATTTATAAAGCTACGCTTGCGGGGTTGTCCGTGGATGGGTGACCATCTTTACATACCAAGACTCCTCCGTGCCTCGGAAAGCACGTAAAGCCGTTGGTCCCGGCTGTCATTCGTGGATCTTTGACAGTCGTTACGGGTCTTCAGAAGCCCGAAAGTCTGACAACCAGTCTTACCAAGGGGTATCATATTACCCAGTTACTGGGTTGTGGAGGTCAGATAGGCAGTCGCTTCATGTAAAATACTGGTATTCAGCTGCATCCGGTTAGACTGGAAACCGACCCTAACGTAGTTGGGAAAAGGCAGGCAGATTTAAAAACATATGTAAATAAAATATGTTCTCCCATACATCGATAGGTAAACCGTATATGTCACAGTCAATTCTCTAACTGCAAATGTAAGTTTGTAATCGCAAAAAAATAACATTGTAGTTTAAAAACTACTTGTTCTCCCATACCTACATTGATATACTATTTTTTTTATCGACACTCAAACTCACTGTATGTAAACAAAACAATGTCAGTAGTAACGTGTTACTCCATTCACTGCCTAAGTCACTCTGAGTTTGAACTCCGAAATGTGCTACACGAACCACTAATGTTTATTTGCTATATATACCTTTACCTAAAAGTGCTCTAATCTTATCGAGAATAAAAAATGCACTACATTTTTTCAACGTTAATTTTATTATTTCGTCAGCTTCGAGCATTTTATCACCGTGTTTTGTTGTGACGTAAGCCCTCAAGGTCATGGTCCGATAGCATAATATTAGTCATTACTAGGTTTTGCCAGCGGCTTCGCCCGCGTAGATGTCGGAAATTATCCCACGGGAACCGTACATTTTTCCGGGATAAAAAGTAGCCTATGTGCAATTCCAGACTATAATCTATCTCTGTGCCTTTCATCCAGCTCCGTTCAGCTGTACTGACGTGATTGAGTAACAAACATCCATACATTCACACCACTATACACACTATTACTATTTATTACTATTTACACTTTCTCATTTAATTAGTAGGAAGTAGAATAGTAGGATTATATAAATCTGAGACTTTTTCCTGTGGGAAAACTTTATAAATTAAAATCAACAGTCATTATTTTGCAGCTACGTTGAGAATAATAGGAAGATTTACTTGTAGGTACCTATTGTAGTTTAGTCATATAATTGCAAGTACATCGTCTTAACATTTTGTTTGTTTGTTTCCTTATTAATTATACTAACATAGTTTATGTAAATACTAACAAATTATGGGTAATGTGACTTTCTTTTTCTCAAATATAACAGCCATATAAAAATGGATGGATGGCATGATAGATGCCTAAAAAGAAAGTGAATAATGAGAAGACGTACTTTGCAAACTCCAAATAAATAGGATGAAGGATGATAATGATGATAAAGCTAGTAATGAAAACAACAAATCATAAATGAATAAAAAAATATATTCAAAAAACGTCTTTACACTGTAACGATCACTTTGTATGAAATTTTACTCTAAATTACATCATAAATTATATTAAATAATCTCGTAGATTAGATTAAAATAAAGTTATCACCAAATTTCAATATTCACTGCAAGCGAAGCTAAGCTAGTACAAATTTTTGATTGCCCGCATCTCAACAAGTCTGTGTTTTCACACTTTCTATCGCACCACAAATATACTAGCGTATAGTGCTAAGCGTTGCGAGTTGGAAACTGTAGCGTCTATCGGCTATGCGTATTACTACGTAGGTAGTCAGCTAGCGAACTATACAAGGGTCACCACCAGAGATTCATACAATCTTAAGACACGTAAGCAACACTAGCGAAAAAGAAGGAGATTGGCGCTCGGCATCTAGCTGCGCAATATCCCTTTTCATCAAGGAATATCACATCTTTTGTTCCTTTGTTCTATTCTAAAGTAGTCCTTCTGTTTCCTTATTAAGATAGTACTAGCCTAACCAAGCTACCCGTTAGTGGATATTGCGTTAAAGTTATCACATTCCCTTTGTTACAATTTTATCTAAGGCATTGCTTGAGATCAATATCAGCATATTGATCTCATGCAATGCCTGCGTACAAAGTAATTAAGTAGTCTCACATATAATTTTTATTTAATTTCTTCTTTGCTTTTTGGGACACTATCAATCCAATAATTAAATAAATGCTTTCATTCAAAGCTGTAACAACTTTGTTACTTATACATCTACCGTATTTTACGACATTAAACTCACTAAAATATTCTCAAAATAATTTAAATCATCACAATTATTGTCTTTTCTACTTTCTTGCTCTGAACCTGAGCCAATGACCTCCTTGTAGTCTGATATTAAAGGTCTCTTTGTCAAGTTTGGCAGGGATGCAGGTCCTCTCACAAGGGGAGATCTCCATATGCTGGAGGATCTGGTACGCCATCACCTTCATCTCGCAGAGAGCGAATCTTGATCCTGAAAAATAATGATTATAGTTAGTGTACATCAATCATGCATGACCAACCGAGTCCAACAATAACAATTTGATGTCTTTTTCTCCTTGCCTTGCTGTGGTGATTTAGAATGTTACTTTGGGTAGGCGCAGTAATATTTTTTTTTCTCTTCTTGTTTACTCTATCAGTCGTTAACATTATTATTCTCACCCTTTCTGTTTTGGGCTCTCCTTCCTTTTCCATCCATCGTTATTAATTTACTTTATCAGTCCTTTAGTCTTCTTTATTTGATTTCTAAACTATGTTTTTTGTTTTTTTATTTATAAATTATAATAAGCAGAGGACTCACCTATACAGTTTCTAGGTCCAACACCGAAAGGCATGTAAGCGAACATCTGGATATTATGCCTGTTTTCTTCTGAGAAGCGCTCTGGGTCGAATTTATCAGGGTTGGGGAAGAAATGTGGGTCACGGTGGAAAGCAAACGCTGGTATCGAGATACCTGTTCCTTTACGGACCTGCAAAAATAAAGTTTTATTAATACTCTGTAGTTTCTAGATTGTAATTATAATGTTGATATTTGAAAGAAAAATATTAGTGCAGTTACAATAAAATCTTTTTCAGCTTTGTCGTTTGGTTTTCCCAGATTGTAATCTTTAGTGCAAATTCTGTCCAGAGCAATACCAGGCGGCCACAGTCGTAAAAGCTCTGCAAAACAAAAACAAAGTCTATAAAATAGATGAACAGATTTAGACAAAACACTGATTAGTTTGAAAAAAAAAACATTATAATTTTACCAGATACAACCATATCCATGTATGGCATATTTTGAATGGAGTTGAAGTCAAACTTGCCGCCGTTTTTAGCGTCAGTTTCATTGATCTCTTGTGCCAGTCGCTCCTGGACGTCAGGGTTCAGCGCCAGTTCGTAGAGCAGAAATGACATGCCAGATGAGACAGTTTCAAAGCCAGCAATGAAGAACAACACCGCTTGAGCGATGAGGTCGTCGTCAGTCCACACTAGGAGCAAAATGTTAATAAGATTAGAAAAAGAAAGCTTGAACACGTTCTAGATTTTCACTTGAAGTGTCTGTGGCTATTTCAAATCATATTTTTGAGATGCCAAAGAGCAATTGTAACCTTATAGCGTTCTTGATCACATGTTTACACCAAGGCCTGAACCTGTCACGCGCAGTTATATTACAGATATTCAGTTACCTACTTCATGTAACTCTACACTACTTTGGTGGTTATAATTTGTGTTTTTATTTATTTTCTTGTTGATACATACATCCGGGCTCTAGTCACCTTGAGAGCCAATAAATCTTGTTTTTTACAGAGAGTTAATTTATGATCTAACGTTATTTTAATATTAAAATATTATGGAAACATCCAAAGAAATATTAAATTGATTGTGTTTGTTGCTCTGTTATTATTATGTTAAAAATCCAATTGATTAGCTTTATACATTTTATATTCGTTGTACCTAGATTAGAAAGTTATGCTGAATTGTACCAGTTCAAGCTTAATGAATTAAAACTATCCAGATGAATCTTGTAGACACTACTGCGTAGCTTTCTTTCTTTAGTGACCATCAGCTCCTTTTTGGGTCAGTTTTGAAATCAACATACACGTCGTATAAATCTACTCTACTAAATTTACTAATACAATATGTCCATGGGGTGTACGTTATAGGTTGTTTTTGTTCAGTAGCAGCCCGGAGTCTGGATTTGCGCCTAGTTGATGTCAATAGGCTCGCCTCCTATTAGAATTTAACATAACTGGCGAAATGTGGGTGTACTATGGATACATCTCTGCCTAACCCTTCAGGGATTACAGGCGTAATGTTATATTATATTTGAGGAAAAGGCTAGGCAGATAATAGTCTACTTGATTGAAGCTTCGTTTCAGTTTTTTAAACAGTTATATACACACCTCTGTTAATTTCTTTCTGTCCAACGGAAGATTCTTCAACCGTCGCGAATCCAGCAGCTTCATCATTGGTTTTGTTGTCTTCATGGGTCAGTTTACCTGAAATTACATTTGAATTTATTATTTTTTGATAATGATAATATTACATAAAGATTTACTGTTTCGGAAAAGGTACTAGATTTTCAATATTATAGTTTATGTCATGTTGTACTGACTGTTGAACACTTTTTAAATTGGCAAAATTATGTACCTTTCTTAGCTTCCATAAGTAAGTGAATCATATCGGGTCTGATAATATTCCGCATCTCGCGATCCGCCATCGTTTCCATAACTAACTTTCTGAAAAATTTCTTCGACACCTCCGAAAGGAAATCCAACTTGAGAACCTGTAAAATAAAATACAATACATGAGCGTTATTTTAATATCGAATCTTAAATATATAGTTTTGTTGTACGGGATTCTTATAAAGTGTCTTTCCGGGTTTAATATTTCCTGTTTTATCTCAAGACTTACAAGAACTTCTCAACTATCATCCTTCCTTCGAATGATGTATGTGATGTCACTACTACTAATACTTTGATTGCGGTTCTCGCCCATCCATCCGTTCCTACTGCGACTTTGACCTTGAGTGAGACGTGAGGTAGTTGAGCCGTACCACGTGATGTTGTTATGATTCTACATTAGCCGTATGATTCAATGTTTACATGGCAATTTCAATAATAATGTTATTATTTTTATGTGAGATTAGTATGTATTATTTAAATACTCAAAAAAAATTCATTTTAAACATTCTTCAAAATAACATTGAGAATTAAATTATCTGATAGTGCTGATGTATTGTAATGTAATTACAATAACATAGATATGTACATTAACCTTCAAAATGGCCAAGTTGTTTGTCTATTTATTTTGAGTTATTGATTTATTAATTTAGATCTAATCAGCCTTATCGTCATTGTCTCTAGATATCATTAGTTACTTTAGTTATAAGGACTACTTGTGTTCAACAAGAGATACGGTATGAGTAAATACTCGTAATTGTGTGACGAAACTTCACATAAACCTACCAAAGAAAAAAATAAAGTTATAGGTATCTACTTTAAGAATGAAAAAAGAACTATTCAGGGACGACTTACCTTAGCAACTTTCGGTGCATTAACAATTAGAAAGAACATAAGCATCTGACGGAAATTAAAGGTGGATGACACCTTGCCCATGGCATAGAACTCGTTGTCTACTTCATTATGAGAATCCACCTTCAGACCGAAGGCGCAGGAGGCGATCACGTCATTGGCGTAGCGAGTTGTCAGATCCTTGCAGTCTATGTCTATGTAGCCGGCTGTCAAATAAACCTTACAATTAACGGAGCACCGTAGACGAAAGTCATTAGTATTTTTTTCAAGAAATTAAAAATGACTCAAAGCGAGCAACAAAGTTTATAGGTACAAATCCCCAAAAAACTTACATTTAGTTTCTTTGATTTTTTTCTGAATCGAGCTCATCATCTGATCGCCGACTTCCACCATAAAAGGCACCATCAGACGCATCTTTGAACTCGTGAACGCTGGACTCAATGTGGAACGCATGTCTTTCCATTCTTGACCTGTAGGATATAAAAACATTATTATGTTTTATTCTGAATGAGCGCGTGATTGTGTCCCCTAGCAATATTTTCCTCGGAAACAATATTTAACTATTCTGCATAAAGCCTAATAATATAAGGTAATAGCTACACTGGACTGATTAGATATTAATGTTATAAATTTGACACATGGCAATTTAATAGCATATATGCAGATAGCATCAAATGCTCTTCAAGTGATTGATTAATTTTGATATTTATCTAGTTTGTACCTTTTAAAGAAAACAAGTTTCTGGAGAAGAAAGAGTCACTGGTGCTGAAGATGGAGCGATGATCGAGGAAGTACTCGAAGTCTTTGACAGTAATCTTTTTCACCAGCTCGATGTCACGAATCATTACCATCTCATTGATGAATTCAAATTTTCCCACGAATCTGATGAACAAGATATTTTGAAAAACCGATGGGTTTATTAAAAGATGCCAACATACACGGTGTGGTATTAAAAAGTAATTTTAATCAAATCATAATGTTCATCATTACAAATAAATCATTAAATTAAGTAGGGGTACATCGGATACCGATACCGGTGCCCACCTTTTTCAAATTTCGTGCTTCAAAAAAGTTATGTCAACGCGCCTGCTGTTTTATCTACTTCGCTGCAAACGAGACACAAACAATGACGTCTTACACCCAAACTTAATAAAAATGGCGCAGAAATACTTAAGTTTCCGAAAGAGTTCAAAAAATCTAATGATTGAACTAAAAAAGTAATGTCATGACACCATTTCTTATTATTTTGTAGAGAACTATATAAATTTATGAACACTTTTAATGAAAATTGTAGGAGTAATATGGTAAAAACTAGTAAAAATTTACCTGGATTCAGTTTTCTTTTTCTTTAGTTCTGTATACTAAATTAGATTTCAGGACTAATTAAATCACTTCGTATATATTGTAAATTACTGTGTCCTTTTTTCTATAAAAGGGTGCTATAGTTATCTACTGTAAAAGATGGGCACAAAGTTACTTTGTTTCACCGTATTTTACGGAGGACAAACCTTAATGTTAATTTTAATTAATAATACTATTAACTTTAATTATTAATTTTAATAACTAGTAATCTCATTTTATGTTTGCATTATTTAAAATTAATTTTAAAAAATTAACCCAACTTAGGATTTTTATTTTACCTTCATTTAAATTCAATAAGCTTATCGGCATCGGTATCGATATCGTATCGGAAAAAAGGCGTATCGATGCATTCCTAAAATTAAGTAACCATAACTCCTTACTTTTCTTCAGGAAAACTGTTGTACAGCCTTATGACATCATCAGCGAAATGATCCACACGGAAAAGGATCCTAGTCATGTTGCCCAACAGTGGGACGGGCCTGAAATGCTTGATGCCATAGCGACTGAACCTGGAGTAGACTTGCCGGAGGTATAAGACCAGCACAGCGATTAGCACTGCCACCCAGATGAGGAGTAGTATCATGATCTGAAACAACAAGAATCATAGGTTTTAGGTGGTTCAGATAAACCAAAATGTCCAATTTCTGGTTTCTTATCAAAACATTTGGGAATATAATCCATGCTTTTTCTATATATAGGGAATATAATATAATCCATGCTTTACCTACCTACTTTAATTATTCCGATTGATACTCTTCAATGTTAGCGGTCACGTTATTTGAGATACATAATGTAAATGTTAACTTTATTAGATGCACATGTATACAAGAGTAGGTAGTTTGAGTCATGTCTATTTATAACCAGTGCATTTGAAAGTAAGTTAATACAAATCCTGCAATCATCAGCCTTAAACTCAAACAGAAAAAAATACATAATGTCATGATGAGTGCCGCTTAAAAAATACATAATGTCATGATGAGTGCCTTTTAAAAAAATACATAATGTCATGATGAGTGCCTCTTAAAAAAATACATAATGTCATGATGAGTGCCTTTAAAAAAATACATAATGTCATGATGAGTGCCTCTTAAGAGACTTCTCATTTGCTAATAAAAGGCAGTTTCAGAGGGAATACGGCAATTAATATCCAGTTCTGGAAAAGATGTTAGTTACTTAGTTAAAGTTTTATTACCAAGTTATTCACAGCTGAGACTAAAGTCACTGGCACTATTTCAATGATGTATTTAAATCCTGTTTCTCTACTCTCGCTTTCCTTATTGTACGCGAATGTAAACACTCAGACAACCTGTTCTATCCTCGGTCTACTTATCTGCATACTTTTCTAATTATTACATAACGGCGGCTCTAATTCATGAACTAGTAATTAATCCATTTACTGCAGTTGAGAATGAATTGTTTAAACAAGGAATTAATTTATATATTTTTTTTAAACCAGTTCTTTTAATTACAAAAGTCTGCAACATTGTAAACCTCACATTTTGTTATCTATTATTTATTTTTATTTTTTGTAATTAATAATAATTTTTCACACATTACGAAGATGAGGAAAAAAATCAATAGCTTAACGGGTTTAACTTACTATTTCGTCACAAGCACAACACTAGTTTGTATTACTATGCTCTCGGTTCAATCGTCAACAAAATACAGCGTAATTTTACAACTCAAAACAAGTTTCAAACGAGTTGCTCGGAGCACGAGCGAAATACCTCTGAGCGTACCAAGGCAGGGCACGAGTTAATATATTATGTCATGTTATCGCAAAACTACGCGTTTATTTTTGTTTTTAAGTAATTAAAAATAAACGTAGTCTTAATATCTTATCATTAACAATGAGAATACGAAATTAGAAACCGGATTCTGAAAGTTGGTAGGTATTTTCTTGTTAATTTGTTGACAATGTTACAGTGTGAAAATAGATTGTGAAATCTCAAACAAAACAAAAAAAAATAAACATAACATTCAGATATCCTTATCCTTAGTCATAAGAAAGTTTTTTTGCTGCAACTCAATCTTTGCGTGTCTTATGATAACAAGTTTTTAATTTTTTATTAGTTGATTTAAATTTTTTTGTTTTTCTAACTCGCATCAAATTCTTCAGGGCTCAGCAGCCGAGATGTATCTAATAGAAGACAGGTGGACATAATCTGTTCTACAATCACACTAAATGATGAATGGATCAATTGTTTCCAAAATAGCATTGATATATTACAGGAAGTTAAGTTACGTGTTAACATCGCAATCACTAAACCAGGACTCGGCGCACATGACACGGTGCACGACATCTGTGATCAATGCTTACGATTATGAATGACATTGCATGTCTATCTCGATCTCGGAAACATGGCAAAGCAAACATTAAATATTATTATATTTTCAACAAATTAACATTTTTGGCTGTACTTATGATTGAAAAGTAATCCCGTGAAAACACACGAAGGCGTTGTTGCTGCTTATTTAGACGATAACGGTAATTTTACTAAACGTGCTACGCAAACGCTAGTTCGATTGTGACTAAGGTCAATTGTGTCCGTGTACACAAATAATGCGGTTCACGTCGAGGAGCGCGAACCTTATCTTCCTAATATAGACATCAATGCAAATTAAACTCTCTTGGCTCCCTGCTCTGCTAGGTACTACAAAAGATTTTATTTTTATATACTATACACGTCATTGGTGGTTAAGTTATAACATTCGCATTATCAATAATACTTTGTTGTCAGAGCCTGATAATAATAGACTTCTTAGGTAATTTTCTCACACGAGGATAATGGCTTCCAACGATTGACTGTAATTAAAGGAGTGGTAGGAAAATTTCAAGAGTGTTAGTATTAGGTAACTCTATTTAAAAAAATAAGCATTGCCATTCAACAACCATGCTTTTGGGACCTTTTCCTGTTGATAGAAATGCGGACGAAGAATATCAGACTTCGTATTTAGCGTAAGAGTTGTTTCGAAGTTGATTATTTGTATCTATATTGATATTGAAAATAGAATAGAGGAGCTCGTGGCTAAGTAATAACAGCCGCACGGGTCGATCCATCAGGTTAAGCTATGCTTGCCGGGGTTGGTCAGTGGATGGGTGACCATCTTTAGATACTGAGACTCCTCCGTGCCTCGGAAAGCACGTTAAGCCGTTGGTCCCGGTTGTCATTCGTGGATCTTTGACAGTCGTTACGGGTCGTCAGAAGCCCGAAAGTCTGACAACCAGTCTTACCAAGGGGTATCGTATTACCCAGTTACTGGGTTGTGGAGGTCAGATAGGCAGTCGCTCCATGTAAAATAATGGTATTCAGCTGCATCCGGTTAGACTGGAAGCCGACCCCAACATAGTTGGGAAAAGGCTAGGCAGATTGATATTGATATTGAAAATAGAAACACAGAAAAAACGGAATTTTGTATTGAGGTTGGTTGTTGCTACAAAAGCAGATGCTTCCAAAAACTTTTACCAAGTGTAACATAAATACAATATCATCAGAGAACGTAAATACGTTCTTAATTCATTTTACCTATCTTGATTTAACTACACCAGTAGCCACTTATTCACGTAATCAAAATTACACATAAATATCCAACTTTCCGTTTTCCTCATTCTCAATGCAGTTGTTTATTGGCGCCACATTGCACAATGAAACATATTTCATAATATTTGTTGTGAAAAAATTTAATCAGTTCACCCCAAAACTTTATTTTGTGTTCCTTCTATTCGTTCTCCTTGATTTTAAGAATTCCTTCAAAAAATTTGATTTTTGCATGACTATTGCAATTCACTTGCATCATTTACCTGCGAACCTGTTTCGAATGAGGCTGAATCCATCGCATGAACTAAAGAATATGAGCCTAATGACTAAGACATTAAAGTTGAAATTAAATTTTCAGTAAATTGAGTGCAATGTTAGCGGTCAACTGCGATCAAGGAGAGGTCAATATCCTTTGGTGTAATTATCTTTACCACGTCGCCTCCATTCTTGTCAGATTGCTGGTGCTATGCACTAATCGAAAAGTATCCTTAATAAAATAATAAAGAACGCCAGCTAGTGACATTGTCACTTTATCTTGGCTAAGTAACTATATGCACCGTCGCATCGCAATTGTCAAACGAAAACATAATTCCTTAGCCTCCCCCTACCTACCTTTTGCCTTATGCTCTCTTTTTCCTTTCCTTTTCCTTCCTTATTCCTTCATTATTCCTTACCTTACTAACTAGGATCAATGAAGAAAAACCGGTCAAGAGCGAGTCGGACTCGCGCACCGAGGGTTTCATACGGTCAGCAACAGAAGTCGGTTAACATTGCTATTTTTTGACATCGTCTAAATTAACACAAAATTATACGATAACCTGCTTTTTAGCATTTCATTCATTAGATAAGAGTTAATTTTCTTTAAAATTTATATGTGTTCCTATTTTAATGAAGTATTTTTCTCAATAATTAAGATTTAGAAAACTCAAATATTAATCGACTTTTGTTGCTGACTGTACCATCATTTATATGTAATGTTTGTTGATAATTTCTGAAAAACTGTGCTAAAAAATAACTTTAATTTCGGAAGTCGGTGTCTAGTTAAATGTATTTTGGTTTTTTGTCACCGACTTCCGAAATTAAAATTATTTTTCACTTTGTAGTGTTGTTTTTGGAAGTCGGTTGTATTTTTTTGTAAAAAAGTTTTTATTTTTCACATTTTAGTTATGTACTACCCCACACAAATTCTAATACCACTACCTGCAAAACAAACTAGAACATCATCCACATAAAAGTGGGGAAAAAATACGTATTATTGAAGCTAACTCAAAAACTACCGAAGCACAGTTAATCTTTTTTATATGGGACCAACTGTGATGTATATATACCCTTTCGAATAAAACAAAAAATATCCAAATCAGTCTAGCCATCTTCGAGTAATCGGGGAACATACATAAAAAAAAAAAGGTTCCGACGAATTGAGAATCTCCTCCTTTTTGAAGTCGGTTAAAAAGGAAGTAAACATGACGACTGATACAGATCAATTAAATTAAATCATATCAGTTTACTACAAACAGAGGTTGGAAAGATTAAAAATACCAAACATGGTGCATGTTTGGTATTTTTAACCGACTTCAAAAAGGAGGAGGTTCTCAATTCGTCGGAACCTTTTTTTTTTTTTTTTTTTTTATGTATGTTCCCCGATTACTCGAAGATGGCTGGACCGATTTGGATTAATTTTGTTTTGTTCGAGAGTGTATAGATCACAGTTGGTCCCATATAAAATTGATTAACTTTGCTTTGGTAGTTTTTGAGTTAGCTTCAATAATACGTATTTTTTCCCCACTTTTATGTGGATGATGTTCTAGTTTGTTTTGCAGGTAGTGGTATTAGAATTTGTGTGGGGTAGTACACAACTAAAATGTGAAAAATAAAAACTTTTTTACAAAAAAATACAACCGACTTCCAAAAACAACACTACAAAGTGAAAAATAACTTTAATTTCGGAAGTCGGTGGCAAAAAACGAAAATAAGTACATTTAACTAGACACCGCCGAAATTAAAGTTATCTTTCACTTTGTAGTGTCGTTTTTGGAAGTCGGTTGTATTTTTTTGTAAAAAAGTTTTTTTATTGTTATTTTGTAATTGCACTGCAACACAAAACAAAAGAAAAAAAAAATTATATTACGTACAATTAAAGGAAGACAAACTTTGCAAAAATAATTATCTGCCTCTTTTTTATATAATATTATCACCGTTTGAGATTAATGTTGTAATCTCAATTTCGTCGAATATAGTATTGTTATTTTATAACTAACTATTGGAAAAACTAGTGAGCTTTATTTATGTTGAAACCTTCTAAATATATATAATTATTTAATTGTAATTCCCTTTATTTGTTTGTTTACACTTTTATCAGATACTTTTGTATACGTAGCTAGCGAAGTTATTGATGTACCTAATAACTAGGTAGTGTTAGTCTAGTTATATAACTGACAAGAATGGACGCATTTGATGCGATAAAAATACACCAAAGTACTTTGACCTCTCCTTGATCGTTGTTGACCGCTAACATTGCACTCCAATTATTGCCAACTTCAATTATTCTTTAATGTCTAGTCACTGTCGTAAGTACATGCGAATGCGTCAGCCTCATTGGATACAGGTTCGCAGGTAAATGATGCAAGTGAATTGCAAGTTTAGTATTAATGTACCTACTTATCATACGAATGCCAATTTAACTTTTCCCTAAACAGCACACTGAATAATTTCAAACATTAAAAAATCCCTAAACATGAAAAGAACCCCTTCATTTAGAGGCAAATGGCACCTTAAGGTGGTAACACTGACAGTCCGATCTGTGACAAGTTTTTTTTTCTTTAGAGGATAAGTCTTTAAGCAGTGCGCAAACACAGGGTGTTCTACACATGAATATGAACAACATTCACTATGGGACTAACTCTGAAATCACGAAAAAAAAAATTAGCTGTTCAGTACATTATTTTATTTATACAAACTCGTCAAAATGTAGGGAGCAGGTGGGGTGGGGGGTGAAGGTGGGTGTGGGGGGGCGGGGCGATTCCAGGTTTAGTCCCATAGTTAAAGTTGTTCATATTCACAGGTAGAAGACCCTGTGAAAGTTTGCGCACTGCTTAAAAACTAATCCTGTATAGGGAACACTTAGGTTAGTTTTCTTGTGTATAATATCATTGACCTCAAAAGAAAAACATCTTTACAGGTGATCGAGCTTATTAGCCTATTAGTCATTAAAAGGAAGTGAACACTGAGACAACGGCTGAATGTCCTTTTCCAGGTCATGGTCAACCCATTTGCCAAATTTCATCCAAATCCGTTAAGCCGTTTTAGCGTGAAAGCGTAACAAACATGCAAACTTACTTTCGAATTTATAATATTACTTAGAATAGAATTGAGAAAAGGGTAGACGATGGTGATGGTGTTAATTAACACAAAGGAAAAACTCATTAATAAATAATACAATTTAATTTTTTCAAAATACGTGTTCACTGTAACGACCACGATTTATGAGACATTACATTCTTAAATTATAAGTGCCTTATATTAAATTAAATAATCTACCTATATACCAAGACAAAAATAGAGCAAGTAATGACTTAAACAACAGTATTTACCTTGAGTAGTCTAAGCCAGTACTTACTAACTTAAAGGCGCGTTTACTTGAGATGTGTTCCTCCACCGTCGCGCGTCGGTCTGCAGCCGAGAATGTGGTTGTGAGACCACAAAGTATTTTTAAATATTATTACAAACATTCATCAAATCACATAAACCTACCTAAAAGGTACCTTCATTTGTTTACTGGTTTAAAATGATCCATCCAACTAAGACGCCGTTCGAATGTATAGGCATTCAGAACGGAATAACATTGAGCAGAAATAATTGCTGAGTAATGACTTTTATTTTCTGTGAAAAACAATTTTTTACTAGCGCGCAATTCGTCGCCTGCAAAATATTGTGCTTATGACATATAATAATATAAAATTGCGTGGTTACGATCCAACAGTTTGTCTAAAAAGATGAACTACCACTAGAACAGATGAGGGTCTTAAGGGTTTCGCAATGTTTATGAAACAATCAATATATCCACCCAATCATTTCCCAGGTAAGGCATGTCTCAGCTAGGTGATGTGTCTTTTCATACTATATTTCCATGTTAGATATTGGGACATAATTAAATCAATCACAAAATAAATACTATACATTGCAGCCACAGAATAGATAAAAGATGTCCTCTTTTATCTGTTCTGTGATCTCAGCTATAAGAAATATATACTAATAGATATATTTTATGACACAAGTTAAATCACAAATTAATTTAAAAACATTTTAAATAATGAGCTTCATTGTATTTCCTAATTCCTTGGTCTAAATCTGAGCCAATGTCCACCTTCCAGCTTCACGTTAAAGGTTTCTTTACAAAGCTTTGCAGGGATGCAGGTCTTCTCATTGGGGGAGATCTGCATATGCTGGAGGATTTGATACGCCATCACCTTGATCTCACAGAGAGCAAATCTTGACCCTGAGAAAATAGGTATTAGTTTATAATATTTTTTTTTCACATTGTATCGTACACACGTCTAGAATATTACAGGTCTTAAGCAAAACAACTATCTAATTTCATCTTCTCTTGTCTTGTTCGAATGCTGCTATATCATTTCTTCTATATCATTTGTTATCTTATCATTCACTGCCATTTCGTTCGCATCATTCATCACTGAATTTCTTTTTCATTTGTCTGCCTTTCTTCTCTGATCCATCATCATTTAATTATTGTTTTTGTTAATAAAAATATTTTTTTTTTTACTCACCAATACAGTTTCTAGGTCCAACACCGAAGGGCATATAAGCGAATGTCTGGATATTATGCTTGTTTTCTTCAGAGAAGCGCTCTGGGTCGAATTTATCAGGGTTAGAGAAGAACTGCGGGTCACGGTGGATAGCAAACACTGGTATCGAGATACCTGTTCCTTTGCGGACCTGCAAAAACCACTATAATAATATCCTGCAGTTTGTAGCTTGTCATTTTGTTGTTCGAAATATAAAAATTACTTACAATAAATTCTTTTTTAGCCTTCTGATTAGGTTTTCCCAAATTGTAATCCTTAGTGCAAACCCTGTCTAGAGCTAAAGCAGGCGGCCACAGGCGCAAAACCTCTGCAAAACAAAATCATTGGCAATAAAACAGAGAAAGGTATGATTACAAAGCACCAGAAGAAAATCACTAAAATATAGCTTCATAGTCAATTTGAGCTTAATTTTCAAAAAATTCAGTCATTAAGAACTTCTACATAATATTTTTGATTTGAAAAATCGTCAAAATCTTACCAGATACAACCATATCCATATATGGCATATTCTGAATGGAGTTGAAGTTAAACTTGCCGCCATTTTTAGCGTCAGTTTCCTTGATTTCCAGTGCCAGTTGCTCCTGGACGTCAGGGTTCAGCGCCAGTTCGTAGAGTAGGAACGACATGCCAGCTGAGACAGTTTCGAAACCAGCCAGGAAGAACAGCACCGCTTGGGCAATAAGGTCGTCGTCAGTCCACACTGAAAGTAAAATGATATTATGATTAGAAAAATAACATGTTCTTTAGCAGAAAGTATATCCCAAGATCTGATTTTGTCACGTAAATTGTTCTGTTACATGTATCCAATTCTTCGTACTCTACACATATTATGTGTATGTAATTCTTGGTGGTTACTTATTTCTCGGACAATGAAACAGCATATTCTTCCTGTTTAGCAGTTTTATAGAAATACACACCTCTGTTAATTTCTTTCTGTCCAACGGAAGATTCGTCAACCGTCGCGAATCCAGCAGCTTCATCATTAGACTTGATGTCTTCATGGGTCAGTTTACCTGGAATTACACTTGAATTTATTATTTGTTTCTGATTTGTACTGAATTTCCAGTATTTGCTGAAATACATAATATATGTACCTTTCTTTGCTTCCATAAGTAGGTGAATCATATCGGGTCTGATGATTTTTCGCAACTCACGATCTTCCATTGTTTCTAGAACTAACTTTCTAAAGAATACATTCGACGCCTTAGAAAAGAAATCCAGCTTTAAAAACTGAAAAAGAATATAATAAAATACATGAACTTGATAAATTAAAAAAGTTTTACTTTATCATTATCGTTAGTTTCCCGTATTATCTTTAAGCCAATACTTCCTCCAATTATTATATTAACCCATGTTGTCACTCTACTAGGCCTCTCTCGTCTCTCCGCTCTTTGAACTTCTCATGGCTGATCACTGTTAAGGTTCACTCTCTGATAAAACAATCTAGTTCGTCTTGCCATCTTAGCCTGGGTCCTCAACGGCGGCGTACAACCCTAATTTCAACTCTTTAATAGTGGCTTTTGTGGACATGATATTTATTTGGATTTGTTGCTGTAGTTGTAACGGCAATCATGTCAATTGGTTTAAATAGGTTTTTATTTTTATTATTTTATTTATGTTTTATATAGATTGTTTTCTATTTTGTGAATGTGAGAACGTTGCAGGCCTTTTTTTTTGTGGATGGGATATCATCAAATGACTTCTCGCTCTGGGCGAAGCGGGAGGGCGTCTTAGACTTTTAGCCGACGTTCGCACGGACGTAATAATATCGCGGCGATTTTTTTTCGCACACTGGATTTTCAACGCTCTGCCTAGCGTCGAGAGTTGAAAATCCAAGAGTGTGTTCTTTCGACGCGCTGGGATACACTCTGTTGTTGTTAGGTTGGATTATCGAAACTCGGCTCAACACCGAGCGTTGAAAATCCAGTGCGGGATAAAATCCCGCCGCGATATTTTTACGTCCGTGCCTACGTCGGCTTACTGAATAAAACCCACCCGTGTTCCTTTAGTTGCCTGTGCCAGGGCCACGTTATCTCTTTCAAACTATCCGCGACCCCCAGCTCTACGATTGCAGATTTGTTAACATTATCTATTACTCGCTGCTATTTGAAAATACTGTAAAAGCCAATTATTTTTAGAAGAGTAACCGTAGAGTTGCTTGCCGGCTCTTCTCCATAGGAAATGACCAATGGGACTGTGCACCCAGCTTCTGACGTTTCAAAAGTGCCCATGTAGGTTTATGTGAAATAAAATATTTTTATTTTTAATTTGGATGGATGGAGGAGACCCGCAATTTTTTCTTTTTCTTTTTTTTCAATAAAAACATTAGAAGTAACATTTATGTAACTGAATTCATATCGTATAATAATACCACTTGATCAAAGAATGACTTCAAGTTATGGAACTTCGCGTATTCTGGGTAAGAACAAGATGATTTACTTTAGGCGACTTTTTACTCAAGTGAACTCACCTTAGACACGGCTGATGGAATGATTGTAAGGGCGAAGAACAGTAGTATCTGACGGAAATTAAAGGTGAATGACATCTTGCCCATTGCGTAGAACTCGTTGTCCACGTCGTTATGAGAGTCTACCTTCAGACCGAAGGCACAGGAGGCGATCACGTCATTGGCGTAGCGAGTTGTCAGGTCTTTACACTCCACGTCTATGTAGCCAGCTAAAGAATAAGGGTTTTACATGAGTTATAGAAGCAACGTTGAAAAAAATAGTAGTTTTAATTTGATCAAAATAGTAATCAGCATTTTCAGTTCAATTGTCAGTTCCGAAGTCATCAACATAACAACCAGCAACACAAATAACCTAATAGCCGAAGCGGTACTGACGAAACGCATGTGACTAAAAGAGTGATGAATATACATGTTGATGGATGGAGAGGCAGAGGAAGGCCAAAGAAAAGATGGATGGATTGTGTGAGGAATGATATGAAAGAGAAGGGAGTGAATGATAGCGTGACGGTTGACAGGGGAGAATGGAAGAAGAAAACGTGTTGCGCCGACCCCAAGTAATATGGGATAAGGGCAGGAAGATGATGAGCCGAAGCGGTACTGACAAGTACTGAATCGGGGTCATGTCGGGGGCCGGGCGGCAGGGCGGTTCGAGGTGTACATGGTTATAAAGCTTGATTTTTTCTGATCTCATATTTTTACGATAAATAAAACGGTTAAAAAATAAAAACGAACCTATGGTACCTGCATTATAAATAGTTCTATTATTCTGCAAAGTTCCATGACCAAATTTGAAATTTTACATGGATTTTTCTCCATTCATTGTACGGTTTAGAGGTAACTTTGACATTTCTTTGTATCGAGAAAATTGTATGGAATCGTGAATGCGCAACCTATGATACCTAGCAGTAGTCCCCTCATTATTACTGTATATTAATTACAAAGTGAATACTGCAGAACTGTTGAACCTACAGCCATTCATGCTAAGACAATTTTCGCAATCTGAGGTAATGCAGGCCCTTAAAACTTTACACTTACTTTTGGATTCTTTGATATTTT
Source organism: Cosmia pyralina (assembly GCA_946251885.1). Taxonomy (NCBI): domain Eukaryota; kingdom Metazoa; phylum Arthropoda; class Insecta; order Lepidoptera; family Noctuidae; genus Cosmia; species Cosmia pyralina. The sequence continues at coordinate 1,072,872 of OX276350.1, read as the reverse complement.
TTTGAAGCGAGCGTATCATCTGGTCGCCGACCTCCACCATGAAGGGTATCATCAGACGCATCTTGGAGCTGGTAAACGCTGGACTCAATGTGGAACGCATGTCTTTCCATTCCTGTCCTGTGTGAGATTGAATCGTGTATTTACTTTAAATGAACCTGAAGAATCTTTTTCTCGAACAACCATATTTAAAATTAATGTCAAAAGGATCTTTTAGTCTTTTAGCCTTTAGGGTTCCTTTTGCCTGAGGTGAGTATTAGTCTTAACTGATGGTCAAATACTATAGAAGTATTCAACTCTACTTCAAGAACCACCATATTCATATTATTATTTTATATACCTTCTAAAGCTATCAAGCTCCTGGTGAAGTACGATTCACCGGATCTGAATAAAGCGCGATGATCTAGGAAGTACTCGAAGTCTTTGACTGCGATCTTTTTTACCAGCTCGATGTCGCGAATCATTACCAACTCCTTGATGAATTCAAATCGTCCCACGAACCTTTTGTAAGAAATGAAATGTTTATATTAAAATAAATTTTAATGTGACCGAGAGGCTTCCAAGGACTGGCAGAAATGTCTGTCATCCGATGGTCAAATATATTGCCATCGTGGGTAGAACATGGATCAGGCTGGCACAGGAGCGTGGGGATTGGGATTGAAGAGAGGCCTATGCCCAGCAGTGGGTGAAGTCAGTTGTATAATATGATGATGATGATTAATACAGCATTTTGTTTTTTTTTAAACACTGACTAATGGCTGCCATACGACTTGTTGAGATTTATTTTTAGAAACATGTAATCAAGTTACCTTTCTTCAGGAAACCCGTTATACAGCCTTAGGATATCATCAGCAATGTGATCTACACGAAACAGGATCCTGAACATGTTACCCAACAGTGGGATGGGCTTGAAATTCTTGACGCCATAACGACTGAAGCTAGAGTAGATCTTCTGGAGGTATACCAGCAGTACGGCGAGCAGCACCGCCACCCAGACTAAGAAGAGTAGCATGATCTGTAACAACACATACATAATAATATATTTCACTTTCATCATCATCTGCAGCCATTTTCCAACTGTGTTGTGGTTGACTTCCAGTCAAACCAGTATTTTACATGGAGCGACTGCCTTTCTGACCTCCACAATCCAGTAACTGGTCAATACGATACTCCTTGGTCAGACTGATTGTCAGACTTTCGCGCTTCTGACGACCCATAATGACTGTCAAAGATCTACTAATGACAGCCGGGACCAACGGTTTAACGTGCTTTCCGAGGCACGGAGGAATATCAGTATGTAAAGATACCACCACCCACCACCCAGCCACCCACCCACGCCACCCACCCACGATACCCAGCCACGGACCGACCCCGGCAAGCGTAGCTTAACCAGATGGGTCGACCCGTGCGGCTGCTATTACTTAGTCACTATTCATAATACTTAATAGTTCTTGCTGTACATAGTTTAGTTTTCAGTTTATCCATATTAGAATATTCTTATTATTTTACAACCTAGGGGTATATTTTGTAAATACTTTAATTAATGTTTGGCCAACTTTATTCGTAAATCACCTGCAGCAATAATAAGTAACATATGTAATAATATTCCGTCTTTTTTTACTATTAAGTGGAGATTAGAGATTTTTTTTGCTGGTCATACATTGTTTACTTCATCCACAGTTAACTTCATCGTTTGACTTTTTTATTCTAAATGTCTATGGGCTTTTGTCTCCTGGGTGTCACCATTGTGTGGATCGCCCGGAGGACACGGTGGAGCATACTGTGGAGGTCTGCCCGGCTTGGGCGGAGCACCGCCGTGTTCTCGCGGAGGCGATCGACGGCGGCGATCTCTCGCGTCCAAACCTGGTCCAGGCCATGGTGCGGAGCGAGAGTGCATGGGAGGTCGTCATCTCCTTCTGCGAAGCAGCAGTAATGCTCGCGAAGGAGGAGGCGGAACGAGTGAGGGAGAGGCAACAGTCGCGCCCTCGCGCCCCTAGCCGCCGCAGGAGACGCCCTGGGCGGCGGGAATCTATTGCCGATTCCCGGTAGGCGCGGGATTGCGGACGACGACTAATGGGCAGCTCGCCGTCCGGTTAGGACCAGGCCCGGGTCGACGGTGCGTTGTGTTCCACGCGCGCCTCAAAGAGATGTCAGCAGTGACGGAGTTCAATAGGGCCGATGCCGCCGGGGTCGCGGGTTGATCGAAAGAGATACCGTGGCCCTGGCACAGGCAACTGAAGGAACACGGTTGGGTTTTAGTCAGTAAAAGTCTGACACGCCCTCCCGCTCCGCCCAGAGCGGGAGAAGTCATTTGATGATTTCCCATACACAAAAAAAATAAAAAAAGGCTTTTGTCTGAAGTCAGCTTGATGCCAATCTAATGTAAATCTCATAGCAACGTGAACTATCTGTGGCCATTGTTGCATTTTCATAATTAGTACCAAACTCCGTATCTGACTGATTGACTGTTCTGTAGTTTCTATGTAGGAAGGCAAAACTAAAAACTTGGTATAGTACCTACGACACAACTTAGATGTAGCATCGGCAAAATTCGTAAAACCGATCACTAACTAAACTTATAATAATAACTGAGTGCGCCTTCAAAATCACCAATGTTTATTACTGCTTTAGGCGAAAATGATCTTTCCGCAAACGAAATAACTTGTAAAGTCATATACCTAACCAAATACAATCGAAAGATTAAAATTAACGAATGAAAATTTTAAAATTTATGCTACATCTAAGTTGTGTCGTACTGTACTTACATTGTGGTTTTGTTCAGGATAGATGAGTTGTACCCACATTTGTTAATAAAAAAATATTATTATTATTGTTTTTTAAAAAAAAAATCTAGCAGACACAACTCACGAACAAGACAAGCTTTTCGATTTGTTTATATTTAAAAAAATATGAATTATTTTTTCGGAAAACAAAACAATGTCTTTAATACTTACTTGGTCGTCACAACACTAGTTTTATAAACACGGTACAATCGTCAGCAAAATTCTCCGTAACTTTACAATAATCTCCAACGTGTTGCAAGAAGCACGATCAAATCGTCACTGAGCGTACAAAAACAAAACTAGAGATTATTATTACGTCATGTTATAGTAATATACCTACGCATCCTTTTTTTGTTTTATATGTTTAAAAATAAACGTAGTATCTCTTATCATTTGATAATGACAATTAAATAGATGCCTATACAAACAGAAACCGGATTATAGGTAGGTATTATGGTGTTTGTTTTTTTTTTTCCAATATAGGTTTTTTTTTTTGTTTTTTTTTTTTAATTGTAGTCATCATTTATTTGGTAATTCAACAATTGTACAGTGCATGATAATTACAGTAAACAGGGTGGTGGCTTCGTCCACGCGCAACCTGTTACCATGGAATCAGTACATGATTACACCCCTACACATAATTGATTGCTTGGTGAGGACTATGACTACGTATCCTGATGATAGGTAAGTTTCAACTATTTTGTCTGATGTATTTGCTAACTTTAGCGAAATATTTTTGCATTGTAACAATATTTTTCCTCGATTACACCCAACCCAATTACACTGTGCCCGACTGGGGGTCGTCCCGTCAGATTCCGGAATCCGTTCAGATTAATCCAGTAGTTATTTTCATTTAATTCTAAGATTCCATGCCAGCAACTGGATTGGACTGGGTCGATAAGCACTAGCTTTAATTTATATAAAGCTTCAATTTCCTTAAGTATCGGTCTGCTTTGTCTCCAGGATAGTAGGACACTATGACCTGGTGACCCCGGTATACTTAGTTCCCGACGTGGAGGCCATGAAGCGGATCACCATCAAGGACTTCGAGCACTTCGTGGACCGGCGTCAGTTCACCAGCAAGTTTGACCCCATCTTCGGAAGAGGACTGCTCATGTTGCATGGTAGGTATGTTTGCCTTTTTTCTTTAGTTAGAACAGTTTTTTCATATTAAACTAGCTTTTGCCCGCGGTATCGCCCGCGTAGTGCGCGAAAATTATCCTGCGGGAACGTGCTACCAGGATAAAGCATTTTAATGTCATAAACCAAGTCATGGTCTACTACCTATATGCCAAATTTTATCGAAATCCGTTCAGCCGAGGCGTGAAAAGTGTTAACTTTTAGTTAAATAGTGATAGTGATAGTTATATCAAACAGACAGTTACTTTCGTACTTATAATATTATAGCATAAGATACCAGTGCTAACTATATTCTGAAAAAATTAAAAAAAACCCCCGACCAAAAAAAAGTAGGTACGCAAATATTATGACAAAAGGTTAAAAATGCTTAACCCTATAAAAAGCAAAAAACCACATCCCAATTCCAGCATCAGGTCCTCGTCAATTAGAAACATGAAGAGAACCAGTCAAGACAAATTCAACGAGCCCAAACTCGATGGGTTTACTAAAAGGTAGACCAGGGTTACGTCTCCTACCTTCGAGCCCTATCATCAGACCAGCTCAGAGGTTCCAGATTTCCAGCATCAGGTCCTCGTCAATTAGAAACATAAAGAGAACTAGTTAAGACAAATCCAACGAGCCCAAACTCGATGGGTTTACTAAAAGGCAGTCCAGGGTTACGTCTCCTATCTTCGAGCCCTAACAGCAGACCAGCTCAGTGGTTCCAGAAGACATTAGTGTTTCAAATGTCAGATCCCACATTTGCTTGCAAGCAAACTAAGCATGTAACATTCCTATCACACCTAACAAACGACCTGATGACCTTGAAGACCTGAACCGATTTCCACCAAACATAGCTAAGAACACTCTCGACTGATATACCTTTCAAACAAAAAAAACCGCATTAAAATCGGATCATCCGTTTGGGAGCTACGATGCCACAGACCCCGTCGTTTTTGCGTCGGGGGTTAAAAAAAATAACATGTTGGATATTAGACATCACCGCTTCTCATATTGTTCAGGTTTTGATAAATATAGAGATAGATATACTATCGATGAGTACTTTGAATTACGTTATAACCAACGTTATAATCAACAGGATACTAGAGGAAAACAAAGAAACGATAGTTCTTAGTTTCAATCTGATTCAATAACCAATAATAAAAGCACAGTATAATAATGTTACAGAAGTTTATCTTTATAGAAAATGGCCGAAAGATGCGCTTTGAAATTTCAGTATATTCCAGTACTCAATAGTTCGAGCGCGAGGCAGTTACGCACGGACGGACGCGTATTGATCTACCAAGCGGCAGTAGGCCATTAGTTAAAGGACACCGCCCAGATAAACTACTGCAGCTTTACTATTCCGTGATAAAAGTAAGAAGCAGGCCAATCGACTGCATGTCATTATAACTAAAGTAGAATATAACAACAAACTACCCACTTGCTATTTATGACAGTCCGGCGTCAACTACCCACTATCACGAGTACTTACATTTATAGCAGAGATAACAGGACAAACAATGCGTGATTTCCTTTGATACATTAAGTTTATTTGTTTAACAAATAGGTATATCTAAATGACTGTAGGTATATTTTTTGTGTTATTGACATAGATATTGATATAAACGACGATGAAGAAACAATGGATGGACTGTGTGAAAGATGTTATGGCTAGAAAAGGGGTGACTACCGAGATGACGACTAATAGAGAAGTATGGAAGAAACAGGTACTTGCGGTAGGTAACATATACATGTTTGACAATACTTTTCTGTTCAGCCGTACAAAATGGTTGAGCTGGATGGTGCTGATCTACGCATCATATTCGTGAACGGGAGCCGTCAGTTAAGAGTTGAGACTGGACCTGGACTTATAATAATTAGTAAAAGTCTGAAATCGCCAATCCACTTTGAGCAAGCGCGATGATCAATACTCATGGCTTCTCTATATGTATGACAAGAGGCCTTTGCCCAGCAATGGGACAGTAATACACTGGTATTATTATACTTTTTTATTTTATATTTTAGGCGACGAATGGAAGGCGATGCGATCCACGATGAGTCCAGCCTTCACTAGCTCCAAGATTCGTCTGATGGTGCCGTTCATGGAGGAGGTTGGCAAGGAGATGAACAAAGTGCTCAAAGAGAAGATCAAGGATTCTGGAAGTAAATATTGTTCACATGTTCATAGAAATACTTAGGGCCTCTTTCACGATGTCCGAATAGCCACTAGGTACTCACCGAATAAATTCAAAAATGAAACAGAATTTGTATGAAATTATCTGCCAAGTAAGTTAATAGGAATTTAATCGTAGTTGGTAAAACACGCCCCTAGGCATCGCCCATAGGCAAATCGGAGAGTTCTGGGTCAATTGCAATCTGTTACAATAAATAAGTAAACAATGGAGGTCTAAATCTAAATAAAGATGTGTTCCGTAGAGGGTGTAGAGGTCCAAAAGGAACTGGGTATGTTTTTCTTAACCTCCCGTTACACCCACGAAAACACACACACTGTGCTCAAATGAAGTCGCAAAACTCTGAAACCATTTTTGGTTTTAAATGAATAATAAATAATAAGCTAATAACATAAATATAAACGAAATCGAAGCAAAAGAAATATTTAAGGATCCTATCAGGTAGCGTCTATAGTTTCTGCCTACCATGGGAAGAGGGCGCGACTTTATGTATATACCTAACTATAATTTCAATCCCACAGACCCCTATATTGACGTGGAGACCAAAGACATGATGCAGAGGTACGCTAATGACGTCATAGCCTCCTGCGCCTTCGGCCTGAAGGTCAACTCACAGACAGTAGACCACGAGTTCTATCTAAACAGCAAAGAAATCACCAGATTTTCCTTCTGGCGAATCCTGAAGATATTCTTCTTTAGATGTTTACCCAGCGTTGCTCAGGTCAGAAGATTTTGTTTAAAACAAAATAATTGATATTTTAATCCACCCTTTTAATGTTACAAATGTAATGTATGGGTGGTCCCAACTAAATATCTTAATACTCAGAAAACATGTTCCAATATTATCAAAGGAACAAAAATTACGATCAAATGTTATTTTTAACAGACTTCAAAAAAAGAAGGAGGTTCTCAATTCGGTTGTATTTTTTTTTCAATATTACCCCAGATGTTGAAACTGTCACTGGTATCGCGCGAGACTACAGAATACTTCACAAATGTTGTCCTCGGCACAATGAGGGATAGAGAGAAGAATAATATCGTCCGGAATGACATGATCAACATTCTGGCCGAAGTGAAGAGAGGTGAGTTAAATACCTATCTTACTTTTTAATGTTGGCTTTGGTACTCTCACTTCACTTGTATCTTTTGTAAAATTCCGCATAAAGTCGACCGTCCCTACGCAGGATATGCACGGAGAGATTAGGGATTATTTGCCGGCCACGCATTCGTGAGGATCGCAGCCTTGGGTTGCAGTTGACGATCCAGCATTCCAGCCTACATTTTCATACAAATCAAAACTAGTATACGTGCACAGCTCAGCCGTGGCTCACTGTTTGCAATCTAGCGTTAGCTTAAACTTATTTGATTATACATTTATATCAAATTTTTGTTTGAATTTGGACCCTGCATTGAATTATTAACTTTTCTATAAAAGTTAAAAATGATTACTGTTACTGTCTTCTTAGCTATCTTAATGGTCTTATAGACACTTTGCTAGCAGCAGACACAACTCATCTTAATGGTCTTATAGCCACTTTGCTAGCAGAAGACACAACTCATCTTAATAGTCTTATAGCCACTTTGCTAGCAGAAGACAAAACTCATCTTAATGGTCTTATAGCCACTTTGCTAGCAGCAGACACAACTCATCTTAATGGTCTTATAGCCACTTTGCTAGCAGCAGACACAACTCATCTTAATGGTCTTATAGCCACTTTGCTAGCAGAAGACACAACTCATCTTAATGGTCTTATAGCCACTTTGCTAGCAGAAGACACAACTCATCTTAATGGTCTTATAGCCACTTTGCTAGCAAAAGACACAACTCATCTTAGCTATCTTAATGGTCTTATAGCCACTTTGCTAGCAGAAGACACAAGTCATCTTAGCTATCTTAATGGTCTTATAGCCACTTTGCTAGCAGAAGACACAACTCATCTTAGCTATCTTAATGGTCTTATAGCCACTTTGCTAGCAGAAGATACAACTCATCTTAGCTATCTTAATGGTCTTATAGCCACTTTGCTAGCAGAAGATACAACTCATCTTAGCTATCTTAATGGTCTTATAGCCACTTTGCTAGCAGAAGACACAACTCATCTTAGCTATCTTAATGGTCTTATAGCCACTTTGCTAGCAGAAGACACAACTCATCTTAGCTATCTTAATGGTCTTATAGCCACTTTGCTAGCAGAAGTCACAACTCATCTTAGCTATCTTAATGGTCTTATAGCCACTTTGCTAGCAGAAGACACAACTCATCTTAGCTATCTTAATGGTCTTATAGCCACTTTGCTAGCAGAAGACACAACTCATCTTAATGGTCTTATAGCCACTTTGCTAGCAAAAGACACAACTCATCTTAGCTATCTTAATGGTCTTATAGCCACTTTGCTAGCAGAAGATACAACTCATCTTAGCTATCTTAATGGTCTTATAGCCACTTTGCTAGCAGAAGACACAACTCATCTTAGCTATCTTAATGGTCTTATAGCCACTTTGCTAGCAGAAGATACAACTCATCTTAGCTATCTTAATGGTCTTATAGCCACTTTGCTAGCAGAAGACACAACTCATCTTAGCTATCTTAATGGTCTTATAGCCACTTTGCTAGCAGAAGACACAACTCATCTTAGCTATCTTAATGGTCTTATAGCCACTTTGCTAGCAGAAGTCACAACTCATCTTAGCTATCTTAATGGTCTTATAGCCACTTTGCTAGCAGAAGACACAACTCATCTTAGCTATCTTAATGGTCTTATAGCCACTTTGCTAGCAGAAGACACAACTCATCTTAATGGTCTTATAGCCACTTTGCTAGCAAAAGACACAACTCATCTTAGCTATCTTAATGGTCTTATAGCCACTTTGCTAGCAGAAGATACAACTCATCTTAGCTATCTTAATGGTCTTATAGCCACTTTGCTAGCAGAAGACACAACTCATCTTAGCTATCTTAATGGTCTTATAGCCACTTTGCTAGCAGAAGACACAACTCATCTTAGCTATCTTAATGGTCTTATAGCCACTTTGCTAGCAGAAGTCACAACTCATCTTAGCTATCTTAATGGTCTTATAGCCACTTTGCTAGCAGAAGACACAACTCATCTTAGCTATCTTAATGGTCTTATAGCCACTTTGCTAGCAGAAGACACAACTCATCTTAATGGTCTTATAGCCACTTTGCTAGCAAAAGACACAACTCATCTTAGCTATCTTAATGGTCTTATAGCCACTTTGCTAGCAGAAGATACAACTCATCTTAGCTATCTTAATGGTCTTATAGCCACTTTGCTAGCAGAAGACACAACTCATCTTAGCTATCTTAATGGTCTTATAGCCACTTTGCTAGCAGAAGACACAACTCATCTTAATGGTCTTATAGCCACTTTGCTAGCAAAAGACACAACTCATCTTAGCTATCTTAATGGTCTTATAGCCACTTTGCTAGCAGAAGATACAACTCATCTTAGCTATCTTAATGGTCTCATAGCCACTTTGCTAGCAGAAGACACAACTCATCTTAGCTATCTTAATGGTCTTATAGCCACTTTGCTAGCAGAAGACACAACTCATCTTAGCTATCTTAATGGTCTTATAGCCACTTTGCTAGCAGAAGTCACAACTCATCTTAGCTATCTTAATGGTCTTATAGCCACTTTGCTAGCAGAAGACACAACTCATCTTAGCTATCTTAATGGTCTTATAGCCACTTTGCTAGCAGAAGACACAACTCATCTTAATGGTCTTATAGCCACTTTGCTAGCAAAAGACACAACTCATCTTAGCTATCTTAATGGTCTTATAGCCACTTTGCTAGCAAAAGACACAACTCATCTTAGCTATCTTAATGGTCTTATAGCCACTTTGCTAGCAGAAGATACAACTCATCTTAGCTATCTTAATGGTCTTATAGCCACTTTGCTAGCAGAAGACACAACTCATCTTAGCTATCTTAATGGTCTTATAGCCACTTTGCTAGCAGAAGACACAACTCATCTTAGCTATCTTAATGGTCTTATAGCCACTTTGCTAGCAGAAGACACAACTCATCTTAATGGTCTTATAGCCACTTTGCTAGCAAAAGACACAACTCATCTTAGCTATCTTAATGGTCTTATAGCCACTTTGCTAGCAGAAGATACAACTCATCTTAGCTATCTTAATGGTCTTATAGCCACTTTGCTAGCAGAAGACACAACTCATCTTAGCTATCTTAATGGTCTTATAGCCACTTTGCTAGCAGAAGTCACAACTCATCTTAGCTATCTTAATGGTCTTATAGCCACTTTGCTAGCAGAAGACACAACTCATCTTAATGGTCTTATAGCCATTTTGCTAGCAGAAGACACAACTCATCTTAATGGTCTTATAGCCACTTTGCTAGCAGAAGACACAACTCATCTTAGCTATCTTAATGGTCTTATAGCCACTTTGCTAGCAGAAGACACAACTCATCTTAGCTATCTTAATGGTCTTATAGCCACTTTGCTAGCAGAAGACACAACTCATCTTAATGGTCTTATAGCCACTTTGCTAGCAAAAGACACAACTCATCTTAGCTATCTTAATGGTCTTATAGCCACTTTGCTAGCAGAAGATACAACTCATCTTAGCTATCTTAATGGTCTTATAGCCACTTTGCTAGCAGAAGACACAACTCATCTTAGCTATCTTAATGGTCTTATAGCCACTTTGCTAGCAGAAGACACAACTCATCTTAGCTATCTTAATGGTCTTATAGCCACTTTGCTAGCAGAAGACACAACTCATCTTAGCTATCTTAATGGTCTTATAGCCACTTTGCTAGCAGAAGACACAACTCATCTTAGCTATCTTAATGGTCTTATAGCCACTTTGCTAGCAGAAGACACAACTCATCTTAATGGTCTTATAGCCACTTTGCTAGCAGAAGACACAACTCATCTTAGCTATCTTAATGGTCTTATAGCCACTTTGCTAGCAGAAGACACAACTCATCTTAGCTATCTTAATGGTCTTATAGCCACTTTGCTAGCAGAAGTCACAACTCATCTTAGCTATCTTAATGGTCTTATAGCCACTTTGCTAGCAGAAGACACAACTCATCTTAAGGAACATGAAGCTAATGATATTGTTAAAACAGGTCAACTCACTCACGAGAACGAGGGTGAAGACACTGATGCTGGTTTTGCAACAGTTGAGGAGTCACACATTGGCAAAAAACAACATAGTTATGGTAAGCACTACGGTTGCTTACGAAGCGATTAACTGGAGTCGGTGTCCCATTATCTGCACCCAAATTGCGTAATACACTACCAATCGAAATCAGTTTCATTGTGATTTGCTTCAAAAGGATTCAGATTCCGATTGATAGCGTGTTACCCTATTAGGGTGCTGGACAGGCGCTACATTATATATATAAGATAAATTGATTCAAAAATGAAACAATATACATGTATACCCGCACGGGTTGATCCATCAGGTTTAGCTACGCTTCCGGGGTTGGTCAGTGGATGGGTGACCATTCTTTACATACCGAGACTCCTCCGTGCCTCAGAAAGCACGTTAAGCCGTTGGTCCCGGCTGTCATTCGTGGATCTTTGACAGTCGTTACGGGTCGTCAGAAGCCCGAAAGTCTGACAACCAGTCTTACCAAGGGGTATCGTATTACCCAGTAACTGGGTTGTGGAGGTCAGAGAGGCAGTCGCTCCATGTAAAAAAACTGGTATTCAGCTGCATCCCGTTAGACTGGAAGCCGACCCCCAACATAGTTGGGAAAAGGCTAGGCAGATTGACTTGTCTGAAATTGTCTGTCTACATAGGTTATCCGGATTGAAATAGATTGTAGCTAAAATTGTTTAGTTTCACCTTATTTCTGTATTCTCTGATAAATCTTACTTACTCCTCACATCTTATCGTTTCATGTTCTAGATTTAGTGCAAATCTGACTTTTGAATACTATTTTCCAGAGTGGTCAGATACGGATCTCGTGGCCCAAGCAGCGTTATTTCTGTTCGCTGGCTTCGACACATCTTCCACGTCGATGTCGTTCCTGCTGTATGAGCTGGCAGTGAACCCTGACGTGCAGAACCGACTGCTGGTGGAGATCAGGGAACATGACACCAAGAGCGGTGGCAAGATTGACTACAAGTCCATTCAGAGCATGACGTATTTGGATATGGTGGTTTCAGGTAAGATGGTGAATTGGTGAAGTTAACATAAAGCATAAGCTAAAGTGCTTCAAACGTTTTACAGCAGTAACGACAAAAATGAAAAATAAGTACGTGGTATGAATAGTATTCATGACAATCATAATCAGCTTAATGCTTCCATTGCTCAGACACTGGCCTTCTCTCTGGAATTGGGAGTGGGCCGTAATCTACCACGCAAGTCCAGTGGGGGTTGGTGGATGTCACATGTCTTAGAATTTTTGAGAGCAATAGTGATGAAATAATTTACACAAAGTAAAATGCCTGCTTAAGGTCGATTTTAAGACCTACAACTCTGCCATTCATCACAATATTTGACCTGAATAATATACATCGTGCCGCTGCAATGGCGACATTAATTTATCGAACGTATACGGTTCCACGTTTCCGTTTTATAAAGATATTTTAATTTAATTAAACGTTATTATTTATTGATTTATTTACGACTTTCTAATTAGCATCTTGGAATAACCCGCAGCACAGAAATAAAATTGAAAAGAACGAGAAAACAAAGGCCACACCACTCGAGTTTTTTTCTACGAAGCTACTTACCAGCTGGGTCAGAGTAATAGATAAACGATGAACAAAAAAAAGGAGGTGTTGGTCAACGGCCTTTTACAAGCTGGCATAGAACAATAGCTTCATGAATGAGTCTTTTGCATAGAGTGATCCTAAATTTGATTATTATTTAGTTTATTTGAATTTTTTTTTTCAATTTACGAATTATTTTATTTTATTATAAATATTATAATTTTTATATTTACTGGTCACTAGCCTTACCTGCGTGTTGAATTAATGTCGCCATTGTGGTGGCACGTTGTTATAATAATTATTGTTAAGAATTTGTTTATGTTTTCAGAGGGACTACGGCTGTGGCCTCCTGCTGCGATTATAGACAGACGTTGTGTGAAAGATTATAATTTTGGTAGACCCAACAGTCACGCCAAAAAGGATTTGATTGTGAGTAGAAATGAATATTAAACTATCTTTATCTTCATACTTTGTTATCCGGTTCTAGACTATTGAACACCGTTGTTCTTCGTATAGTAAAGACAAAAGTGAAGTGGTCTTGCTACGAGTACGGCTCGTCTGGTAGTTCCTAAAGTCCTCATTCTTGTCTTAATTCTTAAAACAAGATGGCCTCTATCCCAACACTTGTGTGTAGTATATTACAAGACACACTTACATGTATGTACTACATAAGCGAGTACAAAAGTGTACTTACTACATTATTTTATAAAGTCTACTTTTATTCAACAGATTCGTGAAGGCGACGCCGTCGTTCTTGCGCCTTGGGCGCTCCATAGGAATCCGAAGTACTTTCCCGATCCTACTAAGTTTGACCCTGACAGGTTTTTGCCTAAAAATAGGGACAAAATCATACCTTTTACGTATATGCCTTTCGGAATGGGGCCTAGGAACTGTATTGGTGAGTCTGAGTCTTTATAACATCATTTGCACAGCGTCGGATCCATTCTGTGCAAACGATGTGACTATTTTATTGCAATAAATAGATTATATTACTTTCTTTCATAGCACAGTGTTATAAGAAGCATATTTTTCGGACACCGCATTTTTATTATAAAAGCTTTTATTTAAATGCAAATTTTCGTATCCCCATTTAGCTAGCATTTTTAGTTTATGTTATTATTTTATTAGAAAATCTTCGTGTGTTGATTTCAAAATCTCGAAGCTAAAACGATGCCAATACATTTTGTCAATAAATAACTAGGAATATTCTAGTTTGAAAGCATTGTACAGCCAGGGAAAACAATTTGTATGCAAATTGACACCCTACTGACCCCCTACGTCAATTTACCGTTTTATAGCCACCTAATACAACTGTCAAAAAAATACAGTTGTGATTTGAATATACGGGCAATTATGTTGATAGTTAATTTATTTATTTATTTATTTATTTCATTTGGGAAAACAAACAGTAGTATACTAATCATAAACAGTATTGTCTTAAAATTAGAACTTTACAAATATACTACCCACAACATTTTCCACAGATTACTACATTATATAATAAAAACAAGCTATTAGCAAACGTGAACTGTAGCAGGGCTACCTTAATGAAAAAGAAGTTCTAAAAGATGTAACAAACAAATAAATTCATGCGTGATATACAATACAGGTCCCTAGCCTATTAATAAAGATTGTGTGCCTATGGAGCCTACAGCCGATCCTTGAGAATCTTAACAATATCAGTTTTAAATTTATATCTGCTTAGGAATAATATGTCTATTGCACCAAAATGCGTATTGTATGTGTCGACTAAGCGGTACAGTGGTGAGCGCACACCAGCATTGGATCTACAAAAACCGGTAGCGAAAAGCCGCCTGGTGCGCACCTCCCGTCCATGTACTGTTCGAGGAACCAGGTAACACAAACCAGACACCAAGTCAGGGCAATCAAACTTGTTTCGGCATATACTGAATAACGTCATTGTCTCAAGGAAGACGCGTCTTGACTGTAATGTAAGCAGGTCGTATTTTTTAAGAAGTGATTGGCATGATGTTTTCTTACGAAAACATCTAAATTGCATAGCACGAAGGTACTTACGTTGGACCAATTCTATAATTTCGACATATTTCGCATAGTAGGGATTCCAAATCGGCACTGCGTATTCTAATTGCGGCCTAATTAGGGACTTATACAGATGCAATAAGGTGGAGGGACGATGGAAATCTCTAGATGCTCTCATTACAAAGCCAAACATCTGATATGCCTTAGTGACAATGTTTTCAACATGAATATCAAAATGTAGTTTCGAGTCCAGCTGCACACCAAGATCACGAAGATTACTAACTTTGTCAATAGCACTATTAGCTAGTCGATAATTGAAATGTATGATTTTTTTTTTTTAGTAAACGTTATACTATGACACTTAGGCAAGCTAAGGTACAGTTTATTATAAGAACAATAGTCAGAAAAACGATCAAGATCACGTTGGAATTCAACACAGTCTTGTACATTTGAAATTTGTTTAAAAACTTTTAAATCGTCAGCGTATAAGAGAAATTTAGAATTTTGAAAACAATATTTTATGTCATTTATGAACAGTATAAATAATAAAGGTCCTAAAATTGAGCCTTGAGGGACTCCTGATGTAACTTGAATACAGCTGGACTCGAAGCCATTGATCACAACCTTTTGGGTCCTGTTAGTTATATAGGAGATAAACCAACGCAGGAGATCCCCTCTGATACCATTGTACGCAATTTTATTGAGCAGCAATCTATGATCCACTTTATCGAAAGCCTTTTGAAAATCAGTGTATACCGCATCTGTTTGTTGTCTGTTATCCATATTTTCAAAAAGTTGTGTTGTAAATATTAAGAGATTGCTTATGCAAGACCTATCTTTGACGAAGCCATGTTGCTCCTTAATTAGAACATGACGAATAATTGGATAAATTTCAGCATGGACAAGCCTTTCAAAAAGTTTAGACAGTGCCGATAACATGGAAATTGGACGATACATCTCTACATTATTTTTAGAACCACTCTTGTGTACTGGTACGATATTTGCGCGTTTCCATACATCCGGAAAGACACCACACGAAATACATTTGTTAAATAGTATAAATATGGGATAGCATACTGTGCTGTAGGTATTCTTAAAAAATAACGCAGGTATACCGTCTGGACCCGGTCCTTTAGTCGAATCCAACATTTTTAGTTCTCTGCGAATATTTTCTAAGGGGAAGTACAATTTAGATAAGTTAACATCATGATCAGCACTTGTAGGTGGAGGTAACCAGGAATCAGAGTTAAACGTGGAGGGTTCGTACACAGAATGGAAGAAGGAAGAGAATAAATTACACGCTGTAATAGGATTGTTATACAGGGTGTTTGGTGCATCGTGTGCCAAATTGAAATGGTCGACTGAAGGGGTCATCCGCTAGCCTTTCAGACCCCTTAACACCCCTCATGCTCTGTGGATTTTTTTTTATCGACTTTTTATTGTTTTCCAAAAAAAAGACCCAAATTTTACATTCAAATACAGATTTTAAAAAAAATATAATGCGTAGACTCTGAATTTTAATTTTATTTCGATGTGTATTGTTTAAGAATACTTTTAAATACAAAATTAGTGATATTAGTCACCTAGTTTTTTTTTTAATTCACTCGCAAAGGTAAAACTTAAATTAAAGCTGTACATGTTACAGCTGTTTATAAGGCTACAAAAAAAAAACCAAAAGCGACCGGGATCTTCCAACTCCCTCATTAATTCTCCAGTCTATCCTCTTTCTAATGATGTGCCACATGCTATAAAAGTATTTTAACAACTTTGTGAATTCGCTAGAATTGTGAATCAAGTCACATAAAACTACATTCCAAATTCTAATGAAAAAATATTTATTGCGGAACTGTTACTTGAGAAAGAGGTAAAATTTGTTTTCTCAATCTTTCACAGTAAAATCTATCTTCTATCTCTTTCTTGCATACCTTAAATCGGTTTGAACAAATCGCGCCGCCCGACCCGCCATTTTTTTAGTCGAGACATCACTGCCTCTGCTACCTAACGTGTGTGCTAGTTCACCATACTCCGCGATTCTTTTATTACTTTGTTATCGTTGAGTTTTGTTGGTTCTTGTTACATTTGTTTAGTTTTTGTTGTTATTGTTAAACTTTGAGTTTTTTGTTATTGCAATGGCGACATTCTCTAACGAAGAATATGCGGACATCATGATGGCTTACGGAGCCGCTAATGGCGTCGCTCGTGCAGCGCAACGACTTTACCAGGAACGCTTTCCTGGTAGACGATCACCTGGCCGCAGAGTCTTCCAAGACACATACCGACGCATACGCGAGACTGGCAGTGTTACTTTTAATGAACCAAGGGGCCATATTGTGCGACATAATGTTGAAGTAGACGAGAGAATACTGGCACTTTTTGAGGAAGACCCTACAAGAAGCATTAGAAATGTGGCATCACATCTTGATATTTCAATATGGAAAGTGTGGAAAGTACTTAGTCAAAACAAAAAGCATCCATTCCACTACACTCCGGTGCAAGGTACGTAATTTTAAACTAACTTTAAACCCGTGCAAGCTTTGTTTGACCTTGCCTTTGTTTAGCAGGTAATGGGTATGGTATGGCGTCACTTCCAGGTAGTGAATCTATTAGCACGAACAGCGGGTCCTTTCTTGTGCAATTACTTATTGCCCAAGAGAAATTTAAAAGAGTTTTTTGTTTGTTGCAGGTCTTGAGGGTGGCGACTTTGAGAGACGAGTGGCTTTTTGTCGGTTTCTTTTACACACGGATGTGGATGATCCTGATTTTTTAAAAAGAATACTGTGGACGGATGAATCCAAATTTACCAAGGATGGGATCCTCAATTTACACAATTTGCACCACTGGACAACGAAAACGCAAAACCCACGTGTTAAAAGACAGAAATCTTCTCAAAGAAGGTTTAGTGTAAACGTTTGGGCAGGAGTGATTGGGAATCAGGTAATTGGACCGCATTACCTGCCCGATAATCTCAATGGCGAAGACTACCTGGAATTCCTACAAAATGACCTGCCCGAATTAGTGACCGATGTGCCCGTATTTAATGAACGTGTGCCCATTGTATTTCAAAATGACGGCTGTCCGGCGCATTGGCGATTGACTGTGAGGGAATATCTCGACAATGTGTTCCCCAATGCATGGATTGGACGCGATGGCCCTATTCCATGGCCGCCACGTTCCCCAGATCTAACTCCGTTAGACTTTTATGTCTGGGGACGTGCGAAAGAGTTGGTATATGCCACGGAGGTTCCAACTAGGGAGGTATTAGTCCAACGCATAGAAGCGGCATTCAATACTATTAAGGAGGAAATACGACTTCGTACAACAACTGTTGAAATACGAAACAGGTGTCGGGCCTGCATTCGCAACAGAGGCCAACAATTTGAGCAAGATTTGTAACAATGATTAAATAAATGTTAAAAATGCAATTTTGTTTTTTTATTTCAAGTAAATCCCACGAAAGATACAGATATGAGACACGAATTTACCTAACCATAAGAATGAGATAGCAGATTTATAGGTTTGACAGGTATCATTTAAGAGATTTTTTTTTAAATCATAATTTTGAATATTAGCCTTAGGTTTCTCGATTTCGATTTCTTTGTGAATTCTAGCGAATTCACAAAGTTGTTAAAATACTTTTATGGCATGTGGCACATCATTAGAAAGAGGATAGACTGGAGAATTAATGAGGGAGTTGGAAGATCCCGGTCGCTTTTGGTTTTTTTTTTGTAGCCTTATAAACAGCTGTAACATGTACAGCTTTAATTTAAGTTTTACCTTTGCGAGTGAATTAAAAAAGAACTAGGTGACTAATATCACTAATTTTGTATTTAAAAGTATTCTTAAACAATACACATCGAAATAAAATTAAAATTCAGAGTCTACGCCTTATATTTTTTTAAAAATCTGTATTTGAATGTAAAATTTGGGTCTTTTTTTTGGAAAACAATAAAAAGTCGATAAAAAAAAATCCACAGAGCATGAGGGGTGTCAAAGGGTCTGAAAGGCTAGCGGATGACTCCTTCAGTCGACCATTTCAATTTGGCACACGATGCACCAAACACCCTGTATATTGATAATTTGCTGAACAATTAATTTCCCCGACTATAATACACTATTCAGTACTAAGATTTTGTTCCGTTTAATAGATGGCGTTAAACTCATTTCTAACTATTGCAGGTTCCCGCTTCGCGTTGTGCGAGATGAAAGTGATGGTTTACATGCTCGTCCGAGAGATGGAGCTGTACCCATTCGAGCAAACATGTTTCCCTCCCGAGTTGACCAAAGATGGGTTTAATTTGGCACTAAGGGGAGGCGCCTGGGTTAGAATCAGAGCTCGTCCCCAATAATAGATCATGAAAGACTGTTATGAGTACCGTTTAATTATGAACTTCGTTAGTTTATACTGTATCGGTATTATTTCCGTTTGATTATAAACGTAAAAAAATTGTGAAATGCAACAAACCATTTACAATTTTAGTCTAACAGCTGACATAGAACAATAGCTTCATGAATGAGTCCTTTGCATAGAGTGGTCCTAATTTTAGTTATTATTTAGTTTGTTTGATTTTTTTTTCAATTTATTACTTATTTTACATTATTATAATTTTTATGATTACTGGCCACTAGCACTAACTGTGTCTTTAGTAAATGTCATAGTAGGTAACGATTCCAAAAAGCAGTCAGGAAAAAGAAGGCAGATACAGAAGACTCATGTTTATATTTTCCAGCTGCGTCGAACAGTCTCCACGAAGACTGCTCATGCATTTACTGTTTTCCTGTTTCAAGCCCGCCGGAGTTCTGGCTACGGTACAAAAATTGTTCTCTTTGAGGTCAGACATGTTTGATCTCATAGCTCTGATGTACCTACCCAAGAACACCAAAAACTTCGTCTGTGAAATATGTACTTACTTCATAATTTTCATTTTGATATGTAGGTATGTCATTTTGGCCGTACTATGTGACTAGAGGTTCTGAATAATTTAAATTATATTTTTTCTATGGTTCGTATTCAATTACACATTTACGTGAGTTAAAACTAATAAACCATAGATGATTATTAAAACTAAATTAAGACTGATTGTAACTAGGTACTTATGCTAGTTAAAAATATACGATTAAAATACAAAACCGTATGTCATTTTGGACTTGTTTGCCCTACGTGGCTTGGGTGGGATTTGTAGTTCGTCATCTCTGTCAGTCCCGTCATACCTGTAGAGCCTATGTGATTGTCTCTTTCTGAAACGCGAAGTGCCATAGTAACATCTGAATACTGCTCGTACGTTTAAATTTTGGAGTTTGCCCCCCACCTGCCCCCAAGGCTTCGACCAACCTTTGTGGTTCTAATACATACCTCTAAATTAAAGATAACCATTGTTTATCATCCCATATTTTTATTGTGTACATACAGAAATAATTATGTAAGTAGATAAATCGTAATCGTCCTGGAAAAGTGGGCACATTGAAGAATTTACGGAAAATAGGTGCTAAAGATTTTTTTAAAAGGGCTTTCACGGCTTGGGAAATAAACCCTCCCCCCGTTACGCCCCCCCCCCCCCGTCCCCCAGAGAGAAACATCCCCCCCCCCCCTCTTTGAGCGAAAATCTTATTTACCGCACCTGTATTTACTTATTTATAATAATTGTTTTGAGTAAGAAAATAAACTTCATTAATTCTTAGCCCTTCTTGATTTACATTTTTTATTAACTTGCTATCATATTTGTCTGTTTGGTACAATTCTAGACTGGAAACTTTAAAGTGAATGCTGCGCTACGCCGCTACGCGGACTGCAGCTAGCGAAATTCAAAACCCACTGCCCTCTATGGCAATAATTATGAACTGCAATAAAACTTTCCTAGTGACATCTGTTATCGAATAGTAATATCAAACTGTTTCATCACATAAAATAATTTTGCTATTCGTCAATAGATGGCGCGACGTATAGTAAAATTAACTGAGTCCAGTGACTTATTGCGTGGTAATTAATTCTGGGCAAATAATGAGTTAAGCTATTATAAGTAATATATAGCTGAGTTTAATAATAGAAACATTACATAGAGAGGGTTATGTCAGTCAGTGCTTACCTTATCTCAGTAGTAACTTCTACGATTACCTTCTGCACCTTTTGGGAAAAGACTTCGTTCAGAAATAGGTAAGTTCCCTAAAAAGGAGTTTGTGGAAGGTACTAATTAGGGCATTAAGCAGGCCAATCACAGGAGAAAGGTGTATTAATAAAGGGTTTGGCCTTTGACACAAACAAAGAAACAGTAGGTAAATGACCTGACCAAGCGACCAGTGGGGTTAGGTATAAGTACATACTATAAGGCAGGGATGCACAGACCGCGGCCCGCGGGCCGCATGCGGCCCCCCAGCATTATGCCAGTGGCCCGCCAGCAAAAATGTTCCCTCGTACATTTGAAGGAAAAATATTGCTGAGGTTTTACAAAGAGTTGCGCACGAATGCCCTGAAATGCGCCAGCTTATTTGGTTCTACTTATATAGGGTGACTGGTAATTAGTGACACATGATTATACTCATGATAACAAACAACTTTTACAATGGGACCAAACCTGAAATCGCGAAAAAAAATCAGCTGTCCCAAACATTCATGTTCGCATAACTCGTCAAAATGTAGGGAGCAGCTAACTTTTTTTTCGCAATTTCAGGTTTGGTCCCATAGTAACAGTTGTTTGTTATCATGAGCACAATCATGTGTTTAAGTACGTATCGGTCACTAATTACCACTCGCCCTATTTAATATGTGAACAAACTTTTTCGGTATTGAATAATAATATAACAATAAATCGAAACCGTCTTGCAAATGAAAGTTTGGAAGCAATTTTACGTGTACAAGTCAATTTGAGCCAAATGTTAAAAATATTGTAAGCCCAATGCAGTGCAAACTAGTAAATTATTATTTAAATAAATGTTTGGTTATTTTTATGTTTTTAATTTGTGCTGGTGGCCCGCCATTAGTTCATCATTTCCCAAGTGGCCCATGGTCTCATTAAGTCTGTGCATCCCTGCTATAAGGTAGGTAATCAATGCATGTTCCTTCTTTATGGACAAGCATGTATGTTCCTTCATATATTAGTACAAATACTTATTTAACTAGTTATTGAATACTGCACATTATTGGTATAGCCCCGAGTTTGGATTTGTCCCGGTTGACGGTAATCTCGCCCCGTGTTACATTGGATTTAAACATAACTGGCGATACGTGGGTGTACACTACCTCTGCCTAACCCTTTCAAGGCATACATGCGTGTTGTTATATATATAATATATATGTATGTATGGCTTGTAACATAACCTATCAATTCGCTGTATAAAGCCTATTCCCCATACAAGGAAGACATGAACAAAGTCACATAGGTACCTAGCCACAGTAATGACGTCTGTACTGTGGTACCTATCACTGCGGTTAGAAATTCCCGAAAACATGCAATTATTATACACTATATTATTTATACGTATTAATTAAACACCTACGGGTTTTTAGTTTCAGCAATAATGAATCCAATTAAAATGTATGTGGTGTATTTGTCGGATAAGGACTACAATACAATAATATTCCTTATGCAAAACTATAAGGAAATTGTGTTACTTAGGCTAACAAATTTATCAGCTGGTTAATTAAATTTTTAGGATTACCAGCTATCTTGAGGTTTTTTAACCCTCGGCTCTGAATGAAGGTTGTTAACATTCTCAGTGGTAGGAAAAATGTGACGAGCTTACGAAATTGATAAAATTGCTTTGAATGCGTTCGAAAATATAGACTTTCGGCATCTAATGAAACTAGCAGGTACTTTTATTATTGAGACATGGAATCGTTTGATTTTATGATCAACACAATACCTTGTTAACACCAAAAGAGAGCTAGCTCTTACAAAGACTTGACAAAAGGCTATAGTCAAATGTCTCAGATTTTTTAGAAAGAAGATTTTTCAAGATTTTTTTTCATGTAGGTGTTTAATAAAGGGATATTATTAAAACACTGGATTAATTCACATTCATAAATCGTATATTTCTCTTCTTATTTCCAAATAATTCTTATGAAATAATACATAAAAATCTGTCTTTTCATCAATTGCACGGTGATCATGCAACTATTGCATTCTTAAAATAACAGAAAAAAATATTTTAAAATAAGGGAACATAATACGAAACAAAATGTTTAACACCTATAAATACTTAATAACTGGAATTATGCACCTTTGTAGCTCACTAACTATTAATTATGGATCAACTTTGAGAAATTGAAACAATATAGGCTGATACAGCTTCAAACGTCACTAAAAAACTGTTTTTTTTTTTAAACTGTCTAAAATTAAATTCGTTCTATGGTAGGTAAAGTTTTATATATGCAGGAATAGTTGTTAAAAAGTAAACCAGCCAATATTGTTGATCTAGACACAATCTACGTACAAATAGAAAAGAAATGCGGTTAAAAGATTAAAAAAAATAAAAAAAGTACCGATGTAAACCAGTTCCCAAGTAAATCCATATTAATGTTATATGTAAAATATCAAGTTTCACTACAATAGACTAGCCATAACTTAGATCTTAATCAATTCGAATAAACCGACTATTATATGTTAAAGAGAGTTAAAATCGTTGTTCTATTAAGACACAGGCTTTGTACTGTCACTTTATATAACGATACATAAATAAAATATCATAAAATCAATCTTATCATTTTAATAATTATCTGTACTTCAATAAATATATTAGTTTTTGTGGAAGAATGGAAAATTGATATATTATTTCAGATTTTTGTATACATATCAAACATAATTAATAATTATGGCTATCTATCTACATAACAGTTTACTGAAGAGTGGTGTTGTTAGTGATGAGATGACGACTGGAAGGAACTATTTACAGAAAAAACAATGTTTAATTTTATCTTACATCACAGCGTGTGCCTGAGAGTCGCAAACTTAAATACTAGAAAATATTAAAATTAAATTGTCAAAAACATGTATTTTACTCTTTAAATCTTAAATTAAAAAAAACTCTTTTTCATCAAAACTAATCTTTGGCCTGCAGATCTTTTTGTCATTTTATTTTTATTTGCACGAACGTGCATTTTTTATCTTATTTTTTTTTTTATTTTAAACTAACACAGAGACGGGAATTTTAAATAACAGTATAAAATTTATTTAAATTACAAGTAGAGATGAATCCTATCATAAAATATTAGAGCTCGAGAAATGACATGAATTTAAAGAAACTATGAAATTAAGTACATTATCGTTTTACGTATACAATACATTATGGCAACTCGAAATATGATTAACATTATTATAAAATAATTAGACACTAAACAACTTAAAACTATATTTTATAAATTAATTGGAATGTTCGCATTATCATAAATTCATAACACACCATGTATTACACACACGTATCATACGGTAACAACAATTAAAAATACTTTATCAAAAATTCGTAATGTTTCTACGTAAACAACCATCAAAATGTTTGTTCGACAGTACAACCGTACATCGAGAATAAAATACTAATAAAATTACTTAAAAAAATAATATGGACATACCAACAAGTCGGTACGAGTTAATTGACGGGACAATCCAACCGATCGGTCTCCAACAGATCGGTTTCCAAACCAATTTTAATATCCAACAAGTAATTGATCCAACATCCACGAGTACAACCATTGAAACTATTTCGATCCGAACATTGAGCCTATCTTAGCATAATACATTCATATAACTTTTCAAAAACACCTAACTTCGAAACCACCTCCAATTTGCAAATTACGGTCAAATTCACTTTAAATATTTGGACTGTAACTCTAGAACAATATTTTATAATAAAATTGGTATCATAAGAAGAAAATAATATGTATATATATTATTATTAAGTACAAAGAAGGGTTTAATAGTTGACTAATCATTACAGCCCTCAACAACTTCCATACTCATAGATCTAGTAACATCAAAAATGTTAATAGTTATCTTTTTAAAATGCCAAAGCATTTCTCAAAGATGCTAATTGAAATGACGATCGTGACACAACTGTACAACAAGACCATAATAATGACCATCTAAGCTTGGAGGTGATCCCGTTTCTTTTCACATAACCTGATTATAACTATTCATTTCATTCAATAAGGTCCTTGGATGTAAAGAAGATTTTTTGGAAAAATCAATTGACATTTTCTACTGGATAGATAATTATTTATCTAGTTTTAAAACATTAACAATCGTTTCCTCCAAACCTTTCCACTGTTGTTCAAATATGATCCAATATCAAGGAGCCCGCTGCTCCTAACTTACTTACTATTACTGTATTTTCGAATTCCACCTCAAACCAAACTCTCCAAGGACAAGATTTCACTATACTCGTACGTAACCATCGACATATCACTGTTTATCTTACTCTGAGCATCGACTTTCAACAAATAACCTAATTGTTACTTAATATAAACTAAGAGTAGGACATATCGCTTAGGTTTTCTGATTTGACTTTGACGAAGTTGGGGTTGTCGGTCTTGAAGTCGGGTCCTTTGTGGCCGAACTGATAGACGAGGCGCGCCGTGGGCACGGAGACCAGCACCGACTGCCGGTAGTGGTACCTCATGGCTCGGCTGAACTTCTCGAAGGTCATGTTTTCATTCTGCTTCATGTGACCCCACAGTTTCGCCACCTCGTCTGGCTTCACGAACCTGCAATGAAAAATGCTTTGTTAGTATAATTTCTATTTATGTTAACAAAATGTGCTATGAATTATGCATTGTTCGTATAATCGAGTTATACGTTGTCACAAGACACGTGCTCTATGTTATTGTGTGGGATCTATATATTTGAATACATAACCGACTAGAAAACGATAAAGCACAAGTACTAAGGTTTATTGTGCTTTTATAGTTTGTGCATCGATTCATTTTCATCTATAAGGAGGCTCAATCGTAAGCCACGTCAGTTTATTCCTTGGAAATGCAATTACTAAACACAATATTATCTCCAGTGTCGGTTGCTGTGATTCATTGCTGAACTTGGAAAGAGTGAAATATTTTTAATTGTCAGCCAGCGCACGACACCCTCTTTGTGTCACTGCACTCCTCGGAAGTATGTCGCCGTGTCTCGGAGACGAGCAACCTTTGTATGTACGTGACCCCCATTCGTGAAACCAAAGGATTTATCTTTGACACTCAGCATCGCTGAGCTCTACGGCTCCATACATCATGAGCAGTTTTTAATTGTTTTATTGAAAACTAAAATATTTTTATCAGACTATCAACTAGTACTTAAACAACATTGATGAATAAACAATTATAATCAAGTCAAGTTCAACTAGAAACGATAATAACATAGCTCGTCATATAATTTAATGCTCATTAAATGAATTCTCAGCCCTTATTGGTTAGACTTAGTTGTTGTGGCATAAAAGTATGTGTATAAGCAACCGTGTCAAGTTCTGATGCAAAGTGTCCAGATAATTGTGTGCAGAGTCAAGGATATCTTGTTGCAGTCATTATCGGCATAGTTAGCAGACGTGACGAGGAGACCGACTAGCGAGCGGACAATACAGACGCCGATGTGAGATCTAGTATAATATTGTTATAATACTCGCGGAATGATCTATTGAGGCGTAGCACAGCGCTGCTGCGATGCGCCCACTGAACGTTGCGTCGTGACAAATGATTAATTGTCTAATGTGGGTTACTATTTATTTTAATGATTATAACATTAACTTTTGCTCCTGCTTTATGACCTTTATCTTTATGTGTGTTGCATTTTTGGTCATTGATGACCATCGACTATTTAGCTTCTTAGTAATTACACATTGGATTTTTAAGAGCTGTTAATTTGTTTGATCAGTTGATACTAAAATCGCTTATCTGTTAATTTATCAGTAAACAGTTAATTTGTGAGTAAACAGTATTTGATCAACAAAAAGTCTATTTATAACTTTCCTTTTGCGTTAAACAGCGTTTAACACTGAGAGTCTAGGTCGAATGCAAATTATTGAACGATTCGATATCGCAAAGGGAATTACGTGTTAGCTTCTATTTTATAGCTCTCCATAAAACTGTTGGAAGACAGCCGTGGCATTGGCGTGGCGTGTCCGACGCCGTTTTTTGTTCTACTCGTCTGTTATAATTGCGTTTTTTTCTCTTCCACAGTCGTCTATCATTAGGTCACAATGCCACATCCTGATCGATTGCCACACCGAACCTTAGCTGATAATAACTGATCATTTGTTTCTCTTCCGACATCGTTGTTTGAAGTTTATTGGCTAATTTGCTTTGCGTTTTTTTTTTGTAATCTAATCGCAAAAGTCCTTTAGTACCTAGGTCCTTATTGTTCATCTAAAAATAGATAGATATACCTATCGCACTGTGCCCACAAGTTTTGATTGAATGAATTGTTATCATTTGTGTAGCAGATAATACAACATCGACATTCTTCCCAAGATTTACCAAATTCTGATCTTTAACATTTTGTTGGCTGCAACATTGCACTACGGCGCGAGCTTCTTATGGGACATAACAGGAAATGCAAGTGCTTATTATTATGAACACTTAATCGTATCAATTTGTCAGACATGTTGCCGTGTTGCATAACAATCATTATGTTTTAAAAGTTGTTGCTACTTGAAATGTATCATCATCATTAGCAATGACATGAATTTGTTTGCCATAAACAATGTGGAAAAATATGAGGTACTTTTTGAATATTGTGAGACATTTTCTACTTTTATTTTCAACAATAGGATGTCATTTCGAAAAACCAACAAGTGTATTATGTCATTAACCTTGTATAAGCGTGGTATGAACTATAAAAAATGTGATTCATACGAATTTGGATGCTCGTTGCGTACGAACGAGGCCGGCTGTCGGCCTTGTGTTGTATCGCTGCATCAGTTGGGCCAAGGATCGACTGTGACCCTACGTGACACGCATGGATACCAAATGTACGGTGAAAATACTGCGACGATGATTGGAATGAAGTTACTGACAAAGATATTGAGGCAAGAGACAGTATAGAACAGGATGCAGATTCTGAAGATGATGGAGTATAGACTGACGAAGACATAGAAATATTTGTTGAAAACCTGCATTCGAATAAAACAAATTAAAATACCAATTTTAAGTGTCCATAATGCATTTCGGAGTATCGACTACAGCAAAATCACTTCGCAGAATTAATTTAATGCCAAAACAGGAACCCAAAATTTGGTCAATTTAAGAGTCGTTTGGACTTGAATGACGCACAATAACACATACATAGCATGTATATTGTACATGTAAACAGTAACCTGTTTGACCCCCTCTCGGATATATCCCCCTCGTACAAGTAAACTTGCAAAACGTGACTCTGACTTTCGTAAACAAGTTTCGGAGACCTCCTTTTTGGTTTTTTTTTTATATTTTTTACCAAAACTTATCTGATGGTGCTCGTCCTTTGTTGCTGTGTATGCAAATCAGGGGTTTGTACTTGATGCGTTGATATCTTTATATATTTGTATACTTTTTAGTATTGCGTTACATCAGTTCAGCGGAACACAGAAGCTGTTCCTTTGTCTGCAATCATTACAAAACATCTCATCTTTGACAACATACATCACAATGTATGCCATCACATGCAAGCTTTCTCTTAATTCTCCTTGGAAAGCAACGACCCTTTTGCAGAAACTTATAATTTCCTTCGTAGAACTAAAAGGTCCTGGCCAAGATGTGAGACAAGCCTACTTTAAAAGTCACTCAGCTTACGTCACTCTTCTATACCTACAATCGTATCATATCGGTGCATTGACAGATTAGCCTTGGCAAAACTTGCCTATGCACACAGTGCGTTTAAAATGCAAATATATGCATGTACATAGTGCGTAAATTTGTCTTTTTGTTTCACATGGGACATACCCGCGGGGACTTACCGATCTCAATGATTTTGCGATTAATTTGCACACTGTACACGATTCTTGGTACAAATTTTATAGTGTGAATAGGCGTAATTGGCACATTTGTGTGTGTGTGTGGTTTTTGTAAAAGATACGGCTCCCAAGTCTTTTTAAAGTGCTACAAAAACATGCATTATTTTGTCAATTATTTTATTCGTAAATAAAGTTAGACAATAGTGCGGTCAGTTGCAGTTGACCTGATGCTACTACATGCAGACTGAGACAAACTCGTTCAGATAAGCCATTAGCATGATGGTTGGTGTGGTTACCTTAGCAACATTGTATCAGTTGTAGTTACCATAGCAACAATGTGTTCATTACTTTTTCAAAATCGGAAACTGAACCTGTTTCGGCACCGGTTTTTATTTTGGTTTATATACTTGTAGAAAAATATTCGCATAAACAACTTTGAATTGAGGTGCTTGGATTTATATTATGTTATTCTTATTAATGTTTATGGCTGTTAGGGTTCCGTACCCGAAGGGTAGCAAACTGAACCCTATTACTAAGCCTCCGCTGTCCGTCCGTCCGTCCGTCTATCTGTCAGCGAGCTCTCATGAACTGATGTAGATGGTTCAAATTTTCAGATCATGTATTTCTATTGTCGTTATAACAACAAGTAATAATACAAATAAAATAAAGTAAAAAATTAGTGTTCCCAGACAAGAAACATGTTTTTTTTAAACTGAAGTATTTTTTTAAGTAATATTATAATGTAGTGTTAAATAATGTACGGTGGTACGGAACCCTTCGTAAGCGAGTCCGACTCGCACTTGGCCGGTTTTTCTAATTCATTTAAAGTTATTACTTCTATAGAAAGTTGATCACGTGATTAGTTCTTATGCAAATTATTAAACTTAAACTTAATACCTATTGAAAAAATTTTTTTTCTTTGAACAGTCAGAGATACAAATGTGTACGAAAGGTGGATGATGGTGATATTGAAGCTGTCGTCAATGCTGCTGATGCTGCTGAGGGCAACGTACCCTTGTGCAGTGTACGTGATAGAGGTAACCTATAATTATTAATTCACAATAAAACGGTTATTAATTCAATGACCATGAAACCCAACACGTCAATGCTGTTTGTGGCTTTGAGTAATGCTGACGCATTCAGATGTCCTACACATAAGACAAGAGAAAATTGCACCCAGTTTTATAATGAACTGAAATTAAAATTTGAATTTAAATTATTTTATTTAAATATTTAATGATTTTTGAACAAATTATAGAAAATAACTAACTACCAAGTCCTTCTGATGTTAGAGTAATAATTTGGTAACAATTCAACTACACATATTTTTCAACTGCTATAGATTCCCTGTTCTCAAAATCTTCGGCTGCATTCTCAGCAACGATGGGCAGAATTTGCAAACGGGCTGTTTCGTATGAACCTTTATCATAGGGTCGGCAACTTGTAGATAGCAGCTACCTTATCAGTGTGTTAACGACTTGAATCACAAGGGTTATCGAAAATATCTTAGAGTGTGGTGGACGTGACATCTAAATCAAATTTAACTCTATAAAACATGTATAATATTTAAATTCGCCTTGGTGACACATTCATTTGTGTTCTAGTTGTACGATAGTACAGACGAAGACGAACATATTCTAAATTCAAATTAGTTTCCAGTAGCTCTTCTATATTTTTGTTATTTCAATATAAGATGCTAATCTTTGGTTTTGTTGCTGCAATTTCTTCTACTCTTACTTACATAGTAACTATTTAGTAATCTGTGCTATTACTGTTATCATCAATAGAATTGTTGCTTACTCTATGAATTGTTATTACTTCGACAGTTTTTCAGGGCAAGCCCAGTATAACGGATTATAAGAACTAGTAGGTATAACCCCTCTTTGATATGACATAATCGCTTGCATTGTGATATCTTATCACTTCGTAGAAGCACTGCAGTAATCTATTTCTTTTGCGTCTATATTATTACTAAATGCACTATGTACTTCTATGCCAATGGAAGAATTAAGTGTCACCATATTAATAGCTATAACCTCTTTTGTATCAAGTCTTAAATATTTTGGTTATAAGCAATTAATTGTATCAACATTTAATAACTCTGTTATTTTTCAAGACTAATAATTATAAAACCTTTTTAGAATTTTTGATTGAGAAATACTTCGATGTTTTTAGGAATATTTGCGAAACTCGGTTGGTTTATTTAGGGCGACCATATTTGATAAGTACTAGATTCTAATTTTGGTTATTGTATCTAATGAATCATCTTGCACATGTTGTAAATTAATTTTTTAAATCTACAATAACTAATATGGTAGATTTTCGTGGTGTTATTTGGTCATTTAAAACCTTATTCCTGGAATAGTCTTAAAAGACTTTGCAGGAGTGTCTATCGATCATGTGACGTACCTGTTCTTTTGTCAAAATTCAGTCTTCAAACTCCACTTATTTCACAGAAACAGCATCCAGATTGTCATTATTTGTTAACCAAACAGTAGTAAAAGCTGTTTCATTGCAACATTCTGACGACATTAGTTAAAAGTTGTGGTGGAAATTTTTGGCAAGGAGCTCCACACACCTACGCTTGTTCCATTCGATCAACTTTTGACTATGTTTCGATCGTTTTAAAGTTCAGTTTCCTTTGCAGTGATGTACCGTACGATTATTTTAAATTCTGAACATGTCTGAATTAATGCGTTCCAGGTATTGTGTGTAGTTGCGTACGTAAACAAGAGATGTTCGCGAACTGTTTGATTTCTTTTTTGAGGTTATTTTGTTTTAAATTACCACTGATAGCCGCAAAGTTTGCCTTGTACTCGTTGGTTAGACTGACTACGACTAATATGATGTTCAAAGACTGTTTAATATTCGTAACTTGCATTATTATTATATTTTTGACTTGAGTTGGAAAATAATCTTCTTCTTCAAAATTTATTTAAGTATAGGAATAAAGCTGTGAAAAGAGTGTCAGTCATGTTTATAATAGAAAGTAGGTACCTATCTATATTGTGTGCTTCTTCCAATCAAATTATTATCTCATGGTAACTGAAATCCTGTCGTGATATGTCTGTTTGTTCAGCTACAGTCACTAACAGATAGTATTTGGTAAGAAAATTATTTGTCATAAATTAATATTATCAATATTAAAACTGCTAATGATTTTTTTACTTGAGAGATTTATCATGAAATCAGTATTTAAAATTGAATAATGCATAAGTTTTTCCATCTAACACATTTTTGCTAAAATCCGCCTTCTAAACAAGTTTACGACACACCTACTCCAAAATCCAAAAAATTGACCCAACCCGTTCTCAGAAACAGAGAAAAAAGATCAAATCACATTCAAAATTCAAAACGTTTAGGTATCTAATAAATCGTGCCATGAATTTGTAATATTAGCATATTAATTAACATAATGAAATACAATAGTTGAACGATACGGATGCTTCGAACTGGTCATTTAGATGACTTCCGAGAAAATGCAAATCAGTTAGTCAACAAGTAAGTAAGTATGTAAATGTATAACGAACTTACACACACACATAAATAGGCTAATGCATACAATTATTATAGGTATTATGTATTGGTATTGGTACTTACTATTATTTTGTACATACGTGTTCAATGTTTTAATTTATGTTCGTCATACGAATTGGCGTTTACTGTCAGTGACTTTTCATAAGTCCCGGTTGCCGGGTACCCAGCGGCTAAGTGTATGGACTTGTATGTTATCTTTCACACGTACCGGCGTAATTTTCCTGGCATGGCTAAGTGTATGGGCACACTTAGCCGCCGGGTACCCGGCACCGGCTACCGGCAACCGCGCGGGACGTATGAAAAAACACTGTCGCAGTCATAATACATTTCAGATCAACTGTTGTCGTGGTTCCATTTTCAATTGTTTAAAATTCGAACTGCGCGCCTCACGTGCTACCATTTTTTACAAACACCTTGAATCCGCTTTGCGTCATCGCTCTGTTTTACTCCATGAAAACACTGTTAGAGTTACTAAGTTAACTAATTACCTACTGATACTAATGATGACCCGCCTTAACCCTAAGCTCGGATTACATCTGCTACGTTTCCTGATAAGATTGATGGAAAATTGGGGTCACAAAAAACTCGTCACTGTGAAAACAGGTCGAAATTTAAGTGACGTCGCCGCATAATCTCCGATCGTTCGATTCCAAAGCATTCTGATAGCGATGTTACCGATATCGTTGTGTTTACTATTTTATTTCACGTTTTCCTCAAGCTGTCTCGCTCTGGCGCGCCGGTGGACAGACACTGCCACTTTAATTGCTAGTGAACGGTATTTATATCGTGACCCGTATTTTTGCAATAAAGTCGCGTCATAAGGTGTTAAACTCGCATTTTTTTCAGTTTACAAACAGCTGGGTTTGTATATTGAGGTTGTGTTGATCTGTGGATGAATTAAACAGAAAACTTGCAATGAGTATTGTCAATATTGCAATCACGTACCTACTTGTCAAAAAGTGCAATGCTTCAATGGTATGACAGTAGAGTATTAGACAGTAGGCTACAAGACTGTTTATTTGAACATTTATCATCATCACATGTTTTACAAAGTATTGTTTTGATTTGATTCTAAGAAAAGGTTTTAACACCAATTTACGAGTGTGACTTTAAAAATAACCCGCTTATTGATAGATCTTGCTTTAATAATCTTGTTAGTTTAACAAAAGCTTGTCAACTTTACAAAGAGATAGATAGAAGTGCTAATCATTTAGTTGCGCATGATTCATATTATTGACAGAGATAAGCCAGTTATCAGGTAGGTTTGTGAGAAAAGACTAGTAAATGATGTAATCTGTGAATAAATACGCGTAGTTTTTTACATAAAGGTCGTAAAACGGTCACTTTGATCCGCGAAAAAATACAAATAAATGCTCTAATGTGAACGTAACTTTGTGTTCGCAGTTCGGCGCACGCGCCGCCGCGGTTGCGTCCTACGTAGCGGATAAAACATGAAACATGACTTTCAGGAAGGATAGAATGTTTCTCACCATCTTGCCGTTACAAAATCGTAAAAAGCAATGAACCACGACTGCCATGTTGCCAGGAAGACTGGTACGTTACGCTTCACTCCACAACGAAAATCATACGAATTTTATGTAACTAAAATAGCTGGACGAATCCTGTCATGATAATTTGATGACGGCCGATAAAATCGTATATCGTTTATCTGTGGTGCCTTTATCACAGCTATTAATGAGCATCTTATCAACACGAAAACGTGCCCTTGTTTTATATACATTGTCATGATATTTCTCGATTGC
The DNA here is from genome assembly GCA_946251885.1 of Cosmia pyralina. Taxonomy (NCBI): domain Eukaryota; kingdom Metazoa; phylum Arthropoda; class Insecta; order Lepidoptera; family Noctuidae; genus Cosmia; species Cosmia pyralina. The sequence goes on along the minus strand of OX276350.1, from coordinate 1,038,856 downwards.
GTTAATATGCGACAACAAACAAACATAATAAATAAACTACATAACTTGAATTTTATACACAACTACACATTCTTTTATAGATACATTGCAGGTATTCGCACACAGCTATTAATTGCATCAATTCCTCATATGTTTTAAGTACTCACGTACTTGTTTAGCGTTCTATCGAGATGACTCACATAATTATTTTTGCAAATGTAAAAAAAATCATAAACCATTTTCCTATAGTCCAGTCATTTGGTAGGTTCACCTGGAAAGTTTTCCGGAAGTTTTGAAGATTGGTGAGTTTATTTATTTCGACGTGCTCTTTTCGAATTTTTACTTTTCTACCTTGTATCTTTGCCGCTCGCGCCGCCATATTGGAAAAACGGCGCCCAAAAACTCCCGGAAAACTTTCCAAGAACCCCCTTTTTGAACACCAAATGACTGTACATACCTACTCTAGAGGATACATATAACTTTTAAATAATCGTATCACATATTTGGTGTTACATAATTTATGATACCGTTATAAAAACTAGACATTATTAATGAAGTTGATTTGCATAACTGACGGTGGCACACGTCAGCGCGCGCGCTGTTCGCCGCAGGTGTGTGTGTGTGTGTGTGCGTGTGATTCGAATGTGTGTGAAATCAGCCGCGGGGGAATCCCGACGTGCATAATACTTAAATCTATAATTATGATTATGTTTTAAGAAAACGTGGGTGAGAGTGTATCAGGTTCTTAAATAGTTGTCACAAGGTTATCGTGCAGTGATTAATAAGGCGTCAATATTATTTACAAATAATAGTCTTTATCAAATTATAATTGTATTCTGTAAAAACCAATTGCTTATCAAACATTTTTTTTTGTAGACAAAAGACAATTACGAAAGATAATGAAAATAGCATAGCATGAAAATTTCTGTGCAATAATCTGAATGAATATCTTTTAAAGCCTGTCTTGGCTACAACTGTAGATACCTACTTGTTTGTATATTGTTTTGTCTTTCACTCAGAACTAAAGTCAACATGTGAAGCTCAAGTAAGTACTGTGAACTTTCACTTATTATAATACCACTCTGTTACCTAAGAGCTGCATCCGCCCAAAATAGGCTGCGGATGTTGTTCAGCATCCACAACTGTTTGATTCCACCGACGTCTGTGAAAGTAAAAATTACTGAATATTTTTGAAGGTAACAACTAGTATTAAAAAGTAGACAAAGGGTTGTATTTTACCGCTTTGATTGCCAAACTTAATGTCTTCCGTTATCTCTAAACATTACAGACCTAACCTAGTCTCCGAGCTGTTCGTACAGTCTCTCTATTTATCTGCATCAAAACTTTTTAGACTACTTTCTTTTATTATATTACTTTGATTTTATTCAAAAGATACCTATTACGTCGCTAAAGTTTACTTTAGAGTTCTTTGTTGATCGCACTTAAGACTTTTTCACCCTTAGGATTTTCCTAATTTCCCAGCGTTTTTCCATCTTTCAAGTCTAAGTAGTTCTCTTCAAACCCTCTACTAATTATGTCAAAAGGAACAACTCAACCCTTTCTATTTGAGCTCAAGTAAATACTCATTTACTACCAAAACAGTAGCGTAAAAACAAAGACATAGCTAAAGAAAAAAAAATCTTGCAAAAGACACTGCTGGCCTCCCCGGAAGAAGGGAGACTTACTAATCAATATAATAGAGCCACTATGAGAAAAAATACATATATACGCACCAAGACGCCTAGTACATGCGAAATGACGCCCTCTGTATACACAGTTAAGGTACATAATGCTGAAAGTAGGTAGCACGAGGCTGCCCTAGTTATAAATAGATTTTCACGAAAAAGAAATGTTACAGGGAATTTGGTGCAAACCGGGCACAGAGTAATGAATGAGGCAGAAGGTGTTTGGTGCAACATTCTTTGTATTATTTTTTCAGTTAGATTTATTTTTGTTTCTTTTTCCATTTCATATTGTTATCATGGTAAATTGGCAACATATAATGTAGAAAAAATATTTTAAATTAAATAGGCTCGAAGTATTATCATTATTTTGTTTTGAATAAAATAAACAATGATCTAGTTTTTATCCTCAAATGTACTTTTTAATTGGGCATTATGTTAGGGATACAATGGCACACGCCTCGTTTAGATATCAAACAGTGGGTTTTATTTATGTAAAGGAAAAGTACCTACATGATAAATATTTATTTAAAATAAATTTTCCAGTTTATTATATTTAGCGTTGATATAACTTTTATCCTATTATGTCATTGTTATTTAAACGGTTTATGAGTATTTATAATGATTTTGGTTTCCAACTATATTTGTATATTTAGTTGCTAATTGCCCACATCATTTAAAATAAGCATTTATCATATTTATACTTGTTTATATGAGAATATACATTTATATAATATTATTGTAATATTACGTCGGTGCAGATACCTTTAAAATATTAATTAGTGGTGTAAACACAATAATATTGTACACTAATTGGCTTGTAACTCCGACGTGTAAACAGTGCTTAGTTTAGTAACAAGGTCAAAAGATTACAGCTTATCTTACAATATGGGTCGCAGGCGCAGCCTTTATGACCTCTCGTTATATTTTTTATTGTTAAAAAACTAATTGAATTGTGCTCCTCGATAAAGTATACAACACGTATACAATTTTACTTTTAAGTGATAAAGTTTGTAATTAAAAGAGTTTATCAGTAAACGCCAAATTTGGTGTTGATGATTTAATTATAAAAAGAACTTTTTACTGATATGGAACTTAACTAGCTGACATATTTTTTTCTTTTGTTCATTAACTCATAACTGGCCCGATAACCAGTTTTATCCATTGTAAAATTGGCATCATTTGTTAGCTTATTTTTTATAATACAATAGGTAGGTACCTACAGAGAACTCGATGTTAAAATATAAATATTTTAAGGAAATACTGAAAACTATGTTCATATTTGAAAATAATAATATGACATAGTGATTTAGTGATGTCATGACAATAGAACGGAATGCCAGAACGAGTCTATTTTTCCTGAAGCTTCTTATTTCAAAACAAAATACCTAAAATCAAATGAACAGAAAACAAAACGTGTTTCAGTTCACATCCTTTAACGCAACATTAATTATTTCACCGAACGGCCTCAGGAAAAAAATAGAATAAAAGAAAAATATTAATTTCCAAAAAAGGAATTCTCTGTAACATCGCTACTCGCGCTCTAATTTTTCTGGACCACACTCACAGACGCAATTAAGTCGCGTACACGAGCTGTCGGGGGGAGGGTGGCGCACGAGTACCCCTCCCCCGGGAGAGGGGGGCGGGAGAAAAAATGCGCGTGGAACGAGAGAAAAAGAAAAACGCGAAAAGCGGAAACAAGTTCCCGCGACACGTGACTGTAGGCTTCCCGGGAACGTTGCCATGGCGACGGGCAGGGCTGCTGCGTAAATACGCCACTTTTTATCGAATAACACTGCAATTGCTTCGTTTTTCTTGCGTAATCTGTGTTATGTTTTGTTTCTTATAACTTTTACTTATTTCTTGTAAATTACTGTTTTGCTTAATGTTTTAGTAGTGAATAAAATACTAAAAGTCATGACGTATGACTACGGTAGTGTTTTACATTCAAAAATGTGGTTTAACTGGACACAAATAGAGTTTAAAGTAGCATGACTGTGCTATTTGAGAACTATGTTATCCTCAGAAGTGACAAGCAGAACAAGGTTTAAACTAAATCATTACTGAGCTAACTTTAAGTCGGAAGTTCAAAATTATTATTTATTCAGAAAATCTAACAAGTACCTAAAACTTTATGAAGCCAACTTCTTAAGAAGTAACTTTTGCCTACCTACTAATTTCTAACATTTTAAAAAGTTTTGACTACAGTTCTCATTGTTTGTAATTACAACAAACAATGAAAAAGTTCCGAAAACAACTTATTACGCACAAAAATAATACAAAATCCTCCTATCCAATTACAACATCCCTCAGACCTCAAAATTAATAACTACCCTTAGAAAAGTAAGCAAAACATTTTTCTTCGTGTATTTCTCCGATAAAATAGGCGAAGCGTCCACGTATCCCAGCGAAGTAACCGGAAGCTCGTACCGGCCTTGGCGGTGCGTAGCAACCCCGGAAGAAAAAGAAAAAATCTATAATAGTACTACGGTGCAGGGGGGGCGCCCTAGTTGCGGCCCGGCTACCCTTCGCAAGCAACTGTATGTACCAGCCGCCAGGCCCTCGGAGTACATGCTCAAGTTTTAGTTAATAAGATAGACCAAAGTTTTGATCAAACAAATTGAGCATTGAAGCTCTTCGAGAAGTTGGGAGTTGGGTGTGCAGTGCACTTTTGTTTGATTGAGTTTTGACTAGATTTAGATCAAACAACGTATTTGTTATACCTTAGGGTTAACTGTCAACGCTTATGAACCAGTCAGTACAAGCTAAACAATTTGTAAAACTTTTTTCGCTAATAAACTATCTTTTTGTAATTTTAATTATGTAAATTGTTACACGTTCCGCTGTAATCTGTCAACTTGAAGGTTCAACGAATTTCCTCTAATTTAGCAGTATTTCTGATCATTGGTAGCAAATCCTGGGAAATGCCGAGCAAAATGCGTGGGAAAGCACTTTTTCCGGAATTTGTTCGATTATAAGTGGGTACATTTTTGTGATACTTATCAAAGAGGCATGAGTCAAAAGTTGATGTAATATTGAAAGGGCGTAAGTGATGGTGTTGTGAGATGGAAAAACGATTTTTATCGAGATGAAATAGAGCGTATTATACATTGATATTTCTTTTGTTTACCTGGTAACTAGCATGGAATTGTAGATGATAAAGATTTTAATGAAAATCATAATCTTTTGCCACGGCACATTAGCGCTTGCATATTATAAGTTTAACGCTAATCGCTTCCTAACTTTTAACCAGTTTGAAGTCTTAAATAATAAAAACCGCGAGGTCGAGACGAGTCAGGCAAAAACGCACAATCGTAAAACAACACAATAACAGACACAAAAAACCGAAGCTCTGAGAACCAATAAACATTTAATACTTGGGCGCGTATTGACATGATTACTTGAATTTGCCATTCGGTGACCTTCAATGGATAGTTTATTATTTATATGTGTTTTTTTAGGACCTAAGTGAATATTTTTGTGGCCTGTCAGTTTTGATACATTATGCATTCACGTTTGAATGTAACATCGTGAGCTGCTTTAATTAGCGACGTAGTTAGTTCGGTATATTAATGATAAAACAAATTGGACTCTACTACGCTTTGATAATTTCATTGCGGTTATAAATCTAAACTTAATGGAATTCATTGATGTGGGTACATGCCATACTAGTTATATCTTGTGTAGATAGACATGCTCTTTGAATATTCTTGCGACAGTATCTTGTTTTTTATTTTAATTTTAGGCTACAATTTATTGAATTTACGAACAAGCCAGTGAGTATGAATGTTGACACCATCTTCCCAATGAGTCAGACAGTCAATTTGAATACAGTACAAAGACATCGCCAATTTGGAAGCGCTTTGCATTTCATTCGGAGTGAATGGTCATCTCATTAGCATACTGTGGCTAGGAATTCCCCAGCACTATGTTATGTGTTATCTGTATGCTATGGATACGTGTCTTGATCTTTGACATAGTTTATCAACAGTTGCGCTGACTTCTGTGTCGATAAACCGCGGTAATGGATGCCAGATTTTAGTGTTGTTAGATAATTAATTGGTCATTGCTAGGTTTGAAGTATCAATAAAGAGAAATATAGGAGGTATTATAATTATGTATAATCGTTTTGGAATGTCTTATTAATTCAATGATTCCCTTCGATTTCTTTGTCGCTACTATAAATTCTTTTAGTTCATCATCAAAAATTTTCTCAAGCATCAAACAATTTTCTTTCATAATTTTTTATTTAATAATAATATTATGGGAATCAAAGTTGTGCACATTATATAATATTTGACTATTATACATGAAGTCAGCATTAATTATCGTAATGTAAACTCGCATTAAATTCTAAGGCTGGGAATGCACTGTTGTGGCGACAGCGGTGCTGATATAATAGATACGTTGTTATGCTATATTACGCGACATTACTTGTCCTATTAAGAATAAATTGTTTCCTCTTACTGCTGTCATTTAATGTACTACGACATTCTTGAATACAACAAAACATTTTTGCAACATTTGCAATGCCATTCAATATTGTGTTTTCTTTTGTTATTTAGCTGCTGAATCGCCTCCGCCTGACTCGGTGGTCTCATCCTAAATCTAGTTAAAACTAACACAGAAACCGGTTGTAAGATCTTCACTCTTCAGGCCACCTCGGACGAGCAATAAAAACTGCATACAGTCATACTTAATGATAATACTAGTGTATATTACTGTGTTGACCTTTGAGAATATAATGAAGCAAACTATGAATATTTAAGTAGTTGCCACGCTGATGTGTGAGGGAGATGAAAGTAGAACATTTTCAGCTAAATGCGATTTTATATTCTAGTTCAGTTAGTATTTTGTGCCAGAATTAATTGTACCTAAACCGTTTGTGTGCAAAATTATTAAGATTTACGTAAAAACTGATGACTAGTAAAGCAAATCATTCCCACTGAGACGCGAATTGCACTCAGCTCTTATGCAAGGAAAAATAACTCTAACGTCTATTATAATAAGCGTCATACTGAAACAGAACAAGATCCATACATTGATAAATGAAGTTATAAAATGTTTGACAAGACGCGATAAGATAATTTAGACTTAAACGCGGTACAAATAAGATCGAAGTTTAATGGGTAAAGTTGTATCATCAACATGTGAACCATTGAGCGAGGCCAGCGTCGAACCGGCACAGCAAGGTTGAGGCGACAGATAAAAACAACAAACAAAACCACAGAATAAGTTATTGTGAGGACTCGAGAACATTTGCTAAACCGATGATGTATTTGGATGATCCTTTAAAAGGCGATGGGTTAATGAATATGAAAGCCAACGAACTTGGAACACAAGCGGACCGAACAGGTTTGGAAGAAAAGGATGACTGAGTTGAATACTGAAGACAGAGAATTTCCCCGTTGTAAAAATCCCATAAATCATTAAGTGTACAAAATATATTTGTCGATAAATATCCCACCAATCCAATTTTAAATCATGATCGAGTTTTATTGCCGCATCATACTTCCACTGAGTTGCATATTGCTACTGCGAGCAGTGGAGGTGAGTGTCCCTATAAAAGAGTCGTTAAATGCCTATTAAAGCTACTGATCTTGACATTAGGATCTTGCTAACTTTCCTGACTTGTGATATACGGAGAGTAAAGAAAAGGAGTAGGTACCTTTTCTTTACTCAAAACGCAAAGTATGCAAAACTTTGCAATTTTCAAATGTATCTCAAGAAATATTATTGTAGTGTCGTTTGTAGTCCAATTAGATGTAATGGTTTAATTACTGATTAATTGGTAGCGATCGCGTGTCAAATGATCCTTAATAATGACCTCTGTGAGATAAGCAAGGTCACTTGCTTGTTGTCTTTATAAGTGTTATAGAAAAGGGTAAAAGTGACAGAAACATGGCCTTACAACGATCGCCATTGTTTTTTTTAGTTTATTTTTCAAAGTTTGAAGTATCTTTATAATCTAGGAAGAATCGAATGCTTTTAATATACTTGACATTTTGAATAGGTTATGTTAATACGTTGAAATGAGTAGGTATAAAATTATGAACATTATGATATCAAAATATAATTAAAACAGGTTACGAAATGTATCAAGGTATCATAAATGCAACGTTATAAATCTAGTCATTCAACTGTAACATAATAATTCCGATATTTTAAGTTAATCGATTCGTTTACCTAAACTAAATATTGTTAGCAAAGTACCAGGAAATTATGAACTCACAACAACTAATTTTAGAATCTTCCAAACATTTCACAGATCTACTCGGACGCTGTGGGCGAAAAGTATTCATCTGCGAAACTTTCTTCCAAGAATAGTTTTTCTTTTCAATGCGTCTTGCTTGAACAGAAACACATGACTATATATGTATAATTAATAGGTATTTATGTAGTTGGATTTGATATGTCAAATCCAACTACATAAATACCTATTAATTGACTTAACGATTGATGGAAGGTCGAAGGGGATAAAAAATATTTTATGCGTTATGCAGGTTGATGATCATCTGCATATAGAACAAGACGACCCTGCATGTGAAATTATGTACGTCGTACCTTGATCACTCGCCACAAATGAAGACTGATCGACCGTTATGCCAATGAATAATTGCATGTTAGCTATACTTCTTTACAATCAAGGAGTTCTGCTGGTCAGTTTAGTTGATCATTGTGGTAATTTAAAGGATGGTAGCATTACATGATAAAGTATTTTCATCGTTTAATAGATGCCAATAAGAATTAAAACAGCTAGATATTAGAGTTTGAACACAATATACTTGACACCGTTACAAACATTAACTTGTGAAGACAATTCAACGCCACACACACAAGTCATGTAACACTGAAACTAATGATCCATAAGCACCTCCTGCGCACATTGCAACTTCAATAGTTTATTGTTGACCAGTGCGCCACCACGTGCCTCGGACGTGATACATAATGTATGAGCGAAATAGCGAGCGAGATGTGAGCACAGTAAACAAATCTCCAAGTCACGACAGCTTACTTTTTGCAACTCCTCCTAACATGCGGAAAAAATATATAAATGTTTGCAAAACTCACCTAAACTTTCCCTGAGAATGATCCTCCCACTTGATGATAGATGGGCAGTACTTGGAGTCCAGCAGAAGATTCCTCAAGAACTCGGGCACAGAGACGCTCCTCGGGCGCTTGAATGTCTTCCTGCCGCTGCCTTTCGGCCTTCCTGGCGGTCTTTTGAATATTTTCCTCTTGTCGTCTTCGTCTCCAGACTTGCTTCCGTCACTGCCATACGAGCACTCGGGGGAGGCGGTCTCTGATGAGCGGAACACATCCTCAGCATCGTCGCTCGAATCAGTTTGGTGCAGGAGAGTGCTGTCGTTAGGAGTGTAGTCGGAGTTGTACAGTCTGTTTTTGTGATCCAGAGAGTCCAAGTCGAGCATCGTGTTGGCAGGCTCGTGGCTGTGGTAAGGGTCCACATCTGCGTACCTGATGATTGAGGACTGACGTAGTATCTCCTCGTTGAGGCGATTGTGCAACTTCTCAAACACATTGTCTGCAATCCGTCTCGCAATGACTTGGTCGGTGCTCGGGTGAACCATCCTGTGAAGCACATCCTCTCTCTTCATGGCTCTTAGCTCATATCCCTTAACTCTGAAGTTGTAGAACGGTATTTCAGTTTCACAAAATCCCATGCACTGGACCGTGTCTATCATCCAGGACACGGTGTCATCCTCGTTCCAGTTGTCCACAACTTTGTACTTCCAGTCATCCCTGTTGTCCCGAGGGTACTCGCGACAGCTGACCAGGTTGTGGTACACGTTCATGGCGCTGTCAATATCTGGTTCTGCGTAAGCTTCGTAAGAAGCGTTGGAGTAGTAGTTCCCGTAAATATGAGAAGCAGTTCCCTTCTTGAAGACTTGGAAGTCGTCAAGTCGCGCTGGCGCGGGCGAAGTGGAAGGGAAGTACAGATCGCAAGGCATGTTTTGGTCGTACAGGGGGCGCGCGTAATCGATCATTGTCGCGATGTACGTGCGGCGGTGCCGGCGGTTCGCGGCGGAATGGGCGGTAGGCGGTGAGCGCGCCTTATGACTATCCACGCTACTGGCGTACTGGTTTTGTTGTTTACAAGATGCGTTCGGTGTATTCACGCCGAGTCCCGCGGTACGTGGGCAGAGCGCCGCTAATCAAGATCACTGCGCGATACTCAAGTGCAATTTTTTCGCGATTTATTAGGCCGCGTCGCTTTGCATATGTAATGTTTATGTTTGTCAATGCAAACAGTGGTTGACGCCAAGGCAAACTGCGACAGAGTTGACTAAATAGGTTAATGCTTATCTTATATTCAGATGGTTATGACTTTAAACTTATTATGTGGATGGTCAACGAGATGCCGAAGAACATAATTATATCTTATTAGCTTTTGCCAGTGGCTTCGCCCGCGTGGATGTCGGAAAATATCCCACGGGAACGTAGGTACTACCGAGAATTCCTTCCTTATTTCTTGTTTACATTATAAAGGGAACCTCTGTGCAAAATTTCAGCTTGCTAGGTCCAAGAGTTTGGGCTGGGCGTTGATGAGTCAGTCAGTCAGTCAATCAGGACTTCTCTTTTTATTTATATAGATTTTCCTCTCCAAGGAGATATGAAAAATTGTAGTATACTTAACATTTGTAACACTGGTGTACGCCACTGTGTTCTGCTATCAGTAAAATGTACAAACATAGTAGCACTCATTATTTTAATAGCGTCATTACGACAGATAAATACCAAATGAGATAAGCCATAATATTTTCGAATATTTTAGAAATCGTTAACAAATTCATATAGAATTAGGAGAAAACATATTATTATTATGATATTTAATTAACCACAACTGAAATAAAATTATAATAATATTAATCATTATAACAACATGCAGATAATCACGTAGAAACAAAGTAGTATTTTAATATATTTTTTATAATTTAGTGTAATTTGTAACAGTCGAGTTTCTCGGCCTATTTTGAAAAACCCACAAGACAGTAAGATCCGGTTTTACACCTGAGTCGAAAGCCTTCACACGACTAGAATCATTTTGAAAAATTTAATGGATTACGTTGGTAAATATTGATATTATGACGACATACGAAAATCTGCAAATAAGTCATCTACGCTATTTCTTTATCAATCACAATATCAATAAGATTGCTGATTAGGAAACTAAACTAAGTACGTGAAAAGAGTACTGTAGTGCTATTCTGCAAACATCTCACCGTGATAACTTAGGTGAAGTGAGTGTGTAGTGAGCTGTCACTCCAACTGATGCTAGGGGTTGACACTATTGACAGCTTACTATAAGTTCACTTCACCTAAGTTTTCACGGTGAGATATTTACAGAATAGCACTACTGACCCGAATATTTGTTACTTATTACTTCGTAGACAATTGCTACGAAAAACTGTTCGTAGCACGTAGCAGGAAGAGCTACGAAAAAATACACTTACCCATATTGGTCATAATAATAATATGACACTTTATCATAGATATCCGCAGTTTATTAATATAAAACCATATTTAGAAGTACTTAATTATTACATACATTATATTATGTAGTATAAGTGTTGGTAATAATTTTAAACACGAATACGAAAAAGCGTAGCAATCTGCTACGAGTCGGGCATAGATTGTGAATCAATTGGTGATGCAAGTATTATCGTTATTGCAATTAATATTACAATTCTGTTCACACCCTTTGATCTCTGCAGTATATTTCTTATGAGTACTTATCTGAGCGATTTCTTAGAATAAAATAACATGTGTAGGAGGTGTGCTTTGCATTGATAACTGGACACCCATATATACATTTACGAGTATGTATTGTTATAAGTATTTCATATTTTCATACCTACTCATTTTACATTTACATTTATTTAGTGCGACCGCTGGGATTTGCTAACGACACAAATGACGGGCTTCCATACAAACTTTCATATTCTGTTTGACCCCTTTAGGGGATGAGTTTTCAAAAATCCTCCCTTCGTACGCACTTTTCTTATTTAAGGTGTTAAAAAATTAACTGTAAAACTTTAAGGACTGCTTTAGACCATCGAACTGAATAAATTTTACTATGGGACCAACTGTGAAATCGCGAACATTTTGACGAATTATGTTTCCACAACCCAGGACAGACTGTCCTGGCGCCGTAGAACGAGGAGAGCCGACCCCAAATAATGGGACATGGCTAGCACAAAGAAGAGATTTCAAAGTTGGTCCCATAGTAAAAGTTATTCAGTTCATTTCAGGTTTCTACACTCAGTGATGGCTGTACGTTGTCTGTCAGTGAAGTAGAAGATTGTCTACTTGAAATAATTTACATGTCTCACAGGTAATGTCGAAAAGAAAGAACCTTAGTCACAAAACCAGACGGAGTTTCCTTAAAAAAAATCTTTTTAATGGAAACTACGCTTTTTGGGGGTAAAGCTAAAGCTTTTTCTCCTACAGAGAAGGAACGAGACTTGATCACTTTGCTTGTTCACTTGGCATGACCGCGATTCTGCTTGTTCACTTGACATGACCGCGATTCTGCTTGTTGACTTGGTATAACCGCGATTCTGCTTGTTCACTTGGCATGACCGCGATTCTGCTTATTGACTTGGCATGACCGCGATTCTGCTTGTTCACTTGGCATGACAGCGATTCCAGAACATTTCAATTGGATGATTCTTCACGATGTTTTACATCATTATGAAATTGAAAAGGTCACGTTTACACTTGACAGGTTTCAAAACCTCGTGTTTGAAAAATCCCCAAAAGTTATACAGTTACATTTCACACTTTTTACTGTGCTACAGTAAACCGTCTTATTAAGTCATTAACAACTTATATACTTACTTATGTAAATATTACGAAACTATAAACAAGAGAATTTATCATCCCAAAAGTACGTAGGTAATGTACTCAGTAGGTTACAGGTGCAGCTGATGTGAGCGTGCTGCTGCAGCTGTGGCTACGGGTTCAATTCCCAGTTCGAAGAAAGTATTATCGGATTTTACTATCAGGAAAGTCTCAACAGCTTGCTTTCAGCCATTGTGCGAACATGATAACAGAATTATGTACTCCATGTTATACGGGATCAAAACATAAAATAATGTTTAGTATAATATAATATAATAATAAGTATATTTCAATAATTGTTTATAATGGATACACAACACATGTCTTATAGGCTATAATTTCTTGTTACAAATTAATTAGTCACCTGTAGCCGAACTAGGCGAAAGCCTGTATTTTGGCTATCAGCGCCAACCCCTCAAATAATAAACACTTAGGTAAATAGTTCAACATAATAATTCGATAAAATACAATCTCTATAAAATTAAAATTAAATTTACAAATGAAGGTTTAAGATAATACCTACGGGCTGCTGTCCGCAACTACACGTCAAAGCGCGTATTCTGAACACCTCTGCCAACCCCTACTATAGATCACCACTTACCTTCATACAACGCTCCTTACACACATAACACTTTTAGTTTGTCCACGTAAATAATAATAATACTACTGTCGCCAAAAAGCCTGACATAGTGGTGATAGATCGGTTAGCGCGCCACGCAATGAAAGTCGATGTTACCATTCCACATGACGAGAACCTCGTCAAAGCTGAGAAAGAGAAACAAATAAAATATCTCGACTTAGCTCACGAGGTTATCGACATGTGGAATGTGAGCTCGGCTGTCTTGTACCGATTGTCGTATCGGCCAATCGCCTGATGGCCGAAAGCCTCGATCAACATCTCTCGAGGCTCTCGTTAGGCGGTTGGATCAAGGGCCTGATTCAGAAGGCAGTACTCCTTGATACGGCTCGCATTGTGAGAAGTTTCCTGTCTCTGCAGCCCTAACCACCGGTAGTTTGGACCCTGCTCCCGACAGCGGCAGACCTCTATTTTTTTATATTTTTAAGTGTTTTTTTTTTATATTTTTTTAGTTTAAAAAATATTTAGAAATGTTACGAAATAAGAATTAAAATAAATAAACGAATAATAATATAATCCATAATCCAAAATATTGTAAACAAGTAAGTAAATGTTCAGTATAAGTGAACTCTTACATAACTTACAGGAAAATGAATGGAATGATGAATGAAAGATGCGTCGTCTCTTACGAGTACGTCACGGTAACTTACTATGCACAATAAAGGCGTGGTCAGATTAGGTAGTAAGTAATAGTAGCTGAATTTATTTGTGAATGAGTTTACTCGGGGAATTACCGCAGCGCTTTAGTGTATCACCAAATAGTGTAGCAGTGTCATTCAGGTTTGTTGAATGAGTATGACGCATGAAGTCGCCAAATTAGGCTATGAATAGGGAATCAAACGAATAAAGTCACAGGTATAATTTCAGCATAGGTATTTTATGATAAAGAATATGTAAGAATAGCCACCCGGGTGCTTGGCACTATCACATTAGTAACAGTGTCGCAGAGGCACAGCCATAGATATATGAAAGAAGGAGATATGCCCGGTAGTTGAAAATGTATCAGAACCCGATGTCGCTAGGTTGGCCCCACCACCGCGCCACTACTACACATGTAGTTCAATAAAAGCAATAGATACAAAGTCGCGCACACACTTGCAATTCATAAATCAGAACATACTACACAATCAATTATAAACCTTAACTCGTCACACACAGCGTGCATTTACCATGCACCGTACAACTTACTCACACAAAAACATCTGGCGCTATTATTGTGTTGTGCAAAAAGCAATTTATTTTACATATACGCTAGTGATTGACTAAATCGGAAAGTTATCGATACTTCCATTTATTAGTACAAGAAAAATTTGGGGTCCTGAAAATAAAATAAAAAATTATATGTCCAGAAAGTATTATATATTTTAATTAAAAAAAAATGTATATTAAAAAAAAAAAACACGAATCGATAAATTAAAACAATCCGGTTAAGTTGGTATAGGCTGTGAAACCATAGGAATTGTTGAACCCTGTTATGATGTGTTTACTCACTGACCTGTAAAGTGGAGGTATTTGTTCAGTACTTGACGTACTCTTAATTTTGGGATTGCTCATTCAAAAAGCCTGCGAGTTTTCTTTAGAGACTGGAACATTTCTGCCTTAAAGTGAATTGAGCATATGGTGCTATAATTTGTTGGGAACCAATTAGGTGGCCTTCCTGTGGCATCAATCCATTCTTTTTTTGTATTTGTATCTTTTGGGAAGCTAAAAAGGTACTATAAGAACTTATTTATCATTTACATAATAAGTATCTTAAGCTATAGTCTATAGTCTAGGAACTAGTTGGCCGCTGAGACAGGGGTGAGGCGGCAGTTCGCAACGCACGTACTGAGTAATGCGCCCCCGCTCCTCCATCCCACCGCTCACATACCTAAGGCGCGGTCAACTAGTTCCGCGCGGTCTATACTTCTTAACCTCACGATGAGTAAGCAGGTAGCAGGCAACAGGCGAATAGGCTTTTGTTTTTAAAAAAAAACCCTTAGTTAAGAAATAGTTAAATATATGAAAACAAACACATGCCATACTCATGCATAACAAATAAAAAGCATGAATATGTTGACTTATTTTAAGCAAAAATCACTAATATTTTATCTGACCCATACCGATTACTACAACGAATTCGAATCTTGTGGTGCATAGTTAAAGACTTTAGCGGAAGTAAAATACCAAAACCAAAAAAAAGTAAGGAAATAGCACGAAGATGCGATAATTTAAACCCAAAAACACTCCACCTAAACATTAATAAACTTACTTTACGACCGTTGGTTATGCATTTCTCAACTAGGTAAAATAATCAAAAACAGTAAAAAAGATTATTTTACATTCTCAAAGGTTTTCCAACCGTACTTAAACGTCATCTTTTCAAGTGTTCCAACCGGGCTAAAACGGTTGACAAATTGAAAAATAAACTATAATAGCAATATAATATTCGTTGGGCAATCGACATTATTATCGATAGCCTACTTTAGTGGATCTTAACCTCATCACTATCTCGCCGCAAGACACAGCGGCTGTACTATGCGACGCTCCGCGTAAATAAAGTATCGTTTTGTTATTTTTACATTGCTTGTCCAGTCGCTTAGCGACATACTTAAGGTAGTGGTTAAGGAGCCATGTATTTGCTGCAAAAATAGTACAGCCGCTGCGATATTTGAAAACAAAAATAACGTAGTAAAAGCAAGAAATATTTTACGGTTTGTTGTTTTTTATGATTTTAAAGATAAATACAGTAAAATACTTTTTCTTACATATGGTAAGTGATTCCGTGAGATACAAAGTTTTTAATATCACTTCGGTTTTTGCAGGAAACCACTGAACAACACGGCATTTTTATAATTTATCGTGACCACGGTCGAAAGCGTACTAGTTCGCGGAGACGGCCATTTGGCGAGTAAAGGCACAGCGTGCGCATAACGCGTGGACACAAACACGCCCCCATGCCACTTCTCCTGTTTTTTATATTTCTATGGGCACAGCACTAAAAACATAATAATATTCAATGCTCTACTCTTCTTATTTAATTATTTTGTTATTTATGTACACACAGTGAAATATTTATCATTGTCCTGGGCGACAGAGCTCTGCTCGAGTGACAATAGAAAAAAAATATTTTCCCAGAATGAGACCTAGCTAGATCGATTTTTCGCCCCCGGATACTTTTATCGAAATCATTAGAGCCGTTTTCGAGGACGTGGTTACAAATATTACATATTATATTTATTATTATATACAATTAAATATATATATTATGTACAAGTATATAATAAAAAATAAAAAGGGGAAGAGCTCATAGGGCATCAAAAAATTCGTCCACATCGCTGTCAATGGGAAAAGTGCCCAAAAGGCTGGCAGCATTGCCACGTTGGATGGCAATGCTAATTCTTTGGGCTAAAAATAGGCCAGCCCTCTGGTCCCGTGTAGAGTCGACCAACCGCTTGGCGATGTCCCGAAAAACTCGATGAGCACTCGGACCATATATACATATATACAAATACTGCTCATTGAATAGTATAGAACTATAGGATTTCTATGAAAAAGGTACTGCTTATTTCTTAAGAAAATAAATTTTCTTCATATATTTTCTTTTTTAATTTTTTCTGTGTTTCAATAGTTATTCTGTTATTCGGGGGAGAGACAAATCCAATGAATCAAACATCGTCAAAATCGGTCCAGCTGTTCTTGAGTTATAAATGGTGTAAATAACCCGACTTTGTTTTATATAATATAGATTAAACACTAAACAATTCAGTTGACTCTCTATGTTTTGCGAGCGGCGTACACAATTGTATTTACAGTAGGCACAATAGTATTATAAATTAAATTCAGAAACATTAAAAATTACTAAATTAATGAAGTGTTCACACATTCAGTAAGGTAGTTTAAGTTAATTAATATTGAAAAACACACACATTTATTACTTATTCAATTTATTGTCAAAACAGCTGTTTTTGGCGTTAACTGCTAAGGCGAACCTAGAAGTGTTGATTTTTTGATACAAAAATTCTGCCTCATCTGACTACAAATGTGAGAGATTCTCAATGGTGGCGCTAGTTGGCGGCACTACTCGCCTTAATGTATTACCTATACATACACATAACATAAACCTATGTACAGAGAGCAGTGGTGGCCCAGTGGTAACGGCCCCGACTTCCGAGTTGTAGGTCGTGGGTTCGAACCCAGACAGGCGCTTTACTAATTTATTTCATCACCACTGTTCTCGAAACGGTGAAGGAAAACATCGTGAGGAAACAATAAAAGAAAGAAAAATGTTCTGGAACCAAAAATTCGAACAGGAGGCCTTTGGCCCAGCAGTGGGAACGTCAAGAGGAAGCCTGTGTCCCAACAGTGGGAACGTTAAGAGGAGGCCTGTGTCACAGCAGTGGGAAAGTTAAGAGGAGGTCTGTGTCCCACCAGTGGGAACGTTAAGAGGAGGCCTGTTTCCCAACAGTGGGAATGTTAAGAGGAGACCTGTGTCCCAGCAGTGGGAATGGTAAGACGAGACCTGTGTCCCAGCAGTGGGAACGTTAAGAGGACACCTGTGTCCCAGCAGTGGGAACGTTAAGAGGAGACCTGTGTCCCAGCAGTGGGAACGTTAAGAGGAGGCCTGTGTCCCAGCAGTGGGAACGTTAAGAGGACGCCTGTGTCCCAGCAGTGGGAACAAGCTGATTATGATGACCCATAAACCTTCCGGTATAAATTCTCTAAATGATGGTGAAAACTACATCAAAATCCGTTGCGTAGTTTAGAAGAACAACGCGGTCACACAGACAGACGGAAGACATGTGTCATCTACCAACACGGACTGGTCCCGCGTGGTGGATTACGGCACGCTCCCGCTCACGGAGAGGAGAACACGAAAACCGAATTTAATTTATAATTTGTATAGCAGAAAGCACTGGTACCCACCAGCTAGTGTATACTCATTGTATTTAACCACACGAACCCAAAGACTCGCATATCTTAAATATAAAAATAATAAACATAATTTTAATTAAAAGTCTAAGTCTACATAAACAATCCATAAAGCATAATAAACAAACTGTAGAAGGACCTACAAGTGGCTGCGGTTTAGTGATTGCCAACAGACGTAATAGAATATTTTGAATGAATCAGTGTGTGTACCTAACTGCTAGACTTGGTGGCTGCATGCTGTGAAACACTGTCGTCTTGTCGCCAGTGGCAGCGGCTGACAGTGGCTGTCAAACTTTTTACTCCAGCTATAGATATGGGCTGAAAAAAATCAATCATGGAGATCATTAATTGTCACTCATTTATTCGGCTTTTGCACACGCGACGGCGCGTTTAGGTTCACTGAAAAAAAATTTAACGCGAAGATCGCGAATTTGTGCAACTGATGCTTATATTTAGGACTCGGCCTGACACATATCAAAGCGATGCGACGTCGCTGCGTTAAAATCACCGACATTTACCGAATTGTATGCTTATAATGAAATGTGCAAAGCTTTGCATTGTAACTATGTTTAATTCTAAGTTTACGATATCAAACAGCTGTATTTTGCTTTCACGATTTTAAAATTTTATTAGGTCAGAGGATAAAACTTATGACAACAAGCAATCTGATTATCCACTGACGCGTCCTGCTCCCCGCGCGACGTCATTGGGATTGTCCTTGAAATTTTCTGTCGGCGCGCGACGGGGCGCCTAGCCACTTTATACACGGCTTGTACACAAAACATTCCTATGAATCGCTATGAAAGTAATTACTGTTTCTTAAAGTGGATAGACTAGGCTAGATTACGAATTTTGATTTATAACACTAGATGACTTAGTTTTTTTTTTCAATAATAAAAAAGAACAGTTTGTTTATGTTACCGGCAATAAAAAACAATAAAAATATTATTTCAAAATCTAAAGCGATAACCCTATTTTTTTAAGCTATCTAAATATTGCTCTTCTTGGTCACTGATGTTATACAAAGTTACTTTATTCGTATTTCTGTCAGCAAATTAAACATGTTGAGTAACACTGGTCTGTGGTAATGACAGAGGTATCTGAAATAATTGTGCTCACAGAGTAATGGTCAGTGCAAATACCTTTGTTATTCTATTGTAACTTCCCTACGGGAAAGGCAGTAACATCTTTATTGATCCGTTTTTAACAAAACGTCGCGCCTTAAGGAGTTACACAATATGTCAATAAGTACCTACTGTACTCTTTTCCCATTAGCTGGGCAGAAGTCCAGACTAGAGGATGATACTAGAAATTTTCAGAACCCAGTAACACTAGCCGACCCGGGAATCGAACTCAAGACACACGGCTAGAAGCTTCACTTGCTACCTACTAGCCCAAAGAAGCGTATTTCTGACACTCGTTAGCATGGTATAAAGTAATAAAGTAAAATATGACCCCATTCAAAGCTCTTTAAACTTCTTATGCTTAGTTCAAATAACACAACATCTAAGTGTAGTCTGTTCAAAAAGTGTGGGATGAAAGTGTAAACAAACCCTGCTCAGGTTAGATTCTTACGCAATCACTCAATAAAGGGAATTAGTAACCATTTATCTGTATTTAGAAGGTATCAATTTTATATCTCACCAGTTTTTCAAACAATTATTGTTTGAAATTATCATTATTATTATCATTTCCTTTATTTCATTTATGTACATATATTTCACATTTTTAAATATTTTTTATAAAAACATGAAATAAAAAAAAACATTTAAAAATATAAAACATAGTAGCCCACCGGTATCGGGAACAGGGTCCAAGCTGCCGGCGGTCAGGGCTCCAGAGAGAGGAACCTCCTAACAATGCGCGCCGTGTCCAGAAGTACCGCTCTCTGAATCAGGCCCTTAATCCAGCTGCCCAACGAGAGCCTCCTTAGATGTTGGTCGAGGCTCTTGGCGATTAAGCCATTGGCTGATACAACTATCGGCACAATGATCGCTGAGTCCACATCCCACATGTCGACAACCTCGCGAGCCAAGTCAAGATACTTGATTTGTTTATCTTTCTCGGCTTTGACGAGGTTCCCGTCATGCGGGACCGTTATGTCAATTTATTATCATTATTATTATTATTTATTATTATCATTATTAAATTGGGTTGAAAAATCATCGACGTAAATTGAGGTTCTAAAAAAACTTTTTTACAAAAAAATACAACCGACTTCTAAAAACAACACTACAAAGTGAAAAATAACTATAATTTCGGAAGTCGGTGTCTAGTTAAATTAATTTTCGTTTTTTGACAGCGACTTCCGAAATTAAAGTTATCTTTCACTTTGTAGTGGTATTTTTTTGTAAATAAGTTTTTATTTTTCACTTTTTAGTTGTGGTACCTAACTACCTACCCCACACATTCTGCAAAAGAAAACAGCACATCATCCACATAAAAGTGGGGGAAAAATACGTATTATTGAAGCAAACTCAAAAACTACCCAAGCAAAGTTCATAAATTTTATATGGGACCAGTTGGTCCCATAAAAAAATGTTTGTTTCATACGAGAGGAGACCTCAAAGTTTTGAGGTATCCTCTCGTATGAAACAAACATTTTTCAAACCGGACGACTCTGTAAAAAGTTATACGTAAAGTATACTTACATAAAAAAACCGATACCGATACCGATACTTAAACACATGATTGTGCTCATGATAACAAACAACTTTTACTATGGGACCAAACCTGAAATCGCGAAAAAAAAATCAGCTGCTCCCTACATTTTGACGAGTTATGCGAACATGAATGTATGGGACAGCTGATTTTTTTCGCGATTTCAGGATCGGTCCCATAGTAAAATTTGTTTGCTATCATGAGTTTAATCATGTGTTTAAGGATCGGTCACTAATTACCAAGCACCCTATATAATATATAATACGTGTCGAATTGAGAACCTCCGCCTTTTTTATCGTCGGTTAAAAATTAACCTCAATTTCCAAATTCAAAACATCTTTAAGGTGATTTAAAATTAGAATTTCGGGTATTGAAACACTCAATTTGTAACTACAAATTGACATCCACAGATACTGTTGAGACGTTTGTTTTCCGATTTGTTTATACTTCCTTCAGATACGTCTGGAACAGACTATAGGTAATCTATAATCAGTCATTTAAGATCACTTATGCGATACAAAACATTTTCCTCATGCTTCTTGCGTCCATTAAGAACCCAGCGGATTGACCCGCGCGTACAGGTTTAAACACCTCACATAAATAAACAAGCATTTTCCTTTTATTATTATAAACATAAACAGGTTAGATAAAATATTCATGTGCAAGAGTAATTGCATTTAATGTTATGTTGATCTGTATATGCAATAATTGTGATTGATTGTAAATATAACCACCCATGTTATATTTACAATCAATCCCATGGACAAAACTTGAGCATGCTCACTTAAGAAAATATTCCTGTGAGAGCGCAGCTAGTGACAAACGAACATTGTGCGATCGAGTCGTGAGCCGTGCATGCGATTATCGCCTTTGTGGTGATCATGCGGAATTTTGGGTAGTGGTTTAATTTCACGACTAGTTTTTTTATTTGCTTCTCATTTACATTATGTAACTAACTTAACAGACGTATTTAATGAATTGATGATTTCGTGTCTTTTGTTTTTTTTTTTTTTTATATATATATAAAATTTGGAATAAACTGTAAAAACAAAAATTTAAAATAATTTATTTTAATTAGGCCTCTGAATCAGGCCTCCGCTAAAATGAACAGTATGCAGACATATCTTCTTTATAGCATATAGGTTGGGGAAAAAGTTTCTTCGCATTTTTTAAGAAAATTCAAAACATTTTTTAATATACATTATTTACATTTAACTAAAGTATGTCGGTACCATTTTGTTCGATAACTTTTTGCCATCTTGTAGGTAGGAACATGATCCCATTTCTTTAGAAATTTTGGGACTTCTGATCAAAATACCGCGACAAGTGGTTTTGGCAGTCCTCTCGTGGTGTTAACCTGACACTGCCTAAAGAATTCTGAAGAGACCGAAACAGGTGGAAATCTGAAGGTGCAAGATCAGGACTATACGGCTGATGCATTAATACCTCCCAGCCAAACTCTCTTAATTTTTGCTGAGTGGCTAAAGATGTGTGAGGTCTAGCGTTATCATGATGAAAAACCACACCCCCTTCTGTTGATTAATTCCGGCCGCTTTCTCTCAACTTCTTGCTTTAATCTCATCAGTTGTTCGCAGTAGAGTTCAAAATCGATGGTCCTGCCTGATGGTAACAGCTCATAATGAATAATGCCCTTCCAATCCCACCACACACACAGTATCACCTTGTTGCGAGTTAACCCGGGTTTCGCCACAGTCTGTGAAGCCTGACCGGCCTTTGACCACGACCTTTTTCGCACGTTCTTGTCGTACGTGATCCACTTTTCATCACCAGTTATCAGTTTCTTCAAAAATGGTTCGGTTTCATTACGTCGTAATAAAGAATCGCAAATGAGTACACGGTTCATTAGGTTTCTCTCAGTGAACTCGTGAGGTACCCAAATATCGAGCTTTTTTGTGTACCCAGTTTTTTTCAAATGCGCCAAAACTATTTTGTGGTGAATTCCCAGTTCTTCAGCTACGTCGTAAGTACTGATATGCCAATCTTGCTCCACTTTTTCAAAAATGGCATCCATTTTATCCGTAATAGGGCGACCAGAGCGACGTGCATCTTTGACATCAAAATTTCCGGATTGAAAACGCTTAAACCAAATTTGTGCTACTCTCACAGACACTGCACTGGGTCCATAAATATCGCAAATTTTTTTCGCGGCTTGCGTTTCATTTTTACCTTTTTTGTAGTAAAATTTTAAAATGTATCGAATTTCTTCATTAGATTCACTCATCTTGACAGTACGAAAAACAAATGAAAATCACACATTTTCCTAATTTGAATTTGGAATTAGGTTCTTTAAAATTTAAACTTTCAATGATACCAAAACCAGCCAGATACAAATAGTATAGCCAAAGAGATTTTATTTTATGTTCATACATACTATAATGCGAAAAGACTTTTTCCCCAACCTAATATTATAAATTAAAGCCGCTTTTCGTGTCTGTATGTTGTTCTTCTAAACTCCGCAACGGATCTTGATGTGGTGTTTATTACCATCACTTATTCCGGAAGGTACCTATTAAGAAATATGCTTTTGGTGTGGGATGCAACGTGTGTCGACACCCTTGCGCCATCCCATCTTCCTAGCACGGTGGGCTGTGCTGGGGCGGCTGCTGCGGATGCGGAAAACCTCAAATGGCGCAAATACTCCAATCTTATTGGGACTTATATTTTCGAGCCGTTTGGCGTTGAAACACTAGGGTCATGGGGTCCGAGTGCCCTCTTAGTTTTTCGAGACATCGCCAAGCGGTTGGTCGACTCTACACGTGACCAGAGGGCTGGCCTATTTTTTGGCCAAAGAATTGGCATTGCCATACAACGTGGCAATGATGCCAGCCTTTTGGGCACTTTTCCTGTCGACAGCGATGCGGACGAGTTTTTTGAGGCCCTATGATTATTTCCCCTCCTTTTTTATACTTGTAGGTACATATTATTTTTTAAGACTGTTAGATATTAAATTATGTAAATAAAATTAAGAAATCTCGATATTTTTCAAATCGTAAAAGAGGAAGGAGCTCGCGGCTAAGTAATAACAGCAGCACGGATCGATCCATCAGGTTAAGTTACGCTTGGATTTGGTCAGTGGATGGGTATATCATCTTTACATACCAAGACTCCTCCGTGCCTCGGAAAGCTCGTTAAGCTGTTGGTCCCAGTTGTCATTCGTGAAATTTTGACAGTCGTTACGGGTCGTAAGAAGCCCGAAAGTCTGATACCCAGTCTTACCAAGGGATATCGTATTACCCAGTTACTGGGTTGTGGAGGTCTGATAGGCAGTCCCTCTATGTAAAATACTGGTATTCAGCTACATCCGGTTAGACTGGAAGTCGACCCCAACATAGTTGGGAAAAGGCTAGGCAGATTGATTGATTTTCAAATCGTAAAAACTTTGTGATCAGGAACCCGTGATAACTAGCCAGGTAAGATCGGTATCGTTGTAATCAGTCAATAAGCTGTCACTGCGCATCATCAAGGGCCTATATTTTAAACAGAGCGAAACTTTTAACTGAAAAGCTTGAATTTAAAATAATATTAAATACTTTTTTTTTTTTTTTGAACCTATGAAAAGGCAATATATCTCCCAGAGTTTGAGTCACGTACCTAAAGCGCGTTGGTATACGTATAAACTAATGAATAAACATTGAATTAGGACAAGTTTTGTTACCTCGTTCGTAAATGTTTACCATAGAGGCAAAGCTTAAATGTAAACACTCTTTTCGTTCCAAACTGCAACGACCAACATTGCTTGACGACAAAAATTGCCAATTATTGTGGCCTTAGTACTTTTCAGCACAAAAACAACCACAAGGAACTCTGATTATAATATCTAGTTAGTCAAATTCAAAAGAATATTCGTGTATAAAAAAAAAGCAAAGCAAAAACCAGAACTCAAAATATTATATTCAACCATTCAAAAACTTGATTTCACGATTTGATCTGACCACTGCGCCGCCATCTTTTATTATTTGCATCATTTTATAATCACGTTTATTGATTGTATCAATATTTTATTTAAATTTTTATGGGACGTATCAGCTCGTGTGACGTCAGCAAGTTGGCACACCTACGAAGCAGCCCTCAGCACTGAATTAAGATAACTACGTCACGTAAGTTGCGGTATGCTGGTGTTTGACGTAGCTGTACTTAATAATATTTATGTCAAGACGTCACAGATGTAAGAACGGATACACTGAGTAAAAAATGTGAAATCAAACCAGTCTTTCAAACGCAAGACGTGATCTACAGAATACGTCAATGTTTTTATTTACGGCATTTGCGCAAGAGGATAAAATAAAAATAGATGATTCAAATGATTTAAAAATCATGAGCAAAATAGTCTCAGTTCAAATAGATCACTTCTATTTACTGATCATTTCCAAAGAGCCTGATTTTTATGATTTCCTAACAGGTACACAAGACTACAAATACAGCTACACAATTCCAGTATAAGCTGACCTCTCATTGTACGGAAATCCTATGCGAGATCGGCTTATACTGGAAATGTATAGCTTGTACGGTCAGCAACAGAAGTTGGTTAACACTGCTACTTTTTGAAATCATCGAAATTAACACAAAATGATTCGATAAACTGCTTTTTTTTCGTTTAACTGTTAACCAGTTAATGTTCTTAAAATTTTAAGTACTTCTGTTCCGATTTGAATTAAATATTTCGCTAATAATTAAGATTATAAAACTGCAAGTGTTAATTACTACAGCTATATATTACGCTACTATTACGTAGCTTAGTAGCGTATATATGTAAATAAATATATAAAAATGTAGCCGTGTGTACATTTCCGATGAACCCAAAACCTTAAATACTATGTGCAGCTGGTGCTACGAACTCCTGACTAATGACTGCCTGTGATGGTAAATATTATGGCGGGCAATAAAGTGATTTATCTCATGTTTATGACAATTCACACTATGGTGCCAATACTTCTTAGGTATTAATAAGGTATTTTTACAAATAAACATTTTGTTGAACATTAACTTGACATCCTTGGAACATGCACTTTATAATGCAGGCAACGAGTTTGAAGAGCAATGCATAGTCACACCAGAAATACCGTTATAAAGTTAATTCATGACAAGCTATATGCCCCCTGGCATCCATCCACAGGCAAAAATTACGAAATTTCATACAAATTTTTATCCCCTATTTAAACCCCTTATAAATAAATATAAAATAAATAATACACACATATGTGTTACAGACACAATATTCTAGTTTCAAGTTATCTTGCCGCGCCCCAACGGGGTTATGTACTCATTAGTTGTAAGCAAAGCCTGTAACTGTGTGTAACATTGTGCCTGTAACATTGTGCAATAAATAAATAAATATTATAACAAACAATAAAACATAAAAAAAGTAAAAACCGACTTCAAAAACCAAAAACGAATAAAATAACTTTCATAGTAAAAAACTTAGCAGCTTCTGAAGTCGGTGCCAAGCTAAGATGCATTGAAGAACTGAAGACCCCGATTTCAGAAGTTGTTAAGTTTTTTACTATGAAAGTTATTTTAAAAGTTTTTGTTTTTTGAAGTCGTTTTTTATTTTTTTTAAAGTAAATTAATTTTTCCATAAGTCCAAAACGAACGAAAAGAAGAATCATCAAAAATCGGCTTAGAAATGCCGGAGATACAGTACATTTATGCAAATAACTTCGTACATAAAACTAATTATATAATGTATTACATACTAAAACTTTTCTGAAAGTATGTAAATTACGTTAGTGAAAGAATCATCAAAATTTGTTTTTTTAGTTTTTGAGAAAATCACGGACAAACAAAGATACATACATACTTACATACATACATACGGGTCGAATACAGAACCTCCTTTTTTGAAGTCGGTTAAAAATGTATCTCGTAACCCTGGCATCAGTTAACAGCGAATCTTTCATAGAGCAGAGCTGTACCTAAGAGTTATAATCATACCAGTCGATGAAAGTTTACTATGGAAATCCCGAAATACCAGTTGACCGTTAAATGAGCAGTTCATACAGGAACCCGTGCTCCTGTTACTGCCTCTACTCATCCGTACTTATTGAACAATTCCCGAATCAATGAAGTAGATCAGTGGTCCTATAACTAGCAGCACGTAAAGCATCATAAGTCTGTTGGACTCCTTAGCTTGCTTAAATTGGTCCTATCGCAATTTCATGCAGGTCAGCTTGGAGTTGCCGCTCGTGGTGGACACGTAATGGGTGCGCACTTACTCCTAAGTCATAGTTGCATCATGTTAAAGAAACTGCACACTGTTCATGAGGTATCTACATACAAATCACATTAATAGATAAGTTGGAACTTCGCCCAGACAGTATTTAGCGCTGAAAGATTACGAGAGAAACCGAAGTAAAAGTTAATTTAACGAGCGATGCCGAGGGAATCGTAAGTGATATTTTCACCTGGCAGGACGGACTCGGGTAGATGGCTATACGTGTGTGTATTGATTATGTAGTCACTAATGTAGGATACGCTTAGGAAAACTAAAATGAATCAAGTTTGCTAAAATCTGGTGCCAATTATTATACTCCTTTCACACATAACATAACATCACACCCGAATTTAACCGAAGGGTTGGGCAGAGCTGTACCTACAGTACACCCACATTCGGGGGCGAGCCTACAGGCATCAAGGCACAAATTCAGTTTTCTTTCATTGTTGTGAAAATAGACAATTCAGTAAAACAAAAACCGGTCAAGAGCGAGTCGGACTCGCGCACCGAAGGTTCCGTACCATCATTTATATGTAATTTTTGTTGATGATTTGTGAAAAACTGTGCTATTTAGAGACATCGTTTTATTTTTCCTGTAATCTACACATAAACTTCTATCACATAGAATAATTTCACTTTTTCCTCTATGCAAACTTCGGAGATAAGGTGGGGGAACGGTATTTTTTAAATATTTTTTCATCAAAAGTCGAAAACTGTGCGGCCTAAAAAAAAGAAAAAAAATGTTTGAGAATGTGCAAACAGCGCTCTTTCATACGACACCCCACATGCCCCAGTAGCTCCACTTCGAATTTTTAAGACCCCCTTTCAGTCCTTGCTGCAAAAAAAAAACATATATATTTTTAGTTCTTTCTTATTTGTAAAATAGTTGGGCAAACGTCCTCTAAAACTGTTTCAAATTTCAAGTTGATAGTAGTTCTTGAGATATCCAGCTGTGACAGACAGACAGACTGTCACACCATGAGGGTTCCTTTTTACCATTTTGGTACGGAACCCTAAAAACATGGCACTCAGTTAAGTATGCCAACACAAGGCAATAACTACAGAATCATACCTACCTCAAAGTTGATAGATATATACATACATTATACAATGAAGCCATCAAACTTCGATGACCAATCCCGGTAGGACGATGAATACGTTCCAGACAATTTTACCAGACGATGTCATTTCCCGGCATTTTTCAGGTAGGTACAAGCGTTATATTGGCATCACCGTCTCTCAAGGGGTTGGAAAAGTATGAGGTTTTGTATGCGCTTGTCAAAATTGTCAGTATTACGTGTCTTGCAAGGTTTTTCTGCTAGAAATTAGCTGTATCCAATTATATCAAAATATTTTTATCAAACAAAAGACTCTAACAAGACTAGAAACAACTACTCAACCAACCATGAAACGCATGTATGACTCCTCACTTTTTTGTTAGGGATTTTACTCGAACCTAATTGTTATGTCCAGCTGTGTATATGTTGACAAAACATTAGTAGGTGTGTCTGCACACAATCGTCTGAGGAAAATTGGTCTATTATGTATGACAAATATTTTCCGTTCAAGTGTTTTCCCGGTTCAAGTCTGAATGCTGAAAATGACGTGTTCGACGTAAGACTACCCACTGTTGTTTTCCGCCAGCTGGAGTTAACGTAACATTTAAAAAAAAATTACTTAATAATTTTTAAGGGCCAAAGATTAAGGTAAGGGGATTAAGGTTTTGCAGATTAATTCTACGTTTTTAATGGGATAATCTCTATATCTTCTTCACAATCATCATTTGCTATAAACCGAAACTCTATTAAATACTTTCTGTACAGATTGTATGATCGGCACTTCAGCGTACTTACACAATTGAATATAAATTCCAGGCTGTAAGTTAACAATGTGAACCCGCTTAAAACAATCCTAGGCTAAAGTACTTCATACCACACATATGTAGTGATAATAGCAAGTACTTGGCTCGACTGCAAGTGATATCAGTGCATATCTGGGGTCAACGGCCGCTTGCACCACATCGCGTCGCTTGCATTGCGGGTGTGGTGCGCACGCGCACCGCGGAGGAAAACCCACGGCGCACGGGATTACCACGGGTGAGAAGCGGTAGTATGCCGCCGTGAGAACTGTAGAAATGTGTGCGTGGGAAGTATTAAGAGTGGCGATCGTTTGTTTTTACTTGTATGAACTCAAACTCAAAGCATTTTAAATTTCAAATAAACCAATTACAGGCACTTTTGAATTGTCAAGGGGAGGGTCAGTCAGAAAGATGAAGCTAGTTGCCAATTGCAAAGCGTAGTAGGTACCTATGGAGAAGAACGGGTAAGAAACTCCACGGACACTCTTTTAAATCAAAATATGGTTACATAATTCATTTTGAAATTATACATATGGGAACGTTGCAAAACGTTAAAAGCGTCCGTAATAAAAATATAAAAAAACATTTCAAAAATTAAATTAACATAAGCCGTGGCAGCGAAGCAGCCTCCACTGACAGCGCCCGTTCACGAAACTGACTCATGGATTAGCATCATTCAGCTCAACCATTTTGAAGGGAGCTAAATGAGCCATCGAACGCGCCACTATCAGCAAGACATTAGAGTATACATTATGTTCAAGACAAACATAAAGTTTGCAGGTCCTTGGAGCACAGTTAAGCAATAGCTTAAGAAATTTAATCTAAACATACCGATTTATTTATGTTGGTACTTTATTTTCAGCAGAAACTTCAAAACTTGCGTTTTATTTTTATTATTTTTTTGACTAACCTGTAAATTACAAAAGCTTTAGATTTTTAAAGCCAGGGTGCGAATTTCAAAATTCTGCTACAAGTTCATTTCGAGGAATATAACCTTCAACATACACACACATGCATATAATTACAGACTATAATTATAATTTAAACGGTAATGTACAATAATTATATAATAACACGTAATAATAACAAATTAATACGACACAAAAAGTAAAACATTTCAGTATC
Source organism: Cosmia pyralina (assembly GCA_946251885.1). Taxonomy (NCBI): domain Eukaryota; kingdom Metazoa; phylum Arthropoda; class Insecta; order Lepidoptera; family Noctuidae; genus Cosmia; species Cosmia pyralina. Next base: position 1,008,908 of record OX276350.1, on the reverse strand, counting down.
CAGTTTGAGTACAGATCACGAAACCCGATATTAATTATTCAAAAAAATATGAAAAAATAATAAGCGTAAATAAAACAGGTTTTTATTTATCACAAATTTTGTAAGAGTTCGAGCGCACTGATAAAGTCTAAACAAAAAATGTTGTAAAAATAAACTCACACGAATGGTAACTAAGAACGAAATCAAAACAATTACAGATTATATTGCAAGCGTCATTTTAGCGGCCCAGCGCGAACGCAACATTCGCGCACGCGAGTGTACACGTTTGGCAGACCCACTTACAAATGGACTTATTAAAACTTAGTAAACGAATAGCATTACCAACGCAAACCTAGTTTAATTGCTTCAATTATTATGCGAATTATTTATTACAACAAAAAATTGTATAAAATACATTGTCAGTCTTAATCTTCAAAATTAAGCAATAATTTTTCGAACAATACTGTGTGTGTGTTAATAAAGAATATTTTTTTTTTTTCAATTCAATCTTTTATTTCGGTAATCATCCATATTGTATTTAGGTTAGTATTAGAACTTACAAACTATGCTAGTGTTAAAATCAAAATCAAAACTAAAATTAAAACTTAAAATCAATATTAAAATCAAAATAATATGGTTAATAAAGGCTATTAAAATTGCAATGGGTAAAGTCCCATTATAAAAACTTGTTGAATAGATGCATGCGCACTCGCGCGCAGAATGATAAGTACTAGTACTTAATTAAACAAAACGATGCAGTTTTATTAACGACTCGAGATGAATATTGAGGGATCGTTGGACGTTTGCCATAAGTTTGTAAGGCTTACCTAAGGCCAGATCGATCACCTAGCCATAACATACTGTTGACAATCCTGAAAGTACTTTTTTGAAGTTTGCTAGATGAACGGGTCGATCCATCAGGTTAAGCTACGCTTGCCGGGTTTAGTTCGTGTATGGTCGTCTCGGTATGTAAAGATGGTCACCCATCTTTACATACCGAGACGAGGAGTCTCGGTATGTAACGTGCCTCGGAAAGCATGATAAGCCGTTGGTCCCGGCTGTCATTCGTGGATCTTTGACAGTTGTTACGGGTCGTCAGTAACTAAACAACAGCTGCGTACCGTTACAGCTGCTATAACTGGTCATGGGTCATTTAATAAACACCTCTTTGTCATAGGAGTCACAGACAGTCCACTGTGCAGGGCCTGCATGGAGGCCGACGAGACAGCAGATCATGTGCTTCTAAACTGCCCGGTGGTCGCTGCATACAGGGCAAAGTACTTCGGTAACCCCAGGTATCCTCCGTGAGGTTGTCAGTAATATCAAGGCGCTGCTGGCCTTCTTTGAGGAGCTGGGGTGGATCGAATAATCGATTTTCCCACCTATACCTACGCAAAATACGCGCACTGACGTGGAGTTGCGGATATCAGCCCGTAATAATCTACGGGTCGTCAGAAGCCCGAAAGTCTGCAACCAATCTTACAGTCATACTACCCAGTCACTGGGTTGTGGAGGTCAGATAGGCAGTCGCTCCATGTAAAATACAGGTATTCAAATGCATCCAGTTAGACTGGAAGCCGACCCCAACATAGTTGGGAAAAGGCTAGGCAGATTGATTGAGATGAACCGAATAATAAGCATAGTGGGACTGGGCCGGAGATGTCTGCCACATGTCAGATGAGAAATGGGATGGGACCCAATTGGAAGAAGCACCGATTGAATCCCCTCCCATTAAACGTACGACAACATCGTGGCAGGCCAAGGCGAAGAAGGCGGGACGAGCGAGCTTGGCTTGAAAGAATTGTGTGGAAAAGGGAGACGGGGGCGTCTGCCCTGCAGACGGACAAAAAAGACTAGATTAGATTAGACATACATACACATACATAAATACACCTTCTTCCCATGAGGGTAGGCAGAAACTACAGAATGCCACCTGCTGCGATCCTTACATACTACTTTTGCCTCGTTTACGTTCATACATCTGGTCATACACGCACGCCGGTTGCGAGTACTACGCACCTGACCTTTCAGAAGAACATCACCAATAAGGTCACTATATGTCTTCCTAGGGCGACCCTCCCGGCGTTTCTACTCACATCTGCCTTGTAAACCTTTTGTTAGTCGCTCTTTCATTTATCCTCTCAACATGACCATGATCATGATGATGATTATGATGATGATGACTTATGATGATTAGATTAGATGAAGCGCCAAAAACTACAAATTATTCATTAAGAAATTAGAACACCTTCGTTCTTTTTACAAAACGAGGTTTTTCTTAAACCGTCGAGCCAGTTTTTGTAATAAGAACCTAGCTGAGCTAGAAATACAGTTCTTTATACAAAACTGACAACTTAGTCCGGTACTAAGTTGCTTAATGCTTAATGTGTCGGTATAAAGTTCGAAATTCAAAAAGGCTCCATGGTTTAAACCTGGGTTTGAAGATGAACCTTGTTTTGTAATAAGACGGCTTAAGATTAATTTTGTGTTTCTTCTTAGTGTAGTAGGATAGAAAACGCCGGCCTCATCAACTTCCTGAATTAATTAATATCAGTTACGACAGAGGAAGAGAGGAGAGGAGGATTTATTGTGCTTAGTTTACTACTTCGAACTATCTGTAGAAAATCCATCTTGTCTGTACACATGTTAATTGTCACCCTATGATTATGAAGTTCATTTGTTTATAATCTATCTCGCGAGATTATACTTATATAAACTATAAAAAAAAATGTACAATTTAACGCATTATTTTTCGATGGTTTCTATCCATGGCAAATTGACAAATTTTGAATGAATCTGCACTTACCGACAGGATTCACAATCTGTCCGAATTTGCACTCGTAAAATTGTGCATCGTCCCTGATTGGTACGTACAGTTCATAGTTTATCGACAATTTACAATCTCGCGAGATAGATTATAAACTAACGGTGTTCACAAACTGACAGAGATAGAGATAGATTTATATTCTACTCTAAGAAAAGAAGTTGTCATCAAAAAAATTTTGACGTAGACAGGTCTTATGACAAAAATAGGATGACAACATCACTGCGCTCCTAGCTTCCATCCTTGCAACTGACATCCATGTGAATACGACTAACTCTGTTTTGACTTACGCAGGGTGGCGACCTGTTTAATTATTCAAGTAAATCCGCTTAGCATAAGGTCTCATTTCAGCTTAAGACACAAAAGAAATTGTAATCGTTTCTCGTCATTTCACTTAGATGTCAATAAGTCAGAAAATAATAAAGTTGAGCCTTCTTGTAGACGAGCGACAGCTGGTCACATTGTGGCTGCCATTTAACCATTCGATGGAAGTATTTTTCAAATGGAATATATGTATATAAAAAACGAGACACGTGTATCTTTTGTATGTATAGTATTCAGGCTAACTGTGCACTAGGCAGACTTGCTGTAGCAGCCAATCCGACCTACTTGACGATAAAAAATAAAAGAATATAGAGCGTACTATCGACATAACGGATGCCTTTATACCATAAAGTTGCTTTTTGCGTACACTGATTCATTGAAGAAACCCTGCCCCTTGGCCATTCCAATTTTGAAACAAAGGACCCAGATGGTCCTTTGTTTCAAAATTGGAATTTGATGGGGTTTGTTGATGGTACATGAAGTTTCTTGTCCTTTTTTCTCCATAGGAGCATAGCTACTGTTCTTTGAAATGGGCAACTAGCTAAATTAGCTAGCCAAATTCCCAAAGAGTCGGTCAGTCCGAAAAATGAATTTCTGACTGACTCTTTGGAAATTTGGAAGTGCTTGTAAATGGTTTAATTAAAATAAATGCTTTTAGTTTGTGTTTGTTTTTTATTATTATAGCGAGTCACTGGAGCCCGTGCACTGAGCAGATAGATTAGCACTAGTGTAAGTTGTGGATTTCATTGTCTTTCGAAATTAAATAATAAAAATAAAATAAATAATACCTATTTCAAATATTGACCATCTTTAAATTTTTGGTCGACCTTGTAAGATCCGGATGTATCAACGCTAGACAGATGAAATACGTTGTACAGTGTTGTTTTAAAACAGCTCGGGTAACTGAACCAGACATAAGTGTTTAAAAAAACTACTATCATCGTCACTGTTCGGTGACGTCACACAGGAAATACTAATTAAACCAAATCGTTGTATACCTACTTACGCATTTAGCAGCAAAAACTGGAATAAAATTATGCACTTAAATTCTCAAACGACAATTTTTAACTTCTTCATTGTCTTTCTGCGAAGCAATTAAGTTGTGTTTGAAAGTACAGTCGTAAAATTGTTCAGAAGGCCAATTCTCGTACTTACTTAAAAAACTTTCAAATTCAAGTCGCAATCTCATCTCAGCGACAATCAATGTCAGTGACTTGTCAAAAATAAAGGAAAATTTACTGCATTTTTGACAGATTGAGACTGTTTATAATGCGATCGATCTTATAAAAACGGAAAACGTCCCTCTGTGACTGTGCTTGAAAGTGTGATTCTGCTAATTGATAACTTAGCGACTTAGCCGCTTGAATGTCCCGACTACTATAGTAGCCTCGCTGACTTTATAAAAACAACGTTAAAAAAAATACCTACTTTGATTGATTAATTAATTAACGAAAAAAACTTTCTGACAGCGGGCATTCAAGTAGTGTCTTGCATCGGAATCACAAATTTCGTCCACACTGTATTAAAACATATTTTAGCCTATAAATGCCGCAACACGTGATGAGCTCGTGTCCAACTGTCCAGGATTCACGTGTGGTTAACAAAGAGAGCTTCAAATCAGTACCCTTGCATGGTACAGTCAGCACGCGTCTGTAGTAACACAAAGCCTGTGAAATAAAAACACCTGCAACGTCAAACTGTTGCCTTTGGCGTGCGAATGACTGTACCGTTTAAAAATACGAACCAAATCTTCAAACCATAGTCATCCAGCATCCTGGTTATCTCTTAGCGGTATGAACTTTATGAGAAAAGTTCACGTCGTGGTAATAATATTAATTGCCAGTCAGCTATGTGGTAGCAAGTCTGGCTGTCCACTTTCCACTGTCCAGTGCCCAGGTTGTATCGGGAGTACATTTTGGTATTGCCATTCACGGAAGTAATCTTAAAGGAGTCTGTCCATTACACCGTACCATACAATGACCGTGCTAGGAACGTGTCAGGCAAAAAAAAATATCTTGCTGTTGAAAAGTATTCGATTACCATTCCGTCACCAACCAATATCGTCGCGTGCCATGCACGGAGCGTTAACAATTTGTTGCCGTATTTTTCCGGTGCTGATACGCTCCGTGCATGGCACGTGACATTGTGAAACCGGTTATAACCGCGTATGATGATCATCTAAACCAGTTATAAACGGACAATTTTCTAATACCCATTGAAAAGCAAATAATTCGTGTAGGAAATAATTTTTCAATACACTTTCTCGAAAACTGGTTCATATCGCACTACGATTAGGTGCACAATGCAATATATTTCACACGCGTGCAATTTTTTATTTTCCAACACGTGTGCGGGAATAAAAATTGCCACAGATAACTTATACCTATACTTAGTCCAAATTGGTTCAGTGCCTCTATTCACACCGTCTCTATTCGGAGGTGAATGTTTTTTTTTAAATCTCGGCAAAGAGTTAAGCGTCTTTACGGCGTTAGTATTTTTTGAATATTTAAATAATGTTTAGAAATAGAATATCATCAAAAACCATGATTATTACAATTAAAAAAACGTTTATGAACAAATTAACATTTATTTGTGTTCTAAACTCAAAAATATTTGAATAATCTATTTTTCATATTATATTAGGCTGTTTATCGGCTTATAAAGCTTTTGCTTCTCCTTCAACCTGGCGAAAGCAAAGCGCGGAAAAAAAAGAAAATTTAAATCATAGTTAGTTTCCTAATAATTCATGACAAAAATATTTTTCTTTATTTTATTTTATTTCTTCAAAAGTGTATTGAAAAACGTTGTTTGATACACGTGGACATTTGTTGTTGCATTCGAGGCGGAATTAACACCCGAGCCGTATTGTATCAAAATGTACTATTCTCAACAAAAATATTCACTCGATTTTCCTGATGCATCTGACCACAGAAATCTAAATAATAGTGCCTTATTATTTAGATTTCTATGCATCTGACTCACGCGAAAACACGGGAACCACCGTAAGGCCTCTGCCTCGAATTTTGCGCATTGTCTCGCCCCGCTTCCGCGCCGCTGTTTTCGAGGTCCGGTCCATTTGTTTTTATGCATAAAATCCTGCCGCACCCGCGCCGCCGCCGCTGCCGCCCCGCTGCCCGCAAAATTCGAGGCAGAGGCCTTATGCACGTGTAGGATACGCTGTTGATACATTCTAGTTGGCATAGTTAGTTCTCAAACTAAACTCAAGAAATGGCTCTATAATAATGTTTCTACACTACAGGTGAATTCTTAAATTATAAGCTAAATACAAAATAATTATGCTATCTTATTAATGGCAGGTATTTAAATTCATCAATATATGATCTCACTAATTTATAAAATTGATTTAATATTTTCTTTTTATTCACATGATCTCAGTACCTAGTAATAAGTCTTTTTGTTTATATTTTTATTTTAATGTGTTTTTTTTTGCATGCTGAAAAAAGTAAGCAAAATAAACTAAACCAAAACAACTACTAACTACCAACTAACTATTTTAAATTTAAGACCTTTTATGTACCATATTTTATGCAAATAAAGATATTATATTCTATTCTATTCTCTTTCCGTACCTGATCCTGATGTTTATAGATTTGTTAGATGTTCATAGTTCATAGTTTAAATCACACTAGAAACCAACATTAATTTAACGGAAACTTTAAATTAATGCTGTCACTTTCTTATTGATACAAAATGTAAGGGATGGCATGAAATTTAAAGTCTCGGTTAAACTAATGTTGGTTTGGTGCAACGCAACGATTGTCTACCAAAAACAAAACACTCACAGTAACAGTGCAATATCTCCTTTGACCGATCTTCCAGCGGACATGTAGAGGTCCATGTTAATCAGTAGACCTGTGTACTAGCTCACTCAGTGAAACAATGTTTTTGAACCTCTCTGGGGAAAAACCAGCTATGAAGGTCAGGTTACGTAACAGAAATTCTTCGTTAGGTCTACAACAGACATGCTCCTTGTAGCTCATTATTGCAAAAAACTAGATAATCTAGTCATACCGGTTGAGTCTAGTTCAAGATGGATGCTGGTATCGATCACTCATTAGTTTCCACGGTTCCCATGTGAGATTATTGTGTGTTATTAGATTTGCAGTATACGTTCGATGTAGGTAATCTTCTCACATAAATGCAGATGGTTTTTACGGGTGGTAATTTCGCCATGTTTTAAAATGTTGCATCCATGTAGTTTGGATTTCTTAGTTATTAAATGTGGACACAAATGTCTCATTATCAGTAATATATGTACATACCTATAAATGTTTGTTCGGTGTGGCCTACGGAACCATCCAAAAGCTAACGCACAAAGCCACTTGAACCGATGAAATGCTGTCATTTCATGTTATGTGCAAAATCTAATGCAACTTGCCACACTTTTCCTCATCTCCGCAGCATAAAGATGGTAAATAAATTCCCAATGCATGCTGATGACGTCAAAAAGTGCGCTTACGGTGCGCAGGATACTTTCTGATGACGTCAGTCTAATGATATACGCGATTACAAGAATGTGGTTCACCTGTTTGACGTGAATGGTGGTGATGGTAGCGTCACCAAAAGCGCCTACGGTAAAAAAAAAACAAAACAAGAAAAGTAGAAGTTATACCTGCGTACAGTTTTCTTTCTTTCAGTAAAGAATATGCTGAAAATTGACAGAATCGAAGATTCGAAGAAATTAGAAATAAATATTATAAGTATTTATAGTTTACCAGCTGACCCGACCAAAATCCTCAATCTTGTCCAAATTTCAATAGTTCATAGAAAAAAGAAAGCCGGCCAAGTGTGTGTCGGACCATGTGTGTGTGTGTGTGTCGGACCATGTGTGTGTGTGTGTGTCGGACCGCACAATGAAAGGTTACGTAGTTGGGATGACTTATCCCATCAAGAAATTTATCTAACATCATAGTTGAAAAACATGTTCTCCCATGGAAACTGCAAATGAAAATGTAACTTGGTCGACTATTACTTGTTAACTTGTAAAGGCTACTTTGCTGTGATAGTTTCCCTAGGTAAACTACTGCCGTGAATTTTTTCACATAACCAAAACGAACTATTTAGCTGGAAGAGGGGGGGGGGGGGGCACTTCACTCCAAAAAAAAATAGCACTTTAAACCTGAATCGAACCACTTAAACACAGTGATTAATAATGTATACCCATGCCAAATTACAGTATTCTAGTACAAGAGTCTCTGAGCTGAGGCGCAGACAGACAGACGGACATGGCGAAACTATAAGGGTTCCGCAGGTTTTCGCGGATCTAGAAATGTATGATTATGTAATGTGTTGAGCAATAAATATTTGAATTTGAATTTCTTGTTGTCTACCGAACCCTATAAAGGACGAGTTTGTCCCAAATTTGAAAAATTTCCCGGCAAGTTTTAATTTTTTTCAATCCATAAACGAAACGACGAACGACGGGATATTACGAACGTTTTAAAATAAAAAAAATTCAAATCGGTCCAGCCGTTCTCAAGTGATGCGCTCACCAACGAACAGCATTTCAAAATTATTCCTATGATTCTGGTAATTAAATCTGGACTATTTTACTATTACCAAGATTTGAGTAGGACAACATCGCTGAACTTTGCTGGACGCGAAGACCGACTTTGCGCTTTTTTTACCATCCTCGTGTATTGCATGGTATAGAACAGTAATTGCACATTTTCCTTTCTCCCTTCAAAAGTTCAAATAAAACAACACACACACACACACACACACACACACACACACACACACACACACACACACACACACTACACACAACACAACACACAACACATTAATAAAACTTGTACTACTAGGTTTGGATAGGATTTTTACCAAAAAGTTAAGAGATAAGAAGCTAATAAAACGATGCAATAGATAAATAACTAGCTAAATGATGATTGAATGATGATGATGACAAGGACCCCTTTTTTTCAAAACCATAAAATAGTATAGGTAGTTTAATCAGGAGGCAACACTGACTCGCTGATCAACATTATTTTAATCTTAAACACTAACATTTAAAAACCGCGTCCCGTCAGCCTCCAAACTTTCTACCTATAAAAAATATCATACGATATTCAAATCGCTACCCATCTCAAGATCTGCGTAACATGTTGTGATCTTTCCTTGTATATTTACATGAATTTCCAAGAAACATAATTACTTACTCAACACTTTTTATACATAATGTGTTTGAGTCACTCTCAGACGTAATATAGCGGTACTTGGACCTTGAGAACATGTTCACTGCCAAGGTTGAGGAAAAGGCATCGTTGATGAAGTTTCCTGCGGTTTTGCTTTATTAATAATACCTAATCAGATAGACCGTGAGAGAAGAACGGTACTTAAAACCACAATTTAAGAGTCAACGACTAATTGGAGGAAAGAGGATTTCAAGTTCATTGAAAGTCAAAGTCACAATGAAAGTGACCAGCTTCATGGGTGGTTTTTAATCAGTAAAAGTCTGACACGCCCTCCCGCTCTACCCAGAGCGGGAGAAGTCATTTGATGATTTCCCATCCACAAAAAAAAAAAAGGTCCAGCCAGAGCAGTATAATTTATGTAACTGCAGAGATGATCAGTCAAATCCATCCAGCTTGCTAGCTCCTGCACTTTTAAAGATAAGGCATGCGGACCACGGATGGTGATACTGAAGCGGGTTTTTTGTCTTAAAATTTTGAAAGTCACGAAACATTTTCAACTTTATTTGGTGACCAAGATACTATTTCTTTATATATTGCCAATGCGGTTTACTTTCTTACTGCAGGGCAGGAATAATCAAAAATTCATCACTACACAAGAAAAAAAAACTTAACATAATAGTCTTAACATAATAGGCATAGACGAATAAATTGCGCCGAAAGCTATGCTAATGCACCTCGTATGTTGGTTTTCTTCGCTGTTAAAACTAGACATGGCTACAAAAAAACAATAACAATCCCATATTTTATAAAAATTTGCATGAATATTATTGACGGAAAATATTGGAATTCCCACAGCGGTAAATACAATTTAGACACAAGTTTTTTTGAACATTAATAATGCTATAAGAACGTGGTGTTAGAATATTTATTTTATTTTATTTATTTATAAAGGTACACCAACAGCTTCTGTATACAGCATATCAAATAAAAGTAGGTAAAAAGTCATAGACTTATACAGTTGCCAATAACAGGTGAACCAACATTCACAAGTAATGATAACAAGGTAAAAACAAAAAGTATAAAAATTTAAATGGTAACAAACTATTGATAAAATATTGATACAGCTCACTGACCCATAAGGGGATTTTGACTCGTGTATGGATGTTTACCGGGAAAGGCCGATGAATACGTACCAGTTAATTGTATAGGTATTACAAACTCGATCGTATCATTGATACTTACTGCTGATTATCCAATATTCGTTTTTGTGCACAAGAAAAAGTGGCAATTTATAAGCATCTGTAGTTTTTGCCACCTAAGCCTAGCCTAGTTAGGGTTCCTTAGCCAAATGGCAAAAACGGTACCCTTATAATTTCGTCATGTCCGTCTGTCCGGAAGTCACAAAGCCATTTTACTCGGAGTCTATTATCACTATATCGATAAAAATATGAAAGGTGTATTTCAGTGCACCGCTAATAAACAATGGTGCAGCAAATTACGAAAAAAATAATTAGGGGTGGCAGTGTGGCACTCCACATATATGTACAGAAGGGGCTCGTGGCTGAATAATAACAGCCGCACGGGTCCATCGAAGGTTAAGCTGCTCTTACCGCGGTCGGTTCGTGGATGGGTGACTATTAATTACATATCGAGACCTCTCCGTGCCTTGGTCCCGGCTGGTACCGGAAGCAGCTGAATACCGACTAGTATTCAGCTGCGTCCGTTAGGCTGGAAGCCGACCCCAACAGAGTTAGGAAAAGGCTAGGCAGATTGACTCCCCATACAAGTAAAAAGCGGCCGAGACAAGATAGCATCCCTCTTCCGAAGGCCTCTTCCGAAGGCTAAACTCAAACCTGACAACATTCCAGAGATGTCATGATATCGACCATCCCCTCTATGTCATGTTTTCAACCTATCCCTCCAGTCCAGCGTAAACCCTGAGCAAATGAAAACTTCGCAAGTCACTCCCATCCCTAAACCAGTCGCTTTCATTTACAAATACGTGAATATGTCCTTAACTGATGCCCAACACGGTTTTCGGCCGTGTCGCTCCGTAAATTCGAATTTACTGATTCACGTAGACTACATATCCCGTGGTTTGTATATCGGTGGGCAGGTTGACGCTCTGTATTTCGATTTCCAGAAAGCATTGGAGCTGGGCGCCATCGGTATCTCTCTTCTTTTACGATTATCTGCTCGATCGCAAGCAGTTTGTAAGACATGGCTGCTTTTGCCTTACAATACACGCTCGGGTATAAGTCAGGGATCCGTGTTAGGGCCACCTCTATTCCTGATCATGATCAATGACCTCATAACCGTTCCACCTACAGATCCCTTCACTGTGCGTAGTCCGACACCCACTTGGTCGTTTTTCTTATTGATTTTGCTCCTAAAGCCATTTATGGCAAAAATTAAAAACCAAACCGATAACATCCATACTTACTACCTATTTACACTGAAACCGCTAGAAGGAAAAGTGTTACTAACTTTTAGAATTTCCTGAATAGGTATTATGAATTTATGGCCGAATAGCAACACAGTTTTTGGAGAAGGAAATGTGGGAATTCCCCTAAAAGTAATAATATTTGAACTTCGCACACCGCAACTTTATCGCAAATTCGCAATAAATACTCTGGTAGTTTTAGTTTTCAGTAAGTATCAAATAGATATTCGTCACAGTGAGAAGATTCATCACAGAAGATTCGTCACAGTGTAACCCATACAGTATCTAACTTGCAGACTGCCACCCATTGGCTCGCAGCCCCGTCAAGCCCCCACAAGTCAGTCAGTTATACATAATAGCCACACCTGCCGAGCACATCATACAGATACTTGGTTCTTCCGGACCGCATTATAAAAACCCGCGCAACTCGACACGTGCGCTCCACATTGTAAATCTTACGTAACAAGATATTAGTGCATTAATTAGGTTTTCCTAGTAAGCTGTTTTACATTTAATTTTGTAGATTTCTTGCGTACAGATACTTTGTTTTTCCTCATTCTTGGAGCTTTGGTATGTTGCACGCGAGCTGGGGCAGCGGTACAATCAACATCACATAGTTGTTGTATGTCACACTCCCTCTCACAGAAAGGAGGCCTGTGTCCTGTAACGAATCTACTAATCTAATAAAATAAAAGGGTAAAATAGACTTGAAACAAAATATAATTTAAAAGAAAAATAAAAAAAATACAGAATTATATAAAAAAAACACCTCGAAAAACGAAACTTGAATTTGGCACCAGGCCAGGCCAGATGTCAGGGCCTCATCAGCTCCGAGGCCTAATAATCCAAAGCAGCGTGGGTGGGTCCCTCCAGCAATGATTGTGTTATCAAGATATATTCACAGACACCGTCTCAATAAATAGATATAGTCTGACTTTTTGACGCAGAAGTTTCCCTCTTGGAAATCAGATTCGAAAAAGCCCTGGGAATGTGGCAGTCATGGCTTATATATCCTCGTATCCAACTTTTTCACCACGTCCGTTGTTTTCTCCTCGTTCTTTTTTAGTGTTGAAGTCTTTCTTTAAAAAATGCCACTTGTCAATCATGGAAACGGCCAGAAATATGAGTATTCATTCAAGAACCTCTTCGCTGAATTCTGAGAGCGTGTCAATTATTTTTATAAATCTAATTTAGGATACAGTTATTCAGTAAACAATCATAATTATCTATAAAATACAATATTTGGGCTAACATAATGATAATAATAATTTACCCCTCTCTCTAGAGCCCTGACCACCGGTAGCTTGGACCCTGTTCCCGATACCGGTGGGCTACTATTTTTTATATTTTTAAATGTTTTTTTTAATTTTATGTTTTTATAAAAATATTTAAAAATATAATTCATATGTATGTAAATAAAATAAAGGAAAAAATAATTTAAATTATATAAATCAAAAGTAACCTTCATAGACTAAGCTAGCAAGAAACTCTATGAGAGAAAATTTGGAAGAAAAAGTAATGATAGCTTGACAGCCTGACATAAGTGTCATAACAATGAAAATTAAAGAAAACAAATCGTTTTATCGATTCGCAAAATTTAATGCAAAATCAATATAGGAGGATGATATATAATATATAATATTAATGTAAAGTGTAAGTATATGATGTAAAATGTCTGTAGTACGTAGATACTATAGTCCCAGCAATGGAAACTTTCTACTCTGGATTTGTGCACGGTATAGATCAATAGACAAGTTCTCTATTACATGGGGCTTCTAAATATCGAATAATGAGTGAACGGCTCTGCTATCCTTTGAGGAATGCGAGTACCTAACTGCATGATTGCAATTTCGTTTTCGTTGAACGTCATTCATCATCTGGCCAATTTCAAGATTCGCGAAAGGCCATTCCGTCGTCCGTCATTATGACGCTGCTGTATGCTTCTACTTCTGACATAATGTTAGTGACTAACACCTAACACGTCTCTCGGAATATTGGTAATTTGTTATCCCGCCATGATGGCAACATATCGTCATGGAGTTTAAGGAAACTCATCCAAGCACACCAGTCAATCGATCAATGTAATTTTCTCAATTCGGCAGTTACTACCTTTTAGTGGAGATTCCTGCCGTCAAGCACGTTGCTGTATTCTAGTTTGACGGCCATGGGGCTGTAGATGACAGTGTACAGGCACACGAGACATTTCAGGATTATCTTTCGGGATGGCATTTTCCCTGGTAGTGCTTTTTTTATTAGCGTTAGTCAATCAATCTGCCTGCCTTTTCACAACTATGTTGGGGTCGGCTTGCAGTCTATCCAGATGAAGCTAATACCAGTATTTTACTTGGAGTGAGTGCCTGTTAAACCTCCACAACCCAGTTCCTGGTTAACACGATACCCCGTGGTAAGACTGGCTGTAAGACTTTTGGGCTTTTGACTACTCGTAATGACTGTCAAAGATCTACGCCCGTGCAGCTGTTATCATCAGCCACAAGTCCCTTTTAGCGTCTTATTAGTGTCAAAATGCCATAAAAAATAAAAGATACATTGAAAAAGACCGAGACTAGCTGCTGGTCTAATCGCCAGCGCCGCATGCGCATCACACAGGCAGTAAGCTTGGTGGTCGATGCTTCTCCCGTTTGTTTTGGCAGAGGTTTTTACTTTGTGTAGCGAGTTGCGGTTTAATAACACAGGAAACCATCATTAGCCCGCAAATATGCATATCTAGGAATACTAACAATTACTAGGACAATCATACAATTCAATTTAAATAAATAATAAATAAAAATACTTCTACCTATATACCAGATCATACCTAAGTAAATAATAGTTATAATAAAACTATAATATTTCTTAATGATCGATGTGTGAAGGTGTGTGTGTGTGTGTGTGTGTGTGTCTGTGTGATGTTATGTGTGTGTGTGCAATGTGTAGGGTGTTCGAGTTCAACCGTTACACGTGTATGCAACTCAATATTGTGGTGACAGGTAGTTTTTTTTAGGGGCTCGGCGAGGCTTATTAATGACAACCGTATGGGTCGATCGATCAGGTTAAGCTACGCTTGCCGCGGTGGATCCGTGTATGGGTGACCATCTTTACATACCGAGACCCCTCCGTGCCTCAGAAAGCACGATAAGCCGTTGGTTCCGGCTGTCATTCGTGGATCTTAAGCTACGCTTGCCGCGGTGGATCCGTGTATGGGTCACCATCTTTACATACCGAGACCCCTCCGTGCCTCGGAAAGCACGATAAGCCGTTGGTCCCGGCTGTCATTCGTCGATCTTTACTAGTCTTACCAAGGGGTATCGTATTACCCAGTAACTGGGTGATGGAGAATACTATGTGAAATACTGGTATTCCACTGCATCCGTTTAAACTGGAAGCTGACCCCGACATAGTTGGGAAAAGGCTAGGCAGATGATGAGGTAGTTTTTTTTACACTAGATACAAAATAAGGGCTTTCATTGGCAGTTTGAGATTGTGTTTTAACGCATCTCTTCAGCCGGCAGTTCGCTAGGACTGACGACGGATTGACACACACTATAAGAGCTTACAAGAAGCTTTTAAGCGACTGAAGTTCCGAGTTACCTACAGAAGATGACATTAGAAAACCAATTTATTTAATCTTACCTCAAACAATTCCCATTTTGATTTCATAAAAATATTATTGAACATTCTAATCATGATTCTAATATAATGAACGCGCCTCTTTTTGTGCATACCTCTAATCATTTCTATCTTGGTGTCCTAAAAATACTAAATAGCCAAGTTACTGCGTCCAACTTGGAGACAACGTTGGAGACTTCTCGTGGTGATATAAGCTATAACTTAGAAGTAGCTCAAGAATTTGTACACAAGAAGTGTACAAATTCAAAAATACAAATATACCATCTAAAACAACGGAAGCTTTAAATTCCTCACCCGATGTCTCAATTGATTTATTAAGAGCTAACGTTCCAAGCTGCCTGGTTGAATTTCAATTTAAACATGACCCTAGGGTAGTTATAAAAGCTTTTCGGCAAATTAAAATCAAATTGACCGAGGATCTACGGGGAATGTCTATCAAAGTTTGTACATCCATAATCGAGACTATAGCACCATACTTAGCATTAATATTTAATTTGTGTGTGGATGAAGGAGTCTTCCCGGATTTAATGAAATTTAGTAAGGTTATACCACTTTTTAAATCTGGGGACAATAAAGACACCAACAATTATAGACCAGTATCCGTGTTGCCGGTATTCAGCAAGGTATTAGGAAAGGTAATGCTCGAACAAATACTTAATCATTTACCAACCAAACCAACCAAATCTTGCACGATCAGCAATTTGGTTTCACCAAAGGACGTTGCACGACTGACGCGGGTGTCACTTTATTAAAACACATATTTTCAGCGTGGGAGGAGGCCCAAGATGCCATAGGAATCTTTTGTGACCTCTCCAAGGCATTTGACTGCGTAAATCACGAAACCTTACTCTTGAAACTTGAGCATTACGGACTAGGTAAACTTGCGCTCAATTTAGTAAAATCTTATTTAAATGATAGACAACAAGAAGTTCAAATAAATGGTGTCAATTCACTCGGTCTAAAAGTACAAATGGGTGTTCCACAGGGGTCGATATTGGGTCCTTTCCTCTTTTTAGTATATATTAATGATCTACCCCATTTATTAAAAAACCAACCACAAATGGTGTTATTTGCTGACGATACATCCTTAATTTTTAAGATAAATAGACGTGCATCAAATCTTGACGACGTAAATAACGCCCTACTGCAGATCCATAATTGGTTCACTGCCAATAATTTAGTATTAAATGGGAAAAAGACTAAATGTATAAGATTTGCTTTACCAAATGTTAAAAGTACTAATTGTGGAGAAAAGAGTACTAATTGTGTGTGTAAAGAGAAACTAGAATTCGTCGATAAAACTGTTTTCCTGGGGATCACGCTCGACTCAAGGCTGCAATGGAATCCGCATTTAACATCTCTTGCAGAACGGCTAAGTTCAGCAGCATAAGCGGTGAGAAAAATCCGTCAATTCACTGATGTAGATACCGCGAGGCTGGTCTATTTCAGTTACTTTCATAGTATTATGTCTTACGGTATTTTACTATGGGGCCGGGCTGCAGACATAGAGTCTATTTTATTCTGCAGAAAAGAGCCATCAGAGCAATATATGGCCTCCGCAGGCGCGATTCTCTAAGGGAACTGTTTAAAGATATTAACATCATGACGGTACCTTGTCAATATATCTACGAAAACATCATGTACGTAAGGAAAAATCTAAATCTTTTCTGTAAAAGAGGTGAAGGATACAATTATAGGACTAGAAATAGGGACCAATTAGTTCAACCAGGTTTCAGACGGGCTAAATTAGACTCATCCTTCTTGGGGTACTGTTTAAAATGTTATAATAAAATACAAATTTAAATCTTGTATAAAACGCACACTATGCAGCCAGGCATATTATAAGTTGGGGGATTACATCGCTGACAAAAATGCTTGGCTGAATGCTTGTCCTGCTCCACAAGGACGCATTAACTAATTGATTAGCATTCGGAAATATTGTTTGAGCTGCTGACGATTAAGACGAGAGAAAACTTTCTTTGCATTGTTTAAATAATCAATATCTTAGTATTATATAATTGCATAGCACATGTGTGAGCACTATGTAGCTACTATTAAGCTACCTTTTACTGGGTACGTCTTTCACTGACTTGAGTGTGCCCTGGCGGTTGAGAGTATGTCATGCTCACTCAAATGTCTCGCTGCTGGTGGCGTGTGTGTTGGATCATTAAGTTCCCTTCAAAATGGTTTAGCTAATTGGTGCTAATCCATGCGTCATATTCGTGAACAGGCGCCGTCAGTTGGGACTGATCGTCTCTTAGCTGCCATGGCTTATTTTTAATTTTAATATGTAATTTAATTGTTTTTAGTTTTATCTTTTTATTACGGACGCTTTTTAACGTGCACGTCTTTCTACATTGTTCCCACATGTATATTTTCAACATGAACGATGTAACCAATATTTTGTAAAAATATTATGATTTAAAAGAGTGTCTGTGGAGTTTCTTGCCCGTTCTTCTCCATAGGGATCTACTACGCTTTGGATTGGGCAACTAGCTTCATCTTTTTGACTGACCGACCCATTGACTATTCAAAAGTGCCTGTTATTGGTTTATTTGAAATAAATGCTTTGAGTTTGAGTTTTGAGTTTGAGTTTGAGTTTGGATGTTGCGTGGTACACAAGGCCTTGTGAGGGAGCATGCCGTATTCTAGCACGCAACAAAATCTAAATCAAAATATTTGATTTCACATAAACCTACATGGGCACTTATGAAACGTCAGAAGCTAGGTGCACGATTCCAAATTGGTTGTTTCCTATGAAGAAGAGCCGGCAAGAAACTCCATGGTTACTCTTTTAAAAATAATTGGCTTTTACAACATCCAAGTTAATCGGGAGGTGGCCAGAGTCCCAGCAGTGGACACATTATAGACTAATTTTGCTTATGCTTAATCCTTCGAACGCAGATCTACGCGACACACAATGACTTTTTAATTGTTTCTGTAAAACGAAAGGTTAAAGGAACTCAAAACCGAACGAATTGCAGAAGCAGTCGCTAACACAACATAACATAACATGACGCTGTATTTTTCCTCGGGGTAGACAAAGATGTAAATAAAGTACTTACATTTCGCCAGTTATGATTTAGGTCACATATTATAGGGCAAAAAGCTACTGCTGGCTAGGGCTACTGCTTCTGAGGAACATATGCAAGACCCCACGCTCAAGACTTGCTTGGATACAAAGCCGTCACAAACAATACGTAAAGACGTCTGTCATGGATATTTATGCCTAGATTAAGGCATTCTTATAAGTATAGAGTTTTTATATTCTTAGGCCCATTTCTGTATAATAAAGTAAACTCAATTCTGTCTATGTCTGCATTAAAAATGGTACCTACATTGCAAAGTAGTTAATAAAACTTGGTTACAAAATGTGTCTTATGTTGACACAGAAAAGTTACTGGTTGTTTTAAGTTAACTATTATTTTTAATTAAATATTGTCCTTTCATTAGTCTGTTAAGTTATTCACTATTTATGTAATTATCATCAATCTTAGGAAATATTTATGTAATCAGCTAGTTTGCACTTATGATACCTGAGATACAGGTTTATCCTAGTTCAAGTTGATCCCATTATTATATACCTACTACTTTAGTTTAAGGCTTAATATTGTAAATATGCATTATTTAAATAAATATATAAAAAAATACTACGCTATAATAATGAATTTCAAACATAGTATCATAGCAAAAAAAAAAGTGTTTTACAAAATGGTGTATCATTATCAAAACCCACTGTCCCGCGTACAATAGAACAAATATATAGGTATTACCTAGATTGTACATTGTAGTGGTGAAAATAAATAAAACCACTGGTTGTGACGTCTTTAGTGATACCATATGAGTCGTAGGGAATTTTAATAATAATATTGTTGTTACCTAAACATAGAAGCGGGGAACCGCGAGTTGACCTGTTGCGCCAGAGACCCCCTACCGCTTGAGTCCCTGGAACTAAAACTATTTGGGCTGTTTTTACGGTTCCGTACCTCAAAAGGAAAAAACGAAACCCTTATAGGATCACTTCGTTGTCCGTTTGTCTGTCTGTCAGTCTGTCAAGAACATTTTTCTCAGGAACGCGTGGAGGTGGCAAGTTGAAATTAATATCAAATACGTAAGTCTATGGTCTCCTGGAGTCCTAAAAAACTCAAGCTTCTAAGTTAACGCAATAAAAACATACGGCCATTTACGCGACATATTTTTTTGCTCACAAGTAAATCAAAACCCATAGGGTACTTCCCGTTGTCCTAGAATCACGAAATTTGGTAAGAAGCAAGGTCCGACAGCACAAATAAAGGAAAAAGTCCGAAAATTGTTAATTTGTAATTCTATCATATAAAAAAAAATTGAACTCTGTCAGTCTGTCATGACCCTTTTTCTCAGGGACGCGTGGAGATATCAAGTTGAAATTAATATCGAATACGTAAGTTTGTGGTCCCCTGAAGTTCTAAAACAATCAAGCTTCTAAGTCAACGCAATAAAAAAATACGGCCATTTTGCGACACATTTTGATACTCGCAACTGTCGCAAGTAAATCAAAACCTATATGGTACTTCCCATTGACCTAGAATAATGAAATTTGGCAAGAATCAAGGTCTCCCAGCACATGTAAAGGAAAAAGTCCGTAAATTGTTAATTTGTAGTTTTATGACTTAATTTTTTTTTTTTAAGCGAGAAATTTAGAGCGAGATTTTTCAGTAGTCGGGTAGTTTTTACACTTACTTTTTATTTAAATTATTTTGGGGTTATAATTTCTTACAGAACCACTTGCAGAGAAAATATGTTTGGCTCATATCTGAAGCGTGATTTTAGAAATTATTCCCAATTTTCGGGTGCATGCAAGCAAAGCCGCGAGCAATAGCTAACAATATATATATTTTTGTAATATGCTAATTAAGCCCTTTCATTTGATACCAAACACGGCATATTTTTTTTTTTTTTTAGTTCAGTACTTTATGTCCTCTAGAGGGCGCCATATTCAATTTAATATGACGTCACATAGCCTATAACCACCGGACAATCAAGATGCTTCCAACGATACCTCATTTGTCAAATTACGATAAGAAGTTTAGAAGTAATATATGTTTATATATGTGTTTATGTTATATGTTTTTTTTGGACATATCACACAACGCCATCTAGCCCCAAGCTAAGCAACCTAATGCTTGTGTTATGGTAACGAGATGGCTGATAAACTACTTATATAATTTTTTTTTTTTTTTTGTAAATACATACATATTATAGATAGAAAAACACCCAGACTCGGAACAAATACTTGTAGGTCGTACAAATATTTGTTCCGTGCGGGAATCGAACCCGCGACATGCTGCGCAGCAGTCAATCGCTCAACCACTGCGCCAACCGTGTCGTCAAAATGAGGGAACAGATGAACATACATACATACTTACATACATACATACATACTTACATACATACATACTTACATACATACATACCGGTCAAAATCATAACCCTCCTTTTTGCTTCGCCGTAGTCGGATAAAAAGAAGAGCTTTTTCACTTAAATAGCCCATAATATTTAAGTAGTAAAGCTCTTCTTTTTAAGTAAAAAAAAGTAAATAAGTTTATTGATAACATAAACATGTGTACACTAGATTGGTACCTATGACACTGGATCCCGCACCAGGGTACCCTGTGTCGCAGGATCCAGTCTCTTTCGACGATAATATGAATTTCAGAAGATATGTTAACAAATGCAACGGTTTCAGTATAATTACTTAATTAAACTTAGGACCAAAAGGTAACCAAATGTATGTGTGTAAGTGTTGAGTGTAAGTATGTATGTGATGAGTGTGTAACTGTGTATGTGATGAGTGTAAGTATGTATGTGATGAGTGTGTAACTGTGTGTGTGATGATGAATACTTTAATAGTTGAAAGATAAAAGATTTTCCGTTTCAGAATAATTAAGCCGCCAATACTGAACCTGTTTTTTGCACCCAAACTTTGTCAAGGGAAAACTTTTAAGCTTTTTGAGTGCCTCGATGGGACTGCTTCTTTGGTCCAGTGGGCGCCAGCGCTACTGCTGAGCATGAGCTCCTGGATTCGATTCCCAGCTCGGGCAAATTATTATTGGGTTTTCTATCTGGAATTTCTCAGTCTGCAGCAGCCTGGAGTGTAGATGTATGCCCGATTGATGACAATAGGCGCGCCCCCTGTCACATGGGACATAACTGGTGAAATGTGGGCGTACTATACAGCCCTGCGTAACACTTTGGAGAAACAATGCGATGTTACACGGGGATGGGAGTTAATTTATAGAACTGTTGCAACGCGGCAACGTGGTGACTTGTAGCTCTTAAGGCCAGTATTTCGTTGCTATCGGGAACTTGATGACCATCATACATAACTACGACATAGCGACAGCGATACGCACAATACTGCTGCTATTATTTCCCTTCAGGAAGTCGATTTAATTAATCATGAGTTTAGCAACCAAATTAACATTTAAAATAAAGGAAAACCAGAATCGATAGGCTACGTGCTGATAGTCGAGCAGATGTGTGAAATAACTACTGAATTAATTTATCATAGCTAGAACTAATCGTAGGCGTTAGCATCTAAGGCACAAAAACAACAACGATACTAAATTCATCTCGCATACACAGTAACCACTCTTGTGACGGATTGGTGAGTGCAGTTTAAATACACCCACAGCAATCCAGTCCTACTATTAACAGTAGACAGAATGACGATGCTACCCATATCCTTGATTTTCTTTAGGATATTGAAGCCCACAGGCTCCCGGAAAAATTTAAATAAATGCATTGCAAAAAAACACGATATTGTAATATTTAAGTGACATCTATTTAATTATTTATGATTATAAAAAACTTTACACTGAAGACCCACTTTTAGCGTACTCTAGTATAGAGTTTTGAGCAAGACCTTGCATTCAGTGCAGACAAAGCCTAACTTACATCAACAGGTTTGATACGTAAAATACTTTTCGGACTTAATTAAGTTTTTACGCAAGACGATAAGATCCGATAATGTAACACATCCGTTTTCCTTCCCTGAGTACCGTAAGCTCGGATCTACGTGATGTTTCACATGTTAGATTAAAATAATTAAGCGACTATAAGTTTTACGAGCGTCATCAGGCCACCAGTGACGACAGACGGTTTTGAGGAAAAAAGCTCGGAATTACTTACTTTTAATAGTAATAAAGTAGACAAGGCAACATTTTTGGGGCCTTCAATGATTTTTAAACTAAACCTGGCTGAAAGCCAACAACCCAGATAGGGTAACTGCTATAGTAATTGGCTAACGCGTGCCCTAACTAAACTAAACTAAACTAAAGCGTGGCCAATTACTATAGCAGTTACCCTATATCAAATCTGACTTACCCTGGAGGAAAGCATCGCGAGTGGATAAACCTGGAATCATCATCAACCCGCTGCCCTTAGTCCAATTTATTTTTGGAAGGTATAACATGTCTTTTTAACCGACTTCAAAAAGGAGGAGGTTCTCAATTCGTCGGAACCTTTTTTTTTTTATGTATGTTCCCCGATTACTCGAAGATGGCTGGACCGATTTGGATTATTTTTTTTTTGTTTGAAAGGGCTGTTTGTCGTTTACACCAGTTCATAACATAACATCACGCCAGTACGCTGTGAAGGGGTAAGCACATGTGAACCACTAAAAAGTGAAAAATAAAAACTTTTTTACAAAAAAATACAACCGACTTCCAAAAACAACACTAGAAAGTTAAAAATAACTTTAATTTCGGAAGTCGGTGGCAAAAACGAAGATAAATTTAATCAGACACCGACTTCCGAAATTAAAGTTATTTTTCACTTTGTAGTGTTGTTTTTGGAAGTCGGTTGTATTTTTTTGTAAAAAAGTTTTTCCATACCTATACAGGGTTACTTGTAATTCGATGTATACCGTGTCAAAGGACGTCATATTAGGGTTAAAATGCAACAAATTAAGCCACCAAATGTTCTACCGAAATTCAATAGTTTTTGAGTTAGTTTTTTTAGTTTTTTTGTGAAAAATACAATTCAAAAATTATTTACGGCGCGACTTTACTCGAATTTAAGTTATTATTTTATTATTCGTAATTTACATTTTTCTTAGACAAAAATTACAAAAAAAAAATCTGAATTTCGGTAGAACATTTGTCGGCTTAATTTGTTGCATTAGCCCTTTATGACGTCCAGGGGGCCAACCACCACTTCTTAAAGCAGTATTATTTTAATGTTACTTCAGTGTGAGAAAGAGATGGAGCTATACAGGACGTCTAGCTCCATCTCTTTCCCACACTCGTGTAAGATTAAAATAATACTGCTTTAAGAGGTGGTGGTCTAGCTCCTGCAAGGAATACGTCGAATTACAAGTAACTCGTTATACCTTTCGGCATCATCCTCTGTAGCCATATCTTCTTTCACACAATCCATCCTAAACTGCGACTCATTAGTCCAAAGTCGCTGGCGATCTTGATGACCAATGCTCGTTCCTTTTCTCTTGCGTAGAGACTTTTGTCCTGCTGATGATAAATCATGATATTTACTTTAGGAGGAAAGACGAGAGAATTTCCTTTGACACACCTTTCATTTTTCTGACGTCAGCAAAAGTCCGAGAAGCTCTGACGCACATGAAGGTACAGAGCAGGAACGTGCTGGAACACAAGTAATTGTAGCTGTAACTACTGCTACAAAGGCGTAGAGAGACCTTACTACTGAACGGAATATCTTATTGATGAAAAACCAGGAGAAGGAGTCCAATGTAGCAATAATGTTCTCAAACATGTGCATGAACTTATGTAGACAAAAGTGATTTAAATTATGACATACTCGTACCTATTAGGTGATGCAATCTCATAATATATGCAACAAATTAAATAATTAAACTGATTGTTCCGCATACATTATCGTAAAAGGAAAACGTTTCGTATTTTTCATCGGTACCTACAAGCAGGTAATAAGTTCACGAAAGGCTTAGAAAAATCCTCCACGCAGTTTCTGCAAATCCTTTGTATAGTAATATGAATAGGTACTACATAAATTAAACCAGTGTCATACAACGGACATCAAAACCTAATAAAAGACCGGTTTGTCGAAAATCGTAATTTGACTTTTGGGTTTTTGCCACGAATATTTTTGTATTGTTTTTGTTCATGATGATCTGGCCTTCAAACTCGACTTGCGTGTTATGATGAAGGTTTTTGAATTTCTGATTACGTTTTGGCTCTGAGTACCTGGTTTTGATTCACGCCACCAAACAAACATGGTAGACATGAACAAGCACCAATTGTTGAACGTAGGGTGACAGTCACCCACGAAGCGACACAAAAACTGCTAAGTATACTCAGAGTGGTCCCACAGTCACCGAACATACATATTTAATAGGGTAACCCAGTAACTAGATTGTGGTGGTCACATAGCCAGTCGCTCCATGTAAAATACTGGTATTCAGCTGCATCAGGTTAGACTGGTTGGGAACCCCAACATAGTTGGGAAAAGGCTACGCAGATGATGATGATATCTCATAGGGCAATAAGACTATCAAAGAATGTAAAATTTTATTTATAAAACAAAATTCGTTAGAAACACTGGTACCCCTTATTTCAAATGAACAAAATAACATAGGTAGGCAAAATTTTTTGTAACAATGTAAGCAAGATCAAGAAAGCTGCATATGTTTTGCTAAGAGAAAAACATGTAGTGTATCACACAGTGAATCATGGTAAATTGGACGTCAATGGTAAAAGTGATGGTTCATGATCGGTCATAATTGATGGTGACGAAGCGCAATTCAATATGATGATGAAATTACACTTGCGATGATTCGGTTACACTTTGCGTTGTTTTCGAAGGATAATGTAAAAAAAATAACTGAGTCTTTTAAGTGGTTCCTTTTAGATTCAAGATATTTATTTGTAGAAACATGAGTATCATAATAAACAATCAAATCAATCAATGCTTTGATCTATTGATCAATTTGGCAGATTCACACATAATCGCAGAGGTCATCACAGTTTATCAGACTAACAAACTGTAATCACCACTCTGGTTATCAAATAGCATCAAGATTATACTCATGTAATCATGTCCAGTATCTTACAGTTCACTTTGCTTTGATTTTCTCTGTTGGATTTAAAGAAAAGCTTGACATTTATTGTTCACCATAGCCTAGTCAGCATATTACAATTTTAATATAGCTAAGCCAAAGCTGTGCATATTTAATCATTTAGTTTTTAATTTGTGTCTTGTGAAGAAGAAATAAAGAAAAAAAAATAAAAAATCGGCCAACTAACAGTTGGGTTTGCACACGAAGGGTTCTGTACCACATTTAATATTTAGCGATACATACCTATTTTTTTTTAAATAGTTTAGTACAAAAAAATAAGTTTCCCCTTTAATTTTTAACTTTATTTTATTTTTATTTTTACAAACAGTTGCAAACTCTGTGATAATTTCAAAAGTCTGATTATTACGGTTCAAAAGGTGGAAAGGTGGTTCCTGTGGGAGATGGGCGGACAGACGGATGGACAGAGGAGCCTTAGTAATAGGGTCCCGTTGACACCTTCTGGGTTTCACTGTTTTTTGTCATGGAACCCTAAAAAGCCTCTTTAATTCATGCAAACTTATACAATACAGTGATTAGGAACATAATCATTGTACCTTTACCCAAACAGGTGTTCATGCATTTTAAGAAACGATTCTCAATATAAAGTAAATAATCTCGCATCCCGAGCCCGGGCTCAATTCTCAAAACTCAAAAATTAAATCCTCCTAACAAGGCTCATGTTTTCAAAACTGTAAAGGTCAACTCAAAGATATGGCATATCATTGATATACATAATTACATATGCAAAGTTTATGATGTTAGGTACAATCTAGAGCCGGTCAGACCTGACCGACTGGTCGGCCCTGAGTTTGTTGCACTGCACACACTGCACACTACTGCGCTCCGACTTCTAATCTCATCAATTTCGGGCTTGTCATTATTTTCCCTTTCTTGCTCTGTGTTTATATTATTATATTGTAATCATTCAATGTTTTATATTTCATTCCATTTGTTTGGTCCTACCATAAATTTTTCTTTAGCAAATCCTTTGCTGAATATATTTAGCTTTTCGTATTTAATTAATTCGATAACCGGTAGTACATTAACTCGTAGAGAAGTTGTTTTGCGGGCATATTAGTTGAGCATTTAAGTCACCAATTATGTCGTAAAATTGCGTGCATCGTAAATGCGACTCATCGGTATTGAATATTTGTGAAAACTGTTGATAAATTTTAAGGGGGATCTGCAGTAGTAGCCGCGGAATTCAAATTTTCTTACGTTTTTTGCAATTTGCAGGTCAGTATCAGGTTGTATGTTGATAAAAATATGTACGCGGCTCTATGAAATATGAATTTACATAATTGTAGCCATAAAATTCATCAATACATGTCTCTAAGTTAGCTTTATTCTCCTCAAGTTTGATTTCGGAAATCATAACATTTCGGAAAAAATCTAACTTAGAAAGATGTATTCTTATATATGATTTTTATGATTAAAATTATATAAATACATATTCTTGATAGCCGCGTATCATATTTTTATCAACGTACAACCTGATACTTACCCGTAAATTGCAAAAAACGAAGAAAATTTGAATTTTGCGGCTACCTACTACTGCGCAATCACCTTAATCATTTTAGCGACGAAGTAGTAGATCTAGGTGTACATTTTCTTCCTAATTTCCGTGTTGAAAAGGACGGCTACAGATCAAGCTATACATTTCCAGTATAAGCTGATTTCGCATTTTATAGGTTTTCCTCACAATGTAAACTGGAAATGTATAGCTTGATGTGTAGCCGTGTGTACATCAATTATCTCAAAAGAACACACATATACATATAGAGGGTGATTCACGTAAAATCGCCGCCGTGAAGGTCACACTTTGAAAATTCTACAACTTGTAAAAACTGGTTTACATTAAGCTGTAGTCACCAGTCTGTCCATTATAATTATTATTAAAGATATTAAAACTTGTTAATGGTCGCAACACATCATTTTTAGATAAGAAAAAAAAATATACGACATTATATTTTATGGTAAAAATAAAGCAAGAGCACAGCATGTTACAAAATTAAGGCATATGTACCATTGTGTACCAGCACGTGCTGCAGAACACGCCCATGCGTGAACTAAGTTAAGGCGCTGAAGAACAGAGCACACCAATCAAAAAGCTCAGATCAAGTTCATCTTCACATGTGAAGTTTTTATTTTGTTGTTTTGTTTTGTTCGATCACATCATGGGAATTTGAGAGTACATTTACTGATCAGTTTTGATCGAGCTTTGCGAAAACTAGAAGGCCAATTCTCGTACCTAAAAACGTTCAAATTCAAGTCGCAATCTCATGCCAGCGACAATCAAATGTCAAAAAATTTCAAAAATGTAGGTAAACGCTGTACAATTTTTGACAGATTGAGACTGAGATGAGATTGCGAACGTTGTTAAAAATATATACAGGAATGCTAAACTATTGAAGACTTTTCTGACAGAGCCACATTTTAACATTTGTTTTGTTGCGTAATTTTTATTTACCATAGTCCTGTACTATTGCTGTTTCTGCTTTAATTCTGTGAAAAAACAGGAAGTAAAGTGCCTCATTATGTTCTAAACACTACGCACTACAACAAGGATAACTAGTTGAACCTTGACCGACAGAATCGTCGAGAAAATTCTGCCAAAACAATGAAAATTTTCCTCCTTTAAAAATAAGTAGCATCAATTGTACTTGAGCCAACCCGTCGAGGTCAATCTGGTCCTTCCACTTTTATTAGTGTTTCAACTGGGCAGCTGACTTAAGCTTTACTTTTGTTAGTGTTTCAACTGAGCAGCTGAATTAAGCTTTATTTTTGTTAGTGTTTCAACTGGGCAGCTGACTTAAGCTTTACTTTTGTTAGTGTTTCAACTGGGCAGCAGAATTAAGCTTTACTTTTGTTAGTGTTTCAACTGGGCAGCTGACTTAAGCTTTACTTTTGTTAGTGTTTCAACTGGGCAGCTGGCTTAAGCTTTACTTTTGTTAGTGTTTCAACTGGGCAGCTTACTTAAGCTTTACTATTATGATCCTCCAACAATAAAAGAAATCCTCACCGTCCTTCAGTTCTTAATTCTAAGTTCTATTGTCTTCTCCGTCCATACCCGTATATCTCTATCAACCGTCATCACAGTGTTCCCTTCTTTCTTAGCCAAATCAACTTTCACTCAGTCAATCTCTCATTTACTTTCTATAAATTTTTCTTTCTTTACTTTCTCTCTATGTTTAATTCCATCCGTATTTGGTTTGGACTACCCTACATCTTCTTCGTCGTATCGATGATTGCCATATAATAAATAAGCTTCCTCCTCTCTACATATAATCTAAGCCTAACATTTAGCAACCATCAATAAAAAGGCTCGAATCATGGGCTATATAATTGTTACGTCAAAAATACATTTTCCTTCACTGAGCTCCTGTTTTATGTAATGAAAGGGAAAATAAGTTAAGTACTTATCAGAAAGCAGCGCGTGCCGGGTGTTTATTTATAGTGTCCATTGCATGTCAGAATAGAATGCCCCGTAAACACGGAAAACCTCTTCTTTTAATTTAATTATTTTATATCTGTCACCATATAATTATGAACTTCGTTAGTTTATAATCTGACTCGTTAGATTAAAGATAAAGATTACAAACTATCGAAAATTAATACGTTCTAATGTAAGCCGTATGGTAGAGTCACAATTTATCGACAGTTTACAATCTCACGAGTTAGATCATAAACTAACAAAGTACATGTTATACGGTGACTTATCAATACCACGAAAGGTAGATATAACAACCAAATTATATTAATGACAAAAAAATCACATCTGAAACAATTTTAAGCCGTGCTTCTGCAGGTACCTACCTACCTAATAATTATGATGTTATTGAAAAACAGGATGTATTATTATTGTATAATATAACTTGAAATTTATTAATCTTTATATAGTACCTGGTGGACCGAGCTCTGCTCGGGTGAAAATAGAGAAAACTAATTTTCCCAGATATGAGACCTAGCTAGATCGATTTTTCGCCTCCCTAAACACCTCTATATTGCAACTTTCATTGAAATCATTAGAGCCGTTTTCGAGAACGCGATTACAAATATATATTGCTCATTTAATTTATACATAATGTATTATTTTTGCTTGAAACCGCAAGAAAAATTAGGTACCTATAATTCAAAATAAAACCGTACAGAATATTCCGGAATAAATAAGTATAATTATATTCGGTGACATATTTCCCAGTTAATGGGTTGTGGAGGTCAGATAGGCAGTCGCTCCATGTAAAATTCTGGTATTCAGCTGCATCCGGTTAGACTGGAAGCCGACCCCGACATAGTTGGGAAAAGGCTAGGCAGATTGATTGATATTCGGTGACAATAGGTTTACACAAAACGTAACTTTTGGATAACTTTTACCGCCTTCAATAAAGAACAATGAAAAATGTTCGTGTGACAGCGTATATAGCCTAGAAAAAATCGAATTGTGGACGAGACTTTATTAGAAATTACTGTCTAGGAATTTAAATTTTGTATATGAACTACAGTAAGTAACTGTTCTGTTTTTTGAGTTCTTACTGAACTATGTTTTTTTAGCAACAAAAACTCAAAATCCGATGACGCTAATATAATCATATTATAGACGATTTCACGTTTAGCCATTATTAAATTTTATCATATGATTCGTAAAGAATTGCACAGACCACCTCTTCTAGTTATGATTGTTTACTGAGGTCTTTGCGAAGGCTATGGATGAGGAGGGGTGACCTTGGGTTTATGCCTACAAAAGATGCAGCTATTTGCTTTGTTTATTGCTTACTTTTATCTGGAACGAGAAAATAATCTATGAATCGGGAAGTTTTTGTCGACACTCTTCCAACACAACAGTTTCGTCTGCGAGACACATCTTATGAATTCTTATGCCTGCTTCATAAGAATATCTAAAAGTAATTGTACAAGCTGCGACACAAATTATGTCAAGGACCAGTTAATAGCTTTATAATATTCCGATCACCTTTGACTGAGGTTTATCACCTGCCGCCAGGTTTCAGCCTTCACACGTTATTCCCCGCATCCAGAGGCGTTAGTATGGCGATCACGTCGCGAGTCACGATTACATCGCCCGCCAAGGTCAGGGGCGCGGGACTTGTCCAGATGACCAGCCTTACATGTATCACGAAATAGAGTGGTGAGTGCAGAAGGTACACATTAGGTTACAGATGCAGAGGAAGGAACAGATAATCCCTATAGGTAAGCTTGCCCAGAGATTGAATGTTCAAAACCCACTCGTTGAATCAACTACTCGTACATACAGTTCAATCCTAATTAAATTAACTGAGCATGGCTGAAGATGAGTCAAAAAATAACCACTATATAAAAAAAAAAAAGTAGTCAAGTGTGTGTCGGGCCACGCGCATTAATAGGGTTCCGTAGTTGCACAATAATGCGGACTAAGAAGAGGGCTTTTGTTGTTTCATGAATATTTGACTATTACTCGTAAACTTGAAAAGCCTGCTTAGCTGTGATAGTTTTCCTTTTAACTTTGTTCTATACACTACTACTGTGAATTTTTTCACCCATCCAAATCTAACCGTTTAGCTGGCAGGGGGGGACAGTTGACTCTAATAAAAATTAACACTTTAAAGCATAATATTTCAGAAACGAAACCCGCAATATTTTTAAAAGACCCATCCAACAACACCCCACGCCATGGGGTAAACGAGAAAAAAAACAACATCTCCACTTTGCGTGTACAGAAGATACCCTAAAACAATTTTTTTTCATGATTTTATTTTACCACTTTGTCGGCGTGATGAATATGTATATCCATGCCAAATTATAGCTTTCTAGTACTAAGAGTCTCTGAGCTAAGGTGCGGACGGACAGACAAACAGACGGACAGATGGACGGACATAGCGAAACTACAAGGGTTTCTTGTTGACCACGGAACCCTAAAAACGTACTTAGCACTTTTTCATTTTAGTCAGAAATAAGCGACAACAAAGTTGACTTTAGGTGAAAGACAACATTATGAAAGAACCCTCACTGAGAAAGATGAAATGGCTAATCAGTGAGCTTCAATGCTCGTTTCTCCTCTCTAAGTTGCCTTGCTGTGACTCAGCGGCAAGATCACATATTTCTCTACTCAGTGACATACAGTTTTTTAGGAGTTTGCCTTCTGCAGATTAGGTTGTAACACTCATGTCATTAACATGTAAATGAATTCGGACATCAACATAATT
Source organism: Cosmia pyralina (assembly GCA_946251885.1). Taxonomy (NCBI): domain Eukaryota; kingdom Metazoa; phylum Arthropoda; class Insecta; order Lepidoptera; family Noctuidae; genus Cosmia; species Cosmia pyralina. The sequence continues at coordinate 977,266 of OX276350.1, read as the reverse complement.
TTTGATGTTGAGCCGCTTTGATGTCACAAACTAGTTCGGGAGCATTTTGTTTGTGCCTTGCATTAAACTTTATGAAGCTAGTCTTGTTTAATCGAGGTTCCTTTCATTTATTTTTTTTGCTAATTTTCTTCGAATGTTATATGCACTATATATGTGTAGGTAATATAACATACCATCACGCTTTTATTATCCATAAAGGTGGGCAGGTGGGTACACCCACATATCACCAGTAACTGCCTCGTAGGTAGTGGTCGTAAGCGCGTCTGCTGCACTTGAGGTCCTGGATTCATATTCATTTCATCCTCACTTTGGTATTCCAAGCAGGGCTACTCCATGCTACTCATCATCTACAAAACTACAGTCAAGGCAAAGATCTAGTAAACAAACATAGTTTATCTCAATCTCAGGGCCAAAAGCACCCATTATGAGCACAATGTGTTCCTAAATACATGTTAACATGTACATTACATAAAACGTAATGCCGCTACGTGACGCCAGGTGGCGCTGCCAAGGAAACTATTTATTTTTATGAACTATGACGTCAAAAGTTTCTTCCTCCAAATGTTATACAGGTTTTACTACACGTCGAACTACCTAATAAATGCGGATGTACTCTACATGTACTGAGATTTTTGTTGAAATATGAATGATGGAATTGGCTCTGAGGAGCTCGTGGCTAAGTAATAACAGTCGTACGGGTCGATCCATCAGGTTAAGCTACGCTTGCCGGGGTTGGTCCGTGGGTGACCGTCTTTACATACTGAGAATCCTCCGTGCCTCGGAAAGCACGCTAAGCCGTTGGTCCCGGCTGTCATTCGTGGATCTTTGACAGTCGTTACTTGTCGTCAGAAGCCCGAAAGTCTGACAATCACCTACCTGGCCTCCACAATCCAGTAACTGTACGATACCCCTTGGCAAGACTGGTTGTCAGACTTTCGGGCTTCTAATTCTGACAACCAGTCTTGCTAAAGGGTATCGTCGCAGTCTCTCCATATAAAATACTGGTATTCAGCAGGATCCAGTTAAACTGGAAGCCGGCCCTAACATACCTATGTTAGGGTTGTAGTTGCATATTTAATAGGTATTTACCTATGAAATTGCCGTTTTGTATGAAAATATTTAAACGAATTTTTTTCATGCATTTTTTATTTGTATTAATCGAAGTAATCACCCATGCAATCAATGCATCTTTGCCAACGCAGTGGCAGTTTATTGATGCCCTTCTTAAAGAAATCAGCTGGACGGGAGGCAACAAATTCTTCAAAGGCATTTTGTACTGCCTCTCGGGTATTGAATTTTTTTCCCGCCAAGAAGTTATCCAAATTCTGGAAAAAGTAGTAGTCTGTAGGCGCAAGGTCTGGTGAGTAGGGCGGATGACGGAGAGCTTCCAACCCCAGTTCTTGCAACTTGAAGGCCGTCTGCTGTGCAGTATGAGGTCGCGCGTTGTCGTGCAGGAGCAGCGGAGACGAGCGATTGACCAATGCTGGTTGGAGATGTGCCAGCTTCTCCATCATTGTGTTCAGTTCTTCACAGTACACATCTGAAGTAATGCTCACCCCGTTTGATAAGAAGCTGTGATGAATCACACCGGCGCTAGACCACCAAACAGTGACCATCACTTTTCTAGGGGTAAGTTTTCGTTTTGGGCATTGTTTAGGTGCTGAATCAGGATCCAACCAACTTGCTGAGCGCTTGCGGTTATCAAACAGGATCCATTTTTCATCGCAGGTAACAATGCGGTTCAAAATTCCTTCATTTGTGTGTCTGTTGAGCAGTGCAAGGCACGTCTCGACGCGTACTTCGCGCTGGCGATCGTTGAGTTCGTGGGGCACCCATTTGTCAAGCTTTTTACCTTTCCAATTTGACGCAAATGGACCAATATTGTTTTGACGCTAACGTCGAAAGCTGCTGCTAATTCAGCCGTAGATTGTGTATCATCAGCTTCCACAATCGCCTTTAATTCGTCATTGTCGACCAAAGTCTTCGGACGACCGCGAGGTTCATTTTTCAGGTCGAAATTTCCAGAACGGAAGCGAGCAAACCAATAACAAGTGGTGCGTTGGTTTGTAGTGTTAGCTCCGTAAACGTCGTTGATGTTGCGTGCCGCTTGTGCCGCGTTGCTGCCACGACGGTACTCATATTCCATAATTACTCGAATTTTTAACGTATCCATGATGACGAAAAAGATTGAAATACGATGAAAATGCACTAATCAATAAACAAATGACTACTTTTGGAAAAAAAATCCATGTTTTTAAAATAAAATTAATTTGAAATTAGAATTCTTAGCCAAACAAAAATTATTTTGATTTGAAATGGCCAGTACTGCAGAACGGCAATTTCATAGGTAAAGACCTAATATATAAATATATATAGATATAAGAAATAAGATAAAATCTTTTCAAATGTATCTAAGTGCAATATTCTTTCAAGCTTTAGAGTCATACTACAGAATGCTATAAAGACTTAGCATATATCACTTGTAGTTTCCCAGAAACAGCTGACGACAGAAGTGGTAATTATCACAACAGTTTTTGAATATAATGACCGAGTGACACGTTATCACGTCAAAATATACTTTTGTAAAACAATGCTTCGGTTCCCATTGTAAGCATTTAATAAATAAACCCCACAAAACAGGTGTGCCGTTAAATAATGGGTTAGTGAAAAAGTTTTTCAAGCATTTTTCCGGGTTTTATAACACCGGCTTCTCTTAGAAAAGTTTCTTGTTTGTTTGCGCAACTGGTCACTCTTTCCCCCAAATTGTTTGGTAATTGCAAAAACACGTGCGTTCTCTGGAACAATATTATTACCTATATAGCTTTTTTCCGTCGTTGTAAAACGTGACTTGAGATTACGTAAAAAAAAACCGGTCAAGTGCGTGTTAGACCACGCACAATGAAGGGTTCCGTAGTTGAAAAGAATGTATACTTACCCAAAAATAAACTTATCACTGTAATCACAAATCGCGAAAGTTTAAAAAGTTTATCACTGTAATATCAAAAGAAAACCTTTTTCGTGATAAAATTACAAATTAACAATTTTCGGACTCTTTCCTTTACTTGTGCTATATGACTTTGCTTCTTGCCAAATTTCATTATTCTGGGTCAACTGGAAGTACCCTTTAGGTTTTGATTTACTTGAGAGTATCAAAATATGTCACATAAATGCCCGTATTTTTTATTACGTTGATTTAGAAGCTTGATTTTTTTAGGACTCCAATTGAAATTAATATCAAATACGTAAATCTATGGTCATAGATTGAAATTAATATCAAATACGTAAATCTATGGTCATAGATTTACGTATTTGATATTAATTTCAATTTGATACCTCCACGCATTCCTGAGAAAAAGGGTTTTGGCAGACTGACAGACAGACAGAAAACAAAGTGATCTTATAAGGAATCCGTTTTTTCCTTTTGAGGTACGGAACCCTAAAAATTTCAGCTATATTTAAATACACGGGACACAAACTTATAACTGGTACACTTCTGCCACACCCTTCGGGCTAAACAGGCGTAATGTTGTTATGTTATGTTAGGAAATGTGCTAATTTGTTTGTCAACAAGTTTAGTGATAAAAAGGTTTTGCTAACGTCTAATATCTAAAGGTAACAGCCATATTTAATGGCCGTTGTGTATTTATCGGAAAATGACAAAGAGAAGTAAAAAAAAAAATTAATTATGTGTTTTACATAGTAAAGTAGTAGTTAGTTAGTTAGTGGTTATTCAAATACAAGTTACCGTGGGAAAACCCACTGTATAAAGGCTCCCTTAGAAAGGCGCCTCGCGATTCTGGTAGAACAATTTCCATGAAGCTTTTATAGAAATTGTTCTACTAGAGTCGCGTCGCGCCTGTCTGCGGGAGCCTTAGAATTACTTGGTAACTACAAAATTAATTATCATTTAAATTAAATAACAAGACTCATAGTGTTAGTAACAGTATACTTTAACTTTAGTAAAACACACAGAAACAGTTTGTGACGTCACTGCTGTAAGGTATCGGACCTTGCAGCAGTGGCTCACAAACGCACAATCTAGCCTGCTGGCTACCATAGACAGGATAACCAGGGATGCGCACCGCTTCCGCATCACATGTAGAAGCAGTCAACGCGAGCTTCAGCAAACATCCCTGATGCGCTGCAGTGTCGAGGCTCAGCACCCTGATTGCGTTATTGTATTGAACGCGAAGAGCGCTGTAAGATTTCTGAGTATAATGAACCCACAGACTGCAAGAGTAAAACGACGTGTAAGCACTAAATATAGTGCGCTTGACCTCTTTAGTGGCACGCCTGAATCTGCGGGCAATCATGTTAGCTCTCACACACAGCGCCCTCTGCTCCCTGTCAATGTCCTCATCATCTTTGAGGCCAGTGGTCAGTAAGAAATAGCAAGAAATTGTATCTTTTCGTTTGAACTACTTCTGCTTGGAATCGAGTACTTAGTGAATTTGGTACCTGTACAGTCAGCGTCAATAATATCAGGACGAACAGACTGTTCAAAAAGATCTAAACATCTATGAAAATGAAATATTAACTCAATAACGAAATATTAACGACACAAGAAATGTTTCAGAATGAAGACAGTACACGACAACACTGTCATCCTGATTCCTGACAAGACCTTTATTCAATTCAGACAAAGTTTATTTTTTTAATCGACGAAAAAAAAGGAGTAGGTTCTCAATTCGACATGTATATTTTTTTATGTATGACCACGCATAACTTTTTACAGTCGTCCGATTTAAAAAAAAAAAAGTGTTATTCGAGAGGATAGGTAGGTATACCTCAATGTTGGTCCCATATAAAATGTATTAATAATGCTTGGGTAGTTTTTGAGTACCTAAGCTTCAATAATACATATTTTTCCACACTTTTTATGTGTATGATGTTCTAGTTCTTTTCTTTTGCAGGTAGTGGTGTTAGAATCTGTATAGGATAGATACCACAACTAAAAAGTGAAAAATAAAAACGTTTTTACAAAAAAATACAATCGACGACTTCCAAAAACAACACTACAAAATGAAAAATAACTTTAATTTCGGAAGTCGGTCGCAAAAACGAAAATACCACCAACACCGACTTCCGAAATTAAAGTTATTTTTCACTTTGTAGTGTTGTTTTTGGAAGTCGGTTGTATTTTTTTGTAAAAAAGTTTTTTTTATTTGTTGTGTAATAACCTATTACTTCGGAAAGCCCCGACTGGTTCAAGCCTCGTTGCTCTAGTGGTCACTAGCGCTACTGCTGAGAATGAGGTCCTTGGTCCTGGTGAGATTCCTGGGTCGTGCAAAGTGTTAGTAGTTTTTTTCATCTAGAATTTCTCAGCAGCAGCCTGGAGTCTTGATTTGTGCCCAGTTGATAAGCAACCCTCCCCCCCCCCTATTACCTTATAAACAAAACTGGTGAAATGTGGGTGTACCTACTATAGGTACACCCCTGCCTAACCCTTGGGGGAATGCAGGCGTGATGTTATGTTATGTTATGTTATGTTATGTTATGTTATGTTGTGTTGTGTTGTGTTGTGTTGTGTTTTTTTGTGTTGTGTTGTGTTGTGTCGGGTTGTGTTATGTCAGGTACTTCAAAAAGTTAGTAGGTACCTATACGAGTATACTTATATTCCGTGCGTATGTTGGTGGAACTTACACATAGAATGTTAATTTTCGTCAACACGGTTGCCTCTGACGCAAATTCACATACTTTATATGTAGATATTTCTAGTGAAATGGTTGGTGCTTACATGGCCGTTCGTAAATGATTAAATCAAACAAATAGTAATATTAATAGATTGAGTAGGTAGCTACTTACTTAATTTTTAAGAACAACGTTAAATTAAAATGTAGCTTTTTTCCTTGTTCAAATACATAGACACAGGGGACATCGAATTCTTGTTAACGGCTCTAAAAGGGGGTATACTAATTAATAGCCTTTATTTTCCTTAACGTTCATTTTTACATATTTTTTTTCTTATTTTTTGCCTCCTGCAACTATTTCCAACTGTTTCTCTCCTTCGCTATCTTTGCCCAGTCAGTCCTTTCCGGTAATTTGTTTGATTTCATCCGCCCAACGTTCGCTCGTGCTCTGCTTCTCTTGCCGCTTAGGCCTGACCATTGAGTTACCAACTGTGTCCATCTTCCATCTGTCATCCTTGCTACATGGCCAGCCACTTCCACTTATGGCGTTTCATATGTAGAAGAGCATCTATTAAGAAAAAAAAAAGAAGTTTATTTCATATAGCTTATTTGGCTTACATTGCATGTCGATGAGTCTCCATTTACACATAATTATGCCTGTAGTTGAAGGCTCCGCTCCGAAAAGCATCTATTATACTAGTAGTTCAGCGAACAGTATAATAGACCTCGCGAGCAAACTTTATGGGAACAATTAATATACCATCAAAGTTATTTTATTTTTAAAAACATGGTAACTACCCCGTTCTAAATAGCTTTAGTAATGAAAATAACTACGTCAGTTTAAAGTCCTACAGTTAATATACCTATCCAACTTAAAAAAAAAACCGACTGCGGCTAAAAAGCTACAGTACATCTATTTTCTTAATGTCCCTCGGCATCAATCATCGATTTTAGCAGCTTTTCTCCCATTTTTGAAATAAATTACATTAAGTTAAATTAACAAGTCCATATACTTCCAAGTCGATTGAGTATCCGGTCTGCACCAAGTGCAAAGGGCAACTAAGTTTGCCGAGGGACATTAGGAAAATAGTTGTACTGTACCATGCACCGGTAGGCAGTAGTTGTACGCCGTCGACCTGCATTTCTGTGTTCCAATTTGAACGGTATCATACCACTCAAACTGGAATACAGCCGGAGTACAGGTAGATGAGATATTTCAGGTCCCTACAGCTCTTCCTACCTCAGGCAGGGTTGGTTTTTGCAATGGTAACGCATCTGCGATGTTCCTACTATTGCAGATGTACATGCCATCCAATAACATAATAACACGAATATTCTCCTGAGTGAGCCTGCCCAGGTAGGCAGTCTTCTCCTTTGGCACGTTCGGGGGACAGTTAATACATTCACATACTAATTAGATGGACATTAATTAATGTTCACACTGCTTGTTATGCTTGCGAAGACGATGCATAATTATGTATTATTATGTCCCTTCCATATAAAGCGATTCATTAAACATCTACCTTTAATAGATCAAAGGCACCAGCAGCAGCAGGCCACACCATGCGCCATGATAGATGTCATTATTTATTTTTAAATTTGACTTACTTTAAATGTACACCAAAAATAATACGAGGAAAAGTTGGTAGTTACTTCGTATTGATAGATGATATTTTATTTTTGTAAATTGGTTGTAAAACAACACTTTTACACGTCAAAAGATATAATAATATATTAAACTTAGCTGCGGTAGGTACCTGTAGCTTTTTCAGTAAATAAATAGTAGGTACATGGAACCCTATGGCTTTTTAGGGTCAAAACACAACAAAACAAAAAACATCAAAAGGAAAAAACGAAAACCTGTCCGTCTGTCTGTCAAGACCCTTTTTCTCAGGAATGCGTTGAGGTATTAAGTTGAAATTAATATCAAATACGTAGGTATATAGTCCCTAGGAGCTCTAAAAAAATCAAGCTTCTAAGTCAACGCAATAAAAAAATATGGTCATTTATGCGACATATTTTGATACTCGCAAGTAAATCAAACTTGGCAAGATGCAAGGTCTCACAGCATAAGTAAAGGAAAAAGTCCGAAAATTGTCAATTTGTAGTTTTTTCACATAAAAAAATTGTTTTTTGCGATTACAAAAAATTGGCCGTGGTTGCCAATGTATGGGAGAACAGATTTTTCAACTGTAATGTTAAGTTTGTTTTTGTAATGATTTATTCAGAATTAAAATAATATTTCCATAAATAACAAAATGATATTCTAACTTAATTAAAGTATTCACAAACTAAAATATGGCGTCAAAAAATTCATCCGCATCGCTGTCGACTTGTAATGTACCCAAGGGACTGGCGGCATTGCCACGTTGCATGGGAATGCAACCTCAGACCAAGGTAAAAGTTTGTTTTTGGGATAAATTCTTTTCAACAACGGAACCCTTAATTGTGCTTGGTCCAACACGCATTTGGCCGGTTTTTATTTATTATGTCTATAATATGTCAAGACATGAAAGACCAAACGCCAAAATCCCACAGGATCACTTTATGACGAGGAGTTTGATAGCTGATTGAATGCGAATACAGCCAACCTATTATTTTCTTTTAGGGAACCTATTGGTCGACACATTTATAATGAATATGACTGGAGCAAAGAATATACCTATACATTTATATTTAAAAACAGATGCTCCTGAACTACACGACGAACTATCCCATCTTTTTGCTTCAATTAACTATAGCCTTAATAGGAGGCACAGATTGTTCGCCGTGCCTCGGAGTGGAACCGTTCGCTGGAGCCCAGTCTCCTGTTCCGCGCACTCACTGCGCTCAACGCTCTCTTGGAAGCTAAGCCTGTGATGTGTTCGCGGATGAATGGAAGATCTTGTCAGTATGTCTGGAGTATTGTGAGAAGAGAGTATGACTGTCGAGTAGTTGTATACTTTTGTTATTGTACTTAAATAATGTGTTTGTGTCTTAACTAATGTAACTGGCCTTGGCCGTTTTATCTTAAAATAAATAAATAAATAGTCTAAAAATTTTCAATACAGAATGTGAATTCTGTATTGAAAATTTTCTTTCTGCAAAATGACCAAGGCAACAAAATTTTCATGTTCATCAAAACACCGCATCACAATAAGGCCATTACATCCGAACATAAAATAATTTAAAATTATTTCTGTTGTACCGAGCGGTCAGTTTCAAGTTCTCTGTTTTTCCTTCATTATATATAACTCACCTATAAATATGTAATAAAACAGGTATCCGACAAATTAATAAGGTGTGTATGTAATGAAGTGCACGCTTCGTTATGTAACAATAATTAATGACTTGGCTTATCCTACGGATTGAGCATCTTTAAATAGTAATGTAATACTCTACAGTATAGTATGCTAATTATTTCTAAGTACGACCACTATTAATGCGTTTAAAGAAACAAAAGATCGCTACTGCGCCTGCGCATAAAAAGCTCTCGTAAATACATTTAGCTACCCTGTGTTTCCTGTATACTTAACTCAATAATATTAGTACAGTTTTTTGATACATTGTCTGATGTTTGACATTAGTTCATAGACATATTTCCACTGCTGGGACACAGGCCTCTTCTCGGTGAGAGGGAGGGGTCCACCACGCGGGCCCAGTGCGGGTTGGTAGATGTCACATGTCTTCGAAATTTTGGTTCTAGGACTTTTCCTTCACCGTTTGAGAGCAGTGGTGATGAAATAATTTGCACAAAGTAAAGCGCCTGCCTTGGTTCGAACCTGCGACCTTACAACTCGTAAGTTGCGGCCGTTACCACTGGGCCACCACTGCATAAATATATAACAAATAATGTATAAGGAAAGTTTTAAATATATTCGCCAGCTTACAACTACGTAAATTGTAACAAGGAAAATTGATACAAAAGTTTTTATAGAACTTAATGAGAACTTAAGTACCTAAACATGTTACTCCTAACGGTGTAAATGAGTTTCAATAGTGAAGTTACATTGATGTTCCCGAAAGCGCTGAAAATACCTTCATTTATGACCATAACATCACAAAAATAAATTTGTTGAAGTACATAAGTTCGCATAACTCGACAAGATGTAGTATGGAATGATGATGGTTTTAGATACAATGCTTAGAGCATACACATGCCACAAATGAATCCTAACCCTGCTCATTCCCACACCAGATAGAGGTATGCATATACCTGACACGTGTACCTAGCTATTATAATGTGAGTAGCACCAGCAGCGCCCACATCTCTGGCATGTACATGTCTATTATGCAATGCCAGTCGGTGCATGACGTTATGCGCCATTAACAGCTAAGCTAGTTTATTATGGCAACTGATTCTTCTTATTTTTCACATTTTCTGATGAAAAGTTGTGTTATATGGAGTGTAAAGTTCTTATTAAAGTAGGTATGCGCTAAGGATGGTAAAAACGGCAAACATTTTTATTTTTTCTCTCAAGTTTCATCAACAATGTTGGCAAACTTAATCAATCTGCTTAGCCTTTTCCCAAATATGTTGTGGTCGGCTTCCAGTCTAACTGGATGCAGCTGAATACCAGTATTTTACGTGGAGCAACTGCTTATCTGAGCTCCAAACCCAGTAACTGAGTAATAAAAAAAATAAAAAATAAAAATATTTCAGACATTTCGTCCATATGATGTTAGCATCGATGTTAGTAATACACACTACTTATAAACTATGTTAGTAAATTAGTGACAAATCTTAGACATTATTATTAATTCATGTATCTGTTGCGCTCACCTGACGCACCAGGCACATGCACATGTACATGTACCCAATGCGCCCTAATGGCGCAACAGGGCTTCTCAGAGATGACCTTCAGAATGCCGTTGACGCTCCCACACACTCTGTACATCATGGACGCAATCCTTTTTCGCAGGATGGTATTAAAACCATCAGTATGAGCTTCGCCAAACATTCCTGATGCACTGCAGTAACGTGGAAGCCCCAACAACATTCTGAAGGCGTTATTATATTGCACAAATACTACGATAATACGATACCCTTTGGTAAGACTGGTTGGCAGATTTTCGGGCTTCTAACGACCCGTAACGACTGTCAAAGATCCACGAATGACAGCCGAGACCAACTGCTTAACGTGCTTTCCGAGGCACGGAGGAGTCTCGTTAAGTAAAGATGGTCAACCATCCACGGACCAACCCCGGCAAGCGTAGCTTAACCTGATGGATCGACCCGTGCGGCTGTTATTACTTAACCACGAGCTCTTTAATAGCATTTAAAGGCAAATTTAAAAGCATTTATTTTGACACTTTTGAATTGTGAAGGAGTTGGTCAGTCAGAAAGATAAGCTAGTTGCCCATTCCAATCAAGCGTAGTAGGCTCCTATGGAGAAGAACAGGCAAGAAATTCTTTTAAAATGAAAATATTGGTAACATCATTCATCATGTTGAAATTATTTAAATTGAAATGACTGCAGTATCACCCTTGGTATGGTATTGCAGTTAGGGTATTCTGTTCGGTGACTATATACTGTCATCAAGTGGACTTTTTAATTTATCTACGAACATTTTGTCACCTCTCTCGCTCACACATGACAAGAATGTTAAATGTAAAGATGCTTTTTTGAAAATGTAATCAATTGGCGAACTAATAAATAATATTAATTTAAAAGTAATTATTAAAAACACATTTTTATTGTTGCATTTATATAACTCATCTCAAAAACAGCTCAAAATACTTATTGAGCTGAGTTTATTAGATATGACAACAGAAATGGCATGATGATGATGTTAAACAGAAATGTTTTTAATAATTACCTAATACATTAATAATATTTATTAGTTCGCCAATTGATTACATTTTTCAAAAAAGTAAATTTTCATTTAACATTCTTAAAAATTGGTTCCGTGTGAGCGAGAGAGGTGACAAAATGAGACAGCCGTCCTAAAACCATATCTCATATTAATTGCAATTTATCAAATCAAAAATAATATTATAAATGCGAAAGTAAGTTTGTTTGCTACGCTGTCATGCTAAAAAGCACACTGATACTTAGACCATGCTCTGGATTAGGAGATACGAAACTTTTTATCCTATTAATTACTACGTTCCCGTGGGATAATCTGGCCTTCACCTGGGCGAAGGCGCTGTCAAAAGCTATTCAAAAATAAATTTAGGTACTTTAAAAAAAGTAAAAACCGACTTCTAAAACCAAAAGCGAATAAAATAACTTTCATAAAAAACTTAAGAGCTTCTGAAGTCGGTGTCAAGCTAAGGTGCATTGAAGAATTAAAGACACCAACTTCAGAAGCTGTTAAGTTAGTTGAATATACAATTACATAAGTAAGCCCAATCGAAGAATCATCACAAAACTGGCTTAGAAATGCCTGAGATACAGTACATTTATGCACATAAATTCGTACATACCTTCCTGAAAGTATGTAGATTACGTTAGTGAAAAAATCATCAAAATTGGTTAATTAGTTTTTGAGAAAATCGCGGACAAATATACATACATACGGATCGAATACAGAACCTCCTTTTTTGAAGTCGGTTAATAAATAAAATACAATCTAACTTTGGCAGCAATACCTACCAATATCAACATATATCACAACAATCCTACGTGCTAATATGTAAGGCTACCTGTCCGTACGCTAAAAGGTAAAAAATGCCCCGTCCTAACAAGTTTGCCTCGCACCTATATACCGGTAAGACCTGTACTCAGCCAAGGTCACGGTCAAACCGCATGCAGCACATTCACCCACATTTTTGGATACACTTAGACACTTTTATTGTAAACACACATAAGTAAAAGGTGTTTTAAGAGGGGTTAGTCAGCAGGACATGGTCAACAAAAGAGTTACATTACGCAAGAAGTAAATCTTTGAGTTATGCCGAAATAGGCTTTGGAGACTGTACGTTGTGACGGCTTTGTGCGGAGTCCTTTGTCCAGCAGTGGACTTCTTTTGTTCTTCTATCTTCTTGGCGATAGAATAAGCTAAATTCGATTCGCCAAAAAATAAAACGATCGCTCGATCGATTCGCTAAATTGCTGTAATATTGTTTTTTTTATTAACAATAATTATTGTAGTTACCCGCAAGTATAGTCTATCTAGTGTTCTTATGCTGATTGTACAATCCAGTTTCGCTTAAAAAACCCGTTTTCAAAACAAAAAAGATATAATTTGAGATGAATTAAAATATTTTATTATACCTAACATTAAACTTTTCGAAGAATTTAATCAAATATCGTATCAAAAACTTTAAATTACATTATTACTAAGAATGACTGATCTTTTTATTTTGTGTACTTAATTTTTCGCTCTTTTAAATAACAATATTTAAAATCCAAATGACATGGTATTATTATCATCTTATTATCAACACATAAACGTTCTCCTCTGAACATTCTTGACGACATTATAGACATTATAATGATGACACTATGATTTGTGATAGATTCGGCTCCTTCTCCCTCTATTTTATCGGTAGGAATTACATGAGAAAAGTGTACAGGTGTAATGGTGCGTCCTAATATAAGCAAACGCGCGAGAGTTCCGTAGTTGGGATGAATTTATTCCAAGAACAAACTTAACATTGTAGTTGAGAAATATGTTCTCCCATACATTCCAACTGCAAATGTAAGTTTGTACGCACAATATTGAGAGATTAACCATGTTATTTTAAGACCATACACTTCTTATAGATTTTCCTGTACTACTTTCCGTATTTTTTTTTCTAAATTTTAGGCTCAGCAGTTTCGGAGATAATAGTCAATTTTCGTGTATTTTCTTGAAAAACTTAAAAAATATTGATGTTCGAATTATAAAAAAAAATATTTGAGATTCTCACAGTAAGCCCTTTTATTTAATATGTCACACGATAGGTACAGTTTGCAAAACTTTTTTTTTATTTCCTTATTTGCCCATAAAAGTGACCCTTATATTCAAAATTCATTTATTTACGTTACACGTCGGTGTTTGGGTCACAGAAATTCATATGTGTACCAAATTTCAACTTAATCGGTCCATTAGATTCGGAGGAAATCGGCTGTGACAGACGGACAGATATACAGACACACGAGTGATCCTCTATGGGTTCGTTTTTTCCTTTTGAGGTACGGAACCTTAAAAATAGAAGTTGTCCTTTCTTGGCGCGACGACGACGACCGAATAAATTATCGCGACGATCGTTTTCTATTAGGACAAGGGGGACAAAGGATTATGTAGCAGTAGAATTTTTTGTCACAGAATAACACAATAAACGCAATTCAGTCTTTTTAAAGGTTTTTTCATAGTATTGTGAACCGAAGTTATTAAGACTAAACTACTTGACATTCACTGCTACTACCAATACCAAGGTATGGACAATGATTGCATGTTATTTAGATTCAAGTCATAAATCAATGCGTACGCGCCGATGCCGATGCCGCCGCTTGTTCAATGGCTTAAGACGAAGCCAGCTGAATCATGCTGATTCCGATTAGTGTTTGACCGAGGCAGCACCTTGATGTGACAGGATGAAACCTTGGGTAACTTTACACTAGACATAAGGCTACTGGCTGGAAAGTTGGAATCTGGATGAGTGTGGTGAGTGTGGTGGTGAGTGTGTGAAGCACCCTTTAAAAATAAGTTTAGAATCCACCACTCATTGTCATTTTGAGAAAAGGAATGCCACCCTGAAACGTATCCGTACTTGCCCTGAATTCGCCAGGACTCCTCCGTAAACCCAACACAGGTATTTTATGCAACCTTGAAATGCACTCAGTAACTACTCTCGAAATCAAAATCACAATATTTCACAGCTTCACAGTCACAGAACAAATAAAAGAGGCTTAATCTGTTCTGTGTTCTCAGTCACTAATACTCGTATGTTGTGTAAACACAACCTTTTCCATTGATAATTAAATAAATAAATAAATAAATAAATATGTTTGGACATAACACACACACAACGCCATCTAGCCCCAAGCTAAGCAACCTAATGCTTGTGTTATGGTAACGAGATGGCTGATAAACTACTTATAAACATTTTTTTTTTGTAAATACATACATATTATAGATAGAAAAACACCCAGACTCGGAACAAATACTTGTAGGTCGTACAAATATTTGTTCCGTGCGGGAATCGAACCCGCGACATGCTGCGCAGCAGTCAATCGCTCAACCACTGCGCCAACCGTGTCGTCTAATTTTTTTTTTGAGGATTTTTTTTTTTTTTTTTTTATTTAAGGAGAAGACTCCTTTTCAAGCTATTCCTAGAGAAAGATTTAGCTGACTTATCTCGAGTTCACAGGAATTGCTAGTAAACATGATTAATAAACAATGTTTTTCTGCTAAATCTCGTTGCACTTAATTTACATACCTACTGACATAATTATTATAGTTCAACATCATAACGCTAACACCCGGTACACTAGGTCTACACACACTGAAGTGCAGGTACTAGGCGTGTAACGTGACACATGCACACACAGCTACACATCAAGCTATACATTTCCATACTCCATTTCCATACTGCTGCTGGCTGATGGTGACTTCACCATCAGCTCCAGTTCTCCTGGTTCTTTACTTGGAGAACTCCTCAACAATTAACGTCCCTGTATCGGGAAAAGCAATATTTTGTAAAAGGCATTGAGCAGTTGACAATAAGCTATTGTAACTTAGATAAATTACAAACTAACCCATTAAAAAGTGAAAAATAAAAAACTTTTTTACAAAAAAAAACCGACTTCCAACAAAAATACCACAAAGTGAAAAATAACTTTAATTTCGGAAGTCGGTGGAAAAAAACTAAAATACAGATTCAAAGACACCGACTTCCGATATTATTTTTCACTTGGTAGTATTTTTTTTTGGAAGTCGGTTTTTTTGTTAAAAAAGTTTTTTTTTATATCATTCCACGGTCACACAAAACCGACAAAATGATATAGGAATGTTGAACGTTCGCCTCTGTTACTTTCACTTCATTTTCCGATCATGCGCTAGGCGAGTGTAAGAAGTGCCGAAATCCTGCATCGTTAGCCTTAGGTCGGTTCACTAATGAATTCATTTTCCACTTTGAGTCATTTTGTGTGCAGACTTTTCACTCCGAGTGAAGATGGCAAAAATGAACAAAAAGTGAAGCATCTGGTATCCTCTTTAGAAAATGCATATCATTTTTTTTTTGTTCACAAAAAAAAAGCCTCAGTCACGGTTTCATCCAATCTATATATCTACTAGCTGCGCCCCGCGGTTTCACCCGCGTAGACCGGGATAAAAAGTAGCGGTATGAAAAATAGATGTTAGCCGATTCTCAGACCTACTCAATATGCTCACAAAATTTCATGAGAATCGGTCAAGCCGTTTCGGAGGAGTACGGGAACGAACATTGTGACACGAGAATTTTATATATAAGATAAGTAAAAAGAGAAGTCCTGACTGACTGACTGACTCATCAACGCCCAGCCCAAACCCTAAAATCTAGAAAATTCAAATTTTGCACAGAGGAAAATGAAGTACGGAAGAATATGTAGACAAGGAATAAGGAAGGAATTCCCGGTAGTACGTTCCCGTGGGATATTTTCCGACATAAACGCGGGCGCCCACCGCTGGCAAAAGCTAAAGCTACTTTAAAAATTCGTTGTTAAATTCCACTAAGCATATAAATATTTAACTGTATGTACTACACGATAGGTTTCCTAGACAAATGTTGTGCAGTAATTAAGAAGTGTTGCCAGCTCGCGGAGTTATTAAGATGATCTGTTAAATATTTATATTATGTACTTTATATACACGTATTGTTATATAGATGCAGGTATGTTATGTAACTATATACTGGGGATCATGGTTTGTTGTTTACGTTGTGTGTGCATATAAAGGTTGGTGTAGGTCGGTTTTTTAGATGACTGACTTGTGTATTACCAAACACGTTGTAGAAACTGGTACGACCTTTACCCAGAGTGGGAATCAGGAAAACTAAAAGATGTAACCGTTTCATGCACTAATAAAGCCAGTAGAGCATCACATTCCTCCAGCCCTAAAGCAAGCAAACTATTAGAAATTGTATTGTTTTGTGCAAAAAAATCAAGTTTTGTGATGACGTTAGCTACTTGCTTCATATCTCCTCATTATTGCTCACCGTTGAAAGCATGACGATGAAACATGATATTTCCCATCTCCATCTGTATCACAGTGCTAGCTATAATATCCTTATTTTTACTAAACCTCCAGCCAGCCAATCGCAGCACACGAACGTAGTGCCTCCACGTGGTCCATTCGGTTACAACAAGATTGCTCAACATTCCCGCACCATGCGTGCGCGCCGACCGGCTAGTGGGAAATCCTCTCTGAACGAATAACTGTCCTCGCTTCGTAGAACCTCCATTATCCTTGTACATCTCAAGGTCAACCAGATCACTAGTCTTTAAAACTGGTTTTTTAGGGTCCCTCAGTCCGGCTAGAACACAAAAAGAAAACTGGCTTCGAGGATCAATTACTGTTTCCTCAAGGACCCACACAAATTGGTTTGTTTGTAAGTTTTGATCAAAGTTTTGACTGTATCCACCCACTTTATTTATTCCGTGCTTCTACCATTGTTAGCACAAGACATAGGTAAGGTAGTATGCTCTGCTTTGTCTCAAAAGTAAATTATGTTAGGTGCACGGTCAAAAAAATCCCTCCAGCACTGGACTGAGTTCATTCATAAGTTTGTTAAGCGCACATCACACTGGGCACAAAGCTAAAAGAAGCTAAGTTCGTTTAGCTTTCCTCCGCGTCTTTTCATACTTCCGTTTTCGCTTCACTTACTGCGCGGTGTGAACCGAAGTGTGAAAAGACGCGGCAGAAAGCTAAAGCTTCGTTTCGCTTCGTTCCTAGTATGTCCTGCGCTTTAGACATTAGAAATATTTTTGAAGCTTTATAGGTACCTGACGTGCGACGGAACCTATTCACCTCGCAGAGTACGATACACTAGTCAAGTGTTTTTTTTTTTCACTGCAATAATGAAACAACAACTTTCATACGCGGGGACAGCCCGAGATTTGTATTCAAGATTCGATGACCGTGGCGACCTTGAATTACTGATCGTCTTTCTTTCGCTAAGGAAAACCCCGGAGGTACTCAATTGAAGAGTATAGCTAGGCTTGTTATGTTTGCTCGCGTGTAAAATCTGATTTAGATTGTACGGCGATAGCGCTGTGTGTGGGGCATCAATTAACTATGCAGGGCCCCAATTCTGTATGATTCCCCGTTTATATCTTACCACGTGCAAACCACGTCCTTATCGTGACTTGTAGAAACCCCTTTTTATGGTTCCGTAGCCAAATGGCAAAAAACGGAACCCTTATGGATTCATCATGCCTTTCTGTCTGTCTGTCCGTCCGTATGTCACATTAGAACTGAAACTCGAACATTTTTTTTCATCAAACCCATACCGTGTGGGATATCATCTATGGATAGGTCTTCAAAAATAATATTGAGGTTTCTAATACATTTTTTTTCTAAACTGAATAGTTTATGCGAGAGACACTTCCAAAATGGTAAAATGTGTCCCCCCCCCCCCCCCTGATAAGACAATGATAAAACTAAAAAAATTATATGATGTACATTACCATATAAACTTTCACCGAAAAATGGTTTAAACGAGATCTAGTTAGTAGTTTTTTTTTAATACGTCATAAATCGGTCTATTATTAAAACATCGATCAAAGTTCCAACGAACTACAAGAACTTTCATAATATATATTTATTTTATTTATTTATTTATTTGGTACAGAAAGCTTACAGACTAATATCATAATTAACAATCATTCATAGGCAGGACAATTTGCTAATGATAAGCTTCCACATATATACTTCTACATACAAATATTTCAGTTGACTGTGTTTGTTAACAGCGATTTGCAAACAAAAATAAAAAGTTTATAAATGTAATAAATACTAATAAGTCGAATCGTGCAACATCAAAATAGTTTAACAGTTATTCATGACTATCTCCAAAATATTCCTTGTTTAGCATCTTTCTAATACTGTGTGCGTTGGTGCGAAATAGATCTATATCCAGGTGCGGTGGTAAACTATGGAAGGCTCTTACACTACGAATGAAGAAGGCGTTGCGCCTGTAATTAGTCGATGCGCATGGTGCCTGAAGCAGAGGTCGTCTGCGTAGGTTATTTTGATTAGTGCGAAGATGTATTTTGCTGAGTAGTTCTGGACAATCAATCGAGCCATTTGCTATGCTATGCTATATTATGTTACTTACTGCTACGGAACCCTTCGTGGGCAAGTCCGACTCGCACTTGGCCGCTTTTTATATTTAGGCGGTTTCGTTCATTCTGTCATAGAGAATACGTTATTAGCAGATGTCGTGATTAGCTCAAGGTATTGACGTGGTTTCGAAGTAAAGAATTGTTAAGTGGTCATAGTGAATTAGGGCCCAGATATTAAAGTGCAATTATTGTGTGGTAAACTCTGTGAGTACGAAATCTGCATTTACTATTGTAACTTTCTTGAAAGATTTGCGTATGCACCCAGATACGTGCTGACACCACATCTACCTATCTCTGCCATGCTATCAGCATATACAGATAATATTTTTTGTTTGTTTGTATGATTGGTTTGCCAGTGAAATTAAGACATGTGGTTTTAATGCAAACACACACAATATCGTAGTTGTAGATTTTCAAATCTAATTACAACAACTAATATGAGACTTTTCACCTTTCATCTTGACTGACAAGTTTGTAAATGGTTTCCTGGTGTGTCCACATCGATCGCATGTAATTTTTCGCTGCAAAT
Organism: Cosmia pyralina; assembly: GCA_946251885.1. Lineage (NCBI taxonomy): Eukaryota > Metazoa > Arthropoda > Insecta > Lepidoptera > Noctuidae > Cosmia > Cosmia pyralina. The sequence continues at coordinate 957,875 of OX276350.1, read as the reverse complement.
AAAGGTCACATGAAGGCAAAACATCAATTAATTGCCGTAGCTGCAATTTTATAAGCTTCAGTTTTTTTTTTTTTGGTGTAGGTACTTGCAGTTTCCATTGATGTGAATGGTAGGCGTGACCGCTGTCGTCACGTTACAGAGACGTCCTTGACCTACGATGGCCATATTAACCCAAAGTCTTATTTCTTCCTTCCCTCTGTGACGTCACAGAGGAATTAGCCTCAAGTTTTCCCTCCCTGTTCAGTTTGTTGAACTTTGAACATGTCGTCAGGAGCCAAGTGTACAAGTCTTATCCTCCTGGTTATCCTGTTAGGTAATAACATTAGTTAATCATAAATAAGGTAAGTAGTCTGTATGCGGCCGTAAATTCAAAACACATCAAGCTTAGAACGAGACAGCTGTCACACCAGTGTGAGTGACTGAGACGGCGCTTTACTAAGCCGAACTTTCTCTAAAATCCAATACCACGTTAAATGTCGAGTACTATAATATTCCACGGAAGATTAGACATTTAAACAAACCTATTTTACAGTCCATTCCACCGATTTTGATTTCTATTGCGTTGGTGGCATGACAAATGGCAGCTGCAGTAAACAGTTGGTATTGTAACCATTTTTTTTGCCTTTAACGCCATCCTTAAGCCTACGAAATATAAGTCAAAATCGGTTGAACGGACTGTAAAAAAGGTTTGTTTAAGTGTTTAATCTTATTGTAATGAGGAATATTGACTGGACATAGTAATTATCAGTTAAGAAGTCAACGGCCTTTGCAGACCACATCAAGGGCATAAAATGAACGGTGACCAAACTGTGATGATGATGAAAACAAAGTTTAATGCAGATTTGATGACGGCTGACATGTAGAAGTGGTTTGTGCTCCGTTACTTTCTCCAATCCATCATTTTCTTCAAAAAGCATTCCAGGGTTGTATAAGTAGATTGATGAGGAGGCAGGACGACACTGCTATCCAAACTCTTGATGTTAGCTTCAACACTTCATTATTGGTGATGATGTGTTTACCTCAATACGTGGCCTGCCCCTTACCGATAAGCTTCACTTGACTACATACAGGAACGTTTTCAGGAAAACCTAAAAAACGCGGTGATGGCGATATGAAAACAATGAAACAAATATGGCCGACAGTACCCACGTGCCCCACGTGCCTACTTTACACATATTTGAGGTATTTCCGTTAATTATGCTCTTTAAATAGAAGTTGCAGTGCGTTAGTTCTTTGAATTTAACCTTTGTATCATTATTCATTGTATGCAATGATTGCAGCTGTGGCTCTACAAATCTCCTGTTATTGAATGCCTTCCTCCTTGAAATTACACTAACTTTTTGTTAGTTACTATTGGCAAGCATACGGAAGACTCATCTGAGGGACAGTGCAGTTGAAACAGAAGGTACCTGCTCACTTGATACGCACTCGATACAAGCTACACCAAGAGGTTTGTCGACTCGTTATTAACGCTAGAGGCAACGTTGGATGTCGCATTATGCCTATTTACCAGCACACAGTCTTACCAAGGGTTATCTTATTACACAGTAACTGGGTTGTGGAGGTCAGGTAGGTAGTTGCTCCATGTAAAATACAGCTGCATCCGGTTAGACTGGAAGCCGACTCCAACATAGTTGGGAAAAGACTACGCAGGCAGACACGCAGTATTTACATCAGACCCCTTATTTAGAGCGGTCCTACCCAGCTACCTTAATATTTTATTATAATTTTAGTTATAGAAATAAATATACCCTACAAACATAGTTCATAATAAGGTAACACAAAAGATTGTTCCTGTTTAGACATTGAAAATATATTCTGTTAATTTAATTCAATGACTGTCTTATTTGAAAAGTACTGTCGTAGAGATATGGCCTGATACACATGTTTAAATAAACTTAGATCGGGCAACGCACTACATGACCTTCAGAATTATTTTTTTTTTTGTAAATTTAATGTTATATTTGTCATACCATATTTTTATCCAGATTATTATAATACTATTATAGGCCTCGATTAATATTTACTACTTAACCACATGTACACTTTTTGTATTTTTTTTTTTATTTATAAATGTTGTTATAGTGAAGTAATAATTAGCGTCTGTGCCCGCCAGGGGCCCGCGAAATTCAAACCTAATCGCCACTCTATAGTTATAAGTAATTCAGTGATGTTCTTAGACTATTTACAACCCTCCTTTTGATTTGGGCCTCCGTAACAACAACAGACTTACCTATACACAGACACACGTACTTAATAATAATATACTCAAGTACCCCAGTAGTAGGTACCCAATGATTTCTAAATCAAGCATTTTATTTATTCATTTATTTTAATCATGCATACATCACCTAACAACAATAACCCATGGATATATTTTTAAACGGCTGATAACTAGTATCAGTTGAACCATACTGACAGTTACCTGTTAACTGCTAACAATGTGGTTTAACTGTACCCTGCAGTTAATATTACCATGTATAACAATAGCTATTTATGGGGAAATTATCACATGTTGCGTCACCAGTCACCAGCAGGGACCACGGGTGATTGTGTTAATTAGTACTGCGGTCGAATAATCGTGTTGGACGCTTGTAGCTGCCTTCGTTATTATTTATTATTATTATTATTATATATGTATGTACATACGTGCTTTGACTGAAATACATTAGGTAATGCCGTATGCTAGATGATCCAACTCTCGTTTCTTATTTATTCTTGTCTTTTTGCAATCAGCAATAACTAAGATTTATTAGACTTTATCTAATAATTCCACTACTTCTACAAAAGTAAAAAAAAACAATCTCAAACATCGCACCTGCATTCCCCACAGGGGTGTGCAAAGATGTATACATAGATACCCATATTTCATCAGAAACGAAAGCCATTAAACACACACAGAAACAAGTGTAGTTAATTGTTAATTACACTCCTACCAACTTATCTGTGAAATGGCGAAAATTGGAACTACGGCCGTCATGTTGAAATGTCTTCGATTGTGCCGACGCATGTCATTCGATTGTGTCGACGCATCGACGGTGGCGTCCTCTTTCAGTTCACAGATAAGTTGGTAGGACTGTACTTGTCAATAATCTTCGATCAAGACTTGTTCGAAGCCTAAATAGAGACAGCTTCATCAAGATGGTCGTCATTCGTTACATACATATAGAAGCAAAGCCAGACAGCAGCAATACAGTTCGAAAACACATACAAAAAAAATCCGTTTAATTGCGCACCTCCTCCTTTTAGAAGAAGGTTAAAAAGGCTAGCATTAAAATGACACGCCAACGCAAACAACACTTCTGCTAATCCCTTTTGGTTTATTTAGCTGGAGCCATATAAACTCACTTCACCACAAATACACTAGTTTATAGTCACTCTTCGCTGGTGACCACATAAGGGACCAAGGGAAATGACCAATTTCCATTCTGGTCATAACTTCAGTGCGTAATGAAATTATTAAATCTAGTGCTGGACTTCTGCCAAGTACCTTAGTTGACGGATTAACAAGCTTGATAACTTATTTCACTTTATTATGCAGGTGCTTTGGCTATCCACTCGTTTATACATTAAATTTAGCCAAAGTACACTAAGGATGTTTAAAAAAAACCGGTCAAGAGCGAGTCGGACTCGCGCACCAAGGGTTTCGTAACATCATTTATAAGTAATAAAAACGTGCTATTTAGAGACATCGTTTTATTTTTCTGTAATCTATACATAAACTTCTATCACATAAAATAATTTCAGATTTTTCTCTATGCAAACATCGGAGATAAGGGGGGGGGCGGTATTTTTTTAACATTTTTCATCAAAAATCGCAAACTAAGCGGCCTAAAAAAAGAAAAAAAAATGTTGGAGAATGTACAAATAGCGCTCTTTCATATTATGATACCCCACATGCCCTAGTAGCCCCACTTCGAATTTTTAAGAACCCTGTCAGTCCCTGTTGCAAAAAAAAACATATATATTTTTAATTATTTCTTATTTGCAAAATAGTGGGCAAACGTCATCTAAATCTGTTACAAATTTCAAGTTGATAGCATTAGTAGTTCTTGAGATATCCAGCTGTGACAGACGGATAGACAGACGGACAGACAGACTGAGTCACACTAATTATAAGGGTTCCTTTTTACCATTTTGGAACGGAACCCCAAAAAAGCTAAAATTGGATATTGGCTTTCTAGGTTAGCGGGCAGGCCAACGGAGTTACCATCTGTATCTGTTACAGTAGTTTGCTTTACAAAATAAGCGTCTCCCTTCTTTTGCCTTTTGCACTTTTCAGTTGAACATAATCCTATAAGACACGTGAGCAGCCACAACAGCCGCCCTCCGCATACACTCTAGACGATCTTTTTGTGTCGTATTTTTTAGAACCGCTGATTTTCTTGCATCTTCATTTACATAGGAACCTACATCTTGGAATGGTCAATCTCGCTCCGTAAATGCCTGAAGTTACTTGAGCTAGCCATCCTCTGGGCAATAATGCAGAGGCCGTACTATGACGTGAAAAAAGCTCATGGATCCATCATGGTTCAAGTGTAAGAGAGAGACGGAGCTATATACGACCTATAGCACCATCCTTTTTTCACAACGGAACCATGATGGATCATGATCTTTTTTCATGTCATAGGACGGCCCCTGGTCATGTTACTATATTGTATATATCCGACCTACGAGTTTTTGACAGCACGTAGTAACATATGATTTGTTGCTCTATGGCGGAATTGCGAGATATAGCGCTCATATAGCGCTACAAAGCTATTGTGGCGCGCGGCCAAAATCGAAACTAACGGCGCCATCTTGTTTATTGAAAACATTTCACCGAACAAATTGCACAAAATTAACCCTCTTATTCATAAAAAACTAAAACGCACTACAAACCTAAAAAAACCCTACCTAACCTAGTTAAAATAGTGTTTTGAAGATTTCTTTGGAATTAGATTTGATTTAGAAAGAAGAAGACAAAACATTATTTTACCTAAAATATGCTTGTAGAGCGTTTTAGTTTTTTATGAATAAGGGGGTAAATTTTTCCCAACAGATCCCCCCTTCCCCCTGTCAACGACATTTGAGCGCCAAAAGGGAGATATTTGACGTTCAGTAATGTGTTAGGTACTTATTCCTGCAGATATTACCTTTTATTACCTTTAAATTACAATAATTTGGTTTTAATTTTTATCATAGGTTTGCATTTTTTCAAATGCGGAACACCACAAACTTGTTTCGCCTGGGTCTAGGCATAAAGTAAAAGCCTCTATACTAATAGGTAGATATGTCTGACATGTGCGTGTTTCCACGTTATACAAATAAATAAAATAATAGAGTAGGTAGGCACGGGTTTCCCAGCGAGTAGTGAGCGGTTGCTATACCTACCACGCTTTATTATTATACAATATCAATATCACATTGTTTTTCCTGTTTTTATTATTAAACCTAATATGCCATGAGATTCGGCTGAAAAATTGTGATGGCCACGGGGGTGACGATGCGAGTGCGCGACATTCTCCAATTTTTCCGTGAAAGTCGGTAAGTTGGAATGAAAAGTGGTGTGTGTGGTTGCCAGCGCACAATGACGGTTACTGTGGGGTAACTGTCTGTGGTTGAACAGTCAGGTGGTTAGCGCGCGTGACTAGGTACATGTAATTTACCTGTCACGTCATTGGTTTAGAGTTCAAAATGTTGTTGTAAGCGCCTAACTTACAACTTTACCCTATTATGCGTTTATGGGCTTGATGATACTACACGTTAGCGATGATCAACATTTTGATAAAGTACTTACGTACTTATATAGATATAATACTCGGATGTCTATGCGTACTTATCTACTTAAGGCGAGTGGTGCTGCCAACTAGCGTCACCATTGAGAAACTTCCGAGGCATGGAGGAGTCTCGGTATGTACCTAAAGATGTTCAGCCTTCCACGGACCAACCTCGGCAAGCGTAGCTTAACCTGAAGGATCAACCCGTGCGGCTGTTATTACTTAGCCACGAGCTCCTCAGTTTGTAAGTAGGGGGTAATCTTCTGATTCCGCAAATTCATTCACTGATGGAAAGCTACCGCTGTATAGCCGACTGTCAAAGGATATATTTTATGTATGTATATACATACTTAAAACAAGAAATTTCTGAAGTTAGTAAGAAACACATGAATACAAGTGCAAATAAATCCATTGTGCTTCACAAAAGAATGAATGGGCCCACATCGCGACTTGGAGCTATGTCTTGAGTCATTGGAACAGTGAATGGACCCACATGGCTGGTGATATCTTGAGTCACTAGTATCAGTTAGTATTACGCGGTGTGGCCAGTGAATCATTTGAGGCTTTTATCGTCATAGACTTTGTTTCAAATGGTATCGGTCGGTAACCGACTGGTCTAGATTGGTGACTAGGTGGGGGCAATTTTTATTTAACTTTACTACCCACAATGGAATGGTTAGGTGGGGTGTGAATTTTTGCATTTATTTATATCATACTAGCTTTTGCCCGCGGCTTCGCCCGCGTTGATGTTGGAAAATATACAAGGGGAGCAGAAGTCCTTTTTATTCCTTGTTTAGATTATAAACGGAACCTCCTGTGCAAAAATTCAGCTTCATAGATCGAAGAGTTTGGGCTGATGAGTCAGTCTTTTTAAATATTGTGATAGCTTCTGCCCGCGACTTCGCGTGAAATTTCTTGATCCCCCGACCCACTCCGTCGCATCGCATCGCCTGCCCGCGCTAATGCTTCGTTTTCACTTAGCGTTGTTTCTGACTCTTTTCTTTTTGCTCGGCACCTTCTTAGGTGCTTCTTAGGACTCTTGTCCTAGAGAGATGTTAAATATGCCTACAGCCTTCCTTAAGAATTGGGCTATCAAATGCAAAAATAATTATGATTGTCTGCCTGGTAATTCCAGAGTAATCTCTGGAACCACCACGCGCTAGTGCGCGTTCAAACAAACAAAAAACAGTGTGTGTGTGTGTGTGTCAGCTCCGACGCATGACTGGAGTTTACTCCTGTTTTTTGTGCCATCCCGAGTTCCCGAATTCCTATTTTTCAGTAATTTCTCCCCATCCCCCTCTCCCTCTCACTCCCTCATCACATCCTTTTCCCGCTAACCTCCCTCTTCCCCTTTCACCTCCTCTTACACCCTCTTCACCGCTATCCCCTCCCACACTACCCTCGCCAACTCTTCCCCTCCTTCTCACCCCCCTGTCCATACCCTCTCCACTCACTTCAACCTCCTAACCCTCTCCACCTTTCCCCGCTCTTCAATCAATCAGTCAAAAGTCTCAAGTCAATCTCTCTTCAATGAATCAATGCTATACAAAACGCAACTTTTAGGTGTAAAGGCACTCGTATCCGCCCCAAATCATCTCCCTCTCACCCCTCCCCTCTCCCTCTAACCCCTCTCTCCTTCCCACCCCTCTCACCCCTCACCCTCACCATCCCCCTCTCCCTCTTACCCCCCTCATCATATACTCTTCCCACTAATCTCCCCCTCTCACACCCCCTTCACCTGTTTCCCCTCACCACACCCACCCCTTCCTCTTTTCACCACCCCTCCCCTTTCTCCCTCCCTCTCTACCCTTCCCTCTGGGGGAAAAACTATTAATGACAAACTTTATTACTTGCTTAGGCAAGTATTTGTGCCAAGGTTCAAGTTAATTAACCAAATGAATTCCACCCACAGATGTGGAATTAAAAAAAACTGTTTGGGACATTTCCGTAACTTGACTGAAAGATTATTTACACCAATTTTCGAGTTAATCAAGCCCCGCAGAAAAACCTGCCCTGTAAAATTGACTACCCCTCTTCACTCCCTTATAGGTTGATTTTCGAAAAACCCTGATACAAGTTATTCTTCATTTTTGGTCTCAAGTATAAGTACTGAATTTCGTGTTTATCGGACCGTGTTAAAATTACTCCATACACACTTTGACAACCCCCAATCCCTCTTTAGGGGGTAGTTTAGGAAAAATAAAAATGAAAAACTTTATTATTTACTCAGATAAATATTCGTGCCAAGTTTCAACTCTATTAACTCAAGAAATAAAAATTTTCATACAAACTTCGGACCCCCGTTTCAACCCGTTAGGCGATGAATTTTGTAAAATCCTTTCTAAGTGCACCTTTAGACTATATAAGGAACCTACGTGCCAAATTTAGAATCTCTAGACCCAGCGGTTTGGGCTGTGCGTTGATATGTCAGTCAGTCAGTTAGTCAGTTTCTTCTTTTATTAGATATCTCCTGTTGCACAGTTACCAAAGCAGCAAAGCACAGGAGGGTATTTTTGTTCTTCTTTTTCTTTGCATATTTTAGTAAAACTATATATTCAGCCTCTTATTAAGCACGGCAGCACCAATTGCTGTTGTTTCTGCTTTCAAAAGCTGAAGGAGCTATTTAAATGTCACGAGTATCTTATGCAATGAAGCGCTAAAATAGTTCCCTACCAGTAGCCAAAGTTACCAAAATGTACTTTAACCATGTTTCTAGTATTTTTTTTATTCTAGAAAGCTCTGTACGTGTGCACTCAAAAGTTGCCCATGACGACTTCTATCTCTACTCTACGAAGAATTAATCGCTTAATTACGCTTAATTATCTCTTTTAAACAACGTGAGTGTTTTAATTTTTTTTGTTTGACATGGTAAGTACCTAATACTTATTTTTGTAATAGCAAGTGGAGATCTGTAGTTTATGTCTGCCCCAGGGAACAAGGCGTGACTTTCTGTATGTGTGTAATCTTTCTACAGTCTGTCACTTTGTCTTACGTTACTTCTCCTGTACTGTGGTCATGCTAGTATGACTATTCAGTTAATTAGCAATCCAGTTAATTGGCAAAAGTATCGTTCCATCGTGTTAACACAGCTTAAATTAGTATTCAACACGTAGTCGGTTCCATTTAGGAGCTGCCTTGTGTCGACCCCTGCCGCCAGGGTCGCTGCGCGACACTGACCGACGACGTTCAAACCGTGCGCGTGCGCATCTTAACGCGCGCAGCGTGCGCAGGGTTGACAACAATGGAGTTGGGATATAATTTTAAAAAAGGCATAAATAGTTTCTTGCTGATTCCTTCCGAGTGGTTGGAACTGTGCAACATTTTTTATAATGGAAATGACTTTTCGATCGGCCCATTAAAAAAAAAAATAGGGCCCATACTCTGGATATTTCCGTTATTTCTAAGTCAATATAGTTAATTGAGATGTCAAAATGTTTTTATTGACGCAGTCTGTAATGTAAAAAAAATTAAAATTGAGATAGTCATTTTCTATATTTTTTTTAAATGGCTCTCTCTGTATTGTAATTTTTTTGTGTACACATCTTGTCTTATTTATGACTAGCTTTTGCCAGCGGCTTCGCCCGCGTGGATGTCGTGAAATATCCCACGCGAACGTACTACCGGACATTCCTTCCTTATTCCTTGTCTACATTATAAAGGAAACCTCTGTGCAAAATTTCAGCTTTCTAGGTCCAAGGGTTTGGGCTGGGCGTTGATGAGTCAGTCAGTCAGGACTTCTCTTTTTATTTATCTTATTATTATTTATGAATATTAAAAAAAAAACTACATGTACAGGTTATACCGAGGTATTATAACCTTACTGGACAATATCGGTATGTCACACTTTTGTTGAAAAAGGGGCTACCACAGCCTATCACAGCCTACCACACTCCACAGCGAGCGAAAAACATTACCAATGTTAAAATCAACATAAAATAAATTTACTTGTAGTTCGTATCACAACAAAGCTGTTAGTTATGCTCGAACTTTTAATTAACTGCAGTAAAATGACACTTATACTGTCATTTCTACAGTCATTTCGCTGTCAAATGGGAACATTTTTAACGAAATGACAGTTACGATGTGTCATTTTACTGCAGCTAATTAGAAGTCCGAGCATAGTATAGCGTAGTATTAAAAGCTCTACAATTTCTATAATAAATTAAAATAATTTTTTTTTTTTAATTCCTCTACTATAAACAAAACTTAGGTAATTAAAATATACAAGTTAACACTAAATTATTTAAACTATGTACATGTATATAATAATAAAAAAAGGGGAAGAGCTTATAGGGTAAACCCCAAACGGCTCAAACATCCCCTCCCAATAAGGTTGTTATATTAGGTTGGGGAAAAAGTCTTTTCGCATTATAGTATGTATGAACTTAAAATAAAATATCTTTGGCTATACTATTTGTATCTGGCTGGTTTTGGTATCATTGAAAGTTTAAATTTTAAAGAACATAATTCCAAATTCAAATTAGGAAAATGTGTGATTTTCATTTGTTTTTCGTACTGTCAAGATGAGTCAATCTAATGAAGAAATTCGATACATTTTCAAATTTTACTACAAAAAAGGGTAAAAATGCAACGCAAGCCGCGAAAAAACTTTGCTATGTTTATGGACCCAGTGCAGTGTCTGTGAGAGTAGCACAAATTTGGTTTAAGCGTTTTCAATCCGGAAAGTTTGATGTGAAAGATGCACGTCGCTCTGGTCGCCCTATTACGGATAAAATGGATGCCATTTTTGAAAAAGTGGAGCAAGATCGGCATATCAGTAGTTACGACGTAGCTGAAGAACTGGGAATTGACCACAAAACAGTTTTGGCGCATTTGAAAAAAACTGGGTACACAAAAAAGCTCGATATTTGGGTACCTCACGAGTTCACTGAAAGAAACCTAATGAACCGTGTACTCATTTGTGATTCTTTATTACGACGTAATGAAACCGAACCATTTTTGAAGAAGCTGATAACTGGTGATGAAAAGTGGATCACGTACGACAAGAACGTGCGAAAAAGGTCGTGGTCAAAGGCCGGTCAGGCTTCACAGACTGTGGCGAAACCCGGGTTAACTCGCAACAAGGTGATGCTGTGTATGTGATTGGAAGGACATTATTCATTATGAGCTGTTACCACCAGGCAGGACCATCGATTCTGAACTCTACTGCGAACAACTGATGAGATTGAAGCAATAAGTTGAGAGAAAGCGGCCGGAATTAATCAACAGAAGGGGTGTGGTTTTTCATCATGATAACGCTAGACCTCACACATCTTTAGCCACTCAGCAAAAATTAAGAGAGTTTGGCTGGGAGGTTTTAATGCATCCGCCTTATAGTCCTGACCCTGCACCTTTAGATTTCCACCTGTTTCGGTCTCTTCAGAATTCTTTAGGCAGTGTCAGGTTAACATCACGAGAGGACTGCCAAAACCACTTGTCGCGGTATTTTGATCAGAAGTCCCAAAATTTCTATAGCAATAGGATCATGTCCCTACCTACAAGATGGCAAAAAGTTATCGAACAAAATGGTACCTACATACTTTAGATAAATGTAAATAATGTATATTAAAAAATGTTTTGAATTTTCTTAAAAAATGCGAAGAAACTTTTTCCCCAACCTATTATTTGCGCCGTTTGAGGTTTTCTGCACCTGCAGCAGCCGCTCCAACACAGCACGCCGTGCTAGGAAGATGGGATGGCGCGAGGGTGTCAACACAGGTTGCATCCCACACCAAAGGCCTACCCAACTTCCAAGGCATTATAGTCATTCCGTCTGGTCTCTTCCCATCGCCGCGTGCCAAGCCATTGGGTTCTAAAATAATGTGGAGACCCGCAAGGAGCCCCCCCAAAAAGATTTTTTTTTTCATTAATATAAGAATAAATATATGCATGTTCTAACTTAGTACAACAAAGCTGTAGTGTGTATTATAGAAGTAATAATAAAACCTCTGTATTTTCTTTATTAAATTAAAATAAATGTTTGAAAAATAAGAATATACGCATGTTCGTAGGTACTAAGAGGAGCTCGTGACTAATTAATAACAGCCGCACGGGTCGATCCATAAGGTTAAGCTACGCTTGCCGGGGTTGGTTCGTGGAGGGTTGAGAGACTCCTCCGTGCCTCGGAAAGCACGTTACCCCGTTCGTCCCGGCTGTCATTCGTGGATCTTTGACAGTCGTTACGGGTCTTTAGAAGCCCGAATGTCTGGCAATCCGTCTTACCAAGGGGTATCTTATTACTCAGTAACTGGGTGGTGGAGGTCAGAGAGGCAGTCGCTCTATGTAAAATAATGGTATTCAGCTGCATCCGGTTAGACTGGAAGCCGTCCCCAACATGTTGGGAAAAAGCTAGGCAGATTAATTGTATGGCTACACATCAAGCTATACACATCCAGTTTACACTGACCTCTCATTGTACGGAAATCCTATACCATGCGAGATCAGTTTATACTGGAAATGTATAACTTGATCTGTAGCCGTGCGTACAACAAAGCTGTAGCTAATACCACTCTCTCGTCTACGTCTCATATGTCTGTATTTTCTGTAGCAATTAAAATAAAATGTTTTTTAAAGCATAAATAAATAAATATTCCTACGTATGTTTTTTTTATTACCGAAGTTCATTTCCAATGCTATTTGAAGGTCATGTGGTGCATGAGATTTGTGATTTTTTTTACACTATAGGTGCCAGTATAAGCTAATCTCGCATTGTATAGGATTTCCGTACAAGGAGAGGTCAGTTTATACTGGAAATGTATAGCTTGATATGTTTTTTCGAGCTTGTGAGATTCCATAAATATTATACAGAACTGCCCTCTTCCTTGAAAAGGCATTTAGTCTTTTTTTTAAGCCTACCTACCTAATTACAAACAATACTAATTACTAGCAATAATAGGCTGAACTGTTTGAACTCACAACCTCGCATTATCTATACCACTCCCGCCGTTTGTTGGACTATTGCGGATTTTCCACGTCACACATATGGGTATCTACATAACTTGACTGGATTAGTACACAGCTAAATATACTTAAAGTACATTTCCCTATGTAGGTAGATGTATCAATGTTTTATGTTTATATGGACCTAACCAGTCCTACCTGGAAACGTAGCTAGTAGGTGCCTAGGCTTGAATGACCTGTAGGTACGTACTGCTACTTACTAATTACAAGTGACTAGTAATTACCTTCATTACAATGTAGGTCGGCATGTACTTATTAGGTCATGTTATGAATGTTCTGTAGGTACAGTAGGCCGCGCGGTAGTGATAACAAAACACAAAAGCAGTATAAGCTGGCCTCAAGGCGAATTTCACCAATGAAAGTGAACGCGATCAGCACAGCTAAACGGCGTTCAAGAGCTGTCAGTGTCGATACTCCAGAACAATGATGACACTGAGTACTGACAGCTCTTGATCGCAGTTTAGATGTGCTCATAGGGTTCAGAGTCAATGGCGGAATCTGCCCTGTTTCTATTAAAACTCCGTTCTAGACCAGCTCAATGTCAATAGGTTACCTTGCCACTGATGTGCGATCTGCTGTACCGTTTCATACAAAAGGTACGATTTATTTTTGATCGGAGTACCTAACTTTACCAGAATAACTGCCAAGGTTAGGTTATTATTACACGAACTAATTAATCATTGGTACAAAAACTGCCTTGATCCAATGTTCATCTTTGAGCGATATTTGCTCTCTATAACAGCTACAGATGAAAATCCGGCTTCACATAAATAAGATGTTGTAAAGGGAATGAGAATTCGTAGAGTTTTTATTTTGTAGCTTTCGGAGAATGGTAAACAGGAGCGCCTCGCAGCTGTTTAGTCTCTACGGCACACACTTCGGGACTTGGGAACCCCTGGACTAAGGTCTAGTTTCCATGGCAACGCAAGCTGATGTGTGCTTGGATTCTTCCAGTAACGATACGACAGTGTGCCTAAACGTATCGCTTTGATAAAAAGGTAGCATTTTTGTACGAATGATTAATTAATTCGTGCCAACCAAGTCAATACTTGGTACCAACAGACAGCAAAAAAAGTCGATTAACAGTTTTTTAATCTTAATTATTAAGCGAAATATTTGATTCAAATCGGAACAGAAGTACTTAACATTTTTAGAACATTAACCGTATATTTCCGAAGAGCCCCCAATTGGACCCGAACACACGAACCTCCGTCGGCTCTCTATCGCACCCAATAGGACCCCAAAATGGCTACATACGACACTCTAAATTGATTATGTAAATATTTATTGAATGTGCGTTAATTATGAGAGTTGGATAAAAAACTCACATATTAACACCTTTAGATCGTTCTTAGTTAACACACAAGTTTACTAATTTACCTTTTTATTATCAAGTCTGTAACTGCGATAATCGCACCATAAGGGCAGTGAATCATATATCATTTAATTATTTGACGAATTCATCCATTGTTCAAGGTAAAAGTTTTTTGATATTCAAAGTCGAAGTTTGGCGCCAATCGTGTATGTTTACATTTTTACTTTTCACAAATATCACCCATACACACACATGTAAATACGATTTAGAATTTGGCAAATATTATTCAAAATATTATAAACAACAAGAAAATGCCCACATCTTATCGTAATATACAAACACAGGTCCAATAATACGTAATATACAAACACAGGTCCAATAATACGTAATATTCATTACCATTACTCAATTTGCGTTCAAAATCGCCGACCGTTATTGTTTTTTTTATTGTAATGATGTGTGATAGCGATTATGCCAAACGATTTTTTTTATTTCGATTTACTCGAGTTGGTAATTAATATGACGAATGTCAGAAATCGACACTTGATAATTGAAATAAAATTGTTTTAAGCATTCAATTAATTTTTCATTGTTTTTAATAATAATTTACACTTTTCTATCGTCGTAATTTTAATCGTTTTTCGGAGATTATATTGAAACCGAGCCAACAAACAGAACCTATGACCGCGTAGGTACGAGATTTTTTGAATTTCGCGCTGAATTTTTTCATACTTATTTGAATTTAAATTTGGAATGCGCTCGCTGTACAAAAATGTTTTAATTTATTGGACAATTATGTAGGTATTGTAGATTTAATTTTTTGTGCTACAGAATGCCTAGTGTACACTTTGTAAGTAGGTTTAGCAAAATTTTGTTTGGGACTGATGATAAATTAATTCTATAAATTGGGTATTATGGGTATCTAATTGTCCCCCAAAAGAACCCCATATTCAAAATTCATTTATTTACGTTACATATCCGTGTTTGGGCACACAGAAATTCATATGTGTACCAAATTACAACTTAATCGGTCCAGTAGATTCGAAGCAAATTGGTTGTGACAGACAGACAAACGAGTGATTCTATAAAGGTTCAGATTTTTCATTCGAACATACGGAACCCTAAAATGTTACATCCCCATCCACACTGTACGTGTATGTATTTATTAAAATCAAAAATAAAATAATTTATGGAAAAGAGTGTAATAATACAGGATTTTATACAACTTTCGCAGCAGACTGACGCGGTTTGACCGCCTCAACATATAATTAAAGATATTTGCCACAAACTTATTGTTTAGAACAGCTGCGGTAACATATTTTTGTAAATAACTTCGAATGCTGAAAATTGATGTAAATTCCTAAATTTCATGACGTAATTCGTAACATCCCGCCGAGTCAGCTGGTATGTCATATGTCAAAATCTTGTCGAGCATAAAGGTTAAGTCTTAACAGTTAAACAAACAAAAGTAGTCTATTGAATCATTTTGTGTTAATTTAGTAGATGATGTCAAAAAGTACCGACCGACCGACCGACCGAGTAGTAACCGACTTCTGTAGCTGACCGTACGAGTAGTTACCTATCTGTAAATCATCCTAAATTCTCTGGTAGACAAATAAATAATTTAATCCTACGTCATTTCCATTGGCTGTCGGTACCTACTTACCGCTAGTTTGTGGAAACCCAATATAAAATAACATGAAAATATTATTTTAGGTACCTATGCCTTTAATATTATTATCACTGGCGTATGTTATATACTAGGAGAAACCTAGTTAGGTAGGTAGGTAGTAGGTAGGTAAGTAGGTAGCTCTACAGGTAAATGATTTCACTGTCGGTTAAACTTTTATGACAAGTACCTAAGTAGGTATATCTCTCAGTCTATAACTGCATGCTCCTCCACTAAAATTTCTATACAAACATTTGAAAAGTGGATGGTGGTGTTTGCTACAAGCAGTGGAGGGGCGAGCAGTTTTAGGCCTCTGCCTCGAATTTTGTGGGCAGCGGGGCGGCAGCGGCGACGGAGCGGGAGCGGCAGGATTTTATGCGTAAAAACAAATGGACCGGACCTCCAAAACAGCGGCGCGGTAGCGGGGCGGGACAATGCGAGACGCGCCGCCGCCGCCGCCGCCCCGCTGCCCGCGAAATTCGAAGCAGAGGCCTTAGACTGAAAGATCTCTAAATAACTGAGAACTAGGATGTACTTGATTCAATCTTTATTTTGTAGTCAATAGCAAAGGTATGTGTTTTCTTTAAATAAGTATTCTTTTAATTAGCATTTCTATAAAACTAGGACAAAGCCGCCAACTTACAAGGTCACTTTGATTCTACTATGACAACACATCATCATAATTTTATAGCAAAAAAAAATTAAGCGTTTATAAAATCTAACGAGTTATCTGTCAGCCCTACCACAAAGCAATTAGTATGTTTGTCGCGAGCTGACCAAGGGGGGCTCAGGGCTCGTGACGTCATGAAGTTGGCTGTAGGGCTAACTTGCGCAGGCGCAGGCGGGGTTACATAAGGACGCATGGTGCGTGCCTCGTTGGTCTAGTGCTCGCAAGCGCGACTACTGAGCGTGAGGTTCTGTGTTCGATTCCCAGGTCGGGTAAAGTGTCATTTAGTTTTTCCGTTGGGAATTCTCCCAGTAGCAGCCCAGGGCCTGCATTTGTACCCGCTTGATGGCAGTAGACCGCAAAAATGGGACCTAAAGATAAGTAGTGAAATGTGGGTGTTAGAAGCTCTGCCCAACGCTTCGGGGAATAGCGGCCGTGCTGGTGTGCTATACAGCGTGTAGGCACACAAACGCACTGTTCGTCTGTGACGATGGGCGGGGAAACCCTCCAGCACAGGTCCAGGTGCCCCAGTTAGTATCTTAAAGATAAGATAAAGATATATTTTTTTGTAAACATGTGTGACATTCATTATACATATAAATGCAAATGTGAATGTAAAAGTGAGAATCTGTGAGTTTCAACATGTTTTGCCACCATTGGCGTACAAAATGAATTATAGCAACTTGAAATTTAATACAATAGATTAGAAGCTATCATTTAAAAAATCTTTAACGCAATAATTACATTTATCGGTAAGTAACTTCTTAAGTTCTCTTTTGAATAAGTTTGGCTGGTTTATATTTTTAATAACCTCTGGAATCTTGTTATATATTAATGGTGCCATACAAAACACGCGCTTTTGAAGGAGTGCTGTTTTCGCAGAGTGAGGTTGTAAGAAGTTCTTATATTTAGTACGTCTATTTCTAGTGACATTGTCTGACAAAAGAGGAAACCAGTGAGGATTGCTTTTAACAAATAAAGCTATTTCCGAGATATATAGCGACGGAAGTGTCAGTATATGGTATTTTATAAACATTGGTTGACAGCTGTCGGTATTTTTGATCTTAAACATAGCCCGAATACAACGCTTTTGCCTTTTAAACACCATGTCAGTGTTTGTCGAATTACCCCAAAATATTAGACCGTATCTAAGCACCGATTCAACAAGTCCAAAATACGCCATGAATAATCTTGGACTAGATATTGAGTAAACCTTACCTGTAAAGGTATGTACCTGTTCTATCATATTTATAAGGAGACTAGCACTTCCCGTGCGGTTATTTTTGTAGGTCTTCTTAATTTTTAGTGTTCCTCACGCAAAGGTTCAGAAGTTTACGGGACCCTATTGTTGACAAGATAGCCACAAAAATATAATGGACAGAGCCACCTAGCGACGAGTAGGTGAGCTATATGAACATTTAGTAAGTATGCTGACTAAAATGTTAGTAGTATTGCTATTCAACACTAGATAGCAGTGTTCTAGTATTTTATAGAGTTTTATATAGATGGCGCTTTTAAAAAATGTAGCAATTTTCAAATATCTGTGACCCTCTGACTTATCGGGATGATTCGATTAGGGGTCTCAAATGCCATCAACCATCCATATTTTTTTTTTACAAATCTTTTGTTAGGAAACCAATAATATTACCAGGCTTTTACCGTCCCACTGCATAGCAAAGGACTCTTCTATATAGGTCAGAGGCGGATTTGCAGTCTTGGCCGCCCTAGGCCCCAGGCCATGTAGTAAAAATAGGTACCAGCCACCCCTTCCTCAGCACCCATCTTATAGACTGCATAATGAATTTAGGTACTGTATTGCCAACTTTTATCGATAACGAGTTACTGATTTTTTTTTCGCCATTTCAGGTTTGGTTCCATAGTAAAAAGTTGTTCATAATGATGAGTACAGTGACCGCTTAAGAGGCTCAATAACCAGTAGCCCTGTATATACGACTGATTTAGGAAGATTATTGTTATACGATGCGATGCAGTGCGGCCCGCCATAATGTGCGCGAGTCTTTAGAATATTTAGGTACTTTCAGTTATTTCTTGTTACATCAGTTTTTTGTCAGATTGGCCGCCCCTAATATCTGGCCGCCCTAGGCCCGGGCCTAATGTGCCTTAGGGTAAATCCGCCTCTGATAAAGGTATAGACAGTAGCGGCGCCAAGCATGAAGGCGCCTTATGCGCCCCTTCATGTCTGCTTTCCCGTCTCGTCTGTCTCCACTGCATTCAGATTTGAGTTAACTAATTAAGCTATTAGAATACCCCGTACCTAATGCAAAATATAAACGTAGGGATTCTGAGAATCCCTCCGGTGGGTTCCCGCATTGTCGAAGCGGCGGGGCTCAGTAGCCTTGGCTTGGTCACCCACGGTGAAGCGAAGAGGAGCCCGAGGAGGGGCCAATCGCCAGGGCTTTTGCCAGTAATCCGACGACGTAGCGGTCAACAAGTAGGTTACGGTGCCGCTTGCGCAACATCGCAACTAAGGCGGGCCGCGATGTCGTATGGGAGGCATCGTGGCTTAGGGTTGGAGGCCGCGTCGGGAGAGGAGTCGGGTATTGCGGTGCGCCGCTCTTCCTACCTTCCGCGCACTTGAGGGGCCGCCACCGTCTGATGGCGGACGCGGTGGGGCCGCAGGGGAGGAGGAGTGTCGGTATGACGTTGGCCGCTCTCTCTATCCTCTGCGGTCGAAAATTAGCAGACAGCGGAGCGTCATTGGCCCCGCCGCCTTCCTATTGACCTGACCCGTCTCAGGGGGACAAAGGGTGCCCAGGCACGGGGTCGTCTGGCGCCCATGTGCTGGTTTGGCTCCTGGGGTGGTCACGGCGTGCAATGTGTTCTGGTGCGCCTGTGACGGGGAGTACACGCCAGAGGAGGGTCCGGTGACGGACAGCCGCGGCGGGTTCACGGATGAGTGCTAACGCGTGCCCGTGTTCCCGCCGTAAGCGGCAGAGAAGAGGATATTGTGGAGTTTTAGTGGGTTTCAGTCCCATATAACTCCCCGTGGTAGTGCAGAATGCATGAGCATTTCTCCACGTTAAAAAAATAGGGATTCTGAGAATGGAGACAGACTGGAAGTATACAATGTGTCGTTTTGCATCCTCGTCAAATTTAAGGGTGTGGTATAGACCATCAAATCATCGTTAATGTCCTACAGCACATAATGTCAAACCTTGATTGGTATCATAATGGTGGTATTTCAGCCACTTAAGGTTTGCAGACGACATTGTTTTAGTGTCTGAATCTGCTAAACAACTAGAAAAAATGTTAAACGACCTCCATACAGTAAGTTCAAATGTTGGTTTAGAAATGAACACCCTGAAAACAAAAATACTAACAAACAGGACAAAACCAGAAATAAGATTAAACAACGAATCAATAGAATACGTAGATAATTATATATATCTATAATTATATATATATCTCGGCAAACAATTATCTTTCAACAAAAATAGAAACATAGAAGAAGTTAAACGAAGAATTAACATAACTTGGAGTAAATTTTGGCACTTGGCTGGTTTTTACTTTGAATTGACACCATTTATTTGACTTGCTGTTGTCTATAATTAAATAAGGACGAACTAAACTGAGCGCAAGTTATCCAAGTCCGTAATTCGGTAATTATATGGTTTATAAATAAACGCGCATTGCAGTTTCTACAGCAGCTACAGGATGTGGTTTAGTGATAACATAAAATACGTTTCAGCGTGCTGGCTATTCTGTTAGTGTATCAGTCGTAACTGATCCATCACTGCACAGTCATCCAGGGCAATGTTGTGTAAATGACAGATTATGTGTAGATAGTGAAATATTTAGTGCAGTCTTATAATATACTTGGTACCTATACTTCTTAGCAGACCACGTCAACTAAAACGATTGCAATTTAACTGAAAACCGCTCCTGTAACATCTACTAAAGATATTATGGCACAAAATAGTGAAAATAGCCCTCTGCGGAAGAAGTTAAAGATTGAAACGGATGTGGCTGCAGCGCAAGACGAAGTGAACCACGACATACAGTTGGTGAGAATGTTTTGTGTCGATTTATTACCTCGTTACTTGTTCGAAGGAAATGGCTTCCAGGAATTTATTAGAAACATATCAAATTATACCATTCCTTCTACGAATAATATCTGTCAAGAAGTAATTCGCGAAGAATACATAAGAACAAAATCAGTGTTGGTGCACAAGCTGGCGTCGGTCCATCACGTAGCAGTCACAATAGACTCCTGGAAGCTGGGGGTGACGGGCCGAAGAAATGGGCGTAGCATGTGGACTGCAAGTATAGTTTTTGTTCATCAAGGTAAACTCGTATCTCAGATTTTATTTACAAAAGAGACAACCTTACGAAAAGACGATACTATTGCCAAAGAACTAATGAGTGAATTAATCGAATTCGGAATCTATCGAAAAGTGGTGTGCTATATTACTAATTCCGGAAAGATAAAAGACGCAATGTTACGTGGTTTGAAAATACCTTATGTACCATGTGTAGCTTCTACATTAAACTTAGTTATTCAAGAAGTTTAGATTTTTTTGTATGATCTGAATGCAGGCATAGATAAAAAGAACATGAATGACGAACCGTTCAGTTGGCACAACCAGTATATGGAATTAAAACGCATAATGAATAATGAAACCATCTCCGGCAACTTTAATCCAAATGAACGAAACGTACTCGGTGAATTCTTTGAAATTTTAAAACCATTCGAAGAATTTAATAACACTTTGTCTAGTGAGCAATACCTAACATCTAAATATATAAAACTCAAAGGTGACTGACTGACATAGTGATCTATCAACGCACAGCCCAAACCACTGGAGGGATCGGGCTGAAATTTGGCATTCAGGTAGATGTTATGACGTAGGCATCCGCTAAGAAAGGATTTTGATAAATTCTACCCCCAAGGGGATAAAATAGAGGATGAAAGTTTGTATGAAACTTTGTCAATTTTAAACCGATCGGGCTAAAATTTGGCATGCAGGTAGATGTTATGACGTAGGCATCCGCTAAGAATGGATTTTGTTAATATCTACCCCCAAGGGGATAAAATAGGGGATGAAAGTTTGTATGAAGCTTTGTCAATTTTAAACCGATCGGGATGAAATTTGGCTGGCAGGTAGATGTTATGACGTAGGCATCCACTAAGAATGGATTTTGTTAATTTCTACCCCCAAGGGGATAAAATAGGGGATGAAAGTTTGTATGAAGCTTTGTCAATTTTAAACCGATCGGGATGAAATTTGGCATGCAGGTAGATGTTATGACGTAGGCATCCACTAAGAATGGATTGTGTTAATTTCTACCCCCAAGGGGATAAAATAGGGGATGAAAGTTTTTATGAAGCTTTGTCAATTTTAAACCGATCGGGCTGAAATTTGGCATGCAGGTAGATGTTATAATCTTTGAGTCAAGCTATGCAAACATCTCAAACGATTTTTTTAATATCCACCTCTTGGAGGTAAAAACACGAAATACAATTTACATGAAAAATTTTATACATTTGGTTAATTAACTTGAAACTTGGCATAAATGCTTGCCTAAGTAAGTAATAAAGTTTGTCATCATTAGTTTTTCAAAACTAACCCCTCAAAGAGAGGTTTTGGGATGTCAAAGTTTGTATGCATGAATTTTAAAGCACAGTCCGATTAACTCGAAACTCAGTATTTATAATTTTGACATAAAATTAACATAAGATTTTGGGTTTTTTGAAAATCGAGCCCTGAAGGGGCAAAAATGGGTAATTATTTTTTTTATTGGAGCATTTTACTGCTTAGCTTGATTTATTCAAAACATTTTATAAAATAATCTTTGATTCATGTTATGGAAATTAATCAAACCAAAATCCAAACAAATTTTCAAAGTTCCACTCCTGTGGGGTTGAAAAGAGGGTATACGGTTTATATTCAAAATCTTATTCCTTTGGTTAATAAACTTGAAACTTGGCAATATTTGCTTCAGTAAATAATAAAGATTGACACTTTAGTTTTTTAAATACAACCCCTCACAGAGTATATTTCAGGGGGTGTCAAAGTTAGCAAGGAAAATGTTTAACGCGCGGATTAACTTGAAACTCGGTACTAATATAGTCTGGCAGTTTGAGTACTTTATGCGGCCTACCCAAATGTTTTTTCTTTGATATTGTTCGTCGAGTCGTTGAGCTTCTTAGGTATTGAGTTGAGCTATACGATTACTGAGTCTGACAAATGCTAGCACTGACTGGACGGGTCTACTCAAATTTGTGTGATTCTTTTCTCAAAAAACCATTTCTGACGCTAATCTACATGGTCCTCACATGATCTGACTAAGATTATGTCGGGACTTTGAAAAGAGACTTTGACCACTGAATTTGTTTTGCCATTTCTTCTCAGGGGTAGTCAGATAGGAATTATGTCGACTCCATCTAGCTTATTTTTACTGTCTTAATATGACTTTCAAAAGTGATTCCGATATCCTGTTTACAGAATAAACTTCATTATAAATCCATACTAATATTATAAATTCGAAAGTAACTCTGTCTGTATGTTACCTTTTCACGCCTAAACCACTGAGCGGATTTCGATAAAATTTGGCAAAGAGATAGATGGCATCCTAGGAAATGGCATAGGCTACATTTTGTTTTAAAAATAAACCTAAAGGGAGTAATATAATAGGGGATGTAAGTTTGTTTGGGAAACCTGGCATTTCGTAGGTTAGGGATATGGAATTTTAAATTTAAGTTTTTGGTAAGAATTAAAGAATACTACGAAACTACGTGTTTCAGCGTTTTTTCAAGGGGGTAAAATAGGGGATTATTTTAAAATTCACATGTAATATTGATACTTTTGTGTAGGTAATTATCTATTTTTAAGAGATTTAAAGGATTGGAAATATAGTCATAGTCCGTAGCTTGAGATAACATTTAGTCTTTATTTCGTTAAAGTCGGTCTACTCGGTCAAATGTTATTACAACTTACAGTCATAAAAATAACGTGGCTAACACGTCACACATTCACTTACGGGCTACGGGGCAATGGTAGTCAATCACAAAAATTAATGATCATATTAAAATGAATAATTATGATTTTAGGCCTACTAGCACCGCAAATCACAAAATACGTTGAGCGCTAAACGAATATTTATCATTATTCTATTTCTGTTAATTTTGAAGTTATCAGGGATGGAATGATGTTTTAAACATGTTCAGCGCTAACTGTATTTATGGTTTTTGGTGCAAGCGGGCCTTGGAATCATAAAAGCCTGTTTTATGTCTATAAAAGATTATTTGAATTTATTATTTGTCTCTCTGTCTATTTGTTACCTTTTCACGCCTTACACGCGAGCGAAGCCGCGGGCAAAAGCTAGTTATCTTATATAATCCCTCTTGTTGTCGGTTTAAAAAAAAGAATAAGTCAATGCTCACCGTCTACTCCTCAGGCAGTACAATTTAAAGACAAAGTTAATGACTCGATTGATAAACATTTCAAAAAGTTCGAAAATGCAATTACAACAATGGCAACATTCATGGATCCCAGATTTAATAAAAAAGCTGTTTTCACACAAGCACAAGCAGATTCCGTACAGCAAACTGTGATACAAGAATTAATGATGTGTAGAACTTCAAACCATCAACAGAATCCAGTCCCTTCAGCTTCCAACAAGCAATCAAGAGAAAAAGGAAATCTATTGGACTATTTGGTAGAACATAACAATATTAAACCTGAAAAAACTGAATGTAACGTGACTAGTTCTCGCGCAACAGCTGCAGTGGAGCACTATGTGGGGATCCCCGACCCGAACACAGAGGAAGATCCTTATAAGTTTTGGGATGAATTTAATCGTATCTCCAGGTGCAGTCAGTTCTATATCATGTCTCAAAAGTATTTGTGTATCCCAGCGACTGCAATACCAGTAGAATCCACTTCTGGAAAGTTTCTTTGGAAGACAAATGATTCAAATAATATAAATTTTAATGAACGCCGAAACTTATTAGAGCCTGAAAATATCAATGAAATATTATTTCTGCATAGTTACTATACCATAAATAAGTAATTAATCATCTTTTTATAAGTAAGTAATTAATCTTATTTCTGTATTTTTTTGTCTTATTCGTAAGTATTCTTGAATGTTTGTCATTCCTTGTAAGTTCTTGGGTTAATTTAGTAGCTAGAAGGTATAAATAGTTAGTTGTATACAACGTGTCGTTTTGTGTTTGGTACAGAACATCAAACCGAACGAACAACTTTCTTCATGAGACCAACATCGTATTCGCGAAAAAATTTTCAACTGTCCCATAGAAAACTTCAATAACTACTCGACGCAAATGTATGGGACAGCTGATTATTTTTTTACGATATTAGTGCCATGGAAAAAGTTGTTCGGTTTGATGGTCTATACCACACCCTTAAATTTGACGAGGATGCAAAACGACACGTTGTATTGTTTACAAAATGTTTATCTGTGTGAGATTGCTTTAATTTTTAATTACGTATAATTAAGGTAAGTACAGTCAAATCTTTTAAAATCTTCGTCAGTTTTCAAATTCTTCTATTACAAGTAAACACATAATTTAATACCTTTTGATGCTAGGGCACTGACCACACTATTGCATAGAAAACTGTATTTTATTCCTTGACTAGCTTTTGCCCGCGGCTTCGCTCGCGTGTAAGGCGTGAAAAGGTAACAAATAGACAGAGAGACAAATAATAAATTCAAATAATCTTTTATAGACATAAAACAGGCTTTTATGATTCCAAGGCCCGCTTGCACCAAAAACCATAAATACAGTTAGCGCTGAACATGTTTAAAACATCATTCCATCCCTGATAACTTCAAAATTAACAGAAATAGAATAATGATAAATATTCGTTTAGCGCTCAACGTATTTTGTGATTTGCGGTGCTAGTAGGCCTAAAATCATAATTATTCATTTTAATATGATCATTAATTTTTGTGATTGACTACCATTGCCCCGTAGCCCGTAAGTGAATGTGTGACGTGTTAGCCACGTTATTTTTATGACTGTAAGTTGTAATAACATTTGACCGAGTAGACCGACTTTAACGAAATAAAGACTAAATGTTATCTCAAGCTACGGACTATGACTATATTTCCAATCCTTTAAATCTCTTAAAAATAGATAATTACCTACACAAAAGTATCAATATTACATGTGAATTTTAAAATAATCCCCTATTTTACCCCCTTGAAAAAACGCTGAAACACGTAGTTTCGTAGTATTCTTTAATTCTTACCAAAAACTTAAATTTAAAATTCCATATCCCTAACCTACGAAATGCCAGGTTTCCCAAACAAACTTACATCCCCTATTATATTACTCCCTTTAGGTTTATTTTTAAAACAAAATGTAGCCTATGCCATTTCCTAGGATGCCATCTATCTCTTTGCCAAATTTTATCGAAATCCGCTCAGTGGTTTAGGCGTGAAAAGGTAACATACAGACAGAGTTACTTTCGAATTTATAATATTAGTATGGATTTATAATGAAGTTTATTCTGTAAACAGGATATCGGAATCACTTTTGAAAGTCATATTAAGACAGTAAAAATAAGCTAGATGGAGTCGACATAATTCCTATCTGACTACCCCTGAGAAGAAATGGCAAAACAAATTCAGTGGTCAAAGTCTCTTTTCAAAGTCCCGACATAATCTTAGTCAGATCATGTGAGGACCATGTAGATTAGCGTCAGAAATGGTTTTTTGAGAAAAGAATCACACAAATTTGAGTAGACCCGTCCAGTCAGTGCTAGCATTTGTCAGACTCAGTAATCGTATAGCTCAACTCAATACCTAAGAAGCTCAACGACTCGACGAACAATATCAAAGAAAAAACATTTGGGTAGGCCGCATAAAGTACTCAAACTGCCAGACTATATTAGTACCGAGTTTCAAGTTAATCCGCGCGTTAAACATTTTCCTTGCTAACTTTGACACCCCCTGAAATATACTCTGTGAGGGGTTGTATTTAAAAAACTAAAGTGTCAATCTTTATTATTTACTGAAGCAAATATTGCCAAGTTTCAAGTTTATTAACCAAAGGAATAAGATTTTGAATATAAACCGTATACCCTCTTTTCAACCCCACAGGAGTGGAACTTTGAAAATTTGTTTGGATTTTGGTTTGATTAATTTCCATAACATGAATCAAAGATTATTTTATAAAATGTTTTGAATAAATCAAGCTAAGCAGTAAAATGCTCCAATAAAAAAAATAATTACCCATTTTTGCCCCTTCAGGGCTCGATTTTCAAAAAACCCAAAATCTTATGTTAATTTTATGTCAAAATTATAAATACTGAGTTTCGAGTTAATCGGACTGTGCTTTAAAATTCATGCATACAAACTTTGACATCCCAAAACCTCTCTTTGAGGGGTTAGTTTTGAAAAACTAATGATGACAAACTTTATTACTTACTTAGGCAAGCATTTATGCCAAGTTTCAAGTTAATTAACCAAATGTATAAAATTTTTCATGTAAATTGTATTTCGTGTTTTTACCTCCAAGAGGTGGATATTAAAAAAATCGTTTGAGATGTTTGCATAGCTTGACTCAAAGATTATAACATCTACCTGCATGCCAAATTTCAGCCCGATCGGTTTAAAATTGACAAAGCTTCATAAAAACTTTCATCCCCTATTTTATCCCCTTGGGGGTAGAAATTAACACAATCCATTCTTAGTGGATGCCTACGTCATAACATCTACCTGCATGCCAAATTTCATCCCGATCGGTTTAAAATTGACAAAGCTTCATACAAACTTTCATCCCCTATTTTATCCCCTTGGGGGTAGAAATTAACAAAATCCATTCTTAGTGGATGCCTACGTCATAACATCTACCTGCCAGCCAAATTTCATCCCGATCGGTTTAAAATTGACAAAGCTTCATACAAACTTTCATCCCCTATTTTATCCCCTTGGGGGTAGATATTAACAAAATCCATTCTTAGCGGATGCCTACGTCATAACATCTACCTGCATGCCAAATTTTAGCCCGATCGGTTTAAAATTGACAAAGTTTCATACAAACTTTCATCCTCTATTTTATCCCCTTGGGGGTAGAATTTATCAAAATCCTTTCTTAGCGGATGCCTACGTCATAACATCTACCTGAATGCCAAATTTCAGCCCGATCCCTCCAGTGGTTTGGGCTGTGCGTTGATAGATCACTATGTCAGTCAGTCACCTTTGAGTTTTATATATTTAGATTACAAAGATCAAAATCACTGTCGAGTTTACATCAACCAACCAACCTTTTACAAAGAAGTACAAATATTTTTTTTTTAATTTAATTTTCAGCCTGTCTGGCATGTCATTTCCTTATTTTTCTGGGCTATTATAGTAGGCACTTAAAATTAAAATAAATTATTATGTACAATAAGCGGCCGTAAATATTGCACATTGGATTTTTAGAAAATATTGGGCTTTGTAGAGACTGTAGAGAGTCGTCTTCGTCACTGGTAATTTGTGTCTTTAGGATTGTCCTTGAGACTTTTTGTCGGCGCGCGCGACGGGGCGCCGCCACTTATACACGGCTTGTACACAAAATATTTAAATGAAATGATACTCGACTAATCACTATTTCTTAAAGTGGATAGACTAGGCTAGATTATGTATTTTGTTTTAGAACAATATATGACTAAGTATTTTATCAATATCCAAAAAAAAAAATCAATTTGTTTACATTATCGCCAATAAAAACAATTAAAATTTTTTTTCAAAATCTAAAGCGATAACCCTATGCGCGTCGCCGCTCGCGTGATCTAACTTTACAAAACGGATTTATAAAATGTAGCGATCTAGTCGAACGCATTCAATATTCAGTCCCTCCTCCCAGATATCCTTTCACCAGTTCACCAGTTTCATGTCCCTCTCGGCAAACCTACCTTGGTCTCAACGCTCCCTTGCTCCGAATGCGTGGAAGTTACAACTTACAACAGTTACTCGTATATCGCCAGTAATTGATTTACACTTCACTTCTAAACAGCGAGTTTACAATATCACTCTCTTAATATTTTTTGTAAATTCAATTTCAATATTATTTAGCTATCTAACCTACAAATCCATTTTCATGAAACTTAGATATCATTCACACTCATAAAATGTTATCACACTTATCGTCATAATTATATATTTTTATTCAATTATCAAGTTTAGTGCAATTATACTTTACAGGTCCTTTGTTTTGTATTCTAATTGTTTATTTTTTATTTTCATATTACTTAGGTTTCTTACATTTAATTACGATAGTGTGAATGCCGCGTCTACCTATAATGTATGTAAAATATACATACCGAGTAGCAGCACTATTATTTTGTTTTCCTTGTATGCAGGTAAGGGTATTGCAATAGCTATACCTCTCTATAGTTCCTTCTCTCACTCCCTAATTTTAGTCTTTTTATTTGGTACAACCAATAAGTTACAAAAAAAAATAGTAACGTATTGCTATACGTTAATATTTTTTTTGTGTTTTATTTTTTAGCTAGCTAATGTTCTTAGGTGAATGATAAACAAAACCATTCACTCCAACAACAAACCCGTTGCCAACCTACAGTGGTTATGTTTATGTAATTGCGTACTTTTGTTTTACGACAAATAATGCGGTTCGGTCTACGAGGAATATGTCAGTATAATGAACAAACCAGCGGGGGACCGTGCGTCATATCAGCCGTTTTCATTAATAACCTAGCATATTATTATTATATTCTAGAACTGCTACTAGCGTGCATAGTGGAGACTGTATACATGATTCACATGGAGATACCTCGTGTCGCCAACAGCACGTATAAAGCTCCCGAAATTTCTCCCGGTTGTCATAAGGTAGCCATGTTGTTAACATACAATTTTGCCGTGTCTGGATAGTTTGTCTTCCGACTTCAGCAATGATACTTCTTCGACGCTTATGTGTCCTTTTGTTTTTTTTTTTTTTTGTATTTATTGTTATAGTTAGTTAGTCATTTAATTTAGTATCTAGTGTAAATAATTAGTTGTATAACCTATATAAGGTCAATCATTTCATACACGAAATCTCGTAGGGGTCATTGTTACCACTTTTACTATGGGACCAACCCTGAAATTGCGATAAAAAAAAAATCACTGTTTTAAAAAAATCTATGATTTTATGTTCGTATCGAGTTATCTCGCGATTATATTTCAGGTTTGGTCCCATAGTAAAAGTTGTTCACAGGTAATGATGAGTACAATGACCCTTTAAGAAATTTCGTGTATCAATAGATAGACCTTCCTTATTCCTTGTCTACATTATAAAGAGAACTTCAGCTTTCTAGGTTCAATAGTTTGGGCTGGGGATTGATGAGTCAGTCAGTCAGGACTTCTCTTTTTATTTTGTTTCGATATTGATCGTAGGTAGTAATAAAGCTGAAGAGATTGTTTGTTTGTTTAAACGCGTTAAATCTTAAATTTGTGGAAGCTTTTAAATGGCAATTGTAAGCGACATTGTACATAACTTAGGTACCTTTAGATATAAATAAGTAAGCTGTAAACTTAGACTGTAAGCTTTCCGAACAATAAATAAACCTCTGGAACTACCAACCGGATTTGTTTTTATTTTGCATTTTTTTGCCCATTTGTTGAGGAAGGCTACTTAACATAACGCTAGGACCATTAGGAGTCGAGCAAAAAGAAAAAAGTTAGAAAAAACGCTCAGCGAAAACGAAGAGAAGCGCGGGCAGAAGCAAGCTGGTATGTAATACAGTAATGGTTTTGCTTACAAAGATCGGATTTTATTAGGGGAAATAATAAAGCTTCCAAAAAACAAATTAACTTCCAGCGATCTGTGGTTGACTGTAATACTAAGCTGTGCTAAAATTAATTACCGAAAAATTAATACAAAATTAACGGAAAAAAATGTTGTATCTAACAAACAAACATGAACTTATTCAAATTACAATTCTACGAAAACTAATCTGTAGTTTCAAATAATAAACTAAATTTCCAAAAAAAATACCAAACTTCCGAAAAAAATACTAAGTTTCCTAAAACATATGTTCTGCAAAAATAATCGTTTTCTTAAGCTGTATAGAGACCAGTTTAATTTCTGGTATTGGTTAAAGAATAACTTTTTTATCTCTCAAGTTTAATGAAAATAACTACCTGCCGGTCGGCCCACGCGGGCGCTTCGTGCGTACTTCGGGTGACATCGGTTGCGCTCGCGTGCAGAGCGATAGGCGCGCTCACATTCGACTTATCATTTCGTTCGTTGAATTGAATTGGCAAATTAGCGAACCTGATCCGAAAATCCTAACCCTGCTAGGTTAGGTTAGGTTCCGAGGTTCTTTCCATCCCGGAGGGTTCCCGCATTGTCGAGGCGGGGGGGCTCAGTAGCCGTGGCTTGGTCACCCACGGTGAAGCGAAGAGGAACCCGAGGCGAGGGCCGCTCGTCAGGGCTTTTTACGGGAAAGCCGACGACGTAGCGGCCAGCGGGTAGGTTGCGGTGGCCGTATGGGCGACACCGCAACTGAGGCGGGCCGCGGTGTCTTATGGGAGGCATCGCGGCTGAGGATTGGAGGCCGCGGCGGGAGAGGAGTGCCGGTATTGCGGTGCGCCGCTCTCCCTACCTTCCGCGGCCTTGACGGGGCCGCCACCGTTTGATGGCGGACGCGGTGGGGCCGCAGGGGAAGAGGAGTGTCGGTATGACGTCGGCCGCTCTCCCTATCCTCTGCGGCCGAAATGGCGGCGGAGGGCGCGCGGGAGGACGACCCTCACGCGGCGCCGCTCCGAAGGCGGAGGAGGGGTCGGAGCAGACGACTCCTCCCAGGTGGGGGCCAGCAGGCAACGGGTGTGGGGGCATCCTTGCCTGTATTGCACAGGCCCCCACCAGTGTCGGACGGGAATGGCCAGGTGTTCCCGGTCATTCCCGTAGCCCCCCATCCCGGGGGGCCCATGCGCCGGGAGGGTTATGGAAGTAAAGGCTGAGCCGGTTTCCCATGGCCCTCCCATCACGGCGATGTGGGAACACTGCTGAGTTTTAGTGGGTATACTGTCATTCCGACAGGAGTCCCACATACCCCGTCTCGTCCCCCACGAGCGGGTATGCATAAAGCATTTCTCAGCGTCAAAAAAAAAAAAAAAAAAAAAAAAAAGGCTCCGAGGTTCGGTTTGCTATACCTACTCGAAGCATGTGCCTTGAAATACCTAATACTTATTAAGACACAAGCTAAAGTATTAGTGACCTTAGTAGCATCACATAATATCAGGCTTGTATTTCCCGAAGGACCGGGCAGAGATGGGCGACCTTATTCAAAGGTTATAAAACCAAAATGCCCAATTAAACATTCAACCATTTTAACTACTAGTCCAAATAGATATTTAGCAATAGACTTCAATGATAATTACAAGTCATCACTAATATGAAATTGTCAAGGAAACAAAAGGGGGGGGGGGGGGCACAAAGTACTGAGGGATGGTACCTAATTAGAATACAAACCAAGTTCAAATACCATACAATCAATGTAGGCAACATGAATGAATTAACTCAGTACCTACAAATCATTTTACACTAAAACCACCTGCTCACCAATTGCACATTGTAACTAATTGTACAACTCTCTCACTTAAACTATACAGGTAACTCATTCCATAAGTAATCTAATTGTGGATATATGAGGTCAGAGAAAAGAGATTCATACTTTTATGCTCTTAGAATTAATCTACCTTTTTCTTGTTTAGCTATCGACCTGACAATGTTATTATGCATGTCAGTTAAGAAATTAACTAAATTAGTTAGTCCAAATCTTTCTTCTATCCAGGGAACAACCTATAAAATGGTGCTTACAAAACTTAAAATTGATAAAGTTAAAAGCTTCTTCGGCACTTGGCACACCCAAGTTTCCAAAATAACTACCTAACTCATAAAACAGATAAAGCTATAAAAATCTTGTGGATACAAGGATTTGAATTGCAGGACGCCACAAAGTTGTGGCGCGTGATCAAAGTCGGAGTGATGCATGACCCGCCACTTTGCTTTACTTAAATCTGTAATTTACGTGAAAATTGAAAACCTCTTCACTTTCTAGTCTACACTCGTATTACAGTCATACGACTAGATAACACTTACTCGTATAATATTAAAACTTTTACAGTAACATTAATCTTCAACAAAAAAAAAAATAATAATAAAAAATAAAAAAAAAAAAAACGTGCCAGGTGAGTGACTAAATACATATTAGGTTGGGGAACCACCAGCGACACGCCAACCCCCGCCTCCCGCCCAAACTCTCTTAATTTTTGCTGAATGGCTAAAGATGTGTGAGGTCTAGCGTTATCATGATGAAAAACCACACCCCTTCTGTTGATTAATTCCGGCCGCTTTCTCTTAACTTCTTGCTTTAATCTCATCAGTTGTTCGCAGTAGAGTTCAGAATCGATGGTCCTGCCTGATGGTAACAGCTCATAATCAATAATGCCCTTCCAATCCCACCACACACACAGCATCACCTTGTTGCGAGTTAACTCGGGTTTCGCCACAGTCTGTGAAGCCTAACCGGCCTTTGACCACAACCTTTTTCGCACGTTCTTGTCGTACGTGATCCACTTTTCATCATCAGTTATCAAGCTTCTTCAAAAATGGTTCGGTTTCATTACGTCATAATAAAGAATCACAAATTAGTACATGGTTCATTAGGTTTCTTTCAGTGAGTTCGTGAGGTACCCAAATATCGAGCTTTTTTGCGTACCCAGTTTTTTTCAAATGCGCCAAAACTATTTTGTGGTCAATTCCCAGTTCTTCAGCTACGTCGTAACTACTGATATACCAATCTTGCTCCACTTTTTCAAAAATGGGATCCATTTTATCCGTAATAGGGCGACCAGAGCGACGTGCATCTTTGACATCAAAATTTCTGGATTGAAAACGCTTAAACCAAACTTGTGCTACTCTCACAGACACTGCACTGGGTCCATAAACATCGCAAATTTTTTTCGCGGCTTGCGTTGCATTTTTACCTTTTTTGTAGTAAAATTTTAAAATGTATCGCATTTCTTCATTAGATTCACTCATCTTGTCAGTACGAAAAACAAATGAAAATCACACATTTTCCTAATTTGAATTTGGAATTATGTTCTTAAAAATTTAAACTTTCAATGATACCAAAACCAGCCAGATACAAATAGTACAGCCACCGAGATTTTATTTTAAGTTCATACATACTATAATGCGAAAAGACTTTTTCCCCAACCTAATATTATGATTTAAAAGAGTGTCCGTGGAGTTTCTTGCCCGTTCTTCTCCATAGGGATCTACTACGCTTTGGAATGGGCAACTAGCTTCATCTTTCTGACTGACCGACCCATTGACAATTCAAAAGTGCCTGTAATTGGTTTATTTGAAATAAATGCTTTGAGTTTGAGTTTGAGTTAAGCGAAGTCTTGATTCTAATTTTATGAACGGCGATCTGAAATATAATTACCCACCCGCCACCGAACAGCCCAAAGCTGCAATAATTAGTCTACCTACTTTATTCACTTATCCTTTCAGGAAAACCTACTGAATTTAAGTAGGTATATGGAACCACTCTGTACAGAAAACAGAGCTTGTTACCTATCTTAAGGATCTCTAAAATAAGTGACGTTCTGTGTTGCCACATAAGATGAAATAATCATATTTTAAAAAAATATTTATATTATTTTATTCCTAAAAATCGCGATAATAGACGTGTGTATTAGAAATACTACTCTGTTTAACCAATTATATTTCAGATCGCCGTTCATAAAATTAGAATCAAGACTTCGCTTAACAGGTAAACTCGTTTGATTCACAATTAGAAATGATAACTATTGTTCTTGGCTCCCGTATTACATTGAAATCACTAACTAATCTAGATCACGGCTAGCTTAGAAAGAACTTAATTAACTTATTATAAGAGACTTAACACTGCGTATGTACGCTGTTATAAGTGGGTAGTCAAATCATGACTTTTTTTGCACAAAAGTATGTTTATTAAATAAAATTCTTTGCGTTCTTACAATGTTTTTTGGCCGAATTGTTGATAGATGTTCTGAACTATAAATATAATTTTAGATAGGTACAGTTTCTCAATAAATGTACCGAAGTGATTACTTTATTAAAAAAACATTTTAAGAATGCAAAGCATTTCATGTAATAAATATACTTTTGTGCAAAAAGTAATTAGACTACCCACTTTGTTACAATTGTTCGACTTGAAACATTGGACAGCCGTGACGTGATTGAGTAAGAGCGAAAAAAGAGCAGCCACAGAACACATAAATTAAATCCAACCTTTTTAATTTGAAATCCTAAAGGGGAAGGCAACTGTAACAGTGGCGCTGTCGTAGCTAGTTCCCAACACAAGCTATTATCACAAGGCGTGAGGTGGTTTTATTTTATTTTTGCGTAAATTAAGACACGTTGTTGTGTTCCTAAATACTCCGAGATTGGAGTCCACCGTTCCCGAGAGACCTTAAAAATAGAAAATTGTGTATTCAATTTATTCGTAAAGATTTTTTTTAAATTATACAGAATTCGAAACATTTTGAAGAAAGTGATTACGAGGAAATATTTAAGGTTTTAAATTCCGACACTTTCCATGTCAAATACTTGATTAAAAATATTAAAATAACCGAAAATACCGAAATAGTGAAATTAAACCAAACTCATGAATGAACGAAATGTCAAATTCATTAATAGGCCTTAGGGACCCTAGCTATGATAACGCCATTTATAATTAATTAGCTTTGACCAACCTTCCCCATTAGACTTAATTTTCCGAAATAGGAAACTCATTAACTACTTATTTAATTACCGATGTACTTAACTTCAATGAAACACGAATTAAATCCTTCCCATGTCGCAAAAATCGCCCATACGAGCACCAATGTGATATTTAAAGCTATGGCACCCAACCGTCGGGCAAGTGCTCGTCACGCGGCGCGCGCGCCGCTTTGCGACATTTCACGGATAATTCGGCGGGAAACGCGGAAACGCAGCTGTGAGGCTGTGACCTCGCGGCTTCCGCGCTTCACACAAAAACACCGCCACCATGCCATCCTAGGAATCATAGTTAATTCACAATGGATGGGTAATTGTGTCTCGGAGACTAAATTTAACCGCACCAGTCACGGAGCGTACACCTGACAGTGACAACTAATAAAATAATAAATAAATGTTTATTGAAAACTTACAAATGTGTTACATATTCTTTACGGAATTTCCATTTAAGTAAAACTTTTTACTTGTGTTAGGAAAATTCCGCCCTTCCACTAGTTACAGTGTAAGCTATTGAGTAGGCATTCCATTAATTAGGTTATGGTTATAGTAAAAAGTTGTACAAATAAAAAATACACAGAAAAAGAAAACAAAGTAAAAATCATTTATTCATAGACGCTGTGTTGTGTTTGTGTGTGTCTGGGTGTGTGTGTGTGTGCGTGTGTGTGTGTGTGTGTGGGTGTGTGTGTGTGGGTATGTGGGGGGGGGGGTGTTTGTGTGTATGTGGATGTGTATGTACGTGTGTGTTTAACGATAGTACCTAATATATGAATAGCATAAATGATGCTATTCATACTACTATTATTGAAATGTTAATACAACTGGGGTACCCAATTGATGCAGCCCACTGTACCTACTTAATAGTTATATCAATACTTAGTGAGGGAGAATTTCTCAAAAGATATTAACCGGATTAATAATCTAAATATATAAAACTCAAAGGTGACTGACTGACATAGTGATCTATCAACGCACAGCCCAAACCACTGGAGGGATCGGGCTGAAATTTGGCATGCAGGTAGATGTTATGACGTAGGCATCCGCTAAGAAAGGATTTTGATAAATTCTACCCCCAAGGGGATAAAATAGAGGATGAAAGTTTGTATGAAACTTTGTCAATTTTAAACCGATCGGGCTAAAATTTGGCATGCAGGTAGATGTTATGACGTAGGCATCCGCTAAGAATGGATTTTGTTAATATCTACCCCCAAGGGGATAAAATAGGGGATGAAAGTTTGTATGAAGCTTTGTCAATTTTAAACCGATCGGGATGAAATTTGGCTGGCAGGTAGATGTTATGACGTAGGCATCCACTAAGAATGGATTTTGTTAATTTCTACCCCCAAGGGGATAAAATAGGGGATGAAAGTTTGTATGAAGCTTTGTCAATTTTAAACCGATCGGGATGAAATTTGGCATGCAGGTAGATGTTATGACGTAGGCATCCACTAAGAATGGATTGTGTTAATTTCTACCCCCAAGGGGATAAAATAGGGGATGAAAGTTTTTATGAAGCTTTGTCAATTTTAAACCGATCGGGCTGAAATTTGGCATGCAGGTAGATGTTATAATCTTTGAGTCAAGCTATGCAAACATCTCAAACGATTTTTTTAATATCCACCTCTTGGAGGTAAAAACACGAAATACAATTTACATGAAAAATTTTATACATTTGGTTAATTAACTTGAAACTTGGCATAAATGCTTGCCTAAGTAAGTAATAAAGTTTGTCATCATTAGTTTTTCAAAACTAACCCCTCAAAGAGAGGTTTTGGGATGTCAAAGTTTGTATGCATGAATTTTAAAGCACAGTCCGATTAACTCGAAACTCAGTATTTATAATTTTGACATAAAATTAACATAAGATTTTGGGTTTTTTGAAAATCGATCCCTGAAGGGGCAAAAATGGGTAATTATTTTTTTTATTGGAGCATTTTACTGCTTAGCTTGATTTATTCAAAACATTTTATAAAATAATCTTTGATTCATGTTATGGAAATTAATCAAACCAAAATCCAAACAAATTTTCAAAGTTCCACTCCTGTGGGGTTGAAAAGAGGGTATACGGTTTATATTCAAAATCTTATTCCTTTGGTTAATAAACTTGAAACTTGGCAATATTTGCTTCAGTAAATAATAAAGATTGACACTTTAGTTTTTTAAATACAACCCCTCACAGAGTATATTTCAGGGGGTGTCAAAGTTAGCAAGGAAAATGTTTAACGCGCGGATTAACTTGAAACTCGGTACTAATATAGTCTGGCAGTTTGAGTACTTTATGCGGCCTACCCAAATGTTTTTTCTTTGATATTGTTCGTCGAGTCGTTGAGCTTCTTAGGTATTGAGTTGAGCTATACGATTACTGAGTCTGACAAATGCTAGCACTGACTGGACGGGTCTACTCAAATTTGTGTGATTCTTTTCTCAAAAAACCATTTCTGACGCTAATCTACATGGTCCTCACATGATCTGACTAAGATTATGTCGGGACTTTGAAAAGAGACTTTGACCACTGAATTTGTTTTGCCATTTCTTCTCAGGGGTAGTCAGATAGGAATTATGTCGACTCCATCTAGCTTATTTTTACTGTCTTAATATGACTTTCAAAAGTGATTCCGATATCCTGTTTACAGAATAAACTTCATTATAAATCCATACTAATATTATAAATTCGAAAGTAACTCTGTCTGTATGTTACCTTTTCACGCCTAAACCACTGAGCGGATTTCGATAAAATTTGGCAAAGAGATAGATGGCATCCTAGGAAATGGCATAGGCTACATTTTGTTTTAAAAATAAACCTAAAGGGAGTAATATAATAGGGGATGTAAGTTTGTTTGGGAAACCTGGCATTTCGTAGGTTAGGGATATGGAATTTTAAATTTAAGTTTTTGGTAAGAATTAAAGAATACTACGAAACTACGTGTTTCAGCGTTTTTTCAAGGGGGTAAAATAGGGGATTATTTTAAAATTCACATGTAATATTGATACTTTTGTGTAGGTAATTATCTATTTTTAAGAGATTTAAAGGATTGGAAATATAGTCATAGTCCGTAGCTTGAGATAACATTTAGTCTTTATTTCGTTAAAGTCGGTCTACTCGGTCAAATGTTATTACAACTTACAGTCATAAAAATAACGTGGCTAACACGTCACACATTCACTTACGGGCTACGGGGCAATGGTAGTCAATCACAAAAATTAATGATCATATTAAAATGAATAATTATGATTTTAGGCCTACTAGCACCGCAAATCACAAAATACGTTGAGCGCTAAACGAATATTTATCATTATTCTATTTCTGTTAATTTTGAAGTTATCAGGGATGGAATGATGTTTTAAACATGTTCAGCGCTAACTGTATTTATGGTTTTTGGTGCAAGCGGGCCTTGGAATCATAAAAGCCTGTTTTATGTCTATAAAAGATTATTTGAATTTATTATTTGTCTCTCTGTCTATTTGTTACCTTTTCACGCCTTACACGCGAGCGAAGCCGCGGGCAAAAGCTAGTTAATACAATAAGACCGGATATTAATACAAGTGTGGAAGGTTTTCTGGAATTATCTGTGGCTATTTTACAGGACCTGTTAGATTTCAAATGTGTTTATACAATATTGCATTATATACATGTAGTCACTTTATACTTTCAGTTCTACAGTTCCTTTTATTCTGTCGAGAATAGCGCACAGCTACTACTCATATATTTGCACTTGAAAAGATTGTATCCACGTTTCCATTCATGAAAATGGTGGATTTGAAGCATGTTATTATGAATGACACTCAAACATCAGTGAAGTTATAAAACTAGATTACAGACATCAAAACACTAATTTAATTATAACTACCAATCAAATGCCATGCAGCACATGACCATATTACAAGGAAATCCGTAAGCAGGGTAAGTGAAGAAGAAACCCATTTCCTAGCCCCAACCGGAAGGTTAGCACCACCTCATCAAGGCTGTCACTAAACACTTAGATGCAACTCTTTTAATACCAGAAGTACTCAATGATGAACTAGCATAAGAAGTCGTTAGACGAATACCTACTGTGCCAAGGCTTCAGTCTTAAATCTTCATAGGATGATTTAATAATATAATATAATATAATATAACATGGTCTATGTTATCGATATTATAGGGTTTGGTTTCCGCACTCAGTTCTTCGAGTGGACCATTGTGCGTGGGCCATGGCGGCCGTTAGTGATGATTCCAACCAGCCCACCTCCATCCAGAAGTCGATTACCTACGTCTCTTGGTTTGTTGAGAACATATACAAAAGATCTGGGTGACCCGAGGGTTTCTGTTTTGATCGGGGTGACACTTGTGCATTCAAACAGAAAATGTGCAATAGTTTCCTCAGCCTCCACGCAAGCTCTGCACAGAGGACTGTCCGTTATTCCTATTGTGTGGAAATGTTTGTTTAGTGAGCAGTGTCCTGTGATGGTCCCCGTCACCTGGCGCAAACCGTTCCTGTCCAGACGTAGTAAGCGCCTGGTTAGCCTGCCATCAGAAGAAGATTAACATTATTTACTTCTCAGCTTTTACTAATAAAGAAGTTCTCAAATTGGTATTTTTATTTCAATCCTCGTCAATTTTATGTTAGTAAGCATTCAGAGGATTTCGTTCTACATATTTTAGGATGGATTGCAAAAAGTAAAGTTGATCAATCCGTTCTGTTACGTGGCGCGTGAATTAGACTGTTTTGTCAAGGTCGACGAATCCAACAGAACTGTCTGTATTCCATTATGTCTTGGTCTCGGTGTTGTATAAGTTAGTAAAAACCTCCTCCTTTTTTTGAAGTCGGTTAAAAACGAAAGCTATGATTTATGCTTTGGCTTTTATATAAGAACCCGTAGGTAGATATTACGCAACGATGCCAGCCTGCGGTGCCCTCGGACCGAGCAAGATAAGCAAGCGGCCGCGGAAACTGAATGCCGCAGTACACAGCTCTTGCTGCACAATCATATTGAAACTAAAATAAAGCCCTGCAAGAGCTGCAACAGCGCGCAATCAGACTTCTAACTCAGACCGAGATCTATAAACGTTACTTAACACGTACTTTGGCTATGCGTTATTCCTGTCACGGTCGCACAACACAACTGTCAAATTATAAGTGAAAAATAGACACAGAAACATGTCTAAGTATGGCACCTAAATAACGTTTATATGTCTCGGCTTCAGACCACGCTAAGGCATAAAAACAAAAATAATAAACATGCACTGTAGCAACAGTGTAAAGTCAACGTTCTATCAGGAAGACTTTGAATTCATTGGCAATATTTTAGTCCAAGAACCTAATTGAGGAACAAATCTAATACTAGTAGTGTTCAAAAATAATAAGCAAGAGATTTCTCAAAACTAACAAAAAAATAAAAAGTATTAAATGGTGATTGCGCGCTATAAATAAATGGTACGGTAAGTGCGGCGTCCCGTCCCCCCCGTGTCTCCCCCCCCCCCCCCCTTCATTATTAAGGCTCCAACAAACAGGCGCGACACGCGATATAATGCGAGCGGCACAAAGACAAACACCGCTCGTCGCGTGACTATGAGAGTTGTAGCTGTACTGGAAAAATAAATCTTGATACTTAATTATCATTTTTATTGTTATGTGGTTCATTAATTTTCTTTCTCATCTTGTTAAATTTTTAAACATTTCTTTAAAAAAAAGATTAAAATAAAACATTTAAAAATATTAAAAAATAGAGGCCGGTGTAAGGAGCAAGATTCAGGATGACTAGGACTGCAAAGACAGGAACCTTCTCACAATGCAAGCCGTATCAAGGAGTACTGCATTCTGAAGACGAAACCTTCAGTTTCCCCGAAAAGGTCACCAATTCGTAGCCAGGAAATAGACGCAGAAATCTACACCGGGCTTATGAAGAGCCCGATAGAAGCGCCCGTGAAACTTCTTGTTTTGCCATACCTTCTTCATCTTCATCGGACTACTTCATCGGTAGTAGGTTTGCGCCAGTTCTCTTATGCCATCGAGAGCGGGGTCAGCCCCTTGTCCACTGCGACCACATCACGGTAAGACTGCATACCCACTTCGGCTTTTAAAAAATATTCCCTGAGGCTGCACAACCTTTTTTTTTTTTTTTTTTTTTTGTGGATGGGAAATCATCAAATGACTTCTCCCGCTCTGGGCAGAGGCGGGAGGGCGTGTCAGACTTTTACTGACTAAAACCCACCCGTGTTCCTTCAGTTGCCCGTGCCAGGGCCACGGTATCTCTTTCGAACTACCCGCGACCCCGGCGCCATGCAAAGACAAAGCAAAGACCGCCATGACCCAACCGTTGAAGGCGCGCATCATGCTTCATGTCAGCAACGTTGATGCCTAACGCTTCCGACATACCAAAATACTTATAGCTTTCGGATGAGTAGAGGATAAGATCCGAGAGAGAAGAAGAATCCGAAAATTTATTATTAAGTATTATTTTTGTCTTGTTTAATTTTGGACTTTATGTAAGTAAATAACAAGTTATATCACGTTTCTAAAATTAATAATTTGACCATATTTATATTTGATATTGTTGCCCTAAATTAAGCAGTAATAGAATATAATACGTATGGTTAAAATATTGCCAATGAATTAAACTTTAGCCTGGACTGAATCAAAGACTAGAGAGCCTAATCTAAATTTTTGGAAGCTACGAGTATCTCCCAAAATTTTCCTTAACAGCTAGAATTGGTAGAAATATGAATGGTAACGTAAGGTTGTCTGACCTTATATCGTGATACTAAGTAGTGCAGGAATCGACGAGAGATTGTTACAATTACAAAAAAATACAACCGACTTCTAAAAACAACACTACAAAGTGAAAAATAACTTTAATTTCGGAAGTCGGTGTCGGTGTCGGTGTTAAATGTATTTTCGTTTTTTGCCACCCACTTCCGAAATTAAAGTTAATTTTCACTTTGTAGTGTTGTTTTTGGAAGTCGGTTGTATTTTTTTGTAAAAATGTTTTTATTTTTCACTTTTTAGTTGTGTACCTACCCCACACAAATTCTAATACCACTATCTGCAAAACAAACTAGAACATCATCCATATAAAAGTGGGGAAAAAATACGTATTATTGAAGCTAACTCAAAAACTACCGAAGCAAAGTTAATCAATTTTATATGGGACCAACTGTGATGTATACCCTCTCGAATAAAACAAAAAAAAAATCCAAATCGGTCCAGGCAGCATCGAGTAATCGGGGAACATACATAAAAAAAAAAAAAAAAAAAAAAAAAAAAGGTTCCGACGAATTGAGAACCTCCTCCTTTTTGAAGTCGGTTTAAAATGTGTGATAGATAAGAGGAACTCTAGGTGCGTTTAACAAATTTTTGGTAGTCGAACTGGGTTATTTGTTAGCCATGAGCATTCCATCGGGATATCTCTGCCTACTTTTATCGAAAGCAAGCCTAAGGCACGTCAACCATTTTGTACACAAAGTAAAATTTTATTTGTTTAAACATGGTGTACATTGCATGCAGGATAATAACAGATAAAGAAATAGTTCGAACATGTTCAGCCGCACGTCGTGGCGTACAAATTGGTAGGAAGAGATGGTGCATAAACCGTGATAATATTCATCAAAATTACATTATAGAAATTATGTAGGTTCTTATCAAAACAACAACATTACTGCAAGTGGCAATCTCGAAAAAAATTACAGCCATGGAATTAGTAATATCAGCTCTGTCATACTCATCAACCACAAAACCGCGCCGACGTAGACCAGCATCTTTGTTTGTGATATAATGACATAATGCTACCAGCTGACTGCACGCTTGACCATAAGCTCGTGTTTGCAGTATGAAGCGCACGCGCAACATCGAGAGCTA
Organism: Cosmia pyralina; assembly: GCA_946251885.1. Classification (NCBI taxonomy): domain Eukaryota; kingdom Metazoa; phylum Arthropoda; class Insecta; order Lepidoptera; family Noctuidae; genus Cosmia; species Cosmia pyralina. Next base: position 914,925 of record OX276350.1, on the reverse strand, counting down.
AACACGAACTTATACCCACGGCAGCTGTGGCGGCGTTAGGCGTCGGCGACCGCAGACGGCCTCGTGTCTCGCATAAAAGTTTTACAAGTTATTAAAAGCTTGGTTTTCGTAGGTATTTATTTCCCCCCGGGCCCTAGGACCGGGGGGTCCTGGGGCCCACAAATCTCGTGAAGTACTTTTTAATCAAATCTCAAACACAGCCAAAATAAAATATGTTCAGTAACAAAGAAGCAGTTTGTAGTTGGACACTCAACGTATGCAACATATAAAAAAGCTAAAATTTTCGAGCTCGCTACGCTCGACGCTCGCTCTTCCATCGTACATTTCTTCATTTTCAAACTTTTCGGCATAGGTCGACAAAATAACTTTTATTTGGTTAAAACTGAGACTACTTAGGTGCTAAACAGCTGTGGCGGAATCTACATCGCCACATACGAACTACGCGACACACTGACGTCACGCAATCCTGCATCGCGCAATCAGAGTTTACCGCGCGACTAGCCGTCCGTAACGTCCCCGGTTCCGACATCAACCGTTGGGCACTTGCCCACCAGACACGACACCCGTCTGCTCGGAGGATCCTCCCTTTTCTATGGAGGATGAGTGAACTTTACGCCCTGTTCCTCGTGCCTCTATACAGCTAAACGATCTCGCTTCACTCGCTCTAGCATCCTATGTTCTCGTACTCAAACCTTTCTGCAAGTCAACTACTACAAAGTGCCTCCTATTTCTGTATGTATGGTCAAAACAAAACCTTACTTTTCCGCGGCGGGATGCTGAAATTTTCGAGATAACGGCGGTTGGTTAGTTGGCGGCTAACATAATCTTGAAAAAATTCTGTGAGGCTAACAGCCGAAAAGTTCATCTATTTTATTTTTTAATTTGTGTTTGTTTATTTAATTTTTGTAATCATTTGATTATCAATAAAACTCATAAACTCATACATTAGTGTGTATGTTACGGTAAGTGTGAGTAATTGAAAATTATTAATAATTGTCGATCATTATTAATAATTACCGAAAGTCGAGGTAAAAGTAAGAAATTAATCACATTTACCGGTGATTTTGCATGTAAGTTTCTTTTAGTTATGCATTTGTAAGTACTGTGGTCAATCAATCAATCTGCCTAGCCTGCCCCCAACTATGTTGGGGTCGGCTTCCAGTCTAACCGGATGCAGCTGAATACCATTATTTTACATGGAGCGACTGCCTATCTGACCTCCACAACAGTAACTGGGAAATACGTACGATACCCCTTGGTAAGACTGGTTGTCAGACTTTCGGGCTTCTGACGACTCGTAACGACTGTCAAAGATCCACGAATGACAGCCGGGACCAACGGCTTAACGTGCTTTCCGAGGCACGGAGGAGTCTCGGTATGTAAAGATGGTTACCCATCCACTGACCAACCCCGGCAAGCGTAGCTTAACCTGATGGATCGACCCGTGCGGCTGTTATTACTCAGCCACGAGCTCCTCCTGTAAGTACTGTGGTATTATAAATAAATACCTACTTGACAAATAGCTTCGAGTCTTATTTTATTTTATTACTTTTACCGACGAGAGTAATTAATTATTAATAACAACTGCTAAAAGTAATGAATTTCTATTTTATATTCACATTTACCAAATCATGAGGTAATTATTAATAATGATGGATAATTATTAACAATTTTCAATTAATCACATTAACCGTAACATATATTCAGCTCATTCAATTTAACGTTTTTCTTTCGACTGGAAAATGAAAGAGGCCTCGCAAAGCTGACGTCGCCGACGTCCACGTTTGGTGTAGCGCCGCCACTGCTGCAGTGAGACAGATGCTGTGCGTCTTTGGAAATCAATTGAAAATGTGAGTAGGTACAGGAATTAGGGAACGCCAAAAGTAAAAAATGATAGGTAGAAACATAAGACGGAGAGTCTTTTTTATCCAGGTTCTGCCATCGCCAGGACTGATGTGACTGCTATTGAGCTGACAGCTACCTACTCCTGCCTATTTCAAGAAATAATTGGTACTGCTACCTCATTGATAGCCCCTTTCCGACTGAACTGACTGACAATATTTTGGTGGCTCTTGTAGTTCTTCCGCCCTTTGATCAGTACCTAAGTCTTGTCTGAACTTCACATGTCTCAGCATGGTAGCGACAAAACAGCAGCATTGGATGCGCACGCGCCAGTCGCTGCAGTACTGCCGTATCGCCTGCATGGCACCTGCGGTTGCAGGTGGTTGCGACTGGTTAGTCGTGCAAGCTCGCAGTCGCAACCAGTCGCAGTTGCTCGCATTCGGGCGTAAAGTCGGAACGGTGATCGAGTTACTACAGTGTGCATTGTGTTTCTTATGTCAATTAGTTTAAGTTGGTGAGTACATAACGTGTTTAGTTTTTTTCATATCTCTGACATTTTTCCATCATACATAAGCCTGAATACCTACCTAATCTTAATTGTTTGATTGCTTTGTCATAAAGATTCAGTTTAGATACTTGTAAACAATATGTGTTTTGAAAACCTTGACCCACAATGGAACCACGGTGTAACAGATATCGTATTTGAACATTACTGATGACAATATCAGATGTAGCCTCTATGAATGCACCCCACCATATCAGATAGCTGGATCTATAATTTTGAATTTGAATAGGCAATAATATGGTCACTCACGACTCACGTGGCGTCATAACTTAATTAATAACTTAGATAATAATTTGAATTCCTTTCTTGATAATAATAATAATAAATAATCAAATAAGTAACAGTAGTTGTTGTTATTTTTTTTCCGAGTCATTTTTGCCATCGACTCGCTAAGAAGTACCTTATAAGTAGTGTGTCCACAGAACTTGTAAGTAGTGTGTCCACAGAACTTGTAAGTAGTGTGTCCACAGAACTTGTAAGTAGTGTGTCCACAGAACTTGTAAGTAGTGTGTCCACAGAACTTGTAAGTAGTGTGTCCACAGAACTTGTAAGTAGTGTGTCCACAGAACTTGTAAGTAGTGTGTCCACAGAACTTGTAAGTAGTGTGTCCACAGAACTTGTAAGTAGTGTGTCCACAGAACTTGTAAGTAGTGTGTCCACAGAACTAAGATCATATGGATCAAGGTCCGAAACAAAGTTTTTTTTTTAAGTAATCATAACAATAAATTATACTCTACCCCCTCTCTATCTCTCTCTATTATTCTTGACTAGCTTTTGGCCGCGGCTTCGCCCGCATGGATGTCGAAAATTATCCCACGGAAACCTACTACCGTGATAAAAGTATCCTATGTTAACACATATCCAGGTTATAAACTATCATTGTATGCCAAATTTCATCCAAATCCGTTCAGCCGTTTTTGCGTGATTGAGTGACAAACATCCAAACATCTAAATATACCTACAAACTTTCCATTTATAACATTAGTAGGATTTCTATAATTAAATAATGTTTTACTAGAAAGTACGAATCAAATGTGTCAACCGTAACCTACCGTCAGTCCGCGGTGTTGAGAGCACGTAGGTACCTATGGCGGCTGATAAGTGTGTGACAACAGCACGGTGTGGTAAGTAGGGTGGCCGTGGAGCACGTAGGCAACGTGCTACTGTTGTATGGGAAGCACTGTGAGTGCTGATTTAAGTATGGGCAGGGTATAGGGTACGTCTTCAATGTACTGGGAAGCTGGGTGCTGCTGATAGCGTGTAATGTAATGATGTTGACCATCATCATTCTCCTGCCTTTAGAACCACCACCAAAAATTGATCAATCACCAAAATATACTCGTGACATTTTCCTGTAGCTCTTTTAAGTTACCACCACAGGTACCTGTTATCCCTATTATTTAAAACACATGGATGATCCTGGAACAATTCTGAGCTACCAACAGCGTCACCATTGAAAAAAAAATTAACAAGTCAGGAGATAATGGAACTTTTAGAAATTTCCTATGTTCACATTTTTAGTCAGATGAGGTAGAATTTTTTGTATCAAAAAAATCAACACTAAACCTTCTAGGTTTGAAGTCATAGCAGTTAACACCAGAAACAGTTTTTTGGCGTTCTACCAAATTCTACCTCATCTGACTAAAAATGTGAGCTTATGAAATTTCAAAATGTATTAAAAAAAAAACAGACTTTTTAATTTTTTAATGGTAGCTATGGATGGCGCTGCTGGTTAGCAGCTCTATTCGCCTTAATATCCCTTGATGATGTATGGGTAACACGCAGTAAAATCAAGATCCCTTGAGTTGAAAAGTCTCTTTAATATGTACCTAAATAATAATCTAAAATTACATAATTACCTATTATGAAAACAAGACAGGAACCACTGTATTTTAGCAGCCGTCGTTTTTGTATAGTAGCAATTTTTTTTTTTTGGGTAGTACCCTTTTTAATGTATTTTTGAAAACCCCAAAGTGCGCAAAAATAAAATTGCCGCGGAAAATTTTTTTTTAAGTTTATTTTGAAACGTCTCGAAGGTCAAGGTCATATAAATATAAAATTTTTGTAGTTGGGCGTGGTCGACGGAGCCCCGCTTCGCGGGGGGCTCCTATTTCTGGGTGGTTAAAAAAAAATAATCACGAAGTCGATGGCGGCGTCTTTCAGACCCCGACATCCCCTTCGAACCTAACCTGTCCGAGTCGGGGTGCCCCAAGTCCCGAGCTCGCTTCGCTCGCTCTTGTATCTTAAGTATTTAGTGTGATAGGTTAATATAAACTTTAGATTTTTTTTTTCTCAAAAACTAGTTTTTTGCGCAGTGTAATATTTTGCGAAAGTGTTTTGCTCGAACACATCAACACGCTATAAAATTGTGAAGTTTCGGACGCGCGTGTGTTCAATTTTATTGAGTAACTAAGTTTGATTTTCTGAAACTTTAGAATTTTTTTTTCTCAAAAACTAGTTGTTTGCGCAGTGTAATATTTTGCGAAAGTATTTTACTTAAAGTCATCAACACGCTATAAAATTGTGAAGTTTCGGACGCGCGGGTGCTAAAGTACAGTGGAGCCACAAGACAATACACTTATGCTCCAAAGTATTGTCAGATCAAAACACTTCATAAATAAATAAAATAGAGCGACAGCGACAACATGTGAAAAGTAAACAGTGTTTAGGCTGCTCTTCCACCTGAGATGTGCTGCGCCACGTTGCTGTGGATGCTCTTTCACCTGAGATGTGCTGCGCCACGTTGCTGTGGATGCTCTTTCACCTGAGATGTGCTGCGCCACGTTGCTGTGGATGCGTTTGATATCCAGCAACCATATTCATTGCTCCACATAGCATAGCTCTGGTGGCACTGATTCAACTAAGCTACGTTTCATTTTAGGGAAGGATGCGTGCTGTGTATGCGAGCTATGGATGGTTGCGAGTGGTGCAGCTATGTGCAGAGCAGTGTGCCTCACTCGATACGGCGCCTAACTCGAGGAGCATTTTCATAGCACATCTTACTCGCTCCGCTACAAAGCTTAGCATCAGTGGAAACGGTCACATAGTTTCGTAGCTTAGCTTTTACATTCGCGTAGCATAGCTGCATAGCACATCTCTGGTGGAAAATCACCCTTAATAAAAGAATGTGGAAAGAAATGCCAAGTACAGTGAGTGTCCGACATACTGACCCAAGTCGTACGGTGCCAAGTTGAACCGGCCACAGATAAATAATATAAATTACTGTGCACTTGTGTTTCTAGGTTTTACAATTCAATCGGTCTGTGTATGGAGCTTCATGGTCCTTCCGTCGCAGACGAGATCCTGGCCGAAGCTGTGACGGTTAGTGTGTTTTGAGAAAGTGAAGACTTTTATTACTTGATTGAAATATGGTATCCTTTTCTTTCTTTTTCTTTTTATTATCTAATTCTCAATGATAAATGACATTTATCTCTGTAATTTGGTTTAAAAAAACACTTGTAAGTATACGTCAAAAAAAAAATAAGTATATTTTAAAACAGTGAGATAGTTGAATTGTATGCTTATGTTACGTTCTGGATAACTCTCTAGGGTTTAACCATCAATCTGCCTAGCCTGCCCCCAACTATGTTGGGGTCGGCTTCCAGTCTAACCAGATACAGCTAAATACCAGTATTTTACATGGAGCGACTGCCTATCTGACCTCCACAACCCAGTAACTGGGTAATACGATACCCCTTGGTAAGACTGGTTGTTTAGACTTTCGGGCTACTGACGACCCGTAACGACTGTCAAAGATCCACGAATGACAGCCGGGACCAAGGGCTTAACGTGCTTTCCGAGGCACGGAGGAGTCTCGGTATGTAAAGATGGGAGCCCAGTTAACGCCACAAACGGCTGTTAAAAAAATTCTCATCTGACTAAAAATGTCAGCATAGGAAATTTCAAAATGTTCATTATCTCCTGTGACTTATGGTTTTTTTCTCAATGGTGGCGCTAGTTGGCGGCACTTGGAATGAGCCGTGCGGCTGTTATTACTTAGCCACGAGTTCCAAATAGGTCTAGAGTAATCATATAGGCCAGAATTTATATTTGCTATGCTTAGACAGAGAATAACAGTGTCCTTTGAATGTAGAGAGTAGACTCTACTGTACTATTACTACTTTACGATATTGATTACTAATATTCTCCTACAATAAGATTTAATTTATGTTCTCAAATCAGTTCAACCTAAGTAAGTCCTTTATGGATGTACCTTAATCCATAAAATCATTTCATTTTATCCTCCATTGTTAGTCACCACTTCGTGCTATCTTGTCTTCGGCTGAGCCTGACCAGTTCAACCTAAGGTCTTAACCTTACTACATAGTCTAGATCTTCCAAGATCTAAAGGACAAGCACAGTTTCGAAACCGGCGCCAATTAATTAAATTAACTAATTAGTGTTAGACTAGTTTTTGTGGCACCCACTGCTCGCCAGGCGGACTCAGGCCTGCAGCAAGGACGGCGGGCAGGGCTGCCACTCAGTAATGATACGCCTTTAAAATGATGCACGAGACGTTTTTCTACAGAATTTGGATAAACTAGTTATTATTGTGTTCCCGTCACTTCCTGCGGATGCTCGCAAAGGTATCATTTACCTACAAGCAGATTCTTCTACTCAAAACTTGAGAGACTTCTTCAAGCGGCTTACGAATGACGATGTCTCAATGGATAGGTCTAATTTTGCATAATAATCAGAAAAATAAATATGTAGAAATAGAATCTCGCTTGTTACAGCAAAGATCATCGAATGGTCGATATTTATCGTATAGGTAGGTACAAATATTTCTTTAACCACTTCAAATTCAATAACTATTAATTTTGTGAAGGTCGAGGCTTGGCAACCTTGTCGGTCATCGAACGCTGACACCAACTTGTGAGACAGACACACTATACCTAGTTATTATAACTGCATCGCTTGAGGTCGCTCAGTTGAACCTAAACTCAGCTCCCGCCGTCAATGTCGCCAGCAGGCGCTAGTCTGGTGATATATTCCCAAACATTTACCGTCTGTCGACAGCAGACCAGTCACTCCGACTGTCGCTGACACATTGCAGCGACATCGACAATGTCTGACACAACAGTATATAGCCCAGTGTACCCTGGAGTACTTATATTACATTTTATTAATACTAAACCTACCTTACTTACGACCTACTGTTTCATGTAAATTATGTGGTAACGCACAACAGTTGCTTAGATTTCTTAAAAAATTAATTTAGGACATAATTATGACTCGCTGCGTGATTCCATACATATTCTGTGAATTGCCGTACTTCAATAATAGAGTTTTTAGTCAAATTGAGGGAAATAATTGAGCCACAATTAAATATAATTAGGTACATAATGTTGGGAGCATTTTTGGGAAGCAATTTACACACGTTTCAGAAATTGCTCTACCCACCGAAATCGCCTGTCGTGCAGGATTTGACAGAAATTACGTACAAATTGCCCTATTTCCCGACAATTATTTCCGTGCAATTTTCCGTTCGTGTACCAAAATAATAATGCCTTATTTGGAAACTGAAAAAACATTCAAATAGTTACTACGATACTTACTGATAAAAAAATGTAAGTTTCCGTGTACATTTGACTGTATATAAGTGTATCACAGTTGATAAATAACTGCTCCTTATAAAGAGCAGTTATTTTGGCAGTGATGTTATTATTAATGTTGATGTTATTTACAAACTTCACGCTCGTTTTCTCTTAAAGCATGGGCAGAACTAGAGGAATAAGCAATTCACAAGTACCTACGTCAGTCTGTCACGACTACATCGTTGAGTTGCGGTTTAAATTCTTATGATTTGCTAAAAAAAACATTTTTACAAAAAAATACAACCGACTTCCAAAAACAACACTACAAAGTGAAAAATAACTTTAATTTCGGAAGTCGGTGTCTGGTTAAATGTATTTTCGTTTTTTGCCACCGACTTCCGAAATTAAAGTTATTTTTCACTTTGTAGTGTTGTTTTTGAAAGTCGGTTGTATTTTTTTTGTAAAAAAGTTTTTATTTTTCACTTTTTAGTTGCCTACCCCACACAAATTCTAATACCACTACCTGCAAAACAAACTAGAACATCATCCATATAAAAGTGGGGAAAAAATACGTATTATTGAAGCTAACTCAAAAACTACTTAAGCAAAGTTAATCAATTTTATATGGGACCAACTGTGATGTATACCCTCTCGAATAAAACCAAAAAAATACAAATTAGTCCAGCCACCTTCGAGTAATCGGGGAACATACATAAAAAAAAAAAATCCGACGAATTGAAAACCTCCTCCTTTTTGAAGTCGGTTAACTAGTTTTATTGTTGAGCGTAAGAAACATTAATTATGTTAGTTGCTTGTTTTAGTTACTAAACAATAAAAGGGCAAGTGTATTTATTAGTTTCGCGTGAAAAATCTACATTAAAAGCACGTAAAAGAGTAACTGTTGTTGCTTATCTTATGTTGCAAGATTACTAGTCTAGATTCTAGAACTTTCTTAAGGCGAATGCGCCCATGCGCCAGGGTAAATGAATAAATAAATGATAATTGATTTATTTTTGTAAGTAGGTTTTACAAACACTTTTACACGTCAATCATATTTTTTTAAACTAGATGAGGTCGGCGTTTCCTATCTGACTACTCTGAGAAGAAAGGCCGAAACAAACTCAGAGGTCACAGTCTCTTATAAAGTCCAGACATAATCTTGGTCAGATCATGTGAAGACCGTGTAGATTGGTGTCTGAAATGGTCTTTTGAGAAAAGAACCACACAGATTGAGTGGACCTGTCCAGTCAGTGCACGCATTTGTCAGTAATCGTGCAGCTCAACTCAAAACTTAAGGAGCTCAACGATTCGATACGAACAATAAATAAAATAATAATAATAAATTACTTAAGCTGCCAGACTATGATTAAAACTAACTGAGAAAAGGATAAAAAAAACAAAGTCCCACGTAGTCTACACATTCACAATAATTAAAAATATTATAATACTTTACAAAGTAAATATTCATGTATTTGTATATTATGTAAAAATATAAGTTATATAATAAATCAACATAATTTTTTTGCTGCTCATAACTTTCAAACCAATATTTTTTTCCGATTCGGCTTCCATAGAAATAAAAATAGAAATAATATTATTTGCGTACAACATGGTGTTTGAAGATATTAAAGACATTAAGTATATAGCATACATTTTTTGCTTGTACAACATAACATGCAAATATACTTATTACGATAAACAATGTTTCCCGTCAATAAATTCTTTTAGGAATGATATAAAAATGATCAGTGTTTAACAGTTTACATACAGGGCTAGATAATGACAAGATCAATTGAAATTATTTTTAGTTTCGGACGAACACCGTCAAACAGACGAGTAATCACCATACTACGTTGGTGTGGAATAATGAGCGAGCAGTTATGTTGGTGGGTAGGCAGAAATCTGGATGGGTCTAGAACTTTCATGATAGAATAATTATCTACCCTGAGGGCATTATGCGAGCTTGTATTAATATCTACCCTGAGGGCATAATGCGAGCTTGTATTATCTACTCTGAGGGCATTATGCGAGCTTGTATTAATATCTACCCTGAGGGCATTATGCGAGCTTGTATTATCTATCTACCCTGAGGGCATAATGCGAGCTTGTATTATCTACTCTGAGGGCATTATGCGAGCTTGTATTAATATCTACCCTGAGGGCATAATGCGATCTTGTATTATCTACTCTGAGGGCATTATGCGAGCTTGTATTAATATCTACCCTGAGGGCATAATGCGAGCTTGTATTATCTACTCTGAGGGCATTATGCGAGCTTGTATTAATATCTACCCTGAGGGCATAATGCGAGCTTGTATTATCTACTCTGAGGGCATTATGCGAGCTTGTATTAATATCTACCCTGAGGGCATAATGCGAGCTTGTATTATCTACTCTGAGGGCATTATGCGAGCTTGTATTAATATCTACCCTGAGGGCATAATGCGAGCTTGTATTATCTACTCTGAGGGCATTATGCGAGCTTGTATTAATATCTACCCTGAGGGCATAATGCGAGCTTGTATTATCTACTCTGAGGGCATTATGCGAGCTTGTATTAATATCTACCCTGAGGGCATAATGCGAGCTTGTATTATCTACTCTGAGGGCATTATGCGAGCTTGTGTTAATATCTACCCTGAGGGCATAATGCGAGCTTGTATTCGATTTCGATCGTGTTAACGTTTACTTACGTCAGTGTGTGTGGAACACTTGTAGTTCCCATTATTGTCACCAGAAGTCGCTTCTTCAGTGTCAGCACAAATTGAACTACGTATCATCTGCCTAGCCTTTTCCCAACTATGTTGAGGTCGGCTTCCAGTCTAACCGGATGCAGCTGAATACCAGTATTTTACATGGAGCGACTGCCTATCTGACCTCCACAACCCAGTAACTGGGTAATACGATACCCCTTGGTAAGACTGGTTTGTCAGACTTACGGGCTTCTGACGACTCGTAACGACTGTCAAAGATCCACGAATGACAGCCGGGACCAACGGCTTAACGTGCTTTCCGAGGCACGGAGGAATCTCGGTATGTAAAGATGGTCACCCATCCACGGACCAACCCCAGCAAGCGTAGCTTAACCTGGTCGATCGACCCATGCGGCTGTTATTACTTAGCCACGAGCTCCTCTCTGAAATTGAACTACGTACTTATACTAGATAATAAAAACTCGCACAAACCCCACTGTACAGTCACAGTAAACGAGTGTTCGTCACTTTGAGGTCAATTTCTGTCTGTTTAGTTAGGCTACCAGCCAGGGTATTCGAGCATTTAATTCTGCTTTCCGACTCAGTATTTTCAAAAGCTATTACGTATCCTGACATAATAGAGGAAAGAATTTGAAAACTAACGAAGGTAACATTCGGGGCGACACTGTATCTACAATGCACAAAACACCAACCAATACCTTTTCATCTGTATTCAAAGTGCTAAATATAGCTCGGTAATTTACCTATTCAACTCAGTTAGTGCCAAGTTTTTATTACTTATAAACTTTATCACTTTTTCAGGAGATCGTGGCTAAGTAATAACAGCCGCACGGCTCGCTCCATCAGGTTAAGCTACGCTTGCCGGGGTCGGTCCGTGGATGGGTGACCATCTTTACATACCGAGACTCCTCCGTGCCTCGGAAATCACTTTAAGCCTTTGGTCCCGACTGTCATTCGTGGATCTTTGACAGTCATTACGGGTCGTCAGAAGCCCGAAAGTCTGACAACCAGTCTTACCAAGAGGCATCATATTACCCAGTTAATGGGTTGTGGAGGTCAGATAGGCAGTCGATCCATGTAAAATACTGGTATTCAGCTGCATCTGATTAGACTGGAAACCGACCCCAACATAGTTGGGAAAAGGCTATGGAGATTGAAACTATATCACTTCGCCGACCTCTCATTTCATCGTATTTCCCATGTTATATCGTCAGATCAAAACTACTACTATATGTATTGACAAGAGAACCTTTGTGTCGCAATGTCCATTTGTAAATCTTTTGTTTTACCTTTCTGTGCATTAATTTCCTCTTAGTAATTAATTGATCCAATTACAAGTGTTTATATTGTCCATCAGATGAGACAAATGGGAACATAGCTAATACAATAATAAATTAATAACTATGGGATTCATGTTTGTGTGTTCTCGGAAAGTAACTTTTCTATTATGTCACACAAAACTAATTGAAGAAGGTCCACTCATGAAATCCTGTCAGAATGCCATCATCATCAATCAAAATACTCAGTCGCCACGGCTCTACATAAATATCTAGAAGGGCCTCTGGCACTGCTAAATGATGCAGACAATAATTTAGGTGAGGTTCGATAAGAATTCGATTTCTATACCAAAAGATCATGTACTGTCAACAGCACATCAGTGGTAACATATTCCTCACGTCATCACACCAAATACACACTTTTTACACTTCACACTCACACAAATGTAGAACGACAACACAGTAAATCAATTGTTATCTTAATGTTTATTTCTCTTATTTTTTAACATGTATTTTAATTTTAATTTTAATTCAATAATTATTTTAACAATAAATGTAATTACTATTTTGCTATTTTAATTATTATGTTTGTTTATCGTAAAGTAAATTCAAACGATGTGTTATTGCATAAAATCCAGAACCTAGTGATTGGGAGAAGACCCTGGCCAGGTGTTGTTACCTAGCGCAGGAAGGCTTCACTTCGTACACATTTTTTTGCCAATAAAGAATTTTATTTATTTATTTATTATTATTTATAAGATTTATTTATAACACTTGCACTATGAAAATCACCCTTATACGGCTACGACATAAAGGCGCTGTCAATGTCAAATTGTTGCCAGCGGTTGACTGTACGCCAGTGGACTTTGACGTAAAATGCTGAATGATAGTGCACTACTAAAATTTTCAAAGTAAAACATGTTTGTGTGAAAATGAAAAAGTTCAAGATTTATTACCGTCCGTGGTTTCTACGGAATATTTATAGTAGACCTTCTGCACTTGTGCACCTTCGTGTCCCGATGACGTCACTTGCCAGCACGTGGCACACGCGCACCGCGGCGGTCGCACGTGACTCGAACGATGAAATTGTCAGCTGTGATACAAACACAAGAGTACAAGACCGACGCTCACTAGTACATGCTGAACTACCGTTGTACGACTGCATCTATGAAATTCATAATTACAACTCCAATTTCTGAGGAATCGAAATGGTTGATGTCACTCAGTCTTCCAATTTATTCTCACGAGGTTCTCCAGCCGGGGCTGTTACCCTGCACTAACTTGCTCAATGTAAACTGCACAATGAACAGAATTAACCTCTACGTCAAGTTGTCGTGTTATAGGCATTTCATACAACTGTCAGGGAATGACAGTTGTGATTTGAATATACATACGGACAATCTAAGTTGGTACCTAGTCAATTTGCTTAACAATTAATTTCTGTGACTTTATATAAGTACCTATGTAAATAAACAATAAATTATGAATAATTACAAATTACTAACAACATTATTAAATAAATTCCTAATTGGTCACATCACATTAAAGTAGGATTAGGAGGGAAACAATGCTATCGTTTAACTGTAGAGAATAGAGTGGGATGTCAATCAATTGTAGGTAATTGCCATACTTAATTATAAATAAATACCTGATTACATTTATAATAAATGAAGATGGAAATCATACAATTAAACTCTGAGATCTGTAGGGCTGGCAGATCGACACAGTTAGGTATTGAGATAAAGCAACAGAAACATACGTTTACGCTTCCTATAGTTAAGGAGAGTGTACCTAAATAGACACGTCAAGACCCATGATATCCAGTTCGGTTTTCAGGCAGGGCTGTCAACGGGAACGGCCATTCTAAGTTTGAAGCACGCTGTCAGGTATTACACGGCAGGTATTAGACTGATGTTTGTCTATACAAACACCAGTCTACGCAGTTTTTCTGGACCTGTCCAAGGCCTTTGACCTAGTCTCTTACGATTTACTATGGCAGAAGCTAGGAGACACAACACTGCCACCGGAGCTCGCATCTCTTCTCAAGTACTGGTACCTACACCAAGAGACTCGGGTGAGATGGTTGGGGGAGCTTTCGAGCCGTGCAAGCCGGAGTGTGGGGTGAGACAGGGGGGACTGTCCTCACCCTTGCTCTTCGGTCTCTATGTGAATGCTTTGGTCGAGCGACTCAGCAGCATGCGTGTCGGCTGCTATGTGAATGGAGTTTGTTTTAATAATCTGAGCTATGCCGACGACATGGTGCTGCTGGCTCCCTCGATTAATGCTCTCCGAAGGTTGCTGGCTGTGTGTGCGTCGTACGCGGAGTCTCATGGGTTGATATACAACACGAAAAAGACAGAGTTTATGGTTTTCGGGTCTAGTACCAGATGCCCATCTACGGTCCCTCCTCTGTTGCTCAAAGGTCATCTAATAATTGTTATTTATTTATTTATTGTTAACAACATAAGTTACGCGGACGATATGGTGTTACTGAGCCCATCGATTGCAGCGTTACGGAAATTGGTGTGCATCTGCCAATCGTACGCGGAAGCCCATGGGCTCAGATACAACGCGAATAAGAGTGAGTTCATGTTGTTCAAGTCAGGAAGCAAAGGCTACTCCCATGTTTCTCATGTTACCCTATGCGGCATGCGTTTAAAAAAGGTAAGTACCTTTAAGTATCTGGGTCACTGGGTGACCGAAGACCTGTGTGACAACGAGGACATCGAGAGGGAGCGCAGGGCGCTGTCCATCCGGTGTAATATGTTGGCTCGTAGGTTTGCACGTTGCACTAATCAAGTAAAGATAACATTATTCAAGGCATACTGTCAGAACACGTCACGTACTGTCACGTGCAGCCTATGGACTAATTTTACATTGCGGGGGTACGGTGCTCTGCGTGTCCAGTATAACAGTGCGTTTAGGATATTGTTGGGGCTGCCACGCTTTTGTAGTGCTTCCGCGTTGTTTGCCGAGGCGCAGACTGATGATTTTTTCGCGATAATCAGAAAAAGGTGCGCCTCGCTGTTACGGCGTGTGCGTGGCAGCCCGAATGGTATTCTTAGCGCATTGTCCCAAAGGTGGGACTCACCAATGTTGATGAGATGGATGCGGCTGCACGCTAGCGGCCCCTCATTATTATAGAATAGGTACTATTATATTTTATGTGTTTTGATTATCTTTTTATTTCTGTTTAAATTATATTTTGATTATTATTATTATTTGACAGTTTAAATTAAATTATATTTGATTATTATTATTATTTGACCTAATTATTCTTTTACACATGTTTTGACACTCATGACTAATTTTTATAATATTTTTAAATTATTGTATTTTTTTAAATTTATTCATCTTTATGTTTTTATATTGTTTTTATGTAATATTATGGATTTTTATTATCTGCAATAAAATAAATTGAATTGAATTGAATTGAATAAACAGGGTGTATAAATTTAAATACTTGGGCCACCTGGTGACAGATTCCCTGAAAGACGACTTGGATTTGGAGAGGGAGCGCAGAGCGTTGTCAGTCCGGGCGAACATGCTGGCCCGCAGGTTCTCACGATGTTGCAGTTAAAATAGCCCTTTTTAAGGCATATTGCACAACGCTTTACTCGGGGGCCCTGTGGTTCAGATATACCCAAAGGGCTTACAATGCACTGCGTATCCAATATAATAATGCGTTCAGGGTGCTGTTGCGACTGCCACGCTTCTGCAGTGCATCGGCAATGTTTGCCGAAGCGCGCACTGTCAGCTTTGACGCAGTATGGCGCAAGAAATCTGCCTCATTACTTCAGAGGTTGCGTGACAGTCCTAACATTATTCTGCACTCGATAGCCGCCCGGGCAGATAGCTCGCTTGTGTGGGCGTTGGCCGATCGAACCAGATCAGTTTTAGTTATTAAGTACTAACATAGGCTAAATAATATTGTTACTAACACAGTGGACCTTTGTTGTTTGAATTAATATATGTTAATAATAATAGCCGCTAAAAGCGGCAGCGCCATCATTGAGAAAAAAATTGTCATTTGCTGTGTGTTACGCAATTGCACCGCTGATGTATGAACGTAAACGAGGCAAAAGGAGTATGTAAGGATCGTAGCAGGTGGCGCTTATAGTTTCTGCCTACCCCCATGGGAAGAAGGCGTGAGGTTATGTATGTGTAAATACTAAGCTACAAACTATAGGTACGTGCGTCTGTTGCACGTACTCGTATTAGACTGGCACATGTGGATAACCTTCCTTCGGGAGGTTTGTTAGATGTTTGACCTAAGTACATACAACAACATTTATATGATAAACATGAACATCTAACTTATTCAAAAAGATAACTAACATAACTTGTCAACCCTAAGTATAATAGCGAAGCTGACTCTAGTAACGTAATATAAGATAATGTTAGGTAAATGCAGTACTTAGGTAAGTAACGGGATGGTATTAAATTACTTGTTGTTGATGTTATCACTATTACTAACCTCCTACTATTACTAAATGAATTTAAAAGAGGTTAAATAGAACAGAACATATACACACACACACATTAAATACATTATTATATTTTATTTTATTTTTATTGGAGATAGGCAGGAACATTCTTTTGCGCTGATTACGCTGCAGCTGCGAACAGAGGCCTTAGATAGACTTACTTGTAAACTTAAATTTGTTCTGATACTGAATAAGCGCCGTCTGGTGACTATAATACAACGTGTCGTTTTGCGTCCTCGTCAAAAAGGATGTGGTATACTATAGACCATCAAACGGAACAACTTTTTCCATGGCACCAACATCGCAATCGCGAAAAAATAATCAGCCGTCCCACACATTTGCGTCGAGTAGGTATTGAAGTTTTCTATGGGACAGTTGAAATTTTTTTCGCAATTACGATGTTGGTCCCATGGAGAAAGTTGTTCCTGTTGATGTTCTGTATCACACCCTGAAATTTGATGAGGATGCAAAACGAGACATTGTATAATGGGGAACACAATATTATTCCATACAAATTGACCTACGTGAACGTGATCTAAAAGCTCGCACTAAGGCCACTGAACCTGAATAAGCGCCGTCTGGTGACTATAATGGGAAACACAATTATTCCATACAAATTGACGTATTGAACGTTATCGTAAACGTGATCGAGTACCTAAGTAAGTATAAAAACTCGCACTAAACCCAATGACAGCAAAACTTTGTTTTAAGTTCTTCCTTTTTACGTTTGACAACCATCTCATATGGTACTTGATATGGTGATGGTGCAATTGTTGGAACCTGGATGAGGCTGGCGTAGGAGCGTGCTGATTGGCACAAACAAAACAAAGAAAAGCCCAGTAGTGCTCGAAGTTGCTCTGGTGTAGAAATGATGATGTGTGCTGATGTAGAAATTATTTCGCAAATAGTAATATGATGGGCATGGGTCCAGTGTTACACACACAGTGTTATTCTGGTTGGTTGTGCTCAGTGCATAAACAACCACATGCCTGTAACAAGACCTATGTGTAATCATAACTATATACCTAATACTGAATGTATTATGCTTTAAAATATATCTTAACAAATATTATAAATTCGAATGTGAATTTTTTTGTTTGTTGCGCTTTCACGCTAAAACCGCTAACCAGATTTGGACGAAATTTAGCACATGGGTAGACCATGACCTAGGCTAGGAAAAAAAGTAAAAAAAGTAAAAGTAAGTAAGTAAAGTTGTTATCCCGGTTGTACGTTTCCATGCGATAATGTCTGTCCTCCACGCGGGCTAAGCCGCGGGCAAAAGCTAGTAATACATTACGTAAGTGTTACAGGAATCATGGCGGCTCATTTCAATAATGATATCTTATTAGATATCATTATTAAAAAGGAGCCATGCAATGTCACGAAACATCTATTCTGAGAAAACTACAAGATTGTCATGTAATTTGAATGTATGTAAATAATTGTAAATTTGTAATATTGTAATACACAAGTACACACATGACATTATGTACATGTAAAATAACCATCTTACAAAACTCAAACTCTTAGATTTATTTCAATTAAACTAATTACAGGCACTTTTGAATTGTCAAGGAGTCGGTCAGTTAGTCAGAAAGTTGAAGCTAGTTGCCCAGTTCCAAAACTTGGATCTCTATGGAGAAGAATGGGCAAGAAACTCCACGGACACTCTTTTAAATCAAGATATTACGAAATCCTGGGTAGGGTACATTATTCTTGTTGATTCTATAATTATGTGAGAACAACGTAAAAAAAATATGTATTTAAAAATTATTCAAAATATAAGATTAAAAACATACCCTTCCTTGGCAGTCGGGTAAAAATAAGCCCTGGCAGTAAAGAGATGACCAGTCGGACCAACGGACGGCCCTAGTTCACGAACATGACGCGTGGATCAGCACCATCCAGCTCAACCATTTTGTAGGGAACCGCAGCTCCATGCTCTTTCAAGTCAAACTTACCTACATCATATTCATAATACAATAATAAACGACTCCATGGTACTCACATTCACAAAATTGAAAAATGCTTCTAAATACCTAATACAAAACTATATTTTGCAATGTATTGAGAGATGAATAAAATTTTAATACCAAACGGAAAGAAAATCATTATTACTTATGGAAGTACTCAATAGGTTAAAAAAATAAACATTAAAATCGTAATGTCAGAAAAAAGCATCTCATCCAAACAAGTGCACCCAAGTGGTTATGGAGCAGGACCAGCACCCTAATTGCGTAACACATTATCGATCGGAGTTGGTTTCATTTTGAAACAAATTGCTAATCCATTGCTTTATATGTTCGAAAAATTTGTCTGCTCGACAACGTCAATGACGCAATGAATGTTGTTGAACTGTCAAAATGAAACCAACTCCGACTGATAAAGTGTTACGCAATTTTAGGGTGCTGATTAAGTCAAGCATTTTTATCTACGATGTAAACATTCAAATTATACTAATTATGCTTTTATATAATAATAATAATCTATCGCAAAAATAATGAAAATTTGGCCCCCCTTTATAAAACCCATGAACCCCTATGACTCAACATGTAGGCACCAAAAAAAAAAGTACCAAAAAAAAAGGTACTTACCAAAAAAAAAGGTACCAAAAAAAAAGGTACCTACATTCCATATAAAACAAGTTGAAGCTGCCCCCTCCCTGCGCCCCTCCAGCTCTAAAAGACATTTGACCCGGTAACGACAGCGATGTCGGTGAACAAAATATGACAAGCCTGTCACTTCATAGGGATTTCGTTAGTTCCAATTAAAGCCACCGGGTCAAATATACTACAGGCACTATACCACGCGGAGTCACGATTGTCAAACTCGATTTTAGTTGTGTCAAAATTGTTATTAAATTTAGAGGTTTTTTTTTTGTCAGAATAGCTCTAAGATTCTCATAGCAAAAAGTAAGGAATTTTAGTGATAGTTTAGTTAGTTTAGTTCGGTGTACATACAACAGAATCGGCACCAATTACTCATTGTTTTTTTTTGCAACAAACAGTTAAACTCGAAAAGAAAATTTCTAGAAAATGGCGCCAACCGTAGAATATATACCAATATCGAGTAAATACCAAAATAACCGTTTTCTAGCGTTGGTTCTTTGACATATTTTATCAAAATCGGTTCAGCCGTGCCAGACAGACACACACACACACACACAGCAGTCAAACTTATAACATCCCTCATTTTGCGTCGTGGGTTAATAAACTAGTATCATCGAAGTACTTAGTAAGTAATAAAGTAGCAACAGTAGAGAGAGTAGTATAAGTAACAGTTACTAATAACAATAACTAAACATGCTCAGCAACACGACCGGTTTCAGGAAAAAGTACTCGGTGACGACTAGCGTTGCCGGAGAGTAATGTTCCGAAGTATTCCCGTCGTATTATTCGCGGAAGCATTCGGAAGTTTTGAGTAGTATTCGCAATTATTCGCCGAGCTAAGTACATGTTCGGTCACGCATAGAGTACTTATCTATTAAAGTTTGATATTCACCGCTAGATGGCGGTAATGCCAGACTATGTTACTAAGCGTTCATTCATAAATATAAGTATTATTCGATTTGAAAACTTCTGAATACTTCCGAATATTTCTTTTCATCTACTTAGATTAGTACTTACGTATTAAGTTTTTGTACGCGGTTTAGGTTTGAAAGTGATAGAGAGGTAAATACATAGGAAGATTACTGAGTTTATAAAATCGTTTTTTTTTTCTTTTTTAACTCGAAAACGGTGTGTCTTATCGCAAAAATAATGAAAATATGGCCCCCCTTTATAAAAGCCATAAACCCTTAAACCTGAACATGTAGGTACCAATAAAAAACATCTAGGTACCAATAAATCTGAGTATTATTCGATATGAAAACTTCTGAATACTTCGAGATTCTTTTTTTTTTTTTTTATAGGTAGGTAAATACAGTAGATTACTGAGTTTATATAATCGTTTTTTTTTTCTTTTGCTTATATCTCGAAAACGGTGTGTCTTATCGCAAAAATAATGAAAATTTGCCCCCCCTTTATAAATCCCATAAACCCTCAACATGTAGGTACCAAAAAAAAAAAAGATTTATAAAAGTACTCAGATTTATGAATGAACGCGTAGTGCGTTCATTCATAAATCTGAAACTGCGAGCAGAACGCAAAGATCAGCCATTACCCCCTCGCCATATTTGAAGCAACCCAACAACAAAAATATGTAGGTAATACTTATTAGCAATAAATACTTAGATACTGTTCTTAGTTCTTAGTAACTACACAAAATTAAATCGATGACGTTGGGTATATTTTTCCACTATTCCTTCCTTCTATTTCATTTGCTTTCATCGAATGTAATTTCTTAAACAATAAATTATTCTTATTCTTATTTGCCTTTTTACATGAATGCGGGCAGTTCATACAGTCTTTAGTAGCCTCTATGAACTGCCCGCACTCATGTAAAATTGCACTGATTAGGTACCTCTTAAAATCAAAATAAAATAGGTACATCAATGAGTGAACTAGCTACATAGCGGACGGATGGACGGACAGAAAGACGTTCATGACGCAATTATAAAGGATCCGTTTCTGGCATTTGGCACTTTAGTTAAAAACTTTAAATTAGGCAAATAAATCAATCACAACTGAGTTGCATAAAATATACCTCGGCAAACCGCCCCGCGCTGCCGCAGGGTGTCAACAAACAATTCAGACTGAATAAACCAGTGACGAACATTGTGTCCCGTCACCGTGTGAATGAAGTGTCACGACCACAGAACAGATAAAGAGATTAGAAAGGAAATAGTTCCTGATTTGTACTAGAACGCGTGTCGCCGCTTGTCCCCCACTCTGTAACTCCACTACAAGCAAGAGACCAATACGTACGCGCATTACGCACACAAATAAACCACACGCACTTAGATCGCGAGTTTGCTATTGGTTCTTACACTAACGCAATCACTGCGCTTGACGTACACTCACACACGCGCAAAAGCAATTTATTTCTCATATACATTACGGCTTGCATTAATCGATATTGATATCGATAAAATATACTATATTTTTTTTTACTTTAAGTTTTGCAATATTTCACTTTAATTACGGGAGGACGGGGTATGAATAGTGTGGACTTCCTATAAACATACATAATTAAAAAAATGTCAAATTAAGGGGGAACATTCGATGTTGCCGTGAAATTCAAATTTTCTTTAGATTTTCGCTAATTGCAGCTCTGTTTTACGTCATAATTATGTTAAGTTGTTCTAGATGTTGATTGCACCCTGTAACCATAATATATTTGCTAAAAATAATTAACATCATGTCAATAATAATTATCAAAAATCATCATGTTGCTCAAAAAAACAAGTTTTTTTTTTTCGGAAATAATTATATTTTTGAGTATAGTAAACCTAGAAAAGTGTACTTACGACTTTGATGAATACTGAATTTATTATTGAGTAACCGTTACGGGCGCAAATCGCATTTTCAATAACAAAGCTGCAATTTGCAAGAATCCAAAAAACTAATTTCACAGCCTTATCGAATGTTTTCCATTAGACGTAATATATTTATAAATATCAGATTCTGAGCTGGTGACAATGGGACCACCTTGAGAGCATACCTTTTCAAATAAAAAAAGAGTTTTCAAAATCGGTCCACAATTGACGGAGAAATCGGTGTACATTATAAAAAAGTTGTATGGATACGCGACGAATTGAGAACCTCCTTTTTTTTGAAGTCGGTTAAAAATAAGCGTAACGAGAAAAGCATCATTTTGAAACTTTAGATTTCAACTATGGATTTTCAGCTTTATGGCTGTATAATAAACCCAATAATCATTCTCTGTAATCATTTTCTGTAAAATGTTGAGAACAAAATATTTAGTAGGTATCCGTTCGATTCAACCAGTTGCCTCAATCCACAGTTATCTTGTGTCTGGATCTGTTGGAAACCTAAAAATAACATTAAAAATGTATGATTTCATCATAAATGGCTAACATCAAACCAAATTTTAGAGGAAAAACCCACTCAGAAACTAAATTGGTAACCCACAATAAACAATAATTGGTGGTAATAAACAAAGTTATTTTAATTTTAATATTACTGTCAATAATCATTTGTATACATACACACAATATCGACATTGATTACAACTTGGTACAACCCTATCGATACGCATGGATTTCGCGGAATTCAAGCGTTGGCTCGGCGACGCGACTTTCGCAGTGAACGCAACATATTGCGCGATCGCTCACGAAGTACAAGACGGTACCCATGCATTGCAAGCAATGTATAACTGTGCATCTGTTTGCGATTGTATCGCTTTTATCTACAAAAAACATAATACTATTGTAATAATTACAAATATCACTTGTATTTTAAGATTTTTGGACTTATCGGTGAAAAGAAATCCCTTGTCGGGCTACACTACACCACTTGCTACTTTTCCGACACGTTATAACAGCGCAACAGGGCATAATCCTTTTTTTTAGCGGAGCTTCGTACGTTGTCACAGTGAGAGCGCGATTACTGGCCGGTAAAACAAATTTCGGCTGAACTTAGTGTGTCTACACATACATGCGGCGCGCCTGCCCCGCCCACAAGGCCCTTCTAACCTCTTTATCTTTTCTGTGGTCACGACAAGGTTGTAATTCCCAGCAATCCTGTGACCTTCGTCATCTAGGAAATTACAACAAGTACTTATAACTTTATTAAAGTTGTAATAAGTTCTTGGATTTTTTTGAATTGCTAATTTTATGTCGTGATTCGTGACTAGATGTTAATGTACAGCCAACAAAAGAGATATCTAGGCAGGGTAGAGTAACATATTTGTATGTGAATTGCTTCATGTTCAATTTTATATATATTACTTTGTTTTTGCAATACTCCTACATTGTAACACACCAACACAAAATTGTATATTGTCACGTAATTGAACATGAAGCAATTCACATACAAATATGTTAGTATACCCTATCTAGATATCTCTTTTGTTGACTGTACCTCATTCAATCTGCCTAGCCTTTTCCCAACCATGTTGGGGTCGGCTTCCAGTCTAACCGGATGCAGCTGAATACCAGTATTTTACATGCAGCGACTGTCTATCTGACCTCCACAACTCAGTTACTGGGTAATACGATACCCCTTGGTAAGACTGGTTGTCAGACTTTCGGGCTTCTGATGACCGGTAACGACTGTCAAAGATCTACGAACGACAGCCGGGACCAACAGCTTAACGTGCTTTCCGAGGCACGGAGGAGTCTCGGTATGTAAAGATGGTCACCCATCCACGGACCAACCCCGGCAAGCGTTGCTTAACCAGATGGATCGACCCGTGCGGCTGTTATTACTTAGCCACGAGCTCCTCCTCCGACTGTACCTACTTGGCTGAAAAAATAAATAACTCATTAAATATTAGGTACCTACCTACTGATTACGATTTTTTTTTCTAAATTTAGACTCATTATTGGGTCGCATAGTATCTTTATTTAGTAGCCAAAACTAATAAATGTGATAATCACACAATTAAAAATTACTTGCATAATTAGGACTCCTACAAACACGCGCGACACGTGATATAATCGCGCCTGTTTGTAGGAACCTTTACATAGCTCACATTAACACTTGACCTAATTTCAAACACAAGTGAATTATAATCGAGCTGTTATTTTTTTAAGTTCTTATGAGAAAAAAGTTCTTATAACCCAAGTTAAATCGCTGCCTTAATACTACAGCAAAAACTGGTTCATAATAAATATAATTATAGCAAACCCCTAATTCTAAAGCACCCCGTTACTAATCTCACCTTTGCCCAACCCTATGTCAGCCCTATTTACCCGAGTTATCCCTATTGACACGGGTCCCATCACGTGTGTTTGCGACCCCTGGAGTGCAGACCATGGCCCCATGGCCTCGGCTGGAGATTTGCGTGGCCTCGGGTGGTCGTTGGCCTTGGGGGACGACCGACAAACTTATGGCAATAGTACCTACAGTCAACGTCGTAAAAAGAGATGCTTATTGATGTACTTATTGTATTTGTATGATGTTTGATCAGGCTGCTCGTAAAATAGGGATGTTTGATGAACACTTATCGATAAGTAGTAATATAACTTTTTGATCAGTGTGGAAATTGATATTAAGTATTTAAGTAGATAAATTATATTTGTGTAAGTATTTATAATTATGTAGGTAAGTAAAAACAAACAGTTAATGAAAGGGTGTCTGCTAACTCAGCTACAATTTAACAATATTATAAATATACTCGTAGCTTATCACTACGCTTCACCACAACTATATTCCATGAAGGGGTCAGCAGAAGAACACCTACACCTAGTTCGT
The DNA here is from genome assembly GCA_946251885.1 of Cosmia pyralina. Taxonomy (NCBI): domain Eukaryota; kingdom Metazoa; phylum Arthropoda; class Insecta; order Lepidoptera; family Noctuidae; genus Cosmia; species Cosmia pyralina. Next base: position 890,185 of record OX276350.1, on the reverse strand, counting down.
ACACCAATATTCCACTAGATAATTTAGCAATTGTCATAATTCATAACTGTTAGATCAATAGGTTATCGCTTTCAAACTTCACTTACTACGCTTGAAGCAGCTGAATATTATTACTCAAGATCAACATATCTTCAAGTTGACATTAAATAGATAAGTAGTTCGTATGACGTAATAGTAATCAAATATAGGTATGTATATATAGACAGTGAGTGCCCTTTCCTTCAACTAATAGTAGGTAGGAAGACGTCATAATTATGTCAATAATAACGCAGTGCTTCTGAAATAGAATAGAATTACTTACGTATCCGGGTGTTGAAATCCCGGTTATGTAAGTAATTCTAAGGTACTTAGTATAAAATGGACAAGAATTGTGGCAGTTTTTACGTGAACGATAAAGTCTATAATTGTATTTAACTGTTTCATTCATGAATATGTTAATTATTATTCATTACAATCAATCGCGAGATCAAACAACAAAAAAATATAACGTCAGTTTGTTTGACTTTGACGTTTGTTTATCTAGCGATACGATATTTCGGCCGCTCTATCAGAGCCCGGATAGCTCAGTCGGTAGAGCATTGGACTTTTAATCCAAGGGTCCAGGGTTCAAGTCCCTGTTCGGGCGATACTTTTTGTTGATGTTTTCATCACTATTTTAATGATTTTTTTTATTTACACAAATCATAATTATTTCCACGCATAAATTAATTTAATGTTTTATACATATTTTGGAATGAACAATTTAATAAATATTTTAATAAGTTATTCAGTGACATTAAAATTCCTTAAAAATTAATTAAGTATGGTGGAAGCGAATAAGTATTATATTAAAAACCAGCTAAGTGCGAGTTGGACTCGCACACGACGGGTTCCGTAGATAAATAAGGTCAAGCAAAAACGCCGAAAAAATGACGTTTCTTGTTTACTTTTAATATTGTATGTTGTTTGTGTTTAACAATCGCAAAGATAACTTTGTATTTCATAACTGTAGCACTTCGTCCGCGTGGATGTCGGAAAATAGCCAACGGAAAAAAATCCTTGCTTATTCCTTGTCTACATATCATAAAGGGAACCTCGGTTTTTTTTTTTTTTAATGAAAAGTATGGGGACCCCCTTTAATTTTAAATTTTATTTTTATTATTTGTTATTATAGCTGTAATAGAAATACACAATCTGTGAAAATTTCAACTGTCTACCTATTACGGTTCATGAGGTACAGCCCTGTGACAGACGGACAGCGGAAGCTAAGCTGCGGTTACGGAACCCTAAATAAAACGTTAAAGACATTTTTTCTGCAACAATTTCAGCTCGCCGCTGAAGTATTGTGTCCCATCATGCCTCAATGGCAAAATAACATGTGCGAGGCCACTAATTTAGTAGGTATATAATAAATAATTATAGTAAATACATACATAAAGCGCACTATTAAATGCTACATCATGTAGAGGAATTAGATACTATTATTTTTTATACAACACAGGAAATTGTAGATTGTGACAAATGACAATACATTAGTAATGAAAGATGCAAAAAATGGTGAGAGGAAAAAACACTTCTTCCCCACTGCTCAACTAGATTGCTCAACTGCATAAAGTTGAGCAGTGGGTAATACCAACGGCTCAACTGGTAATTGCTCAACTATGAATAGTTGAGCAGTGGGTAATACCCGCTGATCAACTAAAACTGCACAACTATATTTATAGACTACAAATAAAAACTTCAAATCTCTTAATTAATAATATACTCGTACTTCACCAACTACTAAGAAATCTTAAAATTATATTTCCAATATAAATTTCTGGTAATTGCGATTTTAAAATATAAAATAAATATCTGTAACCTGTCTGTTTTTGTCAGACATTAATGCAAATATAAATGGCTTCACATGTGTTGATTCCGAAGAACTACCCATATCACTATGTATAGTAAACAGTTGGGTAAAAGGATGGGGGCAGCTGCTAAAAGTTCCATCGACAAAAAATTCAGTCACATTTTTAAGCTGTTCTTTATTTCCAGGAGAACAAAACACCAAAATTCGCGTTTGATCGTCGTGAAAATTAGCTAAAAGGAATTCGAGATATTTTTTTGGCACATTGATCTCGTGTATATTATTGAAAATGCTCTTTGTAGTTCCGACCGATTTATATCTAGCATCATAAAGACCATGTTTGATGCTCGATAGAGGTATACTATCTATGATCTCCTTTTTATGCCCAGCATGTTTCATCTGTAGAATCGCCTCTTCATACAATTGAGGAATTGGGCGATCAGAACAGATTGCTGCCTTCCAAAGTTTATCTTTTTCTACCATTACCATATGATTGTTATTTATTGGACATGAATGATCCGTGGACTTAAGATTTTTTTTAGCCTAAAATAAAGAAGGAAACGATAAAAAGAGAACTTAAGAAATTGTACCGACCTAGTTGGTAAAAATAAACTCACCTTAACAGTTATAGTCCCTTTGCATTTAGTTTTTCTATTAGAGGAACATCTTAGTATAGTTTGACCATTTTTGTAGTCTCTTAGCCTATGATAATGATGATTTTTGTAAAGCACAACTTTTCCTCCTTTATGATCGATGATTTTCTCGTCATCCACGCTTGGTGCTGAACCGTAGTAAATAAATTAGTAAGCAACTTAACTATTATTAAGAGACATCTATTTCAAAATTGAATCCACTGCCTGCACATAAATACTAAGTATCTATTATTTTTTTAATTACACGAGGTTGTCGGAGGTGAATCTTCACCATCCATTTGAATATATTTAATTTAATAGTTTGCGGAAATGGGGAAATGAGTGCACGAGTAAAATTATCTAATAAGGCAGTAATAAACTAAACAATGAAACTCTCTTTACACCAATAACATAACATTTACAATGAGTCAAGAGCAGTTGTGCAGTAGGTTATATGTTCGATGACCTACTGATCAACTAAGTTGAGCAAAAAATAGTTGAGCTATAGAGCATAAAATGTTCGGAAATACAAACTATGTCCTACAGCTCAACTGCTCAACTAGTTGAGCAATCTAGTTGAGCAGTGGGGAAGGAGTGGGAAAAAATGGTACGTTTTGAAACGGTAGCCATTATTTATTTTATTTATTATTTACTAGCTTTAGCCCGCGGCATCGCTCGCGTTAATTTTGAATTTGACAATCAATTCGAGATGGTACTTTGCTTGTAGTAATATAATTCAATCATGATTCGAAAGACACGTAGCGCCATCTATTATCATAAGAACGTTGTTGGTGTTTTCCTCGGGAACAGTACTTTTTTTCGATATGTCCTACACCTGGCAACGTATACCTACCTATGCAAAATTTCAGGATGATAGGTTCAGTGGTTTAGGCGTGAAAAGAAAATAAATAAACAAACAAACAAACTTACTTTCGCATTTTTATAATAATAGGTCTTTACCTATGAAATTGCCGTTTTGTATGAAAAAATTTAAACGAACTTTTTTCATGCATTTTTTATTTGTATTAATCGAAGTAATCACCCATGCAATCAATGCATCTTTGCCAACGCAGTGGCAGTTTATTGATGCCCTTCTTAAAGAAATCAGCTGGACGGGAGGCAACAAATTCTTCAAAGGCATTTTGTACTGCCTCTCGGGTATTGATTTTTTTTCCCACCAAGAAGTTATCCAAATTCTGGAAAAAGTAGTAGTCTGTAGGCGCAAGGTCTGGTGAGTAGGGCGGATGACGGAGAGCTTCCAACCCCAGTTCTTGCAACTTGGAGACCGTCTGCTGTGCAGTATGAGGTCGCGTGTTGTCGTGCAGGAGCAGCGGAGACGAGCGATTGACCAATGCTGGTTGGAGATGTGCCAGCTTCTCCATCATTGTGTTCAGTTCTTCACAGTACACATCTGAAGTAATGCTCACCCCGTTTGGTAAGAAGCTGTGATGAATCACACCGGCGCTAGACCACCAAACAGTGACCATCACTTTTCTAGGGGTAAGTTTTCGCTTAGGGCATTGTTTAGGTGCTGAACCAGGATCCAACCAACTTGCTGAGCGCTTGCGGTTATCAAACAGAATCCATTTTTCATCGCAGGTAACAATGCGGTTCAAAATTCCTTCATTTGTGTGTCTGTTGGCACGTCTCGACGCGTACTTCGCGCTGGCGATCATTGAGTTCGTGGGGCACCCATTTGTCAAGCTTTTTTACCTTGCCAATTTGACGCAAATGGACCAATATTGTTTTGTCGCTAACGTCGAAAGCTGCTGCTAATTCAGCCGTAGATTGTGTATCATCAGCTTCCACAATCGCCTTTAATTCGTCATTGTCGACCAGTCTTCGGAGGACCGCGAGGTTCATTTTTCAGGTCGAAATTTCCAGAACGGAAGCGAGCAAACCAATAACAAGTGGTGCGATGGTTTGTAGTCTTAGCTCCGTAAGCGTCGTTGATGTTGCGTGCCGCTTGTGCCGCGTTGCTGCCACGACGGTACTCATATTCCATAATTACTCCAATTTTTAACGTATCCATGATGACGAAAAAGATTGAAATGCGATGAAAATGTAACACCAATCAATAAACAAATGACTACTTTTGGAAAAAAAAATCCATGTTTTTAAAATAAAATTAATTTGAAATTAGAATTCTTAGCCAAACAAAAATTATTTTGATTTGAAATGGCCAGTACTGCAGAACGGCAATTTCATAGGTAAAGACCTAATATTAGTTAGTAAAAATATCGCGGCGGGATTTTAGCGCGCACTGGATTTTCAATTCTCGGTGTTGAGCCGAGCATTAAGAATCCAACTCAAAAACAACAGAGTGCATTTCAGCGCGTCGAAAAAACACACTGTCCAATTTTCACCTCTCAGCGCTAAGCAGAGCGTTGAAAATTCAGTGCGCGGAAAAAAATCGCAGCGGTATTTTTTAAGTCCGTGTGAATGTCATATTCTACCAGTCACCCTTAAGTCATAGGTCCAACATTAGGTATATCAGGCTTCAGGAAATCTTCATCATCATGCTGCTGCCCTCATCCCTACACGAAATCTTGCTCCCATTTACTTCACTTGGGACTTAAGTATAATGGGGGTACCTTACTCCTCTGTAGAACCTTTCGGGCCCTATGTACAGGATTACAGGCGTGATGTGACGTCATTTAATAATATTTGGACCTCTTTACAAAACACATTACAATAGGTAGGTACACACTCAATTGGTACAGGATCCAGGGGATTTGTATTTTCGTTTGCTATACTTTGTCTTTCTTTGTACATTACGTAGCTGTCTCACGTTTGAAAAACACACAAAAACTACAGTCATTTAATTTTAGTAATGATAGATAAGCAATGAAAAAAACAGCTATTTGAACAGCTTCAGACAATGTAATAAATAGGTAGGTAAGTATGACATTATAATTAATTACGTTAATTGTTTTGAAGGAAGGCGACAATTTAAATTAAATATCTACTTTACAAAAAATTTAATACACACTTACCTATTTCATTACTGTTTATGGTGTCATTAAACTGCAAAAAGTTAAAAACTAATTAAACTAACTACACTGGGTTCCTGAATTAAGAAACTACACATTAATATCCCGCAGGACGAAGTTCTTATCTTTCAATAAATTGTCATAAGGAAGAGGCAATTAGGAAAAGTTCCCACACTGTGGCCCTCACCGCGTGCCGCCGTACCCCGTCGATAGCTTGAATACAAAACATTGGAAAGTTCTGCGGTGACGTCACGCGACGACTCCCTGCGGTGTCCTTGTATTGTTGTAAGCTATGAACTTGCTCACAACACAAGGCAGCTACTACATAACTGCGATAGAAGTCCCGCTATCCCTGCGCTACACCTGTATCACAAGGTCCAATGAAACTTGTTCAAGTTCTTTGCTAACGACAACCCCTTTTTGCAGCCGTCGCCGGGCGCCGGGCGCCGCCGCCGCTGGTGATTTCGCGCCATTTCGCGGTTCGCCACAGCTGCAAGCACTCGCTCGCTACACTTGGCAGAGCGCGGCGGCCCACACTCGCACAAACTATCAAAACAAATACGAGTTGCCCGCAACGTTGATACTATACAACAATCCGCGACAACATTGTGACTAACGAACATTCCTACGCCATCTGTGATAATAATGAACACAAAATTAATTTAATTTTATCAGTGTTGTGATTAGTAATAATAAATAAGTTCAAATGCGACCGTCGAAATAAAATGTCTCGGGCCTCGGCGTTCAAGACAGTGTTTTAATTTGGTTTGACACAAGACTGAAAGATGACGAAGTATAAGTTGAACAATACAGTGCGGTCTGCGTCCGAGGTGACTCTGACGTCGTACATGGCGGGCAGCACGGACAGCACCAACAAGAAGGTCGACAGGTGCTCGATACCAGACCTGGACACCAATCAGAATGACAATATGAACTCGGAGTCGAAGAGATGCCACGTGTGTCCGCACTCGTGCGAGTTCCTGAAGGAGTCAGACAAGCTGGCGGCGGCGCTGGTGAAGCAGGAGTGCGACAAGTTCGGCCTGAACGAGCTGCGTGTGGATGGGCTGGACAAGAACGTGTGTCTGTGCGAGAAGTACAACGGTGGCTGCAAGCTGTGCCCGCAGCCCCGGTCCAGCCTGGCGCCCACGCTCACGCGGGGCCTGGACGGCAAGGAGGCCTGTCTCGCCTGCCACCGCTCCACCTGCGCTACCATATACACCAGTGAGTACTCTTATCACTATCAAAAGTTTACTGTTTCTGACCTTTTTAAAAAGTTTAGCTTTTAGGCAAAGATCCTCAATATGATTACAAATTAACTACCCCAAAAATAAGGCAAATCATCAACAAGGGTAAATATAACTTGTTATTTATAAATCAAGTACTTATGTCGTTATTATTTGGTACTACGGATCCATTTCCTTGCAATTTCATATTATCGTGTCTTTTACAAAACATCTAGATGTAGAAACATCAACAATTAGACTGAAATAAACCCAGAATGTTCCACTGTTAGAGATTAGGTCAGTAGGTATGAATGTGAGCAAAGCAGACAGAAATTTTGGAGTCGTTAAAGAATTTGTTAACAAAACATGAAAGTATAGTAGGTGATTGTCATTCCGACTTTCCATATTGACAAAACCTCAATACTTCGGTCCTTTTATCACTTCGATTATGCTAATCAAATCTAACGGTAAGCTGACTTTGACACGAATGTCAAACATCATATTCTTAACATATGGAGCCGCTACTCTTGCATAATACATGTATTATGTGCTTGCGAAACTTGCTTACATATTCCATATCGCAAAACCAAACAATTTTTGTAATAAATTCTGAAATTTTTTTAACTGTAAACCATCGATAAGTTAGATTTATTTTATAACACTCTTTTACGACATTATTGCTGGAGTTATATGTTCTTACGAAACGTTAGCAACTACTAGCGGCTTTAATAATTGAATAACTTTATGATAAAATAATTGTTTCACATCTAAATCTTTCCCTGCATGTCTTAGATCAATATGTTTATAATGTATTGGTATGCTATGGCATGTATAAACAATATAAGCCCAGATTGTTGGCACACTTGCTGCTAGATCCTGTTTGTCTCCAGTCGTATTCATTGAGTACATTTTGATTCTGTCTACTATTTAATAGAAAGGTTTAAAATCGTGAAAATTTCGTTTAGTAAGTGCTGGACTATGCATAAATTATTATTGTGACAACTTTGACTCTTCATTAAAAACCGCGTATTTGTAATGAAGTTCAAGGTAACTAAACTGTTTTCAAAAATTTATGAAATAATAATTTTAATTAAAATATACAAGTTAACACTAAATTATTTAAGCTATGTACAAGTATATAATAATAATTAAAAAAGGGGAAGAGCTCATAGGGCATCAAAAAATTCATCCGCATCGCTGTCAGTGGGAACAGTGCCCAAAAGGCTGGCAGCATTGCCACGTTGGATGGCAATGCTAATTCTTTGAGCTAAAAATAGGCCAGCCCTCTGGACCCGTGTGGAGTCGACCAACCGCTTGGCGATGTCCCGAAATACTCGATGAGCACTCGGACCCCAAGGCGACTAAACTGTTATTTATTATTATACAGATGCCATTTTATAAAACAAACTGCGGACACTCACAGGTCCGCTATTGTGGACACTCACAGGTCGGCTATTGCTTGACTCATAAGACGTCGTTGTCAATAATACTCTTATATACAAACATGCAGACCAAGAACAAAAATATCTCGTGAAATCTGTAGATCATTCAAATATTAACTCCTCAGGCAGGAATTGCATCCGTGGACCGGGGCAGAAGGCGGAAACTCTATTGCGCCATCGTGTCAATATTTGTGAGGCAAACTGTCAGCTCCCAACCACTAAGAGCATTGAAAATGAGAGTGTTTATACGATTACGAAATGCTAGAGGTGCCTGCGTCTGTCAGTGTCAGGCTTTACTGCTCCTACCTGAATTAATTCTGGTGTTCTACGCCTGTATGTTTTGCACAATCGTACGTTCTTCGTCTGTATGTTTTGCAAAATCTTACGTTCTTCGTCTGTATGTTTTGCAAAATCTTACGTTCTTCGTCTGTATGTTTTGCACAATCGTACGTTCTACGTCTGTATGTTTTGCAAAATCTTAAGTTCTTCGTCTGTATGTTTTGCAAAATTTTACGTTCTATGTCTGTATGTTTTGCAGAATCGTACGTTCTTCGTCTGTATGTTTTGCAAAATCTTACGTTCTACGTCTGTATGTTTTGCAGAATCGTACGTTCTTCGTCTGTATGTTTTGCAAAATCTTACGTTCTACGTCTGTACGTTTTGCAGAATCGTACGTTCTATGTCTGTGTGTTTTGCCCAATCGTACGTTCTACGTCTATAAGTTCTGCACAATAAAGATAAACCACATAGGTAGATGTCTAGTGCACTTCGTCCACTGAAATTCAGTATTAAGTGATGTTGATGGTTCTACATGCAAAATAAGGTAGATAGAATATTCTATAATATATACCTACACTATATAAATTACAGAAATTAAGATAGAGTAAATTAATAAGTACTTAATGTAATACAACGTTAATATTGATAATCAGGAAATCAATTACAGTATTTGTATTAATTGTATTAATTCATATATTTGTATTAATTGTTACGGAACCGGACCGTAGGTAATAGTTGAATAGTAAAATTCAAATTGTTTAGAAATCCTGACTTACCACCAGACCACCACCACCACCACCACCACCACCACCACCACCACCAGACCAGACCAGATTCAGTTGTATACGAGGAAAACCTAATAATACAAGATTATTTATTAACGACTTATGGCTAATAGATTGTATAAGATGTAAGTATATAATACGCGGAAATATGTGGTATTTCCAGTAAAATTAGAATAGAATAGAATAGAATAGAATAGAATACTCTTTATTATGCACACCATTTAAATTACTGGTTACAATTTTACAATGTTGAAATTTTACATACGAGTGACACAATGGGCGGTCTTATCGCTGAAAGCGATCTTTTACAGACAACCTTTGGATGGAGTATGGGGACAAGGAGAGACAATTCTGTAGGTAGTCCGTGGTGTACCATATACATATACAACATATACATACATTAATAAATTTATATATATATATATATATACTTATACAATAATAAACATGAAACAAAATTATATAATCTTGATGCATGGACAATCTCTCGCAAGAATGTGCAAATAAGTATTATAAGTATTGGTTATATTTTTCAGCGTTTGCTTTCACATCGATTACACGGCGCTCCTAGGGTTGATATAAAAATACTTATTTCAGACAATCCATAGTTCCTAGGACGAACATTGAGTCCAAAGCCTTTTTCAAGCCTTTGCATAACACAGAAATAGAATACAGTTGATAGACTAAAGACAATGTTACACCCCATCAGAGAACAGTTTACTTAGTGTTAGAGTGTTCTAATCCATTCTGAAGTTTCCCTACAACTAAACACGGAAACAAGTTCAAATTAAATAAATAGAAGTTTCTAGACATACATACGACTTTCTATAATCTGATAGCATATACCTGCATGAAATCTCAGAACATAAGAACACAAAGATAAAATCTTTTATATTATTTACTATATTATTTAAAAATTTTATACTACTTATTTCTACGTATTAAAATCATTTTAAAGGGGACAAAGTAACAATCATAGACATGGCTATTCAAGCCGTGTGATGTACTACAACCCTCTGGTCTACCATTGTGTACTTGTACAAGACTTGCAACGTAACCGGATTGTGCAAGATTAGCGAGTCCCCTCTGTGCAGACAACTCTCATTCATGAATGATCTTTTCATTCTATAGCCAACTTTATATTGTCTTATTATTATTTCTATAGTCCCCAAAAAATCATCAGCATGTCGCCATGTCCATTCGAAGTGAACCCCTCTCTGCTCTTCCGATATATTGTTATTCCCTTGTCACCTTTTATGCTGAGTTTTCGCTTCCGTAACTTGATAATTTAGCATTTAATATTAAATGTGTTTCTTCTAAAAATAAAACCAACCTTTAGCCATATCTAAAAGCGTTTTAATTAATCTTACGGAAGTATCTGTAACAATACCTGTTTGTAACGTAGCGGCGGAAAAATACTTCAGTTTAGAATAAAAATAGATTTCCTAGAACATGTTGCGAATGGTATAGACAGGTAGGTCTGAGTAGTGACCTGGGTTCACGTGTTAGCTCTCGTAGAGCACTCAATGTCAGGAACGACCCAGATGACATGTTGACAAGCCATGTAGGGCGAGCTCGTGCAGAAGTTCCACTGTGAACGATAGCGTAGGTGGAGCCTATTATTAATATATAGCCGTTTATTATTATTATTATTATATGTATGAAGCAACAAGTACGCGGCGGGCTCGACTTGTCAGGCCTATTCAGTGTGGGCTGCCGCGCACTAGCCGGGGCGCACGTTAGTTCGATACTCACTCACGCGCCGCGTCGTAAAAGAAGACAACCCTAAAGAGTCAGAAGGTATAAGAGTTATGCGATAGAAAGAGAGGCAACTTCTAGGTGAATATAACTGTAGGTAATTAACGCGGTGTGACCTGAATTGCACTTTATTGTGTCGTAGCAAGAGTCGCTATTTATTTAAATGATTTTGCGGAGAGAATCTTCTGTACTATTTGACTTTTTTTACCGTCTTGAAAAAAATAGGGTACTTATATTAGGTGAACGGAGTAGAAGCGTATGGCATACCTAGTTTTTTTTTTTTTTTTTTTTAATTGCTTAGTCAGAAAAAAATATCTAAGTAGGTATCTGTAAATTTTGAAGAAAAATAATAAATCCTTTAAAAATATCGAAATTCAAATCATATGCAACCTGCATTATGGTTTGAACTTTGTTTTTTTTTAATTTAAAAAAAAAAAACTAGATATGCCATAGGCTTCTACTCCGTTCAACGAATATACCCTATTTTTTCCGAGACGGTAAAAAAAGTCATCCAGTATACTGTGGTTAGTTTGCAACATTTCCATAGGCCCAGGCAGGCCAAATGGGTATACCCATACTTATACATATGTATTTAAAGAGCAACTGTGGAAGCCAGTGGAAAAACCTATAACAAATTATTAAAAAACAATCCAATCACAAGAGTTTTTGTGTTATTAAGAGCTTGTAATACCTCAGCTGAAATTCATATTTTGCCCCCACTTCCCCGCGCCGGGTATCATTCTATCTCACTCGCACCGTCAAACTGATTCAGTTAGGGTGAACTACGCTATTCATGGACTAGCACATTCATTTAACCTATAATATGTATCACTTTACGAAATATTGCAAATCGATTTCAAAGAACTATTAAAATCAACGTTTTCTGGAAAAGTAAATGAAAATATTTTGAAAGTTTAGTTAATTAATTTATAATTTAACACACGACGCAACATCACGCCTTCCCCGAAGGGAATTTATAAGTTAGCTTATTTACCAAGGTTGGTATCGTACTTAGAGACATCCAACCAAAAGTATGCGCTTCGGCAATCATTGTCTATCTTCGAAAATATGAACGCGCGATGATGAGAACTATTATAGAGCTATTGCAACCACGGAAGTACTTGTCTACTTTGTATTACCATGGCTAGAAAATTAAAGATGAACACCACTACGCCCTTCTAAATAATGACATTCCCATTTCACTGCCTAGCCACATACTTACTGTGGGGTGAATGGTAATTAGTGACACATTCATGATCGTACTCATGATAACAAACAACTTTTACTATGCGATCAAACCTGAAATCGCGAAAAAAAATCAGCTGTTCCCTACTTTTATGTTCGCATAACTTGTCAAAATGTAAGGCATAGCTGTTTTTTTCGCGATTTCAGGTTTGGTGCCATAGTAAAAGTAGTGCGGAAATTTGACGAGTTTCAGCCACCGGAGCAGGCCTGCTTTCGAGGAGGATAAAGCACCATATTGACCACATTGTGAAAAATTATACACAAGTCCGAAGAGTATAATCGGCCCCTATGTCTTGCGTTTATGGATTATGAGAAATCTTATGACTCTATCGAGACCCTGCACCCTAATTGCGTAACACACTATCAATCGGAGTTGGTTTCATTTTGACAGTTCAACAACATTTATTGCGTTATTTACGCTGCCGAGCAGACAAATTTTTCGAACATATGAAGCATTGTATTAGCAAATTGTTTCAAAATGAAACCAGCTCCGATCGATAATTTATTTATTTATTTATTAAAGGCTTACCAACTAAACACATACACAGAATTAACCCAGCGTCTTAGTCATAATATAGATCTCGCATGTATCTAAATTATAGGAAAGCACGACACTATCAATTAGCGTACTAACACATTATACGAAAAATAAAAAATTAAACACTAAAACATTAAAACAATTAAAAAATTATTTGAATACTTACTATGAAATTGAAATTAAATTTTCTTCTTACAAATGCTAGGTTTTTTTTTTTAATAATTTTTAACAATTTACATTTTATCAAAGATACTTTTCCTGAATAAACATAATTTACCACCGAAAACATCAAGATCGCAACTGTGGAACATGTCATTGCATCTTCTGAGGATATAGGAAAGGGGCGCAATGTATCCGTATTTGTTTCGACTGGACTTATCGAGAAAGGTCTATAATTTTGAACTCTGGCGGACGGTCTAGGTACACTCATGCTCAGCTGACTAACCAAATCTGGGCAATCCATGCCTTGATTTACAACCTTAAATAAGAAAGTTAAACCTAAGAAGTCTGTACGCCACTGTAACGATTTCATTTTAACATGATTCAGTCTATCATTATAGTGCTTAATTGTTCGTTGAACACCAGCTATTGCCGAGAGCCTCCTAACAAACCTCTTTTGTATACTTTCTAGGCGTTGAATATTGTTTTGGTAGGTAGGATACCAGACGATTGAGCAGTATTCGATGTGGTTGCGCACTAATGCAAAATGTGTATAATGTGTTACGCAATTAGGTTTTTTTTTTTTTTTTTTTTTTTTTTTTTTTTTTTTTTTTTGTGGATGGGAAATCATCAAATGACTTCTCCCGCTCTGGGCAGGGGTGGGAGGGCGTGTCAGACTTTTACTGATTAAAACCCACCCATGTTCCTTCAGCTGCCCGTGCCTGGGCCACGGTATCTCTTTCGAACTACCCGCGACCCCGGCGGCATCGGCCCAATTGACCCCGTCACTGCTGACATCTCTTTGAGGCGCGCGTGGAACACAACGCGCCGTCGACCCGGGCCTGGTCCTTACCGGACGGCGAGCTGCCCATTACTCGTCTTCCGCAAGCCCGCGCCTACGGTGGCCGGGAATCGGCAATCGATTCCCGCCGCCCAGGGCGTCTCCTACGGCGGCTAGGGGCGCGAGGGCGCGGCTGTTGCCTCTCCCTCACGCGTTCCGCTTCCTCCTTCGCGAGCATTACTGCTTCGCAGAAGGAGGTGACGGCTTCCCATGCACTCTCGCTCCGCACCATGGCCTGGACCAGGTTTGGACGCGAGAGATCGCCGCCGCCGATCGCCTCCGTGAGAACACGGCGGTGCTCCGCCCAAGCCGGGCAGACCTCCACTGTATGCTCCACCGTGTCCTCCGGGCGATCCACACAATGGTGACACCCGGGCGTTTCCTCCCGCCTTATCCGAAACAGGAACCTCCCGAAACAACCGTGTCCGGTGAGGACCTGCGTCAGGCGGAAGGTGAGGACGCCGTGGCGCCTCTCCAACCACTCCTCAAAGAGGGGACTTATCGCCGCAATTGTGGCGTGCCCAGCGCTGGGTTGCGACAATCGCACTCTCCATGTCGCCATGAGATCCCGCCGGAGCTCTGTCCGCTGTACCGTGATTTCTCGCGGCAGCGGAGTTACGCCCCGGCGTTTCACCTCCTCGCGCCACTCCCACACGTGCGCGAGGACTTTTGCCTCCAGATCCCATGGCGGTAATCCGGCAAGGAGGCACGCCGCCTCACAGGAGACCGTGCGGTATCCCCGGACTAGCCGGATGGCCATGACCCTCTGGGACGCGTTCAACCGGCGGGCTGGTCGCAGCCTCAGGGAACGCGCCCACACCGGTGCCCCGTAAAGGGCCATGGATCGCACGACCCCCGCGTAAAGCCTCCGGCAGGAGGCGTTTGGACCCCCCAGATTGGGCAGGAGCCGCTTCAAGGCAGCCCCGGCCCGCTCCAGTCTGGGAGCCAAACGTCGGAAGTGCTCCACGAAGTTCCATCGGCTGTCGAGGACGAGTCCCAGGTACTTCATCGTCGACTCAACCCCGATGTGAACCCCTCCTACCGTTATTTGGGAACCCGACGGTGGCGCGTTCCGAGGACCATGAAAACACATGACCTCGGACTTGTGCAGGGCCACCTCGAGTCCCAACTGCCGGATCCTCTCTACGATTGTCGCAACCCCGCGTGTCGCTAGTTCAGCCGCCGCCTGGTGCGACCTCCCCTGCGCCAGGACCAGCGTGTCGTCAGCGTAACATACAACGCTGACGCCGCTAGGGAGGTCGGCGCGCAGCACCCAGTCGTACCCGATGTCCCACAGATGTGGCCCCAGGACCGATCCCTGTGGGACACCGCACGACATCTCTCGCCGGTTCCACTCTCCCTGATGACCGGGGTAGATGACGGCCCTGTCCGTCAAATAGGCCTCGACCACTCGACGGAGGTGGGTTGGCACCCGGTGATACCGGAGTGCCTCCCTGATGCAACTCCAGGGCAGGGTATTGAAGGCGTTGGCGATGTCTAGAGACACCGCCAAGACGACCCCACCCCGGGCCACAGCATCCCCCGTCGTGAGGGCTCGCACGCGCATGATGGCGTCCACCGTAGAGCGCCCCCTGCGGAAACCAAACTGGCTCTCCGCCAAATCCGGCCCCTCCTGCACCAGCCACCCGACGAGGCGGTCTGCAATGACTCTTTCAAAGAGCTTGCCCACCTCGTCGAGCAGCACGATGGGCCGGTAAGCGGACGGAGAGTCCGCAGGGCGCCCCGGCTTCTTAATGAGGACCAGTTTCCCTGTCTTCCAACGAAGTGGGAACTGGCCCCTCTCCAAGCATGCGCTTAGGAGCCCCCCTAGTCGAGGCCCGAGAGCCCCAAAGGCCAGAACCCAAGCTCTTCCTGGCAAGCCGTCGGGTCCTGGGGCGGTATTTTTGGCACTCAGCCTACGTACCGCCGCTCTCAGCTCTACCTCGGTCACTTCCGGAGCATCGTCGTCGTCGTCGGTGATGTGGTCCGCATCGGGCACCGCAGGAGGCGGAGCCATGGGCGGGGGAGTATGTTCCCCTCGCGAAGGGAACAGAGCGCTCACCACGTCCTCCACGAGCTGCGGCCGGAGACTCTGCGTCAGCGGGGGAGCCCATGGGCGAAGTTTATCCCGCACCATTTTATAGGGGCGTCCCCATGGGTCTCTGTTTAGAGTCCCCAGCGACTGCTCGCGAGCCAGACCCCTGGCCCGCGAGATCTCCGCTCGGAGGGCGGTCTTCGCCGCTCTGTACCCCTCGTACAGCTCCGCCTGAATGGCTTCCGTATCCGGTGGGCGAATACGGAGCCTGCGGTGCCTGGTGTACCGGTGCCGCGCAGCAACGCACGCCTCGCGCAGAGCCGTCAGCTCCGGCGACCACCAGTACACCTGGCGCCAAGCGCGTCCGGGCTGGACCCGGGGCATTGCCACGTCACATATTTCGGACATGGCCTCCCGGAACCACTCCGCCTCGTTGTTGATGTCAGCAGGCCTGTCCGGTGGTGACACCCAGGCCTGCACGATCGAGGCTTCCAGGAGGAGCTCCCGGTCCAGCTGCTTCAGCGCCCACCGCGGACCACTCGGGGCCTGTCGGACCGGCGCGCTCGAGGTCTGGGCGGAGACATCAAACCGAATGTACCGGTGATCGGAATAGGTCTCCACCCCCTCCATGACGCGCCAGTCAACAACATGCGGCACCAGAGCGGGGCTGGCAAACGAGATGTCCACCACTGATTCGCCCCGCATCCGCACACATGTGGGGACAGAACCCCGGTTTAGGACGACCAGGCCTGTCTCCAGAGCCCAGTCCTCCACCATCCTGCCCCGTGTGTCCGTATACCGGGAACCCCAAGCCACATTCTTGGCGTTGAAGTCCCCGAGGACGAGCACGGGAAGGGAACGGAACCCGACAACGACGGTTTTCAACTCCGCAAGGGAGTTGTGGAACTCGGCGAGAGTTCGGTTCGGGGAGAAGTATACCCCTACCACGACAATCTCCCCGAACCGTGCTGCAACGCAACCCTGTCCTCTCTTAACAGCTTCGAGGGACAGAGTACCGGCGGCGGCCGACGAAATGAGGGTCACTGAGCCGCTCAGGTCCTCCACCCAGTAATCACTGGGCGGGACAAAGTACGGCTCAGCGACCACGGCGATGTTAATCGACCACTGCGCCATGCTCTGGAGCAACAGATCCTGAGCTGAGGCGCAGTGGTTGATGTTCGCCTGGAGGAGGCGTAATGGAGCCATTACTGACATTCCATTTCACCCCCTCCCTGAGCCCCCTGTGTGGGTCCTGCCGCAGTGGGTACGGCGACGACGGCAGTTGAGGCGGCAACGGCGACGGCTGTGGCGGCGGCCGCGGCAGTGACGGCGGTGGTAGAGGGCTTGCCCCTGCTCCGGGCTTTAGTGGATGGACCACAGCCCTTGCTTCCAGCCCGGTGATCGGCCGGCTTGCCAGCAGCCGCACATAAATAGCAGTGCGGCGTGGCATTGCACGAGCCGACCTTGTGACCGGGCTGACCACAACGGAAGCAATGACTGCTGCGGTCCACCTCCGAGGTGCATTTAACTCCGACGTGGTTGCCCACTTGGCAACGGAAGCACCTCAGAGGTCTGGGTTCCAGCAATTTCACCCGCGTGGAATCCCAGCCCACCCGGAACCTTCGGCCCTCCCCAGCTATCTTTTGGGCCGCCGACACGGGGCAGCTCACCGTAACAGCTCGCATCCCCGTGGAGTCAAGACGGATGGTGCCTACCCTCACCTGTTCGAAGGCGCACCCCCCAATCTTGACCACGGCGGCCACCACCTCTCCCTCCGTCACTGAGTCGTCCAGACCCAGGATGCGCATGTCAGCACACTTGGCGGGTCTGGACACTCGGGCCACGTCCGCATCTAAGGACGCCCTGAGCCTTTCGGCCAGAGCGTCAGCGGTCGGGCCACTGGCCGCACCGGGGATCTCCAGCATCCGAGCCCCAGTCGCAGTGACCTTTACCCGGATGCCATCTACAACCCCGAGCTCCTCAAGGTTCACCGCCGCCCTCGCCTTGGTGAGCACGTCGCGGTAGGACACGCCCTTCTTCTCCGCTTCCGGCTGTAGTGTGATCACTACAGCTGCGGACTTCGGGGCACGTAACCTAGCCGCGACGTTTCTCTCTTTGCGCCGCCGCCGCTTCTCCTTTCGCTTGGCCGCCCTTGCCGCCTTATCCGCACTCCTCTTCTCCCCGGCCACCTGCCATTCGGCGTCAGCCGGAGGAGATTTAGGAGGTGGGGGCAGCCGCTTCTCCGCTGCGGCTGGGGCCCTCGCAGGTGCCTTCGCAGGTGTCGGCACGGCCCCGCTTTTAGCCTTTCCCGCCGATCCCGGTTTGGCCGTGGCAGCCGCGGCAGCATACGAAGCTGCCTTTGGCTGGTCCGGGGCCGGCTGGCTCGCCGCTAGCGGGGGCCGCAGGACAATGCCCTCCAGGACGGAGAACCGCCTGTTGAGGGCAGCCAGCTCCTTCCTTACCAGGGCCAGCACCCGATCCTCAGCAGGCTCGGGCCCACCCTGCCCCTGCTGCAACCCGCCCTGTGAACTATCCCGGGGGCCGGCTCCTCGGAGCCCGGCCAGGTCCGCTCGGAGCTTCTCGTTCTCCTTTCGGAGAAGCTCCATGGCGGCTGTCAAGCGGGCGACTTCCGCCCGCATCTCGGACATGCCGTCCGTCGGAGGCCCCTGTAGCAATGCCTCCGCTGCCGCCATGATGGAAGCCTTGGCTGCGGGTATGGCCTTGTCTTTAGAGGACTGAGTCCTCTTCAAGGCCACACCCTCGATTGCCGCCACCACGACCTCCTCGAACCTGGCCGCTCGCATTATATTGGAGCCGCCCTCGGCGTCCGACTCACCGCCAGACGACTCCATTGCGACCCTCTCGGCCGGCTCGGCTGAGCTGGCTCTGCTCAGCTCGCTGTCCTCCTGCGTGGGGACTACCCGACCCTTGCCCCCTTTTTTCCGGGTCCAGCCTTGGCCCCGGCGAGCAAGTTTCCTACGGGCCGAGCTCACCCCACCGTCCGAGGAAGACCCCTGGCCATCCCCCGGATTTTTGTTTCGCTTCAGGAAAGGGTTCTTCCCTTTCCCCCCAGCGGCCCCCACCACTACGCCCTCCGGGCTCTTAAATGGGCCCGTCGCGCCCTTCGCACCAAATGCGGCATCGGACTCCGACGCCGCATCACTCCCCTCCTCTCCTCGTTCTTTATTTTTGTGTGTATCCATATTTGATCCCACGAGTACCAACCTATTTTTAGCAAACTATCTAATGTTAAAAAGCTGAAATTTGATATTTTTAATATATGTATTTATTTTATATAATAGTTGACCAAATAATGGTATTCAGCTGCATCCGGTTAGACTGGAAGCCGATCCCAATATAGTTGGGAAAAAGCTAGGCAGATTGATAGAGTTGACCAACTTAATACTTCACGAGGCCCTAGAACCAAAGTACCAAACTTGTCAAGATTAATCAAACGACCCCAAATTCGATGGGGTTTTTTGCCAATTGATCATCACTATGAACTGTCAACAGAGATACGCAATACCCTGGATGTAGAGGAGCACTTGACCTTTACTTAATCTCTAGTTGACCACACACACAGGTAACCATTAATAAATTAATTTTAACCACATGGCAATTGATGAACCATGACATTTTTCTGATTCTCGCGACCCGCAGGGCTACTGCGTATCTCTGTTCTTATAATCCACAGTTCTACGGTAGAACTAATGAGTTTTTTGGTTCTGACTAGTACTGCGTGTCGATTTATTCCCGAATAGTAGAACTAGTGAAACTTTTGCTTCCAAGTAGTTCTACTCTAAGAAATGTGTTACCAAAACTAGTTTTGCCTCACATCAGAGGGGCAATTCCCGTATTTTTATAACAACGTTCGCAATCTCATCTCAGTCTCAATCTGTCAAAATTGTATAGAGTTTGCCTACATTTTTGACATTTGATTGTCGCTGGCTGACATTGCGACTTGGAATTTGAACGTTTTTAATTACGAGAATTGGCCCTCTGGTTTAAAGTAAACTTAAATATTAATGGACAACTAAATAAAACACTAATTATACGTTGTCTATGAAAAGATCATTATTGTGACTTTGAGGAATATGTAGGTGATTTATTTCGTTTGTTTCTGTTTTATTTTAGTTGATTCTGTTTTTTAGTATTTATTAAAAACATCGAAAACATCGTCGACGTCATCGCGTCAACGCCGGCTATCGCTGAAAACCAGCGCTGGGGCTCCGTTTCGCATGGGGTCGCGGCATTATGCTGAGCGGTAGCCGTTTTGCGTAGATGTGACGCATATTTTCCCCAAAACTTGCTTTTTACATTGCTTATTTTATTTTATTTTTTTTGTCCTTTGCGTCATGTTTACCGCAAATAAACGTATTTTCTTTCTTTCTTTTCTTTCTTTCTATTATAGCGGCAACAGAAATACATCGTCTGTGAAAATTTCAACTGTCTAACTATCACGGTTCATGAGATACAGCCTGGTGACAGACGGACAGACAGACGGACGGACAGCGGCGGAGTCTTAGTAATAGGGTCCCGTTTTACCCTTTGGGTACGGAACCCTAAAAAGTCGAGAGGTATCGTGGGACACCGGTTGGTACAAAGTTCCATTCGCTGTACTAGCTTCTGCCCACGACTTCGACCGCGTGAAATTTTATCTTATGACACGGCAATACTGTAGCTTCCTACTTGTGAAAGAATTTTCGGAATCGGATCAGTAGTTCCGAAGATTACCCCTACATACAAACTTACAAACGTTACAGTTTTTGATCCTTGTAAGAAACAGGCTCGATTGATGTCAAAAAAAGTTTTTGTGACAATTGCCCATTTTCTTGCCGAATGTGAATTTTTTTCTTTTAATTCTAAATTTTCTTAAATTAAATTATGAATGTAAAACGGTTTTGCTAAATAATATATTGGAAACTGTTTAAAATAGGTACGTTTACCTTCCTAAATGTTTGACAATGTTTTGACATTGACATGAGATTACGATTTTGAACCATTTCAAAGATGTTTTTATGAATGAAAATTACAAAATCCAGAAAAAAATAAAATAAGATTGCCTTATTTTTCCAATCGGGCCTTTTGAGCGCAAGCGAAGTGATACGGGTATCCCGTCTGATAGCCGAAGCGGTACTGACAAGTACAGAATCGGGGTCGAGGTGTGAATGGTTATAAAGCTTGATTTTTCTGATATCATCTTTTTACAGTAAATAAAACAGTTAAAAAATAAAAACGAACCTATGGTACCTGCATTATATATACTCGTAGTTCTATTATCCTGCAAAGTTTCATGACCTGATATGAAAATTTTCATTGATTATTCTCCATTTATTGTACGGTTTAGAGGTAACTTTGAGATTTCTTTGTATCGAGAAAATTTTATGGAATCGTGAATTCGCAACCTATGATACCTAGCAGTAGTCCTCATCTTTACTGTATATTAATTACAAAGTGAATACTGCAGAACTGTTGAAACTACAGACATTCATAATAAGACAATTTTCGCAATCTGAGGTAATGCAGGCCCTTAAAGCATTTTCTCACGCAACATCAAACTAACAGTAGAGGTATCAGTAAAATCTATGCACTTCCGTTCAGCGGCAAATGCGGCAGGTTTCCTGTACGCAGGCAAGTACACACAAACAAATATAATAGGTATACAGGTAACTTGAAACTACAAACAATGGTGTACTTCGAAACAATGTTGTTTGTAAGTGTGCTGAAAAGTCATCTCTCTCACAACGAAGTTAAAAACAAAATGAAGTTTAGATATTAATTTTTCTCTTCCGTCGACAAAACCCGTTTCTACGGCGGTCGTGCTAAGCGTGCTGAAGTGGTATCGCAGCCAGTGACAGAATTTACTGCTAACAGTGAGTCTGATTGGATTCCTAGATTATGAACTGATGCCGGCTGTAGCTGAAAGCTTTCTATAAATGTGTACAAGCAGAACTAAGACGTCAGTGTGGTGTGATACAAACATCTTGATATAGTTGTTCATCTTGACAAATACTGCCTCCTGTACAATTATAACGTGAGCTTCTTCATGGTGAGCTTCTAAATCAGGGCGTGGAATGAAAATGCCAGGATTTTGTAATTCAGTTAGGATTGTATCACAGTAACGACAAACTTGTGTGGAAGAAAACCACTAGGTAGGTATGTTTTAATAGTTGCTTGGAAATCTTGAATGTTAGTTAAATTTTATTGCATGGGGAGGATGTCTGCATCGCAGTTTGTATTCTACTAAATCTTTGGCCAATTAACATAGTATGGCAAATAATTTAATTTAATGTTTTGTGTAAATATGCTTTTTTTTATTTTTATTTTATTTTCATTTTACAATTTTTATTTTTTTATTTATAGATAACATAATTATTTACCTTAATTACAATGTACAAGCTAACACTAAAATATATATATTATGTACAAGTATATAATAAAAAATAAAAAAACTTTTTTACAAAAAAATACAACCGACTTCCAAAAACAACACTACAAAGTGAAAAATAACTTTAATTTCGGAAGTCGGTGTCTGATTAAATGTATTTTCGTTTTTGCCACCGACTTCCGAAATTAAAGTTATTTTTCACTTTGTAGTGTTGTTTTTGGAAGTCGGTTGTATTTTTTTGTAAAAAAGTTTTTATTTTTCACTTATTAGTGGTTCACATGTGCTTACCCCTTCACAGCGTACTGGCGTGATGTTATGTTATGAACTGGTGTGAACAACAAACAGACATGAGATTTCAGCAATCCCAGTCCATTTGCTATCATTTATTGAGGAGTTCCGTTGCCTATCTCAGAAGTTCTTCATCAGATCTTCACCAAATTGAAATGGGACCACTCCAAGAAAGTACTCTTCCAAAAACTATCCAAATCGCTTCAAGTGTGCCTATAAAATTGGAAGAGTTCTCTCTATTTCTCTAGGATCCCATCATCAGATCCTGACTTGATGATCATGGGACCACCTGGAAAGTATACCCTTTCAAACAAAAAAAAAAATAATCCAAATCGGTCCAGCCATCTTCGAGTAATCGGGGAACATACATAAAAAAAAAATAAAAAAAAAGGTTCCGACGAATTGATAACCTCCTCCTTTTTGAAGTCGGTTAAAAAAGGGAAGAGCTCATAGAGCATCAAAAAATTCGTCCACATCGCTATCAATGGGAAAAGTGACCAAAAGGCTGGCAGCATTGCTACGTAAATATGTTTCATTATTTTGCATACTATTGTGTAGAATCAAGTTTTTGTAACTGAACAGATAGCTGTGCTGCTGGGCAGTTTGTTGCGCCACTTCTTCTTCCCAGCTAAAGCACTAGGAAGTGGTGAAGGGCGGGCGTGCCGGGGCGCGGGGGACTGTCTTAAGTAATTTTGGCGTTCGAAAAGTGCTGATTCTCAGCTTAGTTTGAATAAATAACTTTTGATTTTGATTTTAATAAAACTACCGTAGTTTTAGTTGATACATAAGGTTAGTTGATACATCATAATTATCAGATCTTTGTAAAGGTATTTTACACTTTTTCAACGCTGCAAAAAAGCAATTCCACATTTGATTCTGCCTGAAATAAAATGTTGGTAACACATCTTCTTTAAAAAATGTATTATGTATTTTACAAATACACGGACTAGAAAAAAAAAGAAGGACTCCGCGCCACGCGTATCGAAAGTAAAGCACCGTACCGATCTATGTGTGCGTGATTTGACAAAGACGCCATCATGTGACGTAATGGCGGCCGCCTGGCCGGACTGCCGTCCGGCCTCACGCACACATTTGTTTCATAGTATGCCTACTATGATACAAATGTGTGCGTGAGGCGCATGTTTGTACAAACGGTCCCGACATACTTATTGTGCTTCACTTTCGATATGCGTGGCACGGAGTCCTTCTTTTTTTTCGAATCCGTGGTACAATAATATGATATAATACAATATATCTAATGTATATTAGGTCTTTACCTATGAAATTGCCGTTCTGCAGTACTGGCCATTTCAAATCAAAATAATTTTTGTTTGGCTAAGAATTCTAATTTCAAATTAATTTTATTTTAAAAACATGGATTTTTTTTCCAAAAGTAGTCATTTGTTTATTGATTAATGTTACATTTTCATCGCATTTCAATCTTTTTCGTCATCATGGATACGTTAAAAATTCGAGTAATTATGGAATATGAGTACCGTCGTGGCAGCAACGCGGCACAAGCGGCACGCAACATCAACGACGTTTACGGAGCTAACACTACAAACCAACGCACCACTTGATATTGGTTTGCTCGCTCCCGTTCTGGAAATTTCGACCTGAAAAATGAACCTCGCGGTCGTCCGAAGACTTTGGTCGACAATGACGAATTAAAGGCGATTGTGGAAGCTGATGATACACAATCTACGGCTGAATTAGCAGCAGCTTTCGACGTTAGCGTCAAAACAATATTGGTCCATTTGCGTCAAATTGGCAAGGTAAAAAAGCTTGACAAATGGGTGCCCCACGAACTCAATGATCGCCAGCGCGAAGTACGCGTCGAGACGTGCCTTGCACTGCTCAACAGACACACAAATGAAGGAATTTTGAACCGCATTGTTACCTGCGATGAAAAATGGATTCTGTTTGATAACCGCAAGCGCTCAGCAAGTTGGTTGGATCCTGGTTCAGCACCTAAACAATGCCCTAAACGAAAACTTACCCCTAGAAAAGTGATGGTCACTGTTTGGTGGTCTAGCGCCGGTGTGATTCATCACAGCTTCTTACCAAACGGGGTGAGCATTACTTCAGATGTGTACTATGAAGAACTGAACACAATGATGGAGAAGCTGGCACATCTCCAACCAGCATTGGTCAATCGCTCGTCTCCGCTGCTCCTGCACGACAACGCGCGACCTCATACTGCACAGCAGACGGTCTCCAAGTTCCAAGAACTGGGGTTGGAAGCTCTCCGTCATCCGCCCTACTCACCAGACCTTGCGCCTACAGACTACTACTTTATCCAGAATTTGGATAACTTCTTGGCGGGAAAAAAATTCAAAACCCGAGAGGCAGTACAAAATACCTTTGAAGAATTTGTTGCCTCCCGTCCAGCTGATTTCTTTAAGAAGGGCATCAATAAACTGCCACTGCGTTGGCAAAGATGCATTGATTGCATGGGTGATTACTTCGATTAATACAAATAAAAAATGCATGAAAAAAATTAGTTTAAATTTTTTCATACAAAACGGCAATTTCATAGGTAAAGACCTATTATTATTATATCTAACTACAAATATTTAATTTGGGTGGACCGATTTCCCTTAAGGCCCTACCTTGAAAATAAATAGTAGTGTGATGGGCGTGGCTTATTTTCCCCGCCTGCGGGGAATGGCAGTTCCATCTTCCGTGGTCGGTCGGTCGCCGCCACAAACTTATCTGAACCAGTGCTCAAAACTGGAACTAACGATATCACTGACCGGAATTTAAAAACGTTACTCCTGACTCCTATCATTTGACTCCTCTCTACGTTTTAAGGTAAACTTCACTGAATAACTCATAAGCGCTTTGGTACTACTCAAAAAATCATAAAAGTAGATAGAACTTTGCATTATTTTTGTATCGAGAAAATTTCAGTGTATCGTGTATAACTTTTCTAGGATACTAGGTCATATAGTCAAAGAACATACACTAAAATATTGAGTCCCTATTCCTTAAACCTAATAAGGTACACGATAAAGGAAAAGCACGTTTTTCCCAATATATCACCTTAATTCACAATAAAATGGGTGGTTCAGCTTTTTTAGCTTCGTGACCTTTGACCTTCGATAGTTTAAATGATCCAAGGGCCACGCTGAAACCCCATAGATTATGGTCCTGTATATCAAACAGTACTAGAATCAAGCATAAAATATAAGTTGTATCCTCATTCAAGGTTACATAGCTCGGTGACGTGACTACTAGGCAATAAAAAAAAAATTGAAAAGATTAAAGGCTGTATGTAAGTAACAGGCTGTATGTAAAAGATTAAGGCTGTAAGGCTGTATTATAATTATGAAGCTCACCTGCCAACTGACAACAAGCTAACAATCTTTTCCACGGCAGCTTTAGCTTTTTGCGAAAGCAATGGTATCAGTGACTTCAGTCAGATAACCTCAGGCTTGATGTGACTTTTTGAACCGACTTCAAAAAGGAGGAGGTTCTCAATTCGTCGGAACCTTTCTTTTTTTTATTTTTTTTTTAATATTTTTTTTTATGTTTGTTCCCCGATTACTCGAAGAAGGCTAAACCGATTTGGATTTTTTTTTTGTTTTATTCGAGAGGGTATACTACATCACCAGTTGGTCCCATATAAAATTGATTAACTTTGCTTTGGTAGTTTTTGAGTTAGCTTCAATAATACGTATTTTTCCCCCACTTTTATATGGATGATGTTCTAGTTTGTTTTGCAGATAGTGGTATTAGAATTTGTGTGGGGTAGGTACACAACTAAAAAGTGAAAAATAAAAACTTTTTTACAAAAAAACACAACCGACTTCCAAAAACAACACTACAAAGTGGAAAATAACTTTAATTTCGGAAGTCGGTGCCAAAAAACGAAAATACATTTAACTAGACACCGACTTCCGAAATTAAAGTTATTTTCCACTTTGTAGTGTTGTTTTTGGAAGTCGGTTGTGGTTTTTTTGTAAAAAAGTTTTTTTCAATTGCTATTAGCGATAAATGTCGGAGTCGAACTTGGCCCCAACTAATTCATAAATCACTTTTTATTATTTTTAATTTGCTAAATAATCTTTCAGAAGTGACAGGAATTGTATCGAATAATAAATTGCTGTAAATACTTCCGTTAGGTCGCATTCTAGCACTTCATTATTTGCTCATTAATTCCTTACATAATTGGTGAACAGCCCATGCCTCATGCCTGGGTCCTGGTAGAAATCGTCACGTAAGGAAAAAGCGTTATGTCCCCTCCATGCACTTTCTCTCTTTCTCTGTTTCTTTCTATTATATAGTGTGTGTGCACGTAATAGTATCGCGTAAGGAACCTCGTTCCTGACGGGGGTCCCTGGCCGCACAAGTTTTTTTTAGGATTCCGTCCAAAATGGTAAAAAGGGATTATGGTGCGACTCAGTCTGTCAGTCTGTCTGCCCGTCTGTTACTGCTGGATATCTCAAGAACTACCGTACTAATGCTATCAACTTGAATTTTGGTAGAGTTAGATGACGTTTGTCCAACAATTTTGCAAATAAGAAAGTTTTTTTTTTTGCCAGGGGTACTGAAAGGGGATCTTAAAAATACAAAGTGGGGCTACTAGGGTATGTGGGGTATCTTATGAAAGAGTGCTGTTTACACATTCTCAATTTTTTTTTTTTTAGGCCGCATAGTTTTCGACTTTTGATCAAAAATGTAAAATAATACCGTGCCTCCCCTTATCTTCGAAGTTTGCATAGAGAAAAATCTGAAATTATTCATGTGATAGAAGTTTATGTAAAGATTACAGGAAAAATCAAACAATGTCTCTAAATAGCACAGTTTTTCAGAAATCATCAACAAAAGTTACACATGTACGAAACCCTCGGTGAGCGAGTCCGACTCGCTCTTGACCGGTTTTTTTAACTTTTAAAATGGGGATCTATAAATAGAACCTGAAGCTAAGCACAGTTAAACTGCAAGAAAATATGGATTTTCTTGCAGTTTCACTGGCTTTGCACTTGAACGATTCAGTCACCTCTATTAATTTGCAACTTTGCTATCTAATGATTCCGAAATCCTTTAAAATATGTTTCTTCCGTTTCCTGCTTGCCCTAACCCGCTAAATCTGATGACGAATCCGTCAAGTTGGCAGCACTGCACAAACAACACAAATCCCTACAAGTTTCGAATTTCATTCAACTGTGTTGCCATGATTAAAGTAGTGTTGCAAAGTTGTATGTATATTCTGAAAGTAGGAGTTGGCAAGTTCATTTTGTGGTTGGCTGGTCAGGGACCGGGGGCCCCCTGAGCTTAGGGCCCCGGTGCACGGCACCGCCTAGCCCTCCGATAGCTATGCCACTATTTATACCTAACTGTTTCGTTGACTGTACCCGACGCAATCACACACCACTTAGATCCGATCGTATCGACTGTACCATATGATTAATGCTACGTCCACTTCGCATTGTTTATAATAATTAAGTGACAGCCTGCTAATTACATTTGCATTCTGATAACATCGTGAATCATAATGTTGTATAAACTGCACTTGATAAGAACTGGGAATGCCTCACATGCGTACCTACTTTATCTCACATACAAAAGACGATGACAATAAGTTTTGATTCCTTCAAGGGTTTTACCACCTCGTGATTTTATATTTACTCCTCGGCCTTCCCCAGAGAAAGGACATAAAAAAAACGGTTACACATATTTAAAAACCTACCGTATGGCGTTTAGTTTAGAATGTGGATCGAAAAATCACACTACATATCCTTTTCAACAATTCGTTCAACAGCTGCCATTAAAGTGTGTTCGAAATAAAATTCCTTTGTGAAAACATCGTCTTCCTAGCCATCCAATTTTATTATTTTTATTACTGACAATGCCGCCGGTCTCTTGGGTACTTTACCAGTCGACAACGATGCGGAGGAATTTTCCGATGCCATATTTTAGTTTTTGTTATGTTAGGAAAATTTTGTTATTTTTAGGTTATGTTTATTGTATTAGTTCGTATATTTTCGTTGTCCTACTGCATATGGTCAGCACAGTATTCGACGCAGGCGCAGCTTGTCATCGACGCATTAAGCACTTGCTTGCCAATGCATTACTTCCCGGGACTCGGATGACATTGCATTATCTTTGTCATACATTACAAACTACAATGAAAGGACTTATACGAGAGTGAGTGTTCCACTTTCACGAATAAACCTTGGACAGTTACTCCAAGGCTCTGATCATCCGGAGTTTCAATTTCCTTGACAATTCAAAAGTGCCTGTAATTGGTTTATTTGAAATAAATGCTTTGGATAAGCAGTGTTTTCTAAATATAAGATATACCGGTATTTTTGTATCATTCACCATCATCACTATATTAAATGTGTAACATGTGAACATTTCCGGCCCATCCTAGTGGACTACTGGTCACGGCTATTTTCTAATGAGGTTATCGCTAACTATAATTTTGGCAATGTTTGAAAATCGTGATTACTAAAAAACTTTTTTACAAAAAAATACAACCGACTTCCAAAAACAACACTACAAAGTGAAAAATAACTTTAATTTCGGAAGTCGGTGTCGGTGTCGGTGTTAAATGTATTTTCGTTTTTTGCCACCGACTTCCGAAATTAAAGTTATTTTTCACTTTGTAGTGTTGTTTTTGGAAGTCGGTTGTATTTTTTTGTAAAAATGTTTTTATTTTTCACTTTTTAGTTGTGTACCTACCCCACACAAATTCTAATACCACTATCTGCAAAACAAACTAGAACATTATCCATATAAAAGTGGGGAAAAAATACGTGTTATTGAAGCTAACTCAAAAACTACCGAAGCAAAGTTAATCAATTTTATATGGGACCAACTGTGATGTATACCCTCTCGAATAAAACAAAAAAAATCCAAATCGGTCCAGCCATCTTCGAGTAATCGGGGAACATACATAAAAAAAAAAAAGGTTCCGACGAATTGAGAACCTCCTCCTTTTTGAAATCGGTTAAAAACAATAAGATAGTTTCTCGCAATGAATTGCTGTAAGTTACGTTGACCAGTTTTATCTAAGAAAAGTTAACGAATAACCTGTTTCCATTACAATGCTGATGTTTTGCGCTGTCGATGTCGCCTTGAAATCATTTTCTTTTAGAATGCTATTATTGTTAGTTGTTTCACACTCATTTAATACAATATCACGAGAAGATGGTTTGCAACGTTTGTTTTCTTTTAGTTTTAGCTTGAATAACAAATGAAACGAATAAGAGTAGGGGAAGACCAAAGAAACGACGGATGGATTATGTGAAAGATGACATGGCTAGAAAGGGGGTGACTACCGAGATGACGAATAATAGAGAAGTATGGAAAAAAAGGACATGTTGCGCCGACTCCAAATAGATTGGGATAAGGGCAGGAGAATGATGATGATGATGAACAAATGAAACGAATGCATAAAATTTTTCCATACAATTGCTAAAGAGAACTCTCAAGCAATTAGCTTCATTTGCTTTTATAAGGTTAGATATCTTCTCGGGAATGGGATGGGATGGGAAAAGCAATCACACGGCTTCAAAGAACCAAATGTAGTACATAGAATCAGGCAGGAATAGGATGCTAACTTTTTTTTTTTTTTTTGTTAGCCCGTACGTTCCCCCTGCTCCTTCCAGGGAGTCTTTTCCCGCGCTACCTTGAACCACCTTCGCGATGCTACTTATATCTGTTAAAATTCTCTCAGAATTTTTAGATTTTCTTTCCAATGTATCGAGAGTAGCTCGATGATTCTAATTGACGCTACACACTTCATCAAGTCACAATAATAAAGCATGCATAATATATTTAACATGTCCATGAGATAACAATTACACAAGTTTCAAACTTCTCTTTTATTTGAAGTCGTTCGACACACTGAGTTGGGACTAGTACACTCGCCTCTCATACTCACAGCTGATATTTATCACAAGTCTGATGCTATCGCCTTTTATTCTATTGTTGTCGCGACCTTCTCAACTGTAGGCTATCAGGTGCAAGTAGCTCCAACTATAGTCAAACCTGGATGAGCGAGTTGTCAAGGGACCGAAATATTTTTTTTGCTTCAGGAGGTGTTTCACTTAACACGTTCACGGACACAAAACCAATCTCGATAATTTGTGATATGGCACACAAACTTTGCATACAAAATGGCATCACGTATACATTGATCTTGGTGCACGCGCAGGAGTGGTTGCTGTGACACTAGCGGTCTGTATTACAGCCTAAAACGGCACAGAGTCATATCCTTCCTATAAATGCTATGGGAAATAGTCGCCCGTGGACGGAATTCTACTTTTAATGTATTTTAAATCGCCGGCTACAGCCGTAGGTATGCCATATTATTAGGATCATAATTACGTATTTCGACGTATTGTCCGTGAACGTGTTAATCAAGTTTCTCACTTAGGGGGGATGCGCTCGTTTCTTGCAATTTGCAGGTCAGCCCTGGCGTATGTTGATTAAAATATGATTCGCTACCGAAACTAATATGGCTTTACAGAATTAAAATCAAAAATTTCATGAAATCATGAGATTTGAAGTCAATTCTAACTTATGGAATTGTATTGCTGATTCTAATGATTATAATTCTGTAAAGCCAACAACAACAACACACAACCAACTACAACCGCCCAACAACAACAACAACAACCAACAACAAACTACATAAACAATAAAAAATCCATTGTGTCTCGTGTAGATCTGCGTTTGATACGAAGATCGTAGAATGATACGAAGGATTAAAAAGGTGCAGGATAGGTTTTCTCACTTTCAGAGGCATACAGAATTTACAAATACGCTCAACTCTCGTTTATAGAGTTATATAGGGCAAGTGACAGTCTCAGATATAGAGGTTAAAGTGTGAATAACGACTCCAGTATGACAGGAGTCGTTCATCTCTGTATAGACGTCTCTGTTTCTCACTTGTAGAGGTTTTCGTGGGGACACA
Organism: Cosmia pyralina; assembly: GCA_946251885.1. Lineage (NCBI taxonomy): Eukaryota > Metazoa > Arthropoda > Insecta > Lepidoptera > Noctuidae > Cosmia > Cosmia pyralina. Next base: position 858,819 of record OX276350.1, on the reverse strand, counting down.
TGAGATTGATTGCCATGTCCCGACATTTTAATCATGGGCAATCTGATAGTCAATCTCATTTGTAGAGTTTTCTCGCTTATTGTAGGTACTTCCAATTGATAGATAGCAGATATAAAATAAACGGTAGTGTTCGTATTCGTAGTGATTAAAGTAAAAACTAATATTACTCGTATCAGAGCTACAAATTGTTTGCAAGAGGTACTCTCTGGAAATACTGATCCGATTCGAATAATTCTTTCACTGAAAGAAATCTACACTATTGCTGAATGCCGTAGGATAATTGTTTTATGGTATGCTTGAGAAGTCGCGGGCGCAAGCTGGTAAACGATAAGAGTCCACGCTGACCAGCGGGTTGAACTTGAGCTTCGCCTGGTATAAACAAACATGGCTGACCTCTGTGCAAGCCTTAGCTGCTCAAGTCAACATTAAAACAACTTATTATTTAAAGTATTAATTCTTGTCGAACCGAGAACACTGCAATAAATAAATGATCGCTTTCTCGAGTTAATAAATAAAATCTGATTTTAAGTTAGACAAGTACTTACTTACATTTACATTTTTAAAATGAAAACAAATACCTATTTTGTTTTAAAGTCATACTTAATCAGCTCTACTCTGAACACGAAAGACAATTATTATCACTTAGGTTAGATCTGATCAATCAATTCAGCCTATCGCAGCCCACTGCTGGACATAGTTCTCTCCCAGGCTGCGCCACAGCACCCTGTCCTCCGCCTTCCGCATCCAGTCTGTCCCAGCCACCTTTTGAAGGTCGTCGGTCCATCAAGGTTAGATCTGATATAAAAATTGAAACACGTGCAAGCGACCAGTAGCACTCGCCAGTAAATAACTAATACAGGGAAGCCAAGAGATATTCCGTCAGCACATTCCCTGCTACACAGAGTTATTAAAGTCAAAACAAAGATCTTCTGCCAACAAGCAGCTCGCTCACTTCCTAGAAATAATCCGTAAACTGCAATCAATACGAAAACAACGCCTCTACACGTGTCGGTCGGCGGGCCAGAGGGCCCTGACCACACCTGCCCTCATACCTGCAATCAACAAATTATCTACTAATTAGCAGGTCACACGGTAAATACAGCCTACTGCACTAAATAGGTGGTGTCAGTAAGAGGGGTGTTTAGCGGTTAGATATAGCTACACCTGTGATTACTGCGATGTTTACGTCGTTGTGGTGATAATTGATTATTTAGTAGTTGCCTGGCGTATTATTTACAGTCGACACTTTAAAAAGGTAGATTTATTCATTTCCGGATTAAAATTTTATTTTTGTTTCTAATGTAGTTTATAAAAGCCGCCTGGGATTCAAACTTGAAACGAAACTGTGGAAGAAAATCTTTCTTAACATTCAAATAGCAGGTATATCACTTGTAGACATGACCCCGCAAAGATTAAAGTGGTCCAGTTGACAAAAGGCACTCAACAGTGTTATCTAATTATAAGATAAGAAGGCCTTTAGTTTCAGAATTGCGGAACCGAATCTCAGGGCACAGGGCATAAGGTCAGAGCTCAGATTTTACGTCAATGAAAGGTGTCAGCCCTGGACGGGTCAAAAAAACTGACCTCGGCCGTGACTGCTGAGGTAACCCTAGCACATGACCTATAGTAAGTTGATAGGCGAAGAGTGTATACATGGACCTCTGGGGACCAACCATGTTTTTTTTGCCAGTCTATTGAGGACCAAAGAACTGCCGGGCAATATTATCGTGAAGTTTTATAAATCAAATCAAATCAAAATATTTATTTGCTAGAATATGGTACACAGGGTGTTAGGATGTTTAATTTTAGCATATCCTGCCATAACGTGGCGTGCAAATGTATTTAAAATCATACGATGTCATGTCTAAGTTAAAAATTACAGATTCTATTGATTTGTCTTCTAAATAGTCCTTAATGGTATAATATCTTTTAAATAGTAGGAGTTTGAAAAGTACTTTTTTAAACATTGTCAGCGGTAGGTCTTGAAAACTATTTGGTAAATGATTGTAATTATAATAATTATACATTTTTCTTAAATAATTTTAGTTTTATTGGTTCAGCAGAAGTCTATCTTTATGCCTTGTTCGGCTGTTTGGCTTTATAGAATCTTGAAACAATTAAATAATACAAAGTTAGAAGTTTGTGTAATCTTTTGAGGCGTTTAGGGGTCAAAGAACGTTATGCTTGCAAACTAGACAGTTAACTTTGACATTGACCTCCATGAGAAAACACCATAACAAAATGGCGGTCACTGACCCTCATGATGACCGAACCGAAATCTCGAATCATCAGGTTGGTTCCGAAATCAAAATATTTGTCCCAAGCAATCGATAAGCGATAAGTTTTTCTATTGTCAAGTCAATTTCCTGAGATTGGAGAGTGTAATTAAGTTTTTCATCTAATTGGTGTGTCAAGGCAGGCAGTGGAGTGCGCCTTCCTTTTACACGTTCGCGCCGTTTTTGCGATGGTTTTTGTTTAGGGGCTGGTGAAGTACTAAAACTAAGTTAGTCCGTAAAATATGAGAGCATTTTGTGGGCTGAGCTAGGACTGCTTGGAGTACTTACAAAGTTGTTAGCTGAACTGGTGAACAAGGACCTTTTAGAAAGGTAGCAAACCTGTCAATGTACCCACAATGCACACAGCAGGTCATCCATTACCTATACACTCCCTACCAGGCACAGCAGGTTTGAAGTACTTCCTAAATCAGAGCCGATGACTTTCCGACAGACATCTTCAAATAACAAAGTCGCAATCAAGCCTAAATTTTTTTTCAAAGAATAATAAAACTGACGGAGTTCCATACAAACTGTCATCCCCTATTTTTTTCCGCTGAAGGGGATGGATTTTCAAAAATCCTTCCTCCCTTTCGTTTTATGAACTCTTGTGCAAAGTTTCATGCTTCTAGACCCTTTGGCTTGGGCTGTGCGTTGACTGTCAGTGCATTCAAAAGGTACATTTTATACACACTGAGACATCATCTGCCTAGACTTTTACTAACGATGTTGGGGTAGGCTTCCGATCTAACCTGAATGTAGGATTGTAGACCTTACCCCGATTCAAAAATAGCCAAAATTGGACACGCCATGCCACATTTGACGTTTTTCGACTCAGGTTCAACCGCTGACAACAATTTTATTTAAGCAACTTACGGTTTTCAGAATATGTGCTCGATTTCAAAGAAGTCAGGTAAGAATTCCAGATATTGGAAATAAAAACTTTGCTCGAAACAGAGTTCATATATTAATATTTCTCGTTACACAGCTCAGCGCCAGTGCCATGCGTCAAAGCGGAGGAATGTGTACCAATTTCACGAAAAACAATTTTCTGTAGCACTCGTCAGGTTACAGACGCAGCATTGTGCAGGTCACAGTGTTATTGAAACTGAAGACGCGTGGCTGTTGACACACACGTACGTACACGGAACTGCGCCCGCGCCGCTCACTTGTACCGACAACTGCACTCTGCTTGATATAATACCCAGGTATTAGCGGAAGGAAAATGAAGGGAAGTTGGCGATAGTTTTTATAAAACGGTTCTAAAACAGTTTTCCGACATTCGTTTCTCCGATGAACGGTTCGGCGACAGAGCGGTTCACTTTTCAGTGTTTCGCCGTTAGAACTTTTCAACGACGAACGTTTTGCCGAACTAGTACGACTCCACTTCATGTTCAATCAAGTCGTAAAAACCATGCGAAGCAGTAGCGGGTTGCTAGTCTTATAATTATAAAGATTTTACTATTTGCAATAAATAAGGATCTCTTCTACTTACTTATGGGTCGGTTATTCTTATCAACCAGTCAGTAGGTACTGATCAAGTACAACCCACACGAATGTGAGTGGATTGCAGGCTCACGTTGCAACCCTACAATATCTGCGCTTTCTAGAAGCGATACAAAATAAGAACTTATCAATTTATACGAACGAAACATTCATTGAATTGCAACTCCTGTTTGAGTAATTGCATTGATTTTTCAGTAACGATAGCGGATGTATTTACTGAAGCATATATTAATTGAAGTATTAACTAGAATAAACTAAATATATTGCTATCTTATTCTTGCAGAAATAAGAAGAACGAGATAGGGAATAATTATATCACTAAGTTATTACAGTAGGACAGGTACAAACGCGCTGTACATGGAAAGCTCATTTGTTTTCTTGTTTTATGTTTAAGTTAAAGTCGGCAATGTATCGGTGCGCTATGAAATGGGCCTCATTATCAAACAACGAAGGAAGATAGGTCAAATGTTTAAGATCAGAAAGTCTAATTACTTATTATGTAAATAACTCCAGCTGTGGTTATATAAATATGTTTTACATAGAGAATTCTGGTCTTCGAAAACAAACGATTTTGTTTTCATAAATCTTTGCTTTCATGCTAGGTGCTACAACTGTAGAGATCACCAGCATAGGGTCATCAGGTCAAAACGACGAGTGTTTAGGTGCCCAGGGAGATAAACAAATATACCACGGGAACGAAACACTACCTATTAGTATTATTCAGTACTATCTTAAGTGCAGGTGCCGTGTTGTGCTCTGCACGAATTAGGGTTCCATCTACGAGTAGCCATCTAAACCACAGATCTATATCTGTGATCTAAACAGTCTGATGAGATACGGCCGCGGCTATGTTGTGTTGTGGGGGCTCATGCCTACTCCTAATCAGTCTGATGAGATACGGCCGCGGCTATGTCGTGTTGTGGGGGCTCATGCCTACTCCTAAACAGTCTGATGAGATACGGCCGCGGCTATGTCGTGTTGTGGGGGCTCATGCCTACTCCTAAACAGTCTGATGAGATACGGCCGCGGCTATGTCGTGTTGTGGGGGCTCATGCCTACTCCTAAACAGTCTGACGAGATACGGCCGCGGCTATGTCGTGTTGTGGGGGCTCATGCCTACTCCTAAACAGTCTGATGAGATTCGGCCGCGGCTATGTCGTGTTGTGGGGGCTTATGCCTACTCCTAAACAGTCTGATGAGATACGGCCGCGGCTATGTCGTGTTGTGGGGGCTCATGCCTACTCCTAAACAGTCTGATGAGATACGGCCGCGGCTATGTCGTGTTGTGGGGGCTCATGCCTACTCCTAAACAGTCTGACGAGATACGGCCGCGGCTATGTCGTGTTGTGGGGGCTCATGCCTACTCCTAAACAGTCTGATGAGATTCGGCCGCGGCTATGTTGTGTTGTGGGGGCTCATGCCTACTCCTCCTGTAAATAAACACAACTTAGGTATGTATAACCATGAACTCGTTTGTGATGTGGTGCTATTTATTATTCTTCAAAAATAGGGACTACTCTATTCATACAACAATCAGTTTTACCGATCCGGGTATAAATATAAGGTTTACGAAACATTTGTCATTATATTGATGTCTAGAGTTGGTAACGTACATTGACTGAATCAGGCTTCATGGACTGAAGTTGTGTACCTACCTATATTATCGATGGCTTGTATACCAACAATCCATACACACAGACACTGCATTTAAATCTGTGTGTGTGTGTGTGCCATTCGTGTCACAATCGATCCGTGAAAGATGGCGGCTATTACCGTGTGTCATGACAGACGTGCGGCCCTGACATGAACCGACACGGATCTGTACGATGCGCCGGAGCAACTAGGCTGAACTAGTGCGATCCTAGATCGACATGAATAGGATATGCAAACTGGACCATTTGGAACGAAACAGTATTATTTGATGTTTGAAAATTAGGGACTTGAAACACTCTGCGTGTATTCCTCGCTAGTCGCAGGCAGAATGTCAGAGACGTAAAAATAATAATAATTATTGAGTGACTGGTCAAGAGTGGTCGCCAGCGCTACTGCTAAGCGTGAGATCTGGGGTTCGATCGAGCAGTGTTATTGCGTTTTTCCATCAGGAATTTTTCTGTAGTAGCTCGGAGCCTGGATTTCACCCGGTTGATGGCAATAGGCTCGCCCCAGGGAGCCTAGGACTTAAACATAACTGGCCAAATGTGAGTGTACCTACTACAGCTACTCCACTGCTAACCCTGCGCGGATTGCAGGCGTGATGTCATGTAGCAAAATAAACAATAAAACAGTTAATATAACTTGGCTGCGTGTAGCCGCTGCCACTTGTCACGTATAATTTCAACGTACCATTTGTTACGTTATTTCACGGCCTACAATAGGTAAGTTACTAATAACCATGGCTTACAAGATATGCTGATAATTATAAATAATTTTATTCATTTTAGTTTCCGTAAAAATAGGCACAGATTTATGTGTATTCTTCTTCAAACGTTCGCAATGTGTTCATAGCTGCTATTTGTAACACAAATGTTCACAAAACAATGAGAATAATAATAGCACAAGGTGACTAATACGATTCGCGACTATAACTAATGTATTTACATAATTATAACCATAAGATTTGTTCCAAAATGTCATGATTTCCGAAATTAAAGTTAGAGCGTACAAAGCTAACTTAGAGAGATGTATTGATGATTCAAGGTTATAATTATGTAACCTACATATTTGCTACAGTCGTGGATCATATTTTGATCAACATTCAACCTGATATTAACGTGCAAATTGCAAAAAACGTAAGAAAATCAGAAATTCGCGGGCTGCCACTACGCAATCACCAAAAATTGTCAGGTGCTGGAAGTGGGGGGAATATAACTGTCAGTCGCGTCAATGAACTTGATTGTTGGCACTAGGTATATTCCCGTTCGTCCCCTCGGGAAAAAAAAATACGAATTCCCGTTCGTCCCCCTAATAGGCGGACGAAGTCAGGGGGACTAATGGGTTTACGCGTTAAAAATTAATAAATTATTCCCGTTCGTCTCCATCAACAAAATCAGGGGTCAATCGGGAAAAAAATAAAAAATCCCGTTCGTTACCCTAGTGGGACGAAGTCAAGGGGACGAACGGGAATACACCATGGCACATCAGGGTTAAATTCTAAACTATGGGTAGTAGGGCAAAGTGGTCAAAGGACCATGCATGACCTCAATTTTGTAGGAGAAAAAAACTGCAATTTTTGTTTTTTGAGAAAGCTTCTTTCTGCGTGAACCGGAAATCGAACCCGATTCCTGTTATAAAAATATATTCTTCCTGTATTTTTATACTGAGCGATATTAGTGTTGTTAATTAGGATCAAGCTGCCTAGCCTTTTCCCAACCATGTTGGGGTCGACTTCCGGTCTAACCGGATGCAGCTGAATACCAGTATTTTACATGAAGCGACTGCCTATCTGACCTCCACAATCCAATAACTGGGTAGTACGAAATCCCTTGGTAAGACTGTTTGTCAGACTTTCGGGCTTCTGACGAACCGTAACGACTGTCAAAAATCCACGAATGTCAGCCGGGACCAACGGTTTAACGTGCTTTCCGAGGCACGGAGGAGTCTCGGTATGTAAATATGGTTACCCATTCACGGACCAACCGCGGCAAGCGTAGCTTAACCTGGTTGACCGACCCATGCGTCTGTGCTTACTTAGCCATGGAGCTCTTCAAATACTGCAAAGAAATACTTTGTGTAAAATCAAAGGAAGTGTCAGTTTTTTGCAATTTTTATGTTACGAAATGATCCATTTCCTTGATTTATTTTGTCACATTACATTTGTTAACAGCATTTGATCCATAGTAGCTACATTATCCGTTAGTGCAATAAAAATTACCGTCCCCTAGAAAATTACCGTCCCAAACTATGTCTTTTCTCTAAAGTTCTGGAGCGAGTGGTGCACACGGAAGTCTATTCGGCCATGCAGTGCTGTGTCGGTGACGATCAACATGGTTTCCTCAGAAAACGGTCGACAGCTTCCAATTTGATAGTGGTCAATGAACTAATAACCACTGGGATAGATGAACGATGCCAGGTCGATGTTATCTACACGGACTAAAGCAAGTGTTTCGACCGAATAGATCACCTTGTGCTTCTTCAGAAGCTTTTAGCTGCAGGAATACATGGTGACCTGTTTCGTTGGTTTTCATCATATAACCGAACGCAGAACTATAGTTCTACGTGGATACACATCCGGTTGGAAAACTGTCCCATCTGGAGTGCCTCGAGGCTCGATCTTGGGGCCGTTATAGTTTACAATATTTATCTCAGACATAAAGAACTGCTTAACTAATTCAAATAGTTTATTATACGCAGATGATATGAAGATTCTTAAGCCTGTACGTACATTATCTGATACCGAGCTACTTCAGTCAGACCTTGACAGATTCTTTTCATACTGCAAAACTAATAAGTTACAACAAATGTTTTCACGTAGTATACACGCGCCGGAAAACTACTATCGGTTCAGGATATACACTAGATGGTAAACAAGACAGAGGCTAGATGGTGGATGGTGGCAAAAGTAAGACAAGCAGTATCAGAGACCTTGGTGAAGTACACGACAGCAAATTACTTTTTGACGATCACATAGAAACTATTGTTAAGAAAACTTTGGAACCCTCAGAAAAAATTCCCCCATTCCATTCCATTTCAATTTTTCCTCGTTCAGAAGAAATTTTTGCGTTATTTGAATTTTAAGGCAAAGCAATTCTCAGTATAGTATGATCACCGTTGCAAACGATACCATTTCTTACCGTTGAACATAAAACACACGTAGACACACTCGCAGACATTCGTAGTGTAAAAGCCTTCAATAGTTTACCATCGCACCTGGAGATCGATCTATTTTGCACCAACGCAACGCACACAGTATTAGAAAGATCCTGAACAAGGAATATTTTGGAGATAGTCATGAATAACTACTAAACTGTTTTGATGTTGCACGATTCGACTAATTAGCTTTTATTATATTTATAACCTTTTAAATTTTTATTTTGGTTTGCAAATCGCTGTTAACGAACTCAGTCCATATTGGTCTGTAAGCTTTCTGGAAGAATAAGTAAATAAATAAAAATGGTGATGTTTTGTAAAAAAAAACGCGTTCGATTCCTGTCTCTGGCAGAAACTTTTTCAAAAAACCTAAAACACAGTTTTATTTTCCTTCAAAATTGAAATGATGGTTCGTTTGGCCACTTTCGAATTTAGCCTGATGTCCCATTGCAACAATTATGTTCATTTACGCTACTGACATGTATATTCCCCCCACTTCCATGCAGCTGACTATTTTTTATGGTTTGAAAATGATCCCAAAAATCGTCTCATAAAGTTGTGGCGCGATATGAAATATGGTAGTCTGTGGCCCGACTGTCAAGCTGACGGTTGAAAATATTTTCTCCGTGCATTTTATAATTTTATATTGGATTTTTAAACAGTTTAGAAAGCCGCCTATGCAAATATGAATTGCTCTGCGTGTTATAATAACATTGAGGGTGTTGACGGAGGTCTCCGATGCACGCGTGACAGCTGTGGGAAGGTATATCACCCCATATGCACAGGCAAAAAAGCATATTAGACGTGGACGTCGATTCGTGGATATGCCCTGAGTGTTGTTGTGCCATAAAGAAAGGCGGAGATAATTCTTTTACCCCGGTTGGTCCCAAGCAAGACTCAAACATAACTCTCAGGAAGAAAGCTACTACTACTACTATGAGAACTAATTACTCAGTTGAGAGTGATGTTGAACTCGCTTCTGATATGCATGCTTTACGCTCGGAGGTCTCAGTCCTCAAAGAACTGCTAACTAAGGCATTATCGTTGATAAGTAGTCAAGAGGAAAAGTTAGAAAAATGTGCTTTTCATGTAGAGCAACTCAATAGAAAGCTTGAGAATTACGAAAAAAATGGAGTTCAAATCTATAACATGTCCGGAGATCAACATAACCCGCCGCCTCCGTCACCTGCGCTTACCTCGAATGTCACAGAGGTAACTATCCAGCAGGTAAGGCATAAGCACCCGCCTAAACAACAAATAAAAAAGGTAGGAAAGAGTCAGGAATTTCGCCCAAGTTCTCAGCTGACAGCAGCTGATATACCTATTGTCGAACATGTGATCACAGAGGAACCTTCTCTGGTCGATTCACAAATGAACAACACCAGCCTGGAACCAACATCGGTTGCAGTAAATGATATCGGTAATGGAGACTGGACTGTAGTGAAAAAACGCAACAGTAGACAACGCCCATCGCCTCTATGTGGAACTGCCAGTCCAAGTACCATTAACTTAAAGGCGATTGAAATTCGCAAGTATTTTCATCTGTGGAACATGGCCTCGAGTCTCGAAGAAGTTCGACAGTATATTGCCAATCTGTGTCCTGACGCTAACTGCTCGGTGGAAGAACTTACTGCCCGTGGGGATTACAAATCGTACAAAATTGGGATTATAGCTGCGTTTTATGATCAACTCTACTCAGCCAGTGTCTGGCCGATAAATGCGAAACTCAATCCGTGGATAAACTACAGAAGAACAGCCCCCAAGACCAAGATAAACGATACAGCAAACGTGTCATTGAGCCAGCCGCCGCCCTTTCGTAAATCTACAACTACCCAACAGCAATAGTAAAAATGCTCGCATCAGCTTTTTCTACCAGAATGTACGTGGCCTAAAAACGAAGCTTTCTATGTGGCGCAACAATCTAGCCTTATTAGAAAATTGTCTAGTCGCTGTTACTGAAACTTTTCTAGATTCTTCGGTAACGGATTCAGAACTGGAAGTTGATGACTGGAATGTCCTGCGTCGTGACAGAAAAACACCATGCGGAGGAGTTTTATTGGCAGCACGATCTCCTCTGATACTCCGTAGAAGAAGTGAGTACGAAACTGATTGTGGCGAAGATCTTTGGGCATCCTTCACGTGGCTTGGTCGCTCATATCTTATTTGTGTAGTGTATATAAAGCCCAGTGCCAGTGATGAGGATTATATGCGTTGGTTTTGCAAAACTGAAAGTTTCATAAACAATTTTAAAGGCTTCGTAATTCTAACTGGTGATCTTAATTTAAAAAGTGCTTCAACAGATGTCACGAACTACTACTGTTACTTTTTGTCGTTCTGTTCTCTGGTAGATAAAAATGTTATTTTGAATGTTCACGGTGAAATGTTGGATGTGGTACTAGTTCGGGATGGCCTTCATGAGGTTTGTGTGTCCAGTACGGATAGCATTGTCCCGCCAGACGCATATCACCCACCGCTGGAAATAGAGGTAAAGGTTGAATCAGTTCATTGTTCAGACGTAATAGAGCCAAGTAACATAAATTCTATGAGAGATTGGAATTTTAACAAGTGCGATTATGAGCAACTTTATCTGTTACTGTCAGAGATCTCTTGGGCAACTGTATTTCAGGCCAGTAACGTTTCTGAGGCTTTAAACACCTTCTATAATATAATTTATGAAATTTTTGATGGCTGTATGCCAAAGAAGCGTCGCTTGAACTCTACCAGTAGGCGGTATCCTGTATGGTTTACACCAGAAATAATTAATGACACCAAGCGTAAACTTGCTTTGCATACAAACTGGAAGCGCTCTAAAAGTCACGATGACTATGAAACCTTCTCTAATCTAAGAAATTCCTTAAAACATAGAGTTGCTCAAGCTTACCGTTCATATATTAGACGTGTAGAAAATAACATCAAAATCAATCCACGTGAATTCTGGCGACATATCTGCTCCTTGCGGTCTAAGGGTGGGTTCGAGCCACAGGTGAACTACCGTGGTGAAAGTTACGCAGGCGTAGAAGCAGCTCAGATTTTTGCCAAGTTTTTCTCAAGTGTGTTTCTCACTGACATACCATTGTTAAATGCTGCTGATTGTAATAGTTGCGATGTAAGTTACAACAGCAACTACATTAATATTTTCCAGTTTACCAACGAGGACGTCTTATACGGAATTGATAAATTGAAAACAAATAGCTCTATAGGTCCAGATAGTATACCAGCCCCGCTTCTCAAGTGCCTGAAACACTATTTTGTACCCCCTTTATGTCATATATTTAACCTATCGCTAAAAACAGGAATATATCCCCCGCAATGGAAAATCTCACGCGTAACACCTATACCTAAAACATCAAATAAAGTAAATGTAGAGGAATATCGGCCCATAGCAATATTATCTTCACCAGCAAAAATATTTGAGAATGTTCTCCATAAGTTAATCTACAAACAGGTTGAAATACACCTCAGTAATGCCCAGCATGGTTTTAGATGCAAGAGATCCGTACAGACTAATCTTCTGACTATAACAGAGTATATTTCTGCACAGCTTGACGAGGGAAAGCAGGTAGATGTGCTGTATTTCGATTTCCAAAAGGCTTTCGACCGGGTCAACAATGACATTCTGCTTGCAAAACTTAGCGCCATAGGTTTTTGTCCTGACTTGCTACGACTTCTAGCTGATTACCTCCGTGGTCGCCAGCAATTTGTGCGGCTAGGTATTTACGAATCGAGTGCTTATCACACTCGCTCAGGCGTAAGTCAGGGCTCAATTCTTGGACCTTTATTGTTTCTGTTGATGATAAATGACCTGCCTTCTGTTCTCAAATATTCAAAATGTCTTCTTTATGCAGATGATATAAAACTGTACGCTCGTGTTAGTACCGTATTAGACTGTGAGAATATTCAGAAAGATATAGATGCCATTTACGAGTGGGGAGTTGCCAATAAAATGGCATTCAATTCCTCTAAATGCTATGTCATGACTTTTGGCCGGGTGCGGCATCCAATTCATTATGAATATAAAATAAATGGCACTGTTGTTACAAGATCGAACACTGTAAAAGACTTGGGTGTCGTATTCGACCAGAAGTTGACATTCCATGACCACATTTCAACGGTTGCTAAGGAGTCATTTAAACGACTAGGGTTTGTTCTTAGAAACGCACGAGAATTTCAAAATGCGCATGTTGTACAGCTGTTATACAGTACGCTTGTCAGAAGCAAGTTGGAGACGAGCTCTTGTGTCTGGAACCCGCACGAGGCTAGTTATGCACTTTTATTAGAGAAGGTTCAAAAAGCATTTCTGAGATTTCTCTATAAATTCCGTTACGGATTTTATCCATTTTTATATCCAACAAAATTTCTCGTAGGATCTCTAGGATTTCATATGTTACAAACTAGGAGAGCCTATGATCAGTTGTACATCATGCTTAAAATATGTCGTGGGATAACAGATGCTCCTGATCTCCATAATGAGCTGATTCGCCTTTACGTTCCAAGCAGCTATCTCCGTGGTATAAAACATCGTCTACTAGCCGTGCCCACAACTCGAACAGTGGCCCGCGCCTCATCCCCTGTTCCTCGCGCCCTGACTGCGCTTAATAACGTCATGGAAGCCAACCCGAACTGTGACCTATTTGCAGATGATCTCAAAACTGTTTTGTGCGCTTGTCTTCACTTTTGTGAGAGCACATAAATTTAAAACTTGTGTTTTGTTTATAATATCTTTGTTCTATTTTTTTTTTTTGTTGTCTTTTTTATGATTATGTTATATTTACTGTATGTGTTAATGTAATTGGTCCACAAACCGTATTAACATAAATAAATAAATAAATAAATAAATAAATGGTTTTATGTTTTCTTAAAACTTTGTCATGCTATAACATTGACATGCTGTAACTTTGACATGCTGTAACTTTGACATGCTGTAACTTTGGATGCTGACTCTCACATTCATGTTTAGTGAATATTAAACAACTACTTGAAATGAAATTTATTCAGTATAAAATAGGTCGTAAAAAACGAGCAGTAGCTGTACTATAATGTTATTTTTGCGGTTTGTAACCGAAAATATCCCATATAAAAAATCTATTGACTAAAATAGCAAATTCACTTTTAAAAATCATCTCTTTCCAACAATATCCCACACGCTTGTGAGCATTGTTCTTTTTTCATTCGTCGGTTACATGTGTGCCACCCCTAATTAATTTTTTGATAATTTCACTCACCATTGCTCAGCAATGCACAGAATACATCTTCTTTCCAATGTTCATAGACTCAGTGCAGATAGCTATAGTCTCCGAGCAAAATGGTTGTGTCACATCGGGACAAACGGACATGACGAAATTATAAGGGTTCAGTTTTTGCTATTTGGGTACGGAACCCTAAAAATCTTTTGGCAGACAACATGACTGTGTTTAAAATATCAATAGATCCAAAGCTACGGAAAGTTTAAACTGTTGTTAACGGAACTATGATTGCATGTTTATTATCTTTGAAGGAGGGGAATGTTTAGAAGCTAGAAAAAAAAGAAGTTTTGAATTCGCACAATCGGTGATATCATTGGTCTGCCGGCTTTCAAACAGAAAATCAACACTGCACATATTGTAGATTTCATCAAATCTTGCAGTCATGTAATGATAGTGATTGTATTGTATTAGAATCCTAGTGGGTAGTGGGTTGTTCTCACATCGAATGTAAATTAGAGACGTCTTACAATTACAAACACGGTTTTAAGCAGAACAGAAATATTGTTCTAGTAAGATCGAATGTCAAGCACCTATTCAGCCACTGCACATTCTGCACATTCTATCATCAAAACAAAACCACAATGTAGGCTTTCATTACAGAACGCACCACAAATCTAATCACATGTGACCTGCGCGATCAGCGCGCAGCGGTGCATGCCATGACGTCACGCGATCCACTCGCCTAACTGCCTGTTTACCTAAGTGACAGTTTAACAACAAAACAAAGCAATTAAAGTATTAGTTGCACAGCAGGCGGTGAGCGGGTGTTTGTGACGGGAATTCACAGCACAATCGGGCACGGAGCAAGGCGAGGCGAGGCATCTAATGGCAATCAAAGGCAAATCGAAAGGCGCGAAGGTTTAAGCTGATTAACCGTTATTTAGGTCCAATATTATGGTGACATTAAACTCAATGTTCTTTATTATTGTTGAGGAAAATATAATGTAAGAATTAGTTCTCCACCCGGAGCGAAGTGATAAGGACCTTATGTATTCTGTGCCCGTGTTAATACTGGTAAACGATCTTAGGGATCTAGGGTAACCTCGTAACTATGCAAACCGTGTCTAAGACTGCCTTCTATGTCTAAACCCTGATGTTCGGCTATAGCTTCTCAAGATGGTGTTCGAAGCTGTATGCTTCTCACTATCAAACCATTTACTGACTCGACCATCAAAGAAAAGGTTGTAGAACCGTAAGTACTAGGTATTTAAAAAAAAGCGTTCAAAACGCACGTCATGTCAAGTGTAAGCTCTTCGCACACGTAATGCGCTCCCTTCGCTTTGCATAGAAAGCTGGCGGGCGAGGAGTGTTGGCGCGAATTTCTCCGCGCATGCGTTCTAGCATCGTCTATAACGAACGGCTGACGTAGGCGCCTCGTTGTGCTAGGGGGCAAAACATCAGCGGAGCGATTTTGATGTTATGGTTAGAGATTATTAGATCTTTGACAGTCGTTACGGGTCGTCAGAAGCCCGAAAGTCTGACAACCAGTCTTACCAAGAGGTATCGTGATACCCAGTAACTGGGCTGTGGAAGTCAGATAGGCAGTCGCTCCATGTAAAATGCTGGTATCAGCTGCCTCCAGTTAGACTGGAAGCCGACCCCAACATCGTTGGGAAAAGGCAGCCAGATTGATTTGATTGGTTGAAGATTAATAGATAGATTATTTTCAAATATTTAGGATATTATTGTGAATGGTGTGTAAGAGTTCCAAGTTTCAAAAGTTTGTTTTTGAATGTGGTACCCGTCGCAAGAAAATACTGTTAACTCCTATACTATTAAAATAACTATTAGTTTACATATTTGTAATCACGTACTCGTAAACGGCTCTAACGATTTCGATGAAAGTTGCAATATAGGGATTTACGGGGGCGAAAAATCGATCTAGCTAGGTCTCATATCTGGGAAAATTCTATTTCTCTATTTTCACCCGAGCAGAGCTCGGTCGCCCAGGTACTAAGTTCCTCGACACGCGACGCGTGTGCGTGCTGGACGTGCGTTTTATTACTTGTAGGCTCGAAAAATCTAATATAGTAGGCACCGTGTTACTGAACTAGATCTTGCTCCTTCGACACCAAACCAAACAACACCAATATTTAAAAAAAAATCGCAGATTACAATTTCTAATAGTGAACAAACATAAAACCGCTGTCACTCCTCCTCTACGGCATCGGCAGCCTACGAGGAAAACTTTCGTTATGTTAATATAGCGTGTAGGTCAGGTTTGTGTACTGCTCACTGTCCGTCGCTTGACGCGCAGTAATTAGTGGAAAACTTTTAAAACTCGCGTCTAATGCATTCTTTAGCGGTGTTTGTTTTTATTAAGCTGATTGCAATGTAAGCGGGGTAAGCAGATGGGGAAAGATGCTCAGGATCATTAACTAGTTTTTCTTTGGAATGTCTGTTTTTGTTGTATTGTTAAGTTACAATCATTCATTGCCAATTCAAACAATAATAAAATAAATATGAGTGTTTGTTCACATAATATACTGTGTGGTTACAATTACTGTAGTCGCTAGCCGTGAAAACCTGTAATTGGCTTCATGTTTCTTATTTCAGTATATTTATTGTTTTTATGTGAAGCTGTTGGTTTTCCACATGTTAATAAATAAATAAATAAATAAGTGTGCCACTTTTTAAATACAGTATTTAAAATAAGCAACAACAAGACAAGTATAAGCAGATTTAAAACGACTTTGCTTTATTTTGGACGCGATATTAAAAACGACAACCGAAAGGGGATGATTCAGTTCAGTCTCCTTTCAGTCTCCCTGAAGTGAATGTATTTGGGACTACGAAGAATAACGATTTGTTAAACACAACTAAAATCAAACATGTTCTATTATTACTTACGTGCAGGTCAAACGCAACATGTGTGTTTTGACTGTGAATGCCAATAATAACCTTAGTGTAAGATATTTTTTGACAATTTATTGTATGCAAGGATCATTTAGGGGGCAGTATTTAGACAACGTAATTATGTATATTCCTAAAATATAAACCAAGTTGAACTTACAATGTTCATCCGTGAAATAAGATTGCGTTTTTGCTTTACCTCTATTGCGTTCAGATGATCTAATAAATATTGTCAAAACCTGACTTCTTTACATTCCAGTACCTACCATGGAAACTTGCGTTTACTTAATAAAGTTATGATATCGATTCCTTAAGCACGTTAATTAGCTGCACAGATGATGCTGCGCAGGTGACGTAGGTAAATAACAAACGAAAGCTTTAGATATCGGCATCGTAGCATAATCTGAGTATATGAATATCTAGAGTCAAATATTACAGGCAATTGTACAGAAGCCACGCCACATTGCAACAACTACTGCGTCTTAAATCATATACCTGAAATATTAGTTTGAATGCCTGAAAATTCCTAAGTCCGCCTCTGTACGGTTTTGTTTGCGTGTAATGTACTAATAGTTAAATTAATTATTAAACAAGTGAGCTCAGTCAGACACTCACAAATTCTTCACCAGATCACAGACGTTCACGTAGTTGTGGTTGCTACAATGTAGCGATTTCATTAAGAAGAAAGCGTTGCGTGTAACCTTCAAGGCTTTTATTGGTATGCCTTCCGTTGAAGTGCATCAGGCTATCTCTTGTGACGAGTACATGTATCAGGAAACTTAATTACTTAAGTAAGTTCTACAGAACAGCTGTGAGTACGGAAAGTCGATCGCAGGCAATTTATAAAAATGTCGGTTTCACAACACAAGTAAGTAAGTTTTCTCAATTTCCACAAGTTTTACCTGGATAATTGTAAGCCAACCAAAAGTTTATACTTTTTTTAAAAATGTTTATTTCCTGCTCAGGGATTTTTATTATTATTTACATTTTGTGTGTGTTATGTCGACATCCGAGCTGAGAATCGCATTAGCTTGTTAAGTCTATTCAGTGCAAAATCCCCGTGAAGCGCCTAAAATAAACGTCGCGAATTTTTGACAGGAAGTCAAACTACACGCAGCTAACAAAAGAATCACCCTCCCATTCCCTTACTTACATTTGCGTAAACGCAATCACTTCCTAAAGTGTATTGTGTATCTGAACAAAGCCTATGTTGACAATAGTGTGCAACATCCGGCTGCGCGCGCGCCGCCGCCGATCGCACAGCGTTGGTCACGCGTGACAGACAGGAGCTAAAGTCGGACAAAATGGAGCGTTGGCTAGTAACGAAATTCGTAATTGTTATTCCAGAATTTCTTAAATATTACCAGTAGGTACTACATTGATACATTAATATATAAAGTCAATGAGTAAGTAGCGAGGGATCGCTACTCTGTGGTTCGATTTGTGATGAAACATAAAGTTTTTCCAGCATTTTATATATACGAAAACACAGCGAAAGACATTTTTTTTTAGTTTTAATTGAATTTGGATATTGCCTCACTACGCGCGCGCAGTTTCTGCATGGCCTAGATTTGCCACGAAGCTAAGTATCTAAGTAAGTTCAAAATTACATTAGGTACAATGCGAACGGTTAACAATAACTTACGTTGTTGGACTAATTAAGCAGATAATTTGTTACTCAACGAATACAAGATTATGAACCGTGAAGTTAGTGCATAATTAAGTACATCACTTTGTCATTTCAGATTTGGCAATTTCTTCTCTGGGCAAGCAAACTGAAAAACAACAATTTTATTGTATTAGGTGTTAAAGTTTTTAGGGTTCCGTATGTAAATTTTAGGCTCAGTAGTTCCGAACATAAGGGGAATGATAAATTTTCATCAATTTTCTTAAATAACTTTAAAACTATTTATTTTAAAATTATAAAAAAAATATAAGTACTTGAGAACCTTACAGTAAGTTCTTTCATTTGAATGTCACACCGTCACACGGTATAGTGTGAACTTTTTTTTAAATTTTCTAATATGTCTCCCAACAGTGACCCCCAAATTCAAAATTAATTTATTTACATAAAACGTCCGTGTTTGAGATACAGAAATTGATAGGTGTACCAAACAACTTAATCAGTCCATTAGATTCGGAGCGAATTGGCTGTGATAGACGGACGGACAGACACAAGAGAGATCCTATAAACTTTACCTATAGGATCACTATATTTCCGAATGAAAAATCGGAACCTTTATACTATAAAGATTCCAATTTCTGTCACACTAACTGTTTTACTAACTGTTTTAAGTTCACACTGTACCGTGTGACGGTGTGACATTCAAATGAAAGAACTTACTGTAAGGTTCTCAAGTACTTATATTTTTTTATAATTTTAAAATAAATAGTTTTAAAGTTATTTAAGAAAATTGATGAAAATTTACCATTCCCCGGGGCCCTTTGTTCGAAACTACTGAGCCTAAATTTTTGAAAAAAATACAGTAAATAGTTCTATTATTTACAGATAAACATATTAGAAGTCTATGGTCTTAAAATAACATGGTAAATCTCCCAATATTGTGCATACAAACTTACATTTGCCATTGAAAGGTATGGGAGTACATGTTTTTCAACTCGGACAAACAACTACGGAACCCTTCATGGTGCGTGGTCTGACACGCACTTAGCCGGTTTTTTTTAGTTGAGCTCTATTATTATCCCAAAAACAAATGAATGGAGCTCAACTTGTAAAAGTCGAGAGGTCTCTCGGGACACCCGCCCGACCCGGTTGGAACGATGTTATATGGACCAATACAGAGCCATATAGTATGGTCTCAAGTTTCAAGTGTAAAAAGGTTCTTGTTTTTTTTTCTTGTTTTGTTTTCTTTTTTTATTATTTAAGGTTTACAATTTTTACATAAATAATAATCTTAAAGTAATTTATATTAGTAAATGTTTTGAAAATTATAAATAAATATTCCTACATGTTAGTTTTTTTTTCTATTTTTATTACCGAAGTTTATTTCCAATGCTAATTGAAGGTCATGTGGTGCATGAGATCTGTGTTTTTTTTTTAATACAGAGCTCTAATACAGACGTACTAGATTCTAATACAGACGTATTACATTTGAGTTCGGGGATTCCCAAGTACCTAAGACGTCATTATATATAGTAACTTTGACTTACGGAGTCAACATTTTAAATTCGATTTATAGATTTGTTCAAGTTACAACATCTACATTATTGGAAGTTTTACGTATTTAACAAATTGTTTCGACTTACTGAGGAGTACTCGAGGTTCAAGTTAACAAGATTGCATCTGAATTAAGAACGCTTTTAAAGTTCATACTGTAAAAGCGTTTATAATTCAGAGCAATCGTGCGTGACAATTTTTACCAGTCAAGCAAGTCCTACCGCAAGCTGCGTTAAAGAACTTCGTTCTACATATTATACATATAATAAACAGCAGACCATAAAAATAATTAATAAAATTCATTATCAAAACTAGCATCAGGATCATCAATGATCACATTGCAGTATTGCAAGGTAAAGTTACCTCGTTCATTGCCTTTCAGCAGTTGACCAAAACATCTGGTTTACCTACTGCGTAGTCACGTACTTACAATTATAGCGTAAAATTGGTTTTATATTAATTAGGTATCTGTTCTCCTAACATCTTATGTTCGAAACTTTGAACTTTGCAATTTTGACCTTTTTTGAACTTTGCAATTTTGACCTTTTTGGACAAGTAAAAAATTGGTAAATAATTACTTTGGCTACTTCTTCTATTATGATAACGGCGTGGGAGCCATTTTTTATTACCTAACTCTCGCTTATATTCCGATATGTGAAACTAAATAACGTAAACATTTGTTCAGTCACGTGCTGGACACGCGGCCAGGTCGCGACCTGTACCTACTGCGAAAACAATTCGAATAAAATGTAAGTTAAATAATTCCGGAATAAACCCTCACACAAGTTAATAACAACAAAAATTGTTAACCTACTTATCTAAAAACGAAGAGCGATTTATAAATTACACAGTATGATCACAAAATCGCTCGTCTCTTATTCCTGTACCACGCCCCAACTATCACGCGAAAACTACCATTCAACCGACAAACGCCTTAGAAACCAGATTTGCGACGCGGAACTTAACATTTAAGACGAGTAGATCTGCTAACTAGCGCCAACGTTGAGGAAGAAATAATAAGTCTGGACTCTGGAGAAATGGAACATTTTGAAATTTCCTATGCTCACATTTTTGAAATATCCTATGCTCACATTTTTAGTCAGATGAGGTAGAATTTTTTGTATCAAAAAAATCAACACTAAACCTCCTAAGTTCGAAGCCTTAGCAGTTAACGCCAAAAACGGACTTTGGCGGTTTTTGGCGTTAACTAACTTATTTTGTGGCGCTAGTTAGCAGCTCTACTCGCCTTAAGACCTCAGTGCCGTAGTCAGTCAATTTTTTATTACCATCCTACTGGAAAACAACTAATCGCCTCTAGTAACAAAAGACAATCGCAGGTTGATCACGATTCCCGCACAGTTCGTGATGAACATGATTAGATGATTGATAGCAGAAATCCATTATTAACAGATTTTTCTTTATTTATGCGGCACTAAACGGTATCTTAATCAGCGTAAGAAAAACCACTTCGGTACGTCTCGACTAGACAAGATCGGGGTCAATCACACGCGAAATATAACTTTGCGTAAACTTTTTGAGTGCCTAGGCATAAAAATGATGGCAATGGCAAAGATTTAAATCGTTAGATTCGCCTTACCGCGTCAGAAGATAGTCAAGTTTCTGTTTCGCGTTAAAACCTCTGAGACACAATAACGCAGTGACTTTGACAGTTGATTGTCATGGAAATGCTTTTAAAAATGTGTGAGCTCACTCATCTCAGTATGGACGCTTTCTTGTTATCTTATTTTTTATCCAAGATTGAGCACTAGTGATATGTTTAATGTCCATATCAAGTTTTATAAAATAAATTGTTTAATTATTTTTTTTGTAAGTATGATGAGGGCAAATCTAGCGATCTTTAGTCTTTAGTGTGTTTTGTTTTTAGAGTTTGGCTTAATATCAAATACTGGTTAAAATGACAGATTTTCATGACGGTCATTATAATATGACGGAACCGCTTTTCTAGGAAACCAACGCTTTACGGCGGCGCGGTAGCGGTGGCGGTAGACTGTGGCGGTAGCGAGAAACCTATGGTATGTTCCAAAAGTATCTGATGAAAATGTAAACAAATTGATCAGAAAACGTACCTGTGGGTGACAATTGTAATGTCAATTGTAATGTCAATTTTAATATCAATTTGTAATGTCAATTGTAATGTCAATTGTAATATCAATTGTAATGTCAATTGAATGCTTTGTTTTCATTATTTGAAATACATATTTTAAATCATCTTATAGATGTTTTTCATTTGTCAATTTTTTGAGGTTAATTTTATAACCTCAATTTTTTTGTTGATGATTTTTCAATAACAATTTAATCATATCTCAAACGGGTGCGATATAAAGTTGAAACTTTCCTCGTGAATACGAGTGCAGGTGAATGTGTAACCAATGCGCTTTAGTGAATGCGTAAGAACGCAATCTGCACGGGGTTGGTTTACACTTTCATTAGATACTTGTTATTAGACTATAGGAACTTGCATTGTTAAGCTGCGCTTACACACGCGGGCAATTCTTTCAGGAACTATTGCCGGCATTCATAAATAGAGGAGGTAGGGGAGCAATTAGTGAAGCAACTCAGTAAACTAGTTGGCCATGTACGTATAGAAAGCTTAAGCGCACCTACACGTGAATATCATAATATATTTATAACATTCGAGACAGATTTCGTAGAAACTTGTATTAATAGGTATAATTAGTAATGATCCGATAACTCCCAGATAAGATGGTTTTTGCATTGTTTACACCTTGCATGTTATTTACGAGACTTTTCTAAGAAAACCTAATTAATTTGTGGTTATAGGTGTTTGCGGTTACAATCTGTGAGCGAGCTATTTATTTATACACTTCTGGACACATCTATTGGCCCACCTTAGAGTTTAGGTTTCGATGGCCCCTACCGAAATATGATTGCTAGATTGAACAAAAACTGTTGATGCAGTTTTAAACCTGATACATTTTACCATCTTTTTCGATCGTATTGTTTTAAATTTGAATTCAGAATACCATACGACATGGAGCTACGCCTAACAAGTCGGATATGCGCCTTGTTAAAGGCAATTGATTTTTGAATAAAAAACATGTTTTATCAAATAAAGGTTTAATTTAATAACGCGTGTTGCCTCCATGGGCATCTACCACAGCTCTCATACGATTAGGCATAGAGTTTATCAACCGCTCTATGAAATTTTGAGGGATCATCTCCCATTCCTCTTCTATGGCAGTTTTCAACTCCTGCATCGTCTGGGCAACTGGCTGACGAGCCCTAACACGTCTTTTAAGCTCGTCCCACATGTGCTCAATGGGGTTCATGTCTGGGCTCCTGGCTGGCCAGTCCATAACTGTGATGTTCACATCCCGAAGATATTCCCTGACGATGCCGGCCGCATGGGCTCTTGCATTATCATGCATAAAAAGGAAATTTGGGCCCACATAGTCCGCGTATGGTATCACGTGAGGTTCTAAGCACTCACGAATGTACCTTTCAGCATTTAATGTTGGCAGCCGTGGTCCTGTAACAACTTCAAGTTGAGTTTTGCCGCTCGCGGATATACCGCCCCAGACAGTCCATGAGCAGCATTGTGCGAAACGCTCTCCCTTACGTCGGTAGACCTTCTTCCTTCCATCATTGCCATGTAACACAATTTTAGACTCATCAGAAAAGAGTACACGCTCCAATCTTGGTGTGTCCAATTTAAATGACTACGTGCGAAATGAAGGCGCGCTGTTCGGTGGGCTCGCGTTAGTTTGGGGCCATTAGCTGGCTTGTGTGGTACCATATCGCGTTCTTTTAACCTTTTCCGAACAGTTCGAGCGCTCACAGATACTCCGTGGAAGTCGCGAAGTTGGTTTTGTATCTCAATGGAGGTAAGGTGACGATTTCTCAAGCTGGTCGTCACGATGAATCGATCCTGCCTTTCAGTTGTGACCCGAGATCGTGGCCTTCCTTGGCGACGAACAAAGCCGCCAGTCTCTAGGTACCTCCGATAAACATGTCGGACCGCAGATCGACTTAAATTAAGTTGAGCACTCACGTTTCTTTGGCTGTGTCCGGCCTGAATAAGTGCCACAGCTTGGGCGGCGACTTCAGGTGAAGTATCCATAGATTATTGATAGAACCTCACCTTAATGTTAAGAATAAGTAATGTTTGTTGCAAAACCAAAGATATCAATCACTTTTTCAAGAATTAAATCCAAGTAAACCAATAAAACCAAGTTTTCTTAGTATTCGATTGTTTGATATCAACAAACAGGCTCCAAATTGTCTTTTGTTTCTTTAAATTCTGTGTTCGAAATTCAAAAAAAGACTATTGAATGAAATTGTGAATGTGCCAGGTTCAAAACTGCATAAAAACTTTTTGCTCGACCTAACATAAAATTTTAGCTAGGACCAAACGAAACTGAAAATACAAGGTGGGCCAAAAGATGTGTCCAGAAGTGTATATTGCAACATTTTTCCGGCTCGTATAACGATGCCTTACCTTACCAACAAAGCGTACAATTTTACAACTATAATCAATCTGCCTCACCTTTCCCCAACTATGTAGGGGTCGGCTTCCAGTCTAACCGGATGCAACTGAATACCAGTATTTTACATGGAGCGACTGCCTATCTGACCTCCACAACCCAGTAACTGGGTAATACGATACCCCTTGGTAAGACTGGTTGTCAGACTCTCGGACTTCTGACGACCTGTGGATTTTTGACAGTCGTTTGCTTTCTGAGGCACGGAGGAGTCTCGGTATGTAAGCTGCCTTTCCACCAGGGATGTGCGAGGATGCGTAGCGAGGGATGTGTTTGTCAAGAACCAATAGAATCACTTCATTTACCTAGCCTCGCTCGGCGCAGTTCTAGTGGAAACGGTTCGGCGGAGCGAGGTTTTTGTACGTTCAAAACAAGGGAAGGATGTGTGCTAGGGATGTGTTGCGAGGGGTGTGTGTTGGAGGGATTAGCACACCGTTCACCACTAGACCATTTCTGGTGGAAACACTCACAGCGTTTCACAGCCTCGCTACGCATCCTCGCACCACCCAGCTACCTCGCACATCTCACATCAATGCCCTCCTGGCAGTCAATCCTGATTGTGATCTGTTTGCCGATGAATGGAGAGAGATAAAGCGAGTGTGTCTAAAGTTTTGCGAGAGAAAGTATGAGAGAATTTCCACTGTTATTTATTAAGTATGTAGTAGATATTACAATATTAGTATTGTGTTTCTAGGTTAATTATTGTAATTGGTGTATAACCGTTTTAATTAACTATAAATAAATAAATAAATAAATAAATCTCTGGTGGAAAACCAACCTAAAGATGGTGACCCATCAAGATGGTCACGGACCAACCCCGGTAAGCGTAGCTTAACCAGATGGATCGACCCGTGCGGCTGTTATTACTTAGCCACGAGCTCTTAAAATGTGACAACAATAAATAATAAAAAAATAATAAATAAAATATTGTTAAAAAGCCGCGTAGCGCAAAGTGCGCGGACCTATTGCGTAGACCGTAAGTAAACAATATTATTCGAAGGCCAGGAAAATGTACCTACTTAGAGGTGAAAGGAACATATATCTGCAGTATTTCATGTCTCGGAAGTTGTCACCGAAACCTTTTGAATATCATTCAGCTGATGGAAATGGACTACTTACACTGAACTGTTATTCTTCATATTGTGCTATTTATAATGGAGCAATATTGACGAGTATAAGTTAATTGTCTGTACAGCTGTTTCTTATATAGAAAACCAAAATCAATGTGTGTGAAGTGTGTATATAAACCAACATTATGTATGACGGTATCTAAACGGACTGCATTCAGTCTGTCAGCTGAGCTAGATTAACGCTGGCAGCTACTCGAAATAAGTGCGGAAAAGCTCGGCATTATGATTTTTGTACATAATATATTATTATGACTACGCGGAAATAAAATAAAAATATTAAAATTGTTTACACTCGTTGAATAATAGAAGGAGGTAAACATATTAATTAACGTCTATTTAGAATTAATTTCTTCATTTAATGAAGGTAATTAATGAAATCTTTTTTTATAAGCTACAGAATTGCTTCCTTGTAAATATACTACTTAATTGTTATCAAAAACTAAGACAAAATCGTAATTTGAAACGATAATAAAATAAGATGTTTAATAATATTTTGTAACAAACTTGTGTTAAGACACAGAGGTAAACTGCCATTCGTCATCACATGTTTGCCACGTACTTCACTTTTTGTTCATCTTTTACTAGAAGTGAATCGTCTGAAGTCTGAACACAAAATAAATCAAAGTGAAAATTAATTTAATAAATAAATAATATGTTTATTGTTCAACAAGGACTAGATTACATGGCAAAGTAGGTAATGTATAAAGCACAAGCATAGTTACTTAATCTAGTTAGTGGGTGTCGTACTGTTCTCCTAGATAGGTTACAGTATAACCTGTGTTTAGTTAATTAGTTAATTTATTAGTGGACCAATCCAACGAGTTGATGGTTCATTCCACGTTCGTGTAAAGGTGGAATAAAATAAAAAAGCGGCCAAGTGCGAGTCGGACTCGCCCATGAAGGGTTCCGTAGCAGCAAGTAACATAATATAAAAGTTCTTGTAGTTCGTTGTAACTTTGATCGATGTTTTAATAATTGAGTTGATTGATTGAAAGGTAAATTGCAAAATTGAAAAAAAAAACTACTTACTAGATCTCGGTCAAACTAATTTTCGGTGGAAGTTTACATGGTAATGTACATCATATATTTCTTTTAGTTTTATCATTCTCTTATTTTAGAAGTTAAAGGGGGGGGGGGGGGACACATTTTACCACTTTGGAAGTGTCTCTCGCGCAAACTATTCAGTTTAGAAAAAAATTATATTAAAAACCTTAATATTAATTTTGAAGACCTATCCATAGATACCCCACACGTATGGGTTTGATGAAAAAAAATTTTTGATTTTCAGTTCTAAGTATGGGGAACCCCAATATTTATTGTTTTTTTTTCTATTTTTTGTGTGATAATCTTAATGCGGTTCACAGAATACACCTACTTACCAAGTTTCAACAGTATAGTTCTTATAGTTTCGGAAAAAAGTGGCTGTGGCATACGGACGGACAGACAGACAGACATGATGAATCCATAAGGGTTCCGTTTTTTGCCATTTGGCTACGGAACCCAAAAAGAACATTCACCCGACTGAAGCATCTCACATAACAACCTTCAGCTGGTCCATCTCCTCACGCCACAGTTGTGCCACAGTACCAGACACGTCATCAGTAACTAAAGTTCGACCACTACTTACCTACTGTTTAATTCACGTTCACAGTTAGATAATATAATATACGAGTACACATAGTTTTGACATCCGCGTCCGTTGTTTGTCGGCGCGTCCGTGACCTCCGGTACAGTCAACTGCTACGCTCTTTGTATTATCTAATCTTGAGTTCGACTGTGTGTACATAAGGTAAGCATCAATCCGGAATTAACTTGGGACTGAACTGACTTCTCTACTTTTTTAAAGCTTTTAGGCAAAATTCGACAACGCGAGCTAACTTTTGTGATTCCATCCCTTTTTATTTTCATTAGTTGCCAAAAAGTTAGGTTAGTATTTTTTTTTTTGGTGATCATTAATCGTTTTTAGAGGCTTAGTAATAATAGGTCTTTACCTATGAAATTGCCGTTTTGTATGAAAAAATTTAAACGAATTTTTTTCATGCATTTTTTATTTGTATTAATCGAAGTAATCACCCATGCAATCAATGCATCTTTGCCAACGCAGTGGCAGTTTATTGATGCCCTTCTTAAAGAAATCAGCTAGACGGGAGGCAACAAATTCTTCAAAGGCATTTTGTACTGCCTCTCGGGTATTGAATTTTTTTCCCGCCAAGAAGTTATCCAAATTCTGGAAAAAGTAGCAGTCTGTAGGCGCAAGGTCTGGTGAGTAGGGCGGATGACGGAGAGCTTCCAAACCCAGTTCTTGCAACTTGGAGACCGTCTGCTGTGCAGTATGAGGTAGCGCGTTGTCGTGCAGGAGCAGCGGAGACGAGCGATTGACCAATGCTGGTTGGAGATGTGCCAGCTTCTCCATCATTGTGTTCAATTCTTCACAGTACACATCTGAAGTAATGCTCACCCCGTTTGGTAAGAAGCTGTGATGAATCACACCGGCGCTAGACCACCAAACAGTGACCATCACTTTTCTAGGGGTAAGTTTTCGTTTAGGGCATTGTTTAGGTGCTGAACCAGGATCCAACCAACTTGCTGAGCGCTTGTGGTTATCAAACAGAATCCATTTTTCATCGCAGGTAACAATGCGGTTCAAAATTCCTTCATTTGTGTGTCTGTTGAGCAGTGCAAGGCACGTCTCGACGCGTACTTCGCGCTGGCGATCATTGAGTTCGTGGGGCACCCATTTGTCAAGCTTTTTTACCTTGCCAATTTGACGCAAATGGACCAATATTGTTTTGACGCTAACGTCGAAAGCTGCTGCTAATTCAGCCGTAGATTGTGTATCATCAGCTTCCACAATCGCCTTTGATTCGTCATTGTCGACCAAAGTCTTCGGACGACCGCGAGGTTCATTTTTCAGGTCGAAATTTCCAGAACGGAAGCGAGCAAACCAATAACAAGTGGTGCGTTGGTTTGTAGTGTTAGCTCCGTAAACGTCGTTGATGTTGCGTGCCGCTTGTGCCGCGTTGCTGCCACGACGGTACTCATATTCCATAATTACTCGAATTTTTAACGTATCCATGATGACGAAAAAGATTGAAATGCGATGAAAATGTAACACTAATCAATAAACAAATGACTACTTTTGGAAAAAGAAATCCATGTTTTTAAAATAAAATTAATTTGAAATTAGAATTCTTAGCCAAACAAAAATTATTTTGATTTGAAATGGCCAGTACTGCAGAACGGCAATTTCATAGGTAAAGACCTAATAGCACAGTCTACACATCATGCAGTCGTCCGACGAAGCCGTCTAGACAGGGCAATCGTGCGGGGTGTGAGCGGCGAGACGCGGGAGGCGCGAGACCGAGCTGCATACTTCCACCGTGTTAGTAGCTCGGTACATAATTTTCAGGACTATCGTGTTGATTTTATTATTGTTTTAATTTATTATTATTATTTAATTTATGTACACGGAAAAATGCAGAAATACAATATAGTAACAGTTGAGGGTAGCAGGACACTTGCGCGAACCCACTTGCTCGCGCAAAAGACAAAGACATTTCCGCGAATGGACTTTTGCGTGAACGGACTTTTGCGTGAAAGACACTTGCGCGACAAGACATTTCCGCGATTGGACTTTTGCGCGAATGGACTTTTGCGCGCAAGACACTTGCGCAAAAGACACTTGCGCGAAGGACACTTGCGCGAATCCGCTTGCGCGAAAGACACTTGCACCAATCCACTTGCGCGTCAGGACAGTTGCGCGAAAAAGTTGCGGAAATGAGATTTCTTCATAACATCACGCCTATATTCTTTCAAAGGGTTGGGCAGTGATGTACAGTACATTTAATTTTTTTTTTCTTATTTATGTGTACAGAAAAATACATTTGAGTGCCTACTTATTTTATTAAGTATTTTTTTTTCTATTTATCTTATTATTTTTTTTATTTTAGTTTATTTTTATTTTTTTTCGACATGGGTGTCATTTTCATGGTATTTGCGGTCGCTGAAAATGATAGTGAGGTCAAAATGAAATTCCAAGATGGCGGCTGCGAAAATTTTAAAATTTTTCGCCATGGGTGTCATTTTCATGGTTCTTGATGTCGCTCAAAACGATAATGAGGTCAAAATGAAAATCTAAGATGGCGGCTGCGAAAATTTTCAAATTTTTCGTCATGAGTATCGTTTCTATTGCTTTTGAGGACGCTAAAGCCGATGAGCTCAAAATCAAAATGGATTTTGACAAAACAAAATTTAATGTTTCGCAGTCGCCATCTTGGATTTTAATTTTGACCTGACTATCGGCTTTACCGTCCTCGAAAACCATGGAAACGATACCCATGACGATGAATTTGAAAATTTCGCAGCCGCCATCTTGAATTTTGATTTTAACCCCGTTATCATTATCAACGACCTCAAAAACCATGAGAATGACATCCTTGTCGAAAAAAAATAAACTAAAGAGAAAAATAATAAAATAATTGAAAAAAAAAACTTAAGTAATAAGCAGGCAATCAAATGTCGTTTATAATAATAATAATGTTGATGACGATGTTGATCTCAAATAAACAAATTAATTAATTAATATCAAACGATATTAATAACCCTTCGTGGCATGTATTTTGGAGTAAAATAAGATCATTTCAGGTACGCGTGTAAATTGAATCCTTCATTATTTTTTATTTAATCAAAGTTCAGTCACAGCGCTACCTAAGAATAATAACTTACTAAGACTGCACTGCGATGATACTGCAGATCAAATGTCGGTCATCTACGTGATTTATGAGTCGTGGTCCGTCGAGTAACGTGATACCTGTATCACATCACGCGGCCTTACCCGCATAATAGCATCGTACATAACGAACAAAGTGTGTCACAGGACGTGCAGCCACATTCTTGTGCCACTGACACTGATATGGAGCCGAATGCAGATGCGTATAATCATCTGCCTAGCCTGCCCCTCAACTATGTTGGGTTCAGTTTCCAGTCTAACCTGATGCAGCTGAATAACACACCTAAATGGATGCACATAGTGTATTTTACATTTAGCGACTGCGTATCTTACCTCCACAACCCAGTGACTGGGTAATATGACACCCCTTGGTAAAACTGGTTGACCTCCTTCCTCCTAGATAATGTAGGTTGTCTACCTCTGCAGTAGAGTCGTTGAGTGGACCTCCTTCCTCCTAGATAATGTAGGTTGATCCCGACTCGCAAGCTAGCTCGCACTGTGTAAACCAGCCATAAGGTATCTACCTACGTTCAGCGACAAAAGTAGATCAACACTTCAGTTTTATAAATCTTAGTTATTGAGCTAAGTAAATATCTAATTAAGTAAAATCGGAATAGAGGTAAAATTAAAAAATTAACTCTTATATTCAATGAAATGCTGAATACCATTTACCGAATAGTTTTGTGTCAATTTAGATTATGTGTAAAAGTAGCTGTGTTAATAACCACTTGTAATATTTGAAATGTTCTCTTGTCATTCCAGACACAAACGGCACGTACAACGGCGAGCTGCCACACAAGGACGGCGGCGGGACGGGCGCGGCTCACGGCTGGCGGCGGGACGCGGCCCGGCGCGCGCGCGCCTGCTGCTCCACCAAGACGCTGCTGCGGCGCTTGCCCATCCTGCAGTGGCTGCCCAAGTACAGCCTGAGGAACGGCCTCGCGGATGCCATCGCTG
Organism: Cosmia pyralina; assembly: GCA_946251885.1. Taxonomy (NCBI): domain Eukaryota; kingdom Metazoa; phylum Arthropoda; class Insecta; order Lepidoptera; family Noctuidae; genus Cosmia; species Cosmia pyralina. The sequence continues at coordinate 827,621 of OX276350.1, read as the reverse complement.
GTGAGTCTACCTGAACTATCTCCTGGGAAACTGATGCTTAGGAAGAGACTAAGCTGATAACGTCCACCTTCAAGGAGCGATAAATAAGTGTAGGTACTAGCGCTCGCTAGTGTAGTGCCTCGCTGTGTAGTGCTCGCTAGTGTAGTGCCTCGCTGGTGTAGTGCTCGCTGGTGTAGTGCCTCGCTGGTGTAGTGCTCGCTGGCGCTGCTGCTGAGCACTAGCTGTCCTGGGTTGGATTACTAGCTCGCGCATTGAAATTTTCCTTCAGGAATTTCTCAGTAGCAGCTCGGGTCTGGATTTTGCACAGTTTTAACTGGCAATATTTACGATACTGCGACCTACACCTGCGTATCCCGCCGGGGACGACTAGCGTGGTGTTATGTTGTTAGTCCAGGATAAGATCGCATGATATGTCAGTGACCTAGTCCTGAAGTAGTCTATCACTACCTCACTGCATATAATTTCGGATACCAATAATGTGTTCATAATCTTGAAAAACTGTAAAGTATGTAAGGCGATGCGCTTGAGTGACGATTTAATTATGCGCATTGTGTGGCCGTGTGAAATTGTGCGAAATTGGAAACGGCGCGATTATCACGCACTTTACACAACTTATATTAGTTACTGGGTGATACGGTCGATATACGACATTTAGCATTTTTATTATAGTGAGAAAACGAACACACCTGAACATGTGATGCTTCAATAAAACCTTCAAGGATAATCGCTCAAGTAATATTAATTACCACTGTCACAGGCTTGTCGGGGAGGGGCTCGTGGCTAATTAATGTCAGCCGTACGGGTGAAGGTTACTCAACGCTTGCCGCGGTCAGTTCGTGGATGGGTGACCATCCATTACGTATTGAGATCCATTCGTGTCTCGGTTGGTCCGGGCTGTCATTTGGCAGTTGTTACAGGTAGTCAGTAACCTGAAAGTCTTGCCAAGGTGTACCTACCGTGTTACGCAGAAACTATCCGTAGGTTGTGGAGGTCAGATAGGCAGTCGCTCCATGTAAACTATTGGTCTTCAGCTGCATCCGGTTATAGTACGAGAGGCCATGACCAAAATCATGTCGCATCGTTTTACGACCCAAAACCGTATAAAATCGTTAGTTTAGATAATTCTGAACCCAACTCAGTAGTCAGCACCGGTCAGAAACGTCACAGTTTTGTGGGAGTCCATTTGTGCTTCAAAAACGTCACAGTTTTATGGGAGTCCATTTGTGCTTCAAAAACGTCACAGTTTTATGGGAGTCCATATGTGCTTCAAAAACGTCACAGTTTTATGGGAGTTCATTTGTGCTTCAGAAACGTCACAGTTTTATGGGAGTCCATATGTGCTTCAGAAACGTCATAGTTTTATAGGAATCCATTTCTATTTCTGCTATGTCAAAAAAAAAATAGGCAGATGGTTTTATCAAAATATGTCTGATATTAAAAATGTTTCGTAGTTTTATTACGAAAAAGTTTGTTTTCAGACATTTTGCGCGTCACATGATCGGGTGTGATCGCATTTTCAAAAATGTCAAAAAATTTAACCGACCTGTCTCATAGCAAACAGCTTTAATTTTTTTTTAAATCTTTTGTTTCGTTACCTGGTTTACCAAAAAACTGTTTTCAAAAATTTTAAATCTCACCTTAATGTTCCAAAAACTAAAAGAACGCTTCGGAGTCGCCCGACAAACGCGCGGTAGTGCTTGTTACGCTCTTATCCATCGCTTCACTAGCGCAAGCTGCGGCAGGTGTTCCCACCATTTGTAAGGATATATTGACATATATGCTGTGCGGTCTTGTATGAAAAATGGCTACCCTGATCTGTGTGTTTTGCAAAGATATAAAAAAATGAAAAAGTGAAGAGTTTTACATATATTATGAGAATTTGCAAAAGTGTGCAGAAGTAGCTGACTATGGAAGTAAAAAGCATTTTGCGAGGAAATTGATTTACTCCGACATTGAGTTACCACATGGTGTTGAAACGAACATAGGAATTTTAGAGTTGCATTCATTTGCTCGATAGACGTAAATACGCCGCAATACGATTTTTTAATAATTTTGACTATTGAAAAGTTGTCTGATTAGTAAGGCGCGACACTAAAATTGTCTGATATCATTTTTTTCTACATCTGGGCAACCTTTTTCATCATGTCCAACAATTTTCAGACAGATTGCTAAGTTACTGATCGGTAAAATTTTTCGACACGTTCTAAATGGTTTCAACGCATACGATGCTCACACTTTCTTCTGAAAATTGATTTATTCGCATCAACTGACCAATGTTCACCTGAAAACAAGATTTTCAGATGGGTTGCTATGGGTTTTTTTCTGCCTCATTTTAAATTTTCTCAAATGGTCTCCTTCTGAAAATTGTATTTTCGGTATCTAAAATCTATCGTTCGATTACATTCTGAAAATCAGACAGATTGCTAAATTGCTATGAAACAGTTGTATTTTTTTTTACATTTTGAAAATGCGGTCAGGTCAGACGCCTGACCGCATTTTCAAATATGTCAAAAAAAATTACCGAACTGTTTCTGAAAAGGTCAGACGTGACGCGAAAAATTTCTGAAATTATGATTTTTGGATTCAGAATAACCAAATCTATCGATTTACGATTTTGGCCGTAAATCGATATGACATTTTGGTCACGGTTTTGGTACGAGAAGCCATGACCCCAACATAGTTGGGATAAGGCAGATGATGATATCACAGGCTGTTCAGAAGTTGGGAGAAGGCAGATGATGATATCACAGGCTGTTCAGGAGTTGGGAGAAGGCAGATGATGATATCACAGGCTGTTCAGAAGTTGGGAGAAGGCAGATGATAATGTCACAGGCTGTTCAGAAGTTGGGAGAAGGCAGATGATGATATCACAGGCTGTTCAGGAGTTGGGAGAAGGCAGATGATGATATCACAGGCTGTTCAGGGGTTGGGAGAAGGCAGATGATGATATCACAGGCTGTTCAGAAGTTGGGAGAAGGCAGATGATAATGTCACAGGCTGTTCAGGAGTTGGGAGAAGGCAGATTATGATGTCACAGGCTGTTCAGGAGTTGGGAGAAGGCAGATGATAATGTCACAGGCTGTTCAGGAGTAGGGAGAAGGCAGATGATGATGTCACAGGCTGTTCAGGAGTTGTGATAAGGCAGATGATAATGTCACAGGCTGTTCAGGAGTAGGAAGAAGGCAGATGATGATGTCACAGGCTGTTCAGGAGTTGGGAGAAGGCAGATGATAATGTCACAGGCTGTTCAGGAGTAGGGAGAAGGCAGATGATGATGTCACAGTCTGTTCAGGAGTTGGGAGAAGGCAGATGATGATGTCACAAGCTATTCAGGAGTTGGGAGAAGGCAGATGATGATGTCACAGGCTGTTCAGGAGTTGGGAAAAGCCAGGTGATGATGTCACAGGCTGTTCAGGAGTTGGGAGAAGGGAGATGATGATATCACAGGCTGTTAAGGAGTTGGGAGAAGGCAGATGATGATGTCACAGGCTGTACAGGAGTTGGGAGAAGGCAGATGATGATGTCACAGGCTGTTCAGGAGTTGGGAAAAGGCAGGTGATGATGTCACAGGCTGTTCAGGAGTTGGGAGAAGGGAGATGATGATGTCACAGGCTGTTAAGGAGTTGTGAGAAGGCAGATGATGATGTCACAGGCTGTACAGGAGTTGGGAAAAGGCAGATGATGATGTCACAGGCTGTTCAGGAGTTGGGAGAAGGCAGATGATGATGTCACAGGCTGTTCAGGATTTCTGAAAGTGGCAGACTTTAGTGGCACTAGTAATAAGTTATAATATTGTTTACTAACACGTTGGATCTTTGTTGTCCGTAGAATAAAGAATATTATTATTATTATTTAGGATGTGTAATGAATCTGATTGCAGGTAGCGGAGTCGCAAATTAAGTTTATCCTGTTACACTTCAAACTGTTTCCAATATGAACTAGGAAGAGCCGAAGACTTCGAATTCCAGCAATTTTTTTTATTTATTTATTTATTTATTTATATCCCCACTTACAACTATTTTTACAGGTGTAACCCAATGCAATAGTGAAGCAAACTTAAAAACTTATTATCTAAAACTTATTACATATAATGTTATCCTTGTGAATTCACTCAGTGTACACGCAAAAACGTCTACCTCCTCTGCTACAAGGTTTAGGGTGCGAAGCGCCCGCGTCAGGGGCGCCTCATTTAACAGATTAGTGCGGCCACGAGGTATAGCCAGCAGCTGAGGCCGCCGTCGCCGCCACACATATCTGTCGGGCACACTCAAACACACCAGCCCTAATATGTCGGCGTTATGTATCTTGCCTCTAATTACTTTAAATAAATAAGAGGCAAGTGCGAACTCACGCCTAACTCTCAGCTCATTGTATCCAACCATGCCTAATATAAACAAGGTTGGATACATAAGCGGATAAAAAGGATATTTTATCTTTAAGGCTTTCAGCGTCCTCAGTATTCAAGGTATTGCCATAACAACATTGATAACAACTGACAGCTGCACAGTTGCAGTGCAGTATTGTGTTGCAGTCGTCACGCGGCATCTCGGCACGCGAGTGTCGATTGTTGTAGTCGGCACACTCTTGCTACATTTTGCGTGAGTACTTAGTAGGTACTTGTGGTAAGTAGGTAGGCAATGTAAAATATAAATCCTCATTCCAACTGTGGCACAGTCTTTATTATACTGTGTCTATGGTTCCATATTTATATTGTGTTATGGTGAAAGTCCTGATACATTAACATGATTTAGGACATTTTTGTAGCTCGCCATGCCGCCATGTCGGTACAAACATTGTTTTCAGATACATTTGTCACAAGATGTAGACATCAACTTCTGCTTGAAGTATTATAATTATAAACGTATCAACGTGCTCGACTATCAAATGACTATCCAAAGCAAAGTATAGTGATGCTTAGTACGAAAACTCCCAGTTATCGAGTTACAAAAACAAACTAGAATACAACCATATTGTACAACGAATGATCCGTTTCACATCAAATTCTGAAGGTACCTGCCCACTAGAGCGTAACGTTCTTGCCGCGTCGCCCGGCCGCCTCACGCACGAGCGACTGGCACTGCACTGGCAAGAGACAAGTGTTAGTCCATATACACTTGTCTGGCGGCGGTGGCGATGGCGTCGCGGCGGCGCTGTGTAAACAAAATCATGATGATACGCATCAGTGGACAGGACGCCTATGATTCACGCAATTTGTTGCAAAATGTCAGTAATACTGAGTACAAGGAAAAATACCTTAACTACGTACCTAAGTGTAAGTATTGCGAGGTTAAAAAAACATTGCTAGGTATGTATATTAAAATAATAATATAGAAAAAATAAATAAATAGCAATATGCATTGTACGATAATACAACTCATAAAACTGTTTAGAATGTGTCACGCTCGTGAACGTTAAGCACGTATGTGTTTAAGCCAATTTTGGTCTTTCAAGTACTTAAGTATTTATTTTCAACAAGGACAGTTAATTAATTAATCCTATAAGGCTTCCGTTTTCCTTTTGAGGTACGGAACCCTAAAAAGGTTATTTTACGTGTGCTCCTTCAATTACATGAGACCACAGTATCCACAACTGCATTTACGCTGCACTGTGGCATGTTCAAACGCTAGATCGGCTAGCTCCGCGCCCGGCGCGCGCTCGCTCGTTGCATACATATTATGCGGGGAGTGAGGAAACGTCTTCCTACCTACACACCGCACTGCAAGAGGGCCTTAAGCGGCCGCTTCTGTTACAGAGCTCTACTAAGTATTGATTATTAAGGAACACCGCTAGAATGACAGCAACGTGATAATCGAACCGAGTGCATTGACCTCAATTATATTATTTTAAAATTGCACTATTGTCGCAGGAATCCACTGCAATACCGTTAAAAAACAAGGGACTATGAACTCTACGTCCTTGTGATAAGGTGCAAAAAGTGTTTTGAGAGCAGATGTATTGAGGCTCGGTGGAGCGTGTAATGGCGCGTGTCGTCACAGGCTTTGTGTAGCGGTGCAGTACGTGCAGGTACAGTGTGTCGCAACCAGTAGGTACCACTACAATGGCCGGTTTCTTTTAACAAAATCTAGACTAGTTTCGTAAATCGAGCACTATGTCTCTGCGATTAAATACTAAGTTAATAGTTTTCAGCACCTATAAAAAAGTAAGTTAAAAAACTAAAACTCGAGTACTCGAAAATCACGCTCTAAAAAGTATAAAACAAGAAAATTAATATTTTCATCTGAAATTAGAAAAAGACCGACAAATTGAAAATCCGGAGTCACACGTAATCTGTTCGATTTATATGATCCCTAACATGACGTGTGACTCGGGATTTTTAATTTGTCGGTCGTTTTCTAATTTCAGGTGAGAATATTAATTTTCTTGTTTCATAATTTTTAGAGCGTGATTTTTCAGCAGTCGGGTTTTAGTTTTTAAACTTACTTTTCAATTCGTCGGAACCTTTTTTTTTTTTTTTTTTTTTTTTTTATTTAAATTATTTTGGGGTTACAACTCCGTCATAAAGTGCAGAGAAACTTTAATTTTTATAAAATAATAATTAATAGACATGTATTTTGGGCAGGTTTGGGGAGAAAACATGTTTGGCTCACATCTGAGGCGTGATTTTTTAAATTATTCTCAACTATCGGGTGCTTGCAAGCAAACCCGTGAACAACAGCTAACATTTTTTTTTTCATGGCCATCATTAAAAATCATTTATTTTAGTTCATGACTATGTCCTCTAGAAGGCGCCATATTCAATTTAATGTGACGTCACATAGTCTATAACCAGCGGATACTCAAAACGCTTCCATTTGAGAAATTATGATAAGTCGTTTAGAAGTTACATACATACATAGGTACATACCGGTCAAAATTATAACCCTTCTTTTAACTTTGCCGTAGTCAGGTAAAAAGGTATCGCCCACTACAATTTTAAAATGTACCCATGTGGACACGAAAACAGGATTTTTAATCCAAAGAACATACAATAAGCAATATGTTTGACTCGTAGTAACGGCAACACTATAACACACTGCACCCCGCGGTAACAGCACCTGTGGACGCTTTCTAATTGTTATCTGCTCTCTGTATTCAATCTCTACAGGCACCTGACAACGTGGTAATGGCCTTTAATCACGGCTATCAAGTAAACGTAGTCGAGATCACGATAGACGGACAATTCGTTAATTATTCTCAAGGAATGACCCACCTAAACAAAGGATCATGAATAATAAAAAAGCAATAATAATAATTAGAGTCCTCATTAACACTTTCTTATGCAATTCGAATTATAATTTCACAATATGACAAATTGACAAGAATAATTGTGAAGAAATTATTGTTGACCGTCATTAGTTACCTACTTTATTAAAGCAGAGTAATAACTACATATACACACATCCACACCACCCACACACCTCTCACACCCCACACACTCCACACACCTCACACACCCCACACACATCACGCACCACACACACTTGACACACCTCACACACCCCACTCACATCACACACTTCGCACACCCAACACACCCACATCAATGTATTAATTTTGTTCAATTCATGAGCGAGCGAACGTGTTAAGTATAAAAATTATAGTCTATATAAATGGCAATATAACACGGAACACGCGCTCGAGAAAAATATATATTATCTAGTTAATAAAGAAATATGTTCCTAACCTAAGAAAGTAAAAAAAAATATTATTGTATTTTTGTAAGTTGTACAAACAGCCAAAGCTATGGAGGAGCGGAGTCTCCTAACACAGGTGTTATTATGCTTAAAAGGAGGCTCCAATCATAAACTAATCTAAAATAGTTGGTACAGAAATAAACATTTAGTATTTTGTATTTGTATATACACTCCTACCAACTTCTCTCATCTGTGAAAAAGCGAAAATTGGAACTACGGCCGTCATGTTGAAATGTCTTCGATTGTGCCGACGCATGTCATTCGATTGTGCCGACGCAAGTCATTCGATTGTGTCGACGCATCGACGGTGGCGTCCTCTTTCAGTTCACAGATAAGTTGGTAGGACTGAAATCAACGCAATCTAAGAAGTCCGTTTGGACAGCTGTCAAAATACTTTGTGTAGAGCTGGGGAAAAATCGGTTGCTTTAAAAACCGATTCTCGAGCCATAGCGATGCTTAGAGTTGAATCGACAATTTATCTAGATTGCTGAAAACTGATTCTCGAGGCATATCGTTTTATATATTACGAGTTTGTAATATTTAACATTTATTACATAAATCCCAACTAAGTTTCAATTTGGGCGAGTTTCAAAGTCAAACCAAGACATAATCTGTATAACTAACCGTTGCCCGCGGCTTCGCCCGCGTGGATGTCGGAAATTGTCTCACGGGAACCTACTACCGGGATAAAAAGTATCCTATGCGTTAATCCAGGTTATATACTATCTGTGTGCCTTCATCCAAATCCGTTCAGCCGTTTTTGCGTGATTGAGTAACAAACATCTTCACAGACTTTCACATTATTATGCACCCAGTGGCGTACCTAGTAATTATTAAATATCAAAATAAAGCTAAAAATATAATCGATTAGATTTTGTTTATAAATGTTTAAACATTTAATAATACATTAATTATACGTTTCTCTCTTTTCTAAATTAACATTTGTAAAAATATCGATATCGATTTTATTCGGTCAAAAAACGGCTTAGAACGGGCACAATTCTACGGCAATGAACCCAAAGATATGACACGTCCTGTCGGAATATTAATTCGTGTTGTTGAGGGCATTTTTCCAATATAAAGTAAAACTTGGTGCTTATGAATGATACTCATTGTTACAGTGTTGTCTGTTGTTCCATCGTTCTCTCCGGCACGTCACCGGGATCCCTTCACCAACGAACCTTGGCTTATAATTGATTATAATTAAACACTCATCGTCAAGTCAATGTTTTTGTGAGAACGCGTCACAAAAACATTACCCACTTTCGTCGACATTGCGATTGTTCGCTGTTATAAAAACTGTATCGATATAATTTATCTGTGACAGCGCCTTCGGAGAGAAGAAGGCGAATCAATTAAACGTCACGCGGCTGGGAATTCGAACTGTCACGTGCTTCATGGAAATTGAAACGGCTTTCGTATTATACTGATTTAATTCTTTGAAGAAATCGTTGTAGGTCCAATTAATAAATTACATTACTCAGAAGGTACACGCAGACACGAGCCCAGACCACTCAAAACTTGTAATGTCGTTCGGAAAAAATTATGTTCTCATCGAATTAATAAACAACTTGACTATTATGTCCAAACGAAGTTATATCAATTTATTATTTAAGAGTATTTTTATGAAAGTTACTTCCCTTTGCCCTGCAGTGGGGCCGCACAGGGTCACAGGCTAACAATAACTAGTACAAGTACTGCAATTTGTACGAAATACACTAAAATGAGTTGAGTAAGTATTTCTTGTAGACTCGTAGCAGTCGTAGCCGTAGCAGCGGTGTAGCGGCGGCGTAGCAGCGGCGTAGCGGCGGTGTAGCGGCCTACGACAGAATTACGAAGTGACAAAAATGACCCCTTGTGTATATGTGGGTGTGTGTGTGTAAATTGTTTATGTCCAGTGTCGTTAGCACGAGGCACAAACAAGTTAAGACAAACAAGTAAGCACTAGTATCTAGCTCACAGTAGCTAGTGCTCACAGTAGCTAGTGCTCACAGTAGCTAGTGCCAGAAACTTGTGTTCAAATCGTTAACCGCACGCTTCCATTGTGACGCCTGCGCGTCGCACTGCGTGTAAACACGTTTGTATGTTTTACACAAGTTATTTATGCTAAGATAATAAACGTTTACTTCTTTTGATTTGCGGTTTTAAGACACATCTCCCGCTTGGCAGTAATTCAGCCTATTGCGACTCAGTAGAGGCCTCATTTCCAAACTCTCCAACAAACACTCGAGCAACATAACTAGGCTAGCGTGCCCCGGCCACATATAATTTTAGCTTACACAGCTCCTCTATCAAAAGCACCGCATCAGAATATGAGACTCGTGCAATTCTTTTTGTTAATACACGACACTATTATTATGTATATATTCCGTCTCGCTCACACGCAGTTGGAACGAGAAATTAAAATTGATTTCGTCTTCTAACAACCGCCTCGTTGGGCAGTGGTCGCAAGTACTGCAGCTGAGAATGGGCTCCTGGGTTCGCTCCCTAGGTCGGGCAAAGTGATATTGGGTTTTTAATTAGGAATTTCTCACAAGCAGCGGACAGCTGTAGCAGTCAGGACTTCTCTCCGGTTGATAGCAATAGGCGCGTTACTACATTCCTGTGAGTGTTTCAGTCCAATTTCCGTGTACAGTACACCTGCGCCTACCTCTTCTTAAAGTACAGGCGTGATGTTATGTTACATGTCTGCTAATAATAACAGAAATCCTTGTTGTCGTGCAGGTATCACAGTGGGCCTGACAGTGATCCCGCAGGCGATAGCGTACGCGGGCGTGGCCGGCCTGCCGCCGCAGTACGGGCTATACTCCTCGTTCATGGCGTGCTTCGTGTACACGGTGTTCGGCAGCGTGAAGGACTCCGCCATCGGGCCCACGGCCATCGCCGCCATCTTGACGAGGGAGAACCTGCACGGGCTGGGCCCCGAGTTCGCCGTGCTGCTCGCCTTCCTGTCCGGCTGCGTGGAGCTGCTCATGGGGATCCTGCAGCTCGGTGAGCTCTATGTTGTTGTTATCTATTATCTACGCGCAGTCGCAAGTCATACTTTAACTTCAGAAACAACCGGCTGCTGCAGGAAAGGTACTGCCAATGTGTAATTGATGTACTCGTAGTCATTACTACCTCGTACATAATCATAAATCTATTTGTCTCAACATCATTTACAGGCACTAGTTAATAAAATGCACAATCTTAAATAGGGAAAGGTGTCTGAGGTAGGAGGGCCCTGACTCCTGAGGTAGGAGGGCCCTGACTCCTGAGGTAGGAGGGCCGTGACTCCTGAGGTAGGAGGGCCCTGACTCCTGAGGTAGGAGGGCCGTGACTCCTGAGGTAGGAAGGCCTTGACTCCTGAGGTAGGAGGGCCGTGACTCCTGAGGTAGGAAGGCCTTGACTCCTGAGGTAGGAGGGCCGTGACTCCTGAGGTAGGAGGGCCCTGACTCCTGAGGTAGGAGGGCCCTGATTCCTGAGGTAGGAGGGCCGTGACTCCTGAGGTAGGAAGGCCTTGACTCCTGAGGTAGGAGGGCCGTGACTCCTGAGGTAGGAGGGCCCTTACTCCTGAGGTAGGAGGGCCCTGATTCCTGAGGTAGGAGGGCCGTGACTCCTGAGGTAGGAAGGCCTTGACTCCTGAGGTAGGAGGGCCGTGACTCCTGAGGTAGGAGGGCCCTGACTCCTGAGGTAGGAGGGCCGTGACTCCTGAGGTAGGAGGGCCGTGACTCCTGAGGTAGGAGGGCCCTGACTCCTGAGGTAGGAGGGCCCTGACTCTTGAGGTACCGATCACCATAGTTTTTATTCATATCGTTTGCATTATATTACTTACTTGTCTACGATGTTAAATACAATTTGTACAAATATTTGTACGGCCTACAAGTATTTGTTCCGAGTCTGGGTGTTTTTCTATCTATAATATGTATGTATTTACAAAAAAAAAAAAAAAAAAAAAAAAAAAAAAAAAAAAAAAAAAAAAAAAAAAATGTATATAAGTAGTTTATCAGCCATCTCGTTACCATAACACAAGCATTAGGTTGCTTAGCTTGGGGCTAGATGGCGTTGTGTGATATGTCCAAACATATTTATTTATTTATTTATTTATTTTTATTTTATTTAATTTAAGTCTTATAAGTCTTAAATCGCAATTAGATAAAAACAGAATCTACAAAATTAAACGAAAAATGTTTAAATTTACATTTTAGCCTACTGTTTGTTAATAAGTTATGAAACTAGAGAAAATTGCAAATGATATTGTCTGATACCTAATTTAAATGATACGTAAATATAATTTTGAAAGAGTAGGTAGGTAGGTACTTATAATAACTTCTGGTTTACAATGTAGGTAGTCATTAAGTAGAGCTGCTGCTACTTGTAAACCCGAATGGTTCCATTGTTCGATGAAAGCAACCAAAATTACGAAAGTATACCTTATGTTTGATCTGTCTTCATTTTATTGGCAAAAGTCCCCCATGTGACATGTGACAGTGACGCTCGTGTGACGTCACTCCAACCAGCGCGAGCGCCGACCGATCCAACTGTGAAATGAGATGCGTTTTGTTCAAAGCTGTTTGTAGTCGTAACAATTGAGCACAATTCGACAATACGCTGTCTACGGATTTCTCTGTATTGTCAGTAGGTATTATGTTGTTAATTTACTAAATAGTAAACAGATCATTTACAGTCCATTGTTATTCATAGTTTGTTACAGAATGCTTGTTTGAGTTCTAAACACCTTTAGTTAAGGAACTCTGTGACTGGAGAGGTCTATTTGTTATCATCATTTCTATTAACAAAAAAAATATACTGCTATTAATACTGAATACTCCATCATTTATTGCATTCCACAATGCGTATTTAGGTGGTAGGTAACGTAAAATTGTGAACCCGTCGCACGTCGGCCACTGCCAAATTGTGGACCCGTCGCGCGTCGACCACTGCCAAATTGTGGACCCGTCGCACGTCGGCCACTGCCAAATTGTGGACCCGTCGCGCGTCGGCCACTGCCAAATTGTGGACCCGTCGCGCGTCGGCCACTGCCAAATTGTGGACCCGTCGCGCGTCGGCCACTGCCAAATTGTGGATCCGTCGCGCGTCGGCCACTGCCAAATTGTGGATCCGTCGCGCGTCGGCTACTGCCAAATTGTGGACTCGTCGCGCGTCGGCCACTGCCAAATTGTGGACCCGTCGCGCGTCGGCCACTGCCAAATTGTGGACCCGTCGCGCGTCGGCCACTGCCAAATTGTGGACCCGTCGCGCGTCGGCCACTGCCAAATTGTGGACCCGTCGCGCGTCGGCCACTGCCAAATTGTGGATCCGTCGCGCGTCGGCTACTGCCAAATTGTGGACTCGTCGCGCGTCGGCCACTGCCAAATTGTGGACCCGTCGCGCGTCGGCCACTGCCAAATTGTGGACCCGTCGCGCGTCGGCCACTGCCAAATTGTGGACCCGTCGCGCGTCGGCCACTGCCAAATTGTGGACCCGTCGCGCGTCGGCCACTGCCAAATTGTGGACCCGTCGCGCGTCGGCCACTGACAAATTGTGGGCCCGTCGCGCGTCGGCCACTGCCAAATTGTAGATCACAGTTGATATCCAATGTTATTAGGGTTTTTTCTAATATGCATGAATTTTCAAATATTGAGTAGTTTCTGTACTAATAATTATTAGATATCTGAATCATTTAGGTTCAGTTTACCTATCGTATAAATATTTGTGTACAGTAGGTATAATGTAGCATTTTGTTTAATCTTTTGAGACATTAAGGACAGCCTATCATATGCTGGTTGTAAAACTGTGACCAACAAGCTAATTAATAACAAGCGCAACACTAAGTAACAACGAGCAGCCTTTATAGCAAAAATATCTCTATTTTCAAGCTGTTTTTGACAAAACCGCTAAGCTAAGCTGAGAGCCGCTTACTTCTCGGAGGTGACGGGCACACATCAGCACGCGTAGCATGACGACGTTTTGTCGACGGAAGAATAGACAAAACTACACATTGCCTTGCTTAAACGCGTAGAAGGCGTACAAATATTTCTACTATCTGCCATTTTGTCTATTCTTCCGTCAACAAAACCCATTTCTATGCCGGTCATGCTAAGCGTGCAGCACGCGTAGCACGAGGACGTTTTGTCGACGAAAGAATAGACAACATTAGGTAGGTACACATTGCCATGCTTAGACGCGCAGAATGCGTAGAAATATTTCTACAATCTGCTATTTCGTCTATTCTTCCGTCGACAAAACCCGTATCTACGGCGGTCATGATAAGCGTGCAGAAGCTAAGTACCCAAACATTGCAAAACATTACATTACCAGTTTGTCAAACATGCTGATAGTCCAGTAGAGCTAGCCAGAGCACTCTGGCGCAGCGGCGGCTGTCACAGGAATGTCAGTGTGTGCTCTGTTGTGACATAGTACGTTATGTCAGTGAGTCAGCGCTGTCTCAACAAAGTCACTGTTATTTACTTAATCACTAGAATAAACAATCATGAGGTAAATGTTATACTGTCTGTGTTAATGTTAATTACTGTCTCAATAACCACTCTTCTGTCTTCCGCGAGCTCGGGTCATTGACTTAGGTCTCAATGCTAATCTCAACCGTTTGCAGAATCAGTTGCTTCAATGATATACTTATTAGTAAGTTAGTAACATTATGTAAACACGCCAGTAATCCCCGAAGCAAAGCTGTGCCTGGTTCAGCCACATATCGCCTGTTATGTTCAAGTCCTGACTAAGAGAGAATAACATCATTGGTTACTGAAGTTTCTGAAGAGTAGAGATATTCAAAAGAAGATAGGTACATGTAATTTACTGTTAAGAGCCCTGTTGAATTTTGTCATCTTTCTCGCTCACACGGAACCAAATTATTAGAATGTTAAATAAAATAGATGTTTTTTTGAAAAATGTAATCAATTAGCGAACTAATAAATAATATTAATTTAATAGGTAATTAATAAAACATATTTTTAATGTGGCATTTATTTAAATCATCTCAAACATAGATCATAATACTTTTTGAGCTGAGTTTATTAGATAACACAAAAGAAATGTGTTTTTAATAATTACCTATTAAATTAAATTAATATTATGTACTAGTTCGCTAATTGATTGCATTTTTCAAAAAAACATCTTTTCGTTTAACAATCTTGAAAAGTTGATTCCGTGTGAGCGAGAGAGCTGACAAAGTGCGCCAGCCCTCATAACGTCTTACCCCACAACTGCTTATTTCATGAGGTGATTGAAAAGGAATGTCAACAAGCGCGTACAAACTATGTGGATGACACTGCAGCATACTGTAACGGCTGACGGCTATCCGAGCCAATGCCCGGCACGCCGCTGTTATTTGAGTGATGTCATGTGCTATTATTTCTGCGTTTCTTATCAGTTCCTGCTCGGTTCCTGAAAACAAAAACGAATTGTTTTGCTTACCAAAATGGTAGCATTTTTTATTGCCAAACTGTGCAAAGGTTTACCTACTTAAATAGATTCGTAAGCTTATTTTACCTGTGATAGCTACATATGGAAGGGTCTACTATTTATTGCTTCATTATTTTCTTGTGTCTTCACTTATGAAGCATAGCTTTATAGGTATAGGAGATATGGATGTAGGTATCACAGGTAAGATTATCTTACAAATCTATTTATATGCCCAGTTTGGCAACATAAAATGCTACCATTGGTAAGCAAAACGATTCGCTTATAATTACAAAAATCGAGTGTCTTATGACACTAACTGAAACTTAACTCTTGCACTACTTAGAGTTTCGGTGGGCAATAGTAATAGACCGCACACTCGCTTCACGAAGATAACGTATCTCCACCCGGGTGCGGGCATCTGCCTGAAACAGCAGCCTGTGACACAGGGCCATGAAGACAACATACTAATGTACAGTGAGCTGCATCAATTGAGTACCCCAGTTGTATTAAAATTTTAATACAAATGGGGTACCCAATCGATGCAGCCCATAGTATAATAGACAAAGACCCGTCTCAGATAAGAGAAACCAAAGAAAATAGGTATATTAGCATTACCACTAATAGTCCACGTTTGATAATATAAAAGTTTTAATTACATGCCCATTGCTGATACCCAGAAAGTAGGGGTGAACAATGCACCATTGTAGATTGAGAAACTGAAAATCTTTGAATTAATCTAGAGTAAAAAAAAACACGTTGATACGCTAGTACACGGCACGTCATGACTGGTTGTTTGCGCGCAGGTTTCCTAATCGACTTCATCAGCGGCCCGGTGTCCGTGGGCTTCACGTCGGCAGCTGCCATTATAATCGCCACCACGCAGGTCAAGGACATCCTGGGGCTCAGCTTCCCAGGAGGCAAATTCTTACAGGTAACGTACCATTTGCACAAGCCACTCAAAGGCGGGATTCCACGGTATGCTTTATTCCCAATGCGGCTGAAAATTACCTTTCCAAAATGAGAATATTTTTAGTTAAGTTAATAAGCACCAATTTGTTTCATACCAAGTGGAACAATGGAAACACATTTTGGGCTGATTCGAAGCCTATTAGCTACAGGCTTTACACAGGCTACCAAAATGTAGCGTAATGTCGTGCCAAGCCAACAATACTATTAGCTTGCCACGAATCAGATTTGCAATCAAAAAAACATTATTTCAATCAACATTTTAATGCAATCGCCTTTATGACTCAGCTAGTTCATTATCCTATTTTTTCTATAAAAAGTGTCATGTAATGCAATGCTAATGTAGCAGAACATGTACCGATGTACCGAGCTATCAGTCAATCAATCAATCAGTAGGTTTGTTCGTCTGTCCAACGTGCTTACAGTGGAAGATGATGTAAAAAAGTGATTATAACGAGGCGCTAGTTTTTGTGCTGTTACGAGTAATAAATAATTAAGAGCAGTTTTTGTTGTCATACTCGTAATTTGAAACTTTTTGCATGTTTCGATTTGACAGCGCTTTCTATCGACCTTCGTTTACAACGACGTGCCTTCGTCTTTGTTTTCTAGCGCACTTAACTTAATCCTGTTCATATTGATTTTCTCTTACCCCTTGGGTATAACTTGCCCATAACCCTTTACCTAGGTTTTTGTTATACCCGACCTGCTGAGGAACTTCGAACTTATGTTTTTTTTTTTTGATTTTTCAATATCCCATTAAGTAAGTAGGTACCTATCGAAGTTTCTAGTGAAGCAAGTAGCGCAGTAAGTGCAACAACCGGTTGTTGCAGGTGTGGACGGGGCTGTACGAGCACATCGGCGAGACGCGTCTGTGGGACTCCGTGCTCGGCATCTCCTGCATCGTTGTGCTGCTACTGCTCAGGGTACGTATCAACCTTCTTGGCACTAACAACGCTATGCTCTTACAATCTGGCTATACAGTTTGAACAAGGAATGTGGTTGCTAGAATATTGTCTGCATGAACATCCTCTAGCCTCTAGCTTAATGGCGTAGGCACACTGCTAGGTACGGTAGACCGCGTAACAGTGGTAACTTTGTCTTTGAGCTAACCTACTTTAGTCCGGGGTTTCAATAGAATACCTAAGAGGCCAGCTAGTACCTACTGGTTTTATTGCCATGACGTGCGCCCTCTACATCTATCTTCATATACAAATTAAATTCTACAATGAATATGACTAATGATGAGTTGTGTAACCTGCAGAAAGTAAAGGACATAAAGGTGAACCCCAAGCCGGACCCCGAGTCGGCGGGCGCAGACGCTGGAGGGTCGCGCATGCGCCGCGGCGCTGCGCACGCGCTATGGTTCCTGTCCACGACGCGCAACATCCTCGTGGTGCTGCTGTGTGCGGCGCTCGCCTACTACTTCGACACGCAGAGGAAGGCGCCCTTCGTGCTAACAGGTGACACCATCTTAGTCAGAATTGATTATGTCACACATCGATATCAATGGCCGCGATCCAGATTGGCAGTTACAAAGTCAACTACCTTCGTGAGACGGTCTAATAAATCTTTGAGAATTGTCGACAAAAGCAAACGTGCCGTACTGGGTATATGCCCGACCCAGTTCTCGAAAATGGAAATATCACATTGTACTGGGATCGACCCATCATCACTGACAGGACTATTGTTGCCAATAAGCCTGATATAGTGGGGGTGGATCGAATAGAGCGGCGCGCAATGATTATTGACATACCGATCCCGCATGACGGGAACCTCCTTAAAACCAGGAAAGATAAACAAATCAAGTATCTTGACTTGACTCGCGAGGTTGTCGACATGTGGGATGTGGACTCTGCGATCATTGTGCCGATAGTCGTATCCGCCAATGGCTTAATTGGCCGAGAGCCTCGACCAACACCTAAGGAGGCTCTCGTTGGGCAGCTGGATTAAGGGCCTGATTCAGAAAGCGTTACATCCGGACACGGCGCGCATTGTGCGGAGGTTCCTCTCTCTGGAGCCCTGACCGGTAGCTTGGACCCTGTTCCCGATTCCGGTGGGCTACTATTTTTATTCTAACATTTAAAAATGTAACTTATATGTGTAAAATGAAATAAAGAAAATAATAATACTGTATGTCCCAGGCGACGTGAAGCCAGGTCTGCCGGAGCTGTCAGCGCCGCCGTTCTCGGCCACGGTCGGCAACCACACCTACACGTTCTCGGAGATGGCCTCCACGCTGGGCTCGGCCATCTTCGTGGTACCGCTGCTGTCCATACTCGAGAACATCGCACTCGCCAAAGTGTTCTGTGAGTATCACTTTGTTATGCTTCTAAACCAAAGAAGTTTCGATCTTTAGACGTCCTTCATGATTAATGAGTACCTAGTAGGTAGGTACATAAATAGACAGGCTTGAAGTAAGTAGTTCCATCACATCGAAGAAGGTCCTCCCAAACAACTGTAGATGTGGATCGCTCTTGTTTCACATCTGAATAGAAACGGCTTGAGATCTTATTTAGACATTTTTACAAACTATTATTGGTATTCACTAAATTTCCTTATATAGGGATTGTTTTTAAACGAAGTTAATAATTTTGTGTGCAGCGGAGGGCAAGTACGTGGACGCGACGCAGGAGATGGTGGCGCTGGGCGTGTGCAACATGGCCTCGGCGTTCGTGCACTCCATGCCTGTGTCCGGCGCGCTATCGCGAGGTGCCGTCAACCACGCCAGTGGGGTCGCCACCACCGCCGGCGGCCTGTACACCGGCGCGCTGGTGCTGCTGTCCTTACAGGTGACTCACACATACATAGCCACACTACAACACGTCGCCACCGCCTCCGGACAGCAGCACCAGCCCGCCGGTGTACAAACCGGCGGGCGCGCTGGTGCTGCTGTCCTTACAGGTGACTCACACATACATAGCCACACTACAACACGTCGCCACCGCCTCCGGACAGCAGCACCAGCCCGCCGGTGTACAAACCGGCGGACGCGCTGGTGCTGCTGTCCTTCCAAATGACTCCACAACAAACTGGCCCCTACTAAGCCTAGCGAATTATTCACCACTGGTAGTTAGGGTAGGACGCAGCTGGCTTCATATACTGTGCTGTCTGGCAGTGCCGGGCTAAGGGGCGAGCAGTGGGGGTGCTTCATATCCTGTGCTGTCTGGCAGTGCCGGGCTAAGGGGAGACCGGTGGAGGTGCTTCATATACTATGCCGTCTGGTAGTGCCGGGCTAAGGGGAACTTACGGTCCTGGGGGGCTTCAAATCTAGAGAAGTCATTTTGAATAAAGTCCCTTAGAAGGCCAAAATATGTTCGTTAAGTAAGAGGCAATATGCAAAATACACACGTAGGGAGCTAACTTTCTTCGCTCGCTCTCGCATCCTAAATTCTTTTATTTCTCTGGCTTTTCTGCACAAGTCGAAAAAGTTATACTATTTCTTTAAGAATGGGCAAAAGAACACCCCTAGCAGTCGAGGTGAGCTAAATATTTATTGTTGAGCTCGTTTCGCTCGTTTTGCATCAAACGTTCTCTGAATTCTCAAACTTTTTTAAATAAATCAACAAAGTAACTACTTATCCTGCATGAATAGTCAAAAGAAAACCTAAGCATTCTGTGGCGGGGAGCTAAAATATGCGAGCTCGCTCCGCTCACTTGCATCCGGCCGATTTTCCTTATTCTCAAACTTTCTGCATTAGTCGTCAAAGTACTCCTATTTCTGTATGAATATTTAAAAACAAAATCTAACATATTATAATTATCCAAGGAGGCAAGGAGGTGGGCCAAACATTTTCAAGCTCGCTTCACTCGCTCTTGCATATTCCCTTTTTTGCACAAATTGACAAAGTATCTCCTATTAATTTTTATCATTGCCCTGTGCATCACTGACAAGACTAAAAGCAAAAATTTTAAATTTTAAGAGTTGAGACTGTACGGTCAATTCGTTCATGGTACGGTCTTAACACTGTGGACCGCGCCGACCGGATGGTGACCATGGTGACCAAGGTGCAAGACATGTGAACTATTGTCAGCTAATTGGTCATTATTGTTCCAGTACTTCACGCCATACTTCTACTACATCCCAAAGGCGTCGCTGGCGGCCGTCATCATCGCCGCCGTCGTCTTCATGATGGAGCTGCACGTGTTCAAGCCGATCTGGAGGACTAAAAGTTAGTACCTAACTAGACTGAACTGTCGTCATCCCACTCTGCTGATTTACATCACAAAACAAGCGCGGGTAAAGTGCCACAAAAAAAGGAGTCGGGCGCCCGGCACGCTTTGGTTTTGAACAGATATGGAACAATGAATTTGTTTACAGTACTTTCTGGGAATTTAATTTAATGTTTTATTTATAAAAAATGCAAAAGTTAGAACACAAGTCTAAGTAGATTTATGGGAAAAAAATCGTTGTACAAATCTAAAGCGATACTTAAGTAGGTACTTAACGTATTTGTTTTTTTAGAATATTAAAGTATACCTACCTATTAGTGTATCTTGGCATATAATAGGTATTTAAAACTATTTTTATAGGAAAAACTAGCTCTACTCTCTCTGCTCTGCTCATTAGAGACTCTAGCTGTCTCTAATGAGCGCGCGAAATACTACTAAGTACTATAGTATACTTATACCTATTATCCGCCCATGCTAAACACAGCGGGCGCCCGCATCGAAAAAAAGAAAGCCTAATTGTGCACAAGTTATTCCTCAGCGTCATGATTTTTTTTACTTTAACACACACGGCGAGAAGCTCTTCTGGCCCCGCCAATGCCCGGTAAAGCAATCAAGGCTTTCCGGAGCCAATAATGCGATATGTTCCTTGCGTGGATGGATGTGTACCACACCTACCTACCTACCTACCTACTTACTTAGTTTGTATTTTAAGTGTTGTATATAATGGTGTGATATTTTTTAAATAGTTCTATTAGTGGCCCTTGTATTCCATTTTGCGACAACTTGTCGATAAGTGTAGGTACCTATCGCAACGGATATGAAATATCAAATTACTCGAAAATGGTTGACATTTGCATAAGAGTCTTACGGGTTCATTTGTTTGCAAATGACCTCCTACGTCCCCTTAAGGGATTGCAGACATAATTATTACCAATCGGTACACTGTATACTTTTAAATTGGCCCTATGTAGGTACTCGTATTATCAGCATTAAGCGGCCAACGAAGGTCTTATAATCCTGTAATGTTTAAGAAATACATTACTTACCTAAGTACTTACATAATGTCTTAGCGCTAAAAGATATCCTATCCGTTAATATTCCAGTTTACGAGACGTCCTGTGACGTAGTCCCTGAATATCATCAATAGCTACTAATTATTTATTTGTGTTTTCGCAGAGTTGGACTTGATCCCGGCGGTGGTAACGTTCGTGACGTGCCTGATGCTGCGGCTGGAGCTCGGCATCGTGATCGGCATCGCCGTGAACCTCGTGTTCTTGCTGTACGCGTCCGCGCGACCCTCCGTCAAGGTCACCACGGCCGTCGTGAGTACCACACTATTGCTAAGTATACCTACACACTATACGCAGGTACACAACATGCAGTTGTCAGAGTTTGAACATACGGGTAGGACGCCTGTTTACCTACTTAATTTTAAAATGTAACGTATGCTTTTAAAGTGTAGGTACTCGAACGTCGAACTGTCGTCCCACCGGGCTGCAACCGCGCCTGCTCAGCCCAAGATTTGGGGTGGGTCAGCACGGGTGCCGAGGAATATTATTAGGGAGGTACAGTCAGCGTCAAAAATATCGGGACGAACAGACTGTTCAAAATGATCTCAACAACTAAGAACATTAAACTTTATCTCAATAGCTCAGGTTTTGTTTTATTATATTTTCAAACAGAAATGGGAATCACATTGTTTACTAACGCAGTACAGCCCAACCAACTGCGAGTATGTATGATGCAAGAGCGAGCGAAGGGAGGTCGAAAATTTTGCACTCTCGGAGGTTAGATTTTCTTTTTACCCGACTACCCGACTTTTTACTGACCGATATGTATGTATGTTCATCTGTTCCCTCATAACTTCTAAACTACTTACCATAATTTGACAAATGAGGGGTCGTTAGAAGCGTCTTGGCCGTCCACTGGTTATAGGCTATATGACGTCACATAAAATTGAATATGGCGCCCTCTAGAGGACATAGTCAAGAACTAAAAAAAAAAATATATTATTATGCCGTGGGGGGTATCAAATGAAAGGGCTTAATTAGCACATTTCAAAAATATATATATTGTTAGCTATTGCTCGCGGCTTTGCTTGTATGCATCCGATAATTGGGAATAATTTATAAAATCACGCCTCAGATGTGAGCCAAACATAATTTTCTCTCCAAACCTACCCAAAATACATAATTATAATAATTATTCTTCTTTAAAAACGTAAAGTGGCTCTGCAAATACTGTATCACGAAATTATAACCCCAAAATAATTTAAATAACAAGTACCTAAGTTTAAAAACTAAAACCCGACTACTGAAAAATCACACTCTAAAAAGTATGAAACAAGAAAATGTTCTCATCTGAAATTAGAAAAAGACAGACAAATTAAAAATCCGGAGTCAAAGGTCATGTTAGGGCATGAATCAAACAGATTACGTGTGACTCCGGATTTTTAATTTGTCTGTCTTTTTTTAATTTCATATGAGAAAATTTTCTTTTTTCATACTTTTTAGAACGCGATTTTTCAGTAGATGGGTTTTAGTTTTTAAACTTACTTTTTATTATCATTCCAAAAGAACCAGGAATTAAGTAGGTAGTTGCTTTGTTGACTTATGAAGAGAAACTCAAGAATTAAGAGGAGTAGAATGCAAGAGCGAGCGAAGTGAGCCTGAGAATGTTAGCACCCTACCTTGAATAGGTTCTGTTTTCTTTTGACCATTATTTGTTCTGTGATTATACAGAAAGAGAACTTTCTTTGTCGAGTTAGGAAGAAAGGCTTAAACTCGTTTTACAGCAATTCAGGTATTGGACTGGCCTTAGGTACACCCAGCCTTTCAAACTTTACGTTGGTACGAGCTGGGTGCTCAGATTCCCGAGTTTGCTTCGCTCGCTCTTGCAACAACGTGAGCAAGTTTTGGTAGGGGAAAATCTTATATGGGTTCGCGTCACCGACATGCTGTTATTGGTTAGCAGTAGGTACCTAGGAATAATATCTGTAGCTATGTATGAGTATGACGTGTTGCGTTTGTTGTTGCTCGGAGTGCGATAGATGTGACAACCAGACTAATGTTAGTAGTACCTACCTACATAATTTAAATTTACAAATTATGATGTTTTACTTTTGGTAATAATATTGATTTGAAAATTCAGAAAAGAAGACTGTTATTTTTCACAGTTTTAAATGTTCACTTCTGGCAGCAGTCCCCATGTCTACTTTTGTATGTACTCGTATGTGCCCGTTCGGGTCACCATGCATGTAACTGAAATACAGTTTTAAGTTGGCAAGGCAAGGAAAAATCATTTAGGCTCTCGACAGCTTGAATGATAGGTAGGGTCATAACCCCGTGCCCCCCCCCCCCCCCCTTCCTGGACCACGCCTGATATGTGCAAACATTTGACCGAAATTAGGTCAGGAGGATAAAATATATACAAGGTCCCATTAAAATAGATGGACAACTTTTACTATGGGACCAAATCGGAAATCGCGAAAAAAAATCAGCTGCTCTCTACATTTTGATGAGTTTGGTGTAGATAAATGTACTGAACAGCTGATTTTTTTTCGCGATTTCAAAGTTAGTCCCATAGCGAAAGTTGTTCATATTCATGGGTAGAAAAAAAAAATTGCCAATCAATTTTAAATGGGACCTTATCTATACCTATCTACGAAGTGCGGAAAATGGAGTCCACACACTTACCATACTATGGTATGGTAAGTGGAGTGGTGGTGGTCAGGCAGGAGGATTATAAATGATTGTGGATCACCCCAAAAACAATGGAAATGGTGGATTTTTTTTTTATTGTTTAATACTTATATTTTTGTTTGTTTGTCAGTCGAGCGACGGGATCTCGCACCTGGTGGCGGTAGTGGACCGCTCGCTGTCGTTCCCGTCGGCGGAGTTCGTGCGGCGCGCGCTGCGCAAGGCGGCCGAGCGGCACCGCACGGACACGCCGCTCGTGCTCGACGCCACGCACGTGCAGGCCGCCGACTTCACCGCCGCCAAGGTGCGCGAGCTAACTTTTCATAGATAATCGCAACCGATTTCCCCATTTGTCATCATTATAACCCAATTTAGCGCAAGTCGTCATTTTTCAATACATACCTATTTATTTATTTATTTGCATTTTCAATTTCCAGGGTATAAAGGCGTTGATAGACGACTTCCACGCGCGCGGGCAGACGATAATCTTCTACAACGTGAAGCCGTCGATCGCAGAGGTGTTCCGCGGCGTGCGCCCGCGCGAGTTCTTACACTGCTCGTGCCGCACCGAGCTCGATCGCCTGCTGCTCGGCGCTGCGCGCGCGCACGAACAGCAGCGCCCGCGCGTCTGTTAATACTTAGTAAACATTCACACTCCTACATATTAAAGAAGTTTTGTGACCTCGCATTAATTTTCATTGCGGATGATAAAAAAAAAACGAATACATTTTTGGTGTTTTTTATTACTTAATTGATTTTTAAAAAAATAAATAAAAATATCACAAAAACCACTCACACTTTGAGTTATCTATTAAAATTGAAATAAAACTATGTAGATTACACAAAAACACAATCAAAATCAGGTACCTACCTGATTTTCAATCAACAAAGAAAAAAGTAGATGAGGAAACCGAATTTTCAAGGTCAAATTAAATAAACTGGCGAAATTTCACAGACGTCGACGTCTGCGACGTCGTGTGGTTTGTCTGTAAATAGGTAGGTACCTACCTACTGACGTAAGCTTTCCTGCACTCAGTAGTTCATATCACTCCACTACCAGCTACCAGACCCCGTCATTAGCTGTAATTACTTGAAATTATAACTATACAAATCGTCTGTGAATTTTCTCCCGTTTATTTAATTTGAGCTTTTAGACAAGCGGCACGAGACGCCGCTTGACGCGACCTTTTGATTATTTGTTCTTGTAGATAAGCGGCACGACGCCGCTTGACGCGACCTTTTGATTATTTGTTCTTGTAGATAAGCGGCACGACGCCGCTTGACGCGACCTTTTTATTATTTGTTCTTGTAGATAAGCGGCACGACGCCGCTTGACGCGACCTTTTTATTATTTGTTCTTATAAGCGGCACGACGCCGCTTAACGCGACCTTTTTATTATTTGTTCTTGTAGATAAGCGGCACGACGCCGCTTGACGCGACCTTTTTATTATTTGTTCTTATAAGCGGCACGACGCCGCTTAACGCGACCTTTTTATTATTTGTTCTTGTAGATAAGCGGCACGACGCCGCTTAACGCGACCTTTTTATTATTTGTTCTTGTAGATAAGCGGCACGACGCCGCTTAACGCGACCTTTTTATTATTTGTTCTTGTAGATAAGCGGCACGACGCCGCTTAACGCGACCTTTTTATTATTTGTTCTTGTAGATAAGCGGCACGACGCCGCTTGACGCGACCTTTTGATTATTTGTTCTTATAAGCGGCACGACGCCGCTTAACGCGACCTTTTTATTATTTGTTCTTGTAGATAAGCGGCACGACGCCGCTTAACGCGACCTTTTTATTATTTGTTCTTGTAGATAAGCGGCACGACGCCGCTTAACGCGACCTTTTTATTATTTGTTCTTGTAGATAAGCGGCACGACGCCGCTTGACGCGACCTTTTGATTATTTGTTCTTGTAGATAAGCGGCACGACGCCGCTTGACGCGACCTTTTTATTATTTGTTCTTGTAGATAAGCGGCACGACCACGCTTGACGCGACCTTTTGATTATTTGTTCTTGTAGATAGCGGCACGACGCCGCTTGACGCGACCTTTTGATTATTTGTTCTTGTAGATAAGCGGCACGACGCCGCTTGACGCGAACTTTTGATTTTACCTACTTATGTTCTTCGTTGGTACACCATTCATTAGTTTCCCCTTTTCTTCTCCTGGGTGTTATTCACTGCCCTAGTGTGTGCCCAAACCAATCTACACATATTTCAATAATGGTACTAATATGAAACACTGAATTCTCCACATATTTCGGTGCACACGCATTGGTAGATACTGTCATCTCCTTCGTACCTGGCCACACGAGACAGTATTTATTTGTTATACCTACGTATTTATACTAGCCTAGTTATTGCTAAGTAGCCTAAGTATTGGCAGCCCGGTTGGGCGCAGGCAAATAAATGTCTTGGTTATTTTAACACTTTGTTTTTTTTTTTATTGAGGTTGGTACTTTTGTGAAGTACTACTTTACAGTTACTGCCTACCTACATAAAGCAAAAGGGGTTTCAATATATGAGTATATGGGCAAGTCAAGTGCGCTAAACGTAAAGACAGTCGAAAATATACCTACCTATATTGTGTAGTTGCCTACGGCTTCGCCCGCGTGGAGGTCGGAACTTATCCCACGGGAACGTACTACCGGGATAAAAGTAGGTACCCTATGTCCTAATCCAGGTGATGGCTACCCCTGTGCCAAATATCATCCAAATCCGTTCCGTTGTTTTAGCGTGAAAGCGTAACAAACAGACAAACACATTACCGCATTTATACGTTACCTATATCCGAAACTAGTTTCCGGTTCACCCAAACAGATTTAAGACCAGGTTATTCGGACCTTTAGGCCTTTGAAATGCTGCCTCCGCCTCCCCCAAATGCAGCGCGACGTGTTTATTTACGACGCGCCGCCGACGATTTCGCGGAAAATCCACGCCACAGTGTAAAATATTTGCAGTTGATCAACTTAATTAGTTTTTCTTAGATCGATTTTTTTTCCTTACGTTTACATTTTATGGAGTCAACGGTGGAGTGAACTAAGATTATTACATAAAATGTCGTAGGTAAATTTGCTTTCACATTACTTATCAGATAATACCAACCCGATTCGATACCGATAGGTACAATTATTATCGGCCCCATGATATTGATGAACATCGATGACCATCGCGACGCGACCAATAAGCACGCTACTAAGTATCGACGTCTCGAAGTCGGCAGTGCGAAAAAGTTTGCTCAAGTGAAAGAATGCCCGCTATAATACTCTCACCCCGTACTGTCCGTAGATATCGTGCCGATATCGGTGTCGGTGTGTGTGGAAATCGGTTATCATGGTATAGAGAAATGAAGAAAATCCGTCTGGAATGTTCTGATTATGAATCTGGATGGCTATACGAGTAAGAGAAGACTAAAGAAACGATGGATGATCTGTGTGAAAGATGATATGGCTAGAACAAGTTGGGGTCGATCCCCAAAAAAATTGGGATAAGGGCAGGAGAACGATGATGATCGGTGTCGGTCGTTGTGTACGACGATGTAGATGACAATAAAACACAATGTAAAAGCGAATAATTCCATTACTTCATTGGGCTGAGTAGGAAACGAATATAGCAGATAGCTTTACAGATTGAATCTTTAAATGATTATCATCGCCCTAAATCTTTATGGAGTTAAGGCTTAGCGGATGGAAGGATGTCAATCATGATATAATAATAACCTAAGAACGGCTACTTTAGTCAACTTTCATCAAAGTAAATAGCTTAGCGGTTCGACAACTGCTTTGCAAACCCGTGGTTAAAAGTTCGATTCTCTACTGTTGATATTTTTTGCGATTGTTTTGATTACATTTTGTTTTACTGTTTTTTGATAGTTCGTAGAACGTACACAGAAAAACATGAAGTTAGGCCTCTTCTGTCATCTATGGTTATAATAAAAAAAATATATCTATGGTAGCTGACAGTTAATGAGAAATGCCGTGTGCACAGTCTAGTGTTATATATTTTTTGGCGATAGCCGGGTTCGTCAGGAATAATTGTAAAAATCACTTGTATGCAGTGTTGTGCCATTAGGTATTATATGCAGGAATGGCACAAACAGGCGTTTATTTATTCCAAAAAACAAAATCCCGTGTATATCGGTGACGGATCGTAATAATCGTAGAGCGGAAGCGCTGCAACAGCCATGAAAGAAAAGGAGATTAGGTGAAAATAAAAAAAAAAACAATTGTAGGTAGATACTAAAATAAATTATGTTGCTTTATAAAATTATTTATAACATTTTACTAATATTTCCCTAACAACTAAACAAGGTTAAGTAAAACAAAGTTACCTGTACCGCAACATTTGACTGTGACGCAACATTTTTGCAGAGCGGGGTCAGGGAGTTCATTTGAACTGCGCGATCGCGGGACTTCCTAAGCGGGGAGAGAGGTAACGCTAAATGCCTACTGCGCTCGAATATCTTGGCCTTATGCCTGATTTGTTACAAAATAAACTTTTGTGCAAAATTTCTTGCTTCTAGACCCAGCGGTTTAGGCTGTGAATTGTCTGTCAGTGAATATAAGAATTTTATTATATCAAGTAGGTAGACAAGCCGTGTGCCCGATGCTACTTCCCTTCGACGTAAATGGTGAATTTCCATACAAACTTTCATCCCCTAATTAGTGGCTGAATTTTCAAAAATCCTAATTTTTTTTTTTCTTTATTTAGTAGGTAATATACCTAGGCTAAAAATGGTCTTACTGTTTTCCTTACACTGTAACCATATTCTTTTGTTTTTGATGTTTGCCACCGCTCATGAAGATCCGTAAATATTGACAGCTACATATATAAGTACAATTGCCGTATTTTATTGCCAAGTGACGTACCTATAAATTATCGAATTTATTATTTTAGTACATCAAAATTAATTTAGTATATTTTTTAACCATCCCCGGACATGTCGGATTGCCGTCCCATCGAACTATTTACCAAAACAAAAGTGGCTTTAATGCAAGTATCAATAAATATATTTAAAGTTACAAACCAACAAAGATATGTTACGTCATCGACGAACTTGCTTTGGAACATGGGCACCGAGTGATACGGTTACCATCTAACTAGGCTACGTTCACACGGCGCTATTTTTTAAGTGTATAGAATACGATATTTTATCGTAAACTGTGACTTTTTGTAGGTAATCAAAGCTGAAAGCAAAGAGGCTGAAAGTCTGTTCACACAGAGTCAAAACGATACGAGAAAATATTCTTGTTAGCTACAGCTTCGCTATTTGAGAAATATCATTACGATTTTAATCGTGTTCATGCATTAGGTCATGTCAGTACCTAGCTGTTGTTTGAAACAGCTATTGGAATGAAATTCTCTAGCAGAAAATCGTCATGTAACGAAAAAGCGTTTAAATGCCCCCTCCATGCGACTTTCTCTCTGTCTCTTTCTATTATATCTTAAAAGAAACAAAGAGAGAGAGGACGAAAACGATGATAGAGGAGGACGGAGGAGGAAAATTTTCGAATTTTTCGTCATGGCTGTCGTTTTCATGGTTTTCGAGGGAGCCAAAGCCGGTAGTGAAGTCAAAATGAAAATTCAAGATAGCGGCTGTGATGTGTTTGTGTTTTAAATCATACGAGAGAACTTCATTCCTGAGTCCTGACGGTGGTCCCCGACCGCACATTTTTATTTTTTTTCTAATTTTCATTGTTGTTGCCAGAGTGAAAGTTGACTATAATGGTATCCAACCGACAACCGAACACATTGTATTATACAGGGTGTTTGGTGCATCGTGTGCCAAATTGAAATGGTCGACTGGGGGGTTCATGTGCTATCTTTTCAGACCCCTAAACAGTCCTCATGCCCTGTGGATTTTAATTTCTTCGACTTTTTATTCTTTTATCAAAAAAACACCCAAATTTGACATTCAAATACAAATAAAAAAAAAGTAGGTATAAATCGTAGACTCTAAATTTTAATTTTATTTAGAAACAATAGTGACATTAGCCATTTAGTTTTTTTATAATTTACTCGCAGTTTCGGAATTAAATTAAAGCTGTCCATGTTACAGCTATTTACATGGCTATAAAAAAAAAAAAAAACAAAAGCGACCGGGATCTTCCAACTTCCTCAAAAATTCTCTAGTCTATCCTCTTGCTAGTGATGTACCACATGCCATAAAAATCTTTTTACAACTTTGTGAATTCGCTAGAATTGTGAAACGAGTCATAAAATACAAAATTCCAAATTATGATTTAAAAAAATATTTTTGCTTAAATGATACCTGAAAAACTTATTAAATTTGTTATCTCACTCTAGCCTAGGTCTTGATGCGTTTTTTATACATAGTTACATGATGAACTTTTTGACTAGGTACTGAAATTTGTAAATGCAACAAATATTTAGAGATCTAATAATTTTGCAATGTATTCTAATTAATGTTGACATGCATGTAAATTAAAATAATATAATTATGTACCTACATTTTATTGTACGCCCTAAGGGTAGGACATAGCTGTTCGCAAAATATTTAACCAACACCTGTATTATGCACAATTACCTATGATCCACATATGTCTCTTATCTCTCTTAGGGGGGGGGGGGGGATCAGAAATAAAAAAATGCATTTTTAATATTTTTTTACATATTCTGCTCAAATTGTTGGCCTCTATTGCAAATGCAGGCCCGACATCTACTTCATATTTCCACAGTTGTTGTACGTACGTACGTTGACACTGCCAGTCTCGCGTATGCGTCAGTAGGTATATCTTGGAAGACTCTGCGGCCAGGTAATCGTCTACCTGTCGTCCTAAAGTCGTTGTCCCTAAAGTCGTTGCGCTGCACGAGCGACACCATGGACGGCTCCATAAGCCATCATGATGTCAGCATATTCTTCGTTAGAGAACGTCGCCATTGCAACAACAAAAAAGTCAACAAAGTTTAACAATAACACCAAAAGTTAAAACGTAAAAATAACAACAAAACTCAACAAAACAAAGTAACAAAATAAAAAAGTCGCGGAGTACGGTGACCACACGACAGGTAGTAGAGGCAGTGATGTCTCGACTAAAATAATGACAGATTGACGGCGTCGGCGGCAGTTCGTCGTTCATTTAAACTAGTTTACGCTATGCAAGAAAGAGATAGAAGATAGATTTTACTTCGCGAGAGTGAGAAAACAAATTTTATCTGTTTCTCGAGTAACAATAACGCAAAAAGACTTTTTTCTTTAGAATTTAGTATTTTGTGACTCGATTCACAATTCTAGCAAATTCACAAAGTTGTAAAAAGATTTTTATGGCATGTGGCACATCACTAGCAAGAGGATAGACTAAAGAATTTTTGTGGGAGTTGGAAGATCCCGGTCGCTTATGGTTTTTTTTTTTATAGCCATGTAAATAGCTGTAACATGGACAGCTTTAATTCAAGTTCGAAACTATGCGAGTAAATTAAAAAAAAAAACTAGATGGCTAATGTCACTAATTTTGAATTTAAAAGTACTGTAATACAATACACATCTAAATAAAATTAAAATTCACAGTCTACGACTTACACTTTTTTTTATTTGTATTTGAATGTAAAATTTGGGATTTTTTTTAATAAAAGAATAAAAAGTCGAAGAAATTAAAATCCACAGGGCATGAGGACTGTTTATTTTTTTTATTTCACATCCAATGTGTTCTTCTTTTATTTGAATTTTTTGAACAACTACTACAGGGAGAGCGAATTTTCAAAAATTTTGACACAGGTCCAACCTCGATGGCGTCCCGCAGGACTCTGAGCGCGAGCGGAATTTTGAGTTTATTTTTAAAAAATCGATTAAACTCAAAAATCCAACCGTTAAATTCCCTCTGAAATACGATTACCTCATGGTACATGCAATTGTCATATAATTTTATGCTGTAATTAGGAAATGAAACGGAAAATGGTTTTGAAATCGACCATGTTTCGGAATTTTTTTTTCATCGAGGAAATTACAAATCGTGTTTTGAACCGTTAATTTCCCTAAAGCAAGGATGTAAGTATCTATGGCATATATTTTTTTCAGGACCTTAATACACTAATTTGACCGTTTAAAATTTATTCTAAAACAGGAAAATTTGGATAACCCCCCGATAAGATACTTACCTCATAATATCCAAGCCCCCCCCCCCCCCCCCCCCCGCTGCTGCCGCTTCCCCGCCGCTGTAGGGCTGCTTCACATTATTGTTTCTGTATTTCCTCGCAACTTACTACTGTTGCAACAATTTCGGAAATATTTTATTGTTGTGGTCATCTTACATTACAACAGCAGGTGGCAGGTAAATAATAACAGCTTGTAAGAGATAATTAAATGTTGTTTATTTTACATTCGTCGTTACAGTCCGCAATGCGGACCGCAGTACCGCACGCCGGCGCAGCACGCCGGCGCAGCGCGGCCCGGCTGCTGCGCCTGCTTACAAAACCTTTCTGTTTGGTTACATTACTACTTGTTTAAAGGTTACATTGGAATTACGTAAACTCTAGCTTAACTTAACATTCACTAACACTATCCAGTACGTCGCCACTCTCTTCCAATAAATCAATACAAAATGGCTAAACAATGTAATCCTAAGTGGTGCTGGATAACGAGCGGTGCTGCGAGCTAGCACCATCGACTCGACAGCGAGCGGTGCTGCGAGCTAGCACCATCGACTCGACACAACTTTGAGCAGCGGTACAACATAAACACTAGAATATTTTCACAAGTTGTTTCCAAAAGGAAGTCCTCTACAGTAAAGTGAGCAGGAAAGGTTCAGGTTTACAATAATGCTCCCAGTAGTTTGACACATCCGTGGGTAGACAGCGCAACACGCGGCCGGTCGGCGCGACGCTGTAGCAATCACACGTTTTGCTCATAACCCGATTTGCCTAAAACTTCAGCAGTCCATGAAGTTGATCCTATCCTAACGTGACGGCGTGACGCTATAACGTCGCGAGAACAGCCCGTGACACTCCAACATTGAGAATCTATGAGATGTGCAGCTATCACTGCAGGAAGGCGGCGCAGAGATCAATCGATCGACACAGCGGTGAGCGGGCGGCGCGCCAGGCGGACCCTGGATAGTATTGCAGATCCATTTGATTTGCGACCTCGAGCAAATATTATTAAAATATTGAATACCTACGACTAATTGACTACACGTATACTGAGTGATCGGCGACGCCGTCACCGCTGCGTCACTCCGAAGTGTAGCATCCGCCGCGCGGAGGCACACAGTGTCGCCGTGTGTCGCACGGTGGCACTGCGCGCCACTCGGCGCCAGCGCGGCGGCTGGGAGCGCTCCGGTACAACCGCCGACAACACATTTGGTGTCACACACACTCGCACATACAATACGGCACTTACTAACGATATGACACATTGAGTTTAAACAAATTAATCAACTATTTGAACATCTCGCACTCCGAGCTTACATATCAATTGTAAATGTCGAATAATTACTAAATTATACTAAATAGGATAATATTATAATGCTAGCACTACGTTACGAACAACATGTATAATGCCGGGCAGTTTTATAAAATGCCCGAACTTAGAAGTAAGGATAGAAAATTACTGTTCGTAAATATGAACTAGCACAAAATTATATAAAATAATTAAAAACGTGACTTACCTACATATGTAAATATTTGAATTTTCTATAAAAAGTTAAGCGTACATTGGTCAGTGTAAACGTTCCATTAGAGTATTGACTTGAACAGTGATGTAAGGGAACGTGAACACTGGCCGGCTCCACGCTACGTTACAACTAAGTCACACTAGTTTGGCATGTCGTGGACGCACGTGACGCGCGTGACACACGTGACGCCCAGTGTCGCTCACACGGTACAAGTGTACAACTCAGTAATACTTTACGATATCAATTTAAATATAAATGCATTACAATCTCGTGGCGTGATGTATACGTGTGAACGAGTGAACTTAGCGCTACGCTCGCTCGGTGCTCGCGACACAGACACAAACTGT
The DNA here is from genome assembly GCA_946251885.1 of Cosmia pyralina. Lineage (NCBI taxonomy): Eukaryota > Metazoa > Arthropoda > Insecta > Lepidoptera > Noctuidae > Cosmia > Cosmia pyralina. The sequence continues at coordinate 793,709 of OX276350.1, read as the reverse complement.
TGCTGTCACTCACTCTGTGCGCTCTGTGTGTCTGTGTCGCCAGGAGCGCTACGCTCGCTCGGTGCTCGCGACACAGACACAAACTGTTGCTGTCACTCACTCTGTGCGCTCTGTGTGTCTGTGTCGCCAGGAGCGCTACGCTCGCTCGGTGCTCGCGACACAGACACAAACTGTTGCTGTCACTCACTCTGTGCACTCTGTGTCTGTGTCGCCAGGAGCGCTACGCTCGCTCGGTGCTCGCGACACAGACACAAACTGTAGCTGTCACTCACTCTGTGCACTCTGTCTGTGTCGCCAGGAGCGCTACGCTCGCTCGGTGCTCGCGACACAGACACAAACTGTTGCTGTCACTCACTCTGTGCACTCTGTGTGTCTGTGTCACCAGGAGCGCTACGCTCGCTCGGTGCTCGCGACACAGACACAAACTGTTGCTGTCACTCACTCTGTGCGCTCTGTGTGTCTGTGTCGCCAGGAGCGCTACGCTCGCTCGGTGCTCGCGACACAGACACAAACTGTTGCTGTCACTCACTCTGTGCACTCTGTGTGTCTGTGTCGCCAGGAGCGCTACGCTCGCTCGGTGCTCGCGACACAGACACAAACTGTTGCTGTCACTCACTCTGTGCGCTCTGTGTGTCTGTGTCGCCAGGAGCGCTACGCTCGCTCGGTGCTCGCGACACAGACACAAACTGTTGCTGTCACTCACTCTGTGCACTCTGTGTGTCTGTGTCGCCAGGAGCGCTACGCTCGCTCGGTGCTCGCGACACAGACACAAACTGTTGCTGTCACTCACTCTGTGCGCTCTGTGTGTCTGTGTCGCCAGGAGCGCTACGCTCGCTCGGTGTTCGCGATACAGACACAAACTGTTGCTGTCACTCACTCTGTGCGCTCTGTGTGTCTGTGTCGCCAGGAGCGCTACGCTCGCTCAGTGCTCGCGACACAGACACAAACTGTTGCTGTCACTCACTCTGTGCGCTCTGTGTGTCTGTGTCGCCAGGAGCGCTACGCTCGCTCGGTGCTCGCGACACAGACACAAACTGTAGCTGTCACTCACTCTGTGCACTCTGTGTGCCTGTGTCGCCAGGAGCGCTACGCTCGCTCGGTGTTCGCGACACAGACACAAACTGTAGCAGTCACTCACTCTGTGCACTCTGTGTGTCTGTGTCGCCAGGAGCGCTACGCTCGCTCGGTGTTCGCGACACAGACACAAACTGTAGCAGTCACTCACTCTGTGCACTCTGTGTGTCTGTGTCGCCAGGAGCGCTACGCTCGCTCGGTGTTCGCGACACAGACACAAACTGTAGCAGTCACTCACTCTGTGCACTCTGTGTGTCTGTGTCGCCAGGAGCGCTACGCTCGCTCGGTGTTCGCGACACAGACACATACAGTTGCTGTCACTCACTCTATGCACTTTGTGTGTCTGTGTCGCCAGGAACTATTCTCTGTCGCTTTTTCACACGAACTTTGTCTTGTCACATACAATCACTTGTAGTAGGTACAGTAAGTGAATGAAAAAACGAGAGACATAACTTATCTACATAATATTATAATATATAAATTCTAATTTAAAACTGAATCTCTTAGATTTCAAACTCATTTTGTGCGGTCGTGGTGATCCGCGTGTAACAACACATATAAAGTAATATAATTGTGTAAATCATTTAAAGCCAACACGACCCTGAGATCGCTATCAACGAATTCTATAATAATCTTGAGCCGACGTTGTTTGGTAGTGAGGAGTGCGCGGGTAGATACAAGACGGACTGCGTCAAACTAGCAACGTGCATAATATAATAACGTGCCAAGTTGGCGTCCGCTGCACTCCTGTCGACACTGCACACTGCAGCATGTAGCAGTCACTGTTGTCAGACTCGCACGCCGCGCGTAAATACTTATATCATTGAAATAGTACACTAACACTTACAATAGTACGAACTAGAACTAGGCGTATTACTAGAGTTGTTCATCACAAGTAGTTGGCAGCTCACTCGGCCTCCACTGCCGACCTGCCACTCGTCTAAAGACACGTTGACGAGCTCCTACTCTACGTACTACTGAAGAGATGCAGATGGCGCCCCGTCGTTGTGTTGTGTACACTCAAACAGGTCCGTGTACAGCCACCTTGCAACTACTTAGAACAGTGATTGTGTTGTGATCAAGTCTTTTACATCACTATTAAGAGTCTTAAGCTAAACAAAAAAGTTAAAATGAATATTGGCAGTGTTGTGGAAACATGAACAATGTTTGTATACTGAACTGTTTGGCAGACTGCGCACGTGACAGACTCACAATACAGAACATTCTCGACGCGTGTTGTTTAAACATTTGTTCAAACGCGAGTTCGCACCTAAGTAAATACTATAAAATGGATAATCTGGCATTTAGAATATACTATTAGATTTCAATATGTAGGATTGCCCTACGACTGTATTTATACCTGCGCCAGAGCGCAGGACCAACACTGTTGTTCGCAGCATTAACCTACGCGCAACTATGATGCGCTCATCATTTATTGTACAAGGGTGTCGAGATCAAGCAAACTATTATTATTATCAGATCTACGAGGTGCTCAGCCAGCAGCAGCACGGCACCGCCAGCGCTGCAAGTGATGCCTACGCACGGTCGCGCGTGACGTGTGGCCCTCAGTACTTGAGCAGGTGTTCGTCGAGCTCCGTGAGCGCCAGCTTACTGTCTGTCACTGTAACACCAGAGAGCACAATGTTAGTACTGAAGCCGAACCGAGCTTTACACCACGCCGTGATTATTGAACACAAACACATGTATGCAACACAATAGGTGCAAGTGAGTTTGTCTCTAAACATACAGGTTTTACAGTTTGTCTTCTCTTTCCTCCTAATTATTCTATGTCGCATAACATAATTATGTCAAAACCAGACAAATGCAGCACAATTTTGTCTTTCTCTAACAGCAAAATTGTACGCCGCGCGCCGCGCCGCGCCATGGCCCCTGCGAGTAGCGACATCTACACGGAGACAAGCTCACGTGACGTGGACACTATCACACACAATACCTAGCACCAACTCGGCCAGTTTCGACCCGTCTTCCTTCTGAGGTTTAACTCGGCATTTAGAGAGCAGACAGTGTCTATACGAGTGAGAAAATGTATGTAAGTACGAGGAGCACTAGCTTGAGGAACGTAAAATAGGACATTTTGTCTAGTGGGGCATTGACTTCGATCTAGTGTCGCATTATTACAGCCTAAGGGTTGGTGACATCTGGCGAGCCGCAGCGTACCCAAACAAATATCAACATTAGTTCGAGAGCGCATCAAAGCAGACAGGTTTCAGGAGGTTGATACGTGTTTGGCAGTAAATTGTGCGCCTCGCCAGGCGCGCCCTAGCTAAGGATACCACGCATGGTGTACGTCGCAATGAAATACAAGTGTGGTGAGTGTGAGGCGGCAGCTGGCAGCTCGGCGCCAGCACTCGCGGCACCTAGCGGCGCAGTAGGGTGTGCAGCGCTTGCCGGTGAGCTCGATCGACTGCTCACGAGCACTAGTACTCTCTACGGCTCACTTGCAAACGACTAAACCGGGCCGCACTGGGTGATACTGATGCGGATGCTCGCTGCGATCCGACAACACACGCACACACAGCATGGCTTCCTGGATGTTATCGAGCGCAAGTCGTATAGAACCCTGTCCCAGTATGCTTCTGCGGAGTGATTGCGTGATGGTTTTGGTGCGATACTCACTGTGGTCCGGGATAGTAGTAGGGTGGGGGTCGCTCGTACTCAGTAGAGCCGAGGTAGCGGGGGGGTCCTTCTTCCCAGTGCCTGCAACAGACGGAACCGTCACCACGTGCTCACCGGTGTACCGCTAGTGATTCACACTTAACCGCTCTGAGTGAACACTCAGGGGATCTCATACACGGTGAACAAATTTTTTTTAGAGCAGACAGGTACGGTCCACCGTACGTAACTAGTAACACTTGCAAATAAAACCCAAGCTAAAAAGACGCATCAAAATCAAATATTGTTACCGTGGACGTGCGGTTGACTGTACCTACTTATTCATTCTACACATACATAAGTTAAACTTTATGAAGCGGTTTCGTTCGCAGGCTAAGGTATACTAGACGGGGAACATCAAGTCACAATAAAATACCTATCGATGAGCGGTCGTCGGAAATGGATAACGGAATAGTAGGCTCACCACTCAGCAGGTAACTGCTGTTCAGGCTTGAGTATGACATGCTGGAGCTGCTGCATTGCACGCGGCATTCACTGCACTGATAGTGTCCACACCAGACTCACTCCTCTTCGTACTTTAGCGGTGATAAAACGGTTTATTACACTTTGTTTAATTGTCTTCCTAAATGTAGACAATTAGTGTCATCGCGTTCAGCTAATTCTGAATGCGATTACAATTATCAATATTAATTACTTCGTCATTTAGGACGACTAAATTAAGCAAAGTGGAATAAACTCTTATACAAAATAGCTTGACGATGAAGTGACTTGATTATAAAGAATCAACGATACAAATGTTTGCTGGCGCCACTGTACAAGGCGCGAATCTATCCAAAACTTGTTTCTCGCGCGATCATTGGGATCATGGTAGGAAATAACGGGAAGGATATAAGGAACTGACGAAGCTCATCGAGATTAACATTAATAGTACCTGGTCGGCTCGGGTGACAATAGAGAAAACTATTTTTTTTTTTAATTTTCCCAGATATGAGACCTAGCTAAATCGTTTTGTCGCCCCCGTAAACCCCTTTATTGCAAGTTTTCGAGAACGTTATTACAAATGTATAGGTATTTATAAATATATAAATATTGCTCATATCTCCTTCGCCCTTACGTAACAAAGGATAGGCACCCGCTCACCTCTGCAGCTTCGGCCGCTTCGGCTCGCACGGGTACCTAAGCATTGTTACAGCGGGCGGGGGCTGCTCTCCCTCCGCGCCTTCGGTTTTTATAAATACTCCAGGGGTAGCAGTCAAAAGACTACGTGGAGTCGGGGTGCCCCGATTCGGTTTTGGAACAGATTCAACCTATTTTAACTATGAAGTGGGTACACTAACTTCTTCGGAGCAGGATTTTTAGGTAAAAACAAAAACAAATAAAACAAACAAATGACACTAACACATGACCACAGAACACATCACATGACTCAGTTTTTAGGGTTCCGTACCTCAAAAGGAAAAAACGGAACCCTTATAGGATCACTCGTGTGTCTGTCTGTCAATCTGTCTGACTGTCTGTCCGTCTGTCACAGCCAATTTGCTCCGAATTTAATGGACCGATTAAGTTTAAATTTGGTACAAATATGAATTTCTATGACCCAAACACGGACAGGTAAAGTAAATAAATGAATTTTGAATATGGGGGTCACTTTTGGGGGGCAAATAAGAAAATTTAAAAAAAAAGTTTTGCAAACTATACCGTGTTACATATCAAATGAAAGAACTTACTATGAGGGTCTCAAATATATTTTTTTATAATTTTAAAATAAATTGTTTTAAAGTTATTTAAGAAAATAGACGAAAATTGACCAATCCCCCCCTTATCTCCGAAACTACTGAGCCTAAAACTTTGAAAAAAATACAGAAAATAGATCTTTATATGTAGATTACAGGAAAACCTATAAGAAGTCTGTGGTCTTAAAATAACATGGTAAATCTCTCAATATTGTGAGTACAAACTTACATTTACAGTTGGAATGTATGGGAGAACATGTTTTTCAACTACAATGTAATGTTTGTTCTTAAGATAAATTCATCCCAACTACGGAACTCTTCATTGTGCGTGGTCCGACACGGTCTTGGCCGGTTTTTTTTACGTGTCGTTTCATCGATTTTGCACGACATTTTACACCACAGACAATATACTGGTACAGATTTGGTTGCCAATCACCCATTCAAATTCAAATTTTATTTAATAATAATCAGGTTGTACAAGAACAGATTGGACGGGGACCCGCAAACTTTACATATGCCTGTATCTTGGGGGTCGGGATTTTAACGTTTCGTTTCACTATTTATCTGATTTGAGGTTAGAAACAAGTTTTATTAAATCTCGAAAACTTTGCATTACCTTGTAATAAGAGTGGTAGTGTTATAATCAGGGACCCAACCTCTACCAGCTTTCATCCCTTTTACCCCCTCCTCCTGCCAAGCGATACTAGATCCGACCCCATTTTTATCCCAAGGCAAGATTCCGCATTCGTGGCGCTCAAGTTACTTATGTCCTATCTACAAGAACAAAGGTCCCTCAGTGCAACAATTACAGGGCATAAAGCTTACATCGCACACCCTGAAATTGTGGGAGAGAGTTGTTGGTGAGCGACTAACAAAGCCGACCAGCATAAACGAAAATCAATTTGGTCAACAGAAGCCATACAGACAATCCGAATTCTAATGGAAAACTGCCGCATCAATAAGAAAACCTCTACATGGTATTTGTCGACCTGGAGAAGGCATTTGATAGGGTCCCAAGGAGTTAGCTAGTTAGGCTCTGTGCGCTCAAATGTACCTGAACCATACATCACCATCGTTCAAGGTATGTGTTTGGACGCTAAGACCCAGATTAAAAGCCCTGCAGGTATCAGTGAGTCATTCCAGGTCGGCGTGGGCATCCACCAAGGATCTGCATACAGTCCCTTGATCTTCAATCTTACCATGGATTACGTCACCAAAAGTTTACAATGCAAAATACCATGGTGCATGTTATACGCGGGCGACATTATCCTCATCGCGAAGAGTGCAATGCATCTGCAGGAGATGTTCAGCAAATGGGTGAATGAGCTCGAACGGCACGGCCTACAGGTCAGTCGCTCAAAAATGGAGTACATGGAATGTGACGTCGGTGGTGATGAAGAGACATGGTGCAACATTAACATTGCTAATACTACGCTACCCCGAGTCACCCACTGTACCTTGGCTCTGTACTTACGATCGATGCCCGCGTCGACGCAGATGTTAGCCATAGAGTCTACATGCCGCATGGCTGAAATGGCTATCCGACCCACAATGTTGTATGGAGCGGAGTGCCAAACAACAGCAAAAAAGCGGAAGAGGAAGACCTCCCGCTACATGGCGGTCCAGTATCGAGACGGAGATGAAACGGCTGGGAAGAGGAAGACCTCCCGCTACATGGCGGTCCAGTATCGAGAGGGAGATGAAACGCCTGGGAAGAGGAACATCTCCCGCTACCTAGTGGTGAGAGGGAGATGAAACGGCTGGGAAGAGGAAGACCTCCCGCTACCTAGTGGTCCAGTATCGAAAGGGAGATGAAACGGCTGGGAAGAGGAACATCTCCCGCTACCTAGTGGTGAGAGGGAGATGAAACGGCTGGGAAGAGGAAGACCTCCCGCTACATGGCGGTCCAGTATCGAGAGGGAGATGAAACGGCTGGGAAGAGGAAGACCTCCCGCTACATGGCGGTCCAGTATCGAGAGGGAGATGAAACGGCTGGGAAGAGGAAGACCTCCCGCTACATGGCGGTCCAGTATCGAGAGGGAGATGAAACGGCTGGGAAGAGGAAGACCTCCCGCTACATGGCGGTCCAGTATCGAGAGGGAGATGAAACGGCTGGGAAGAGGAAGACCTCCCGCTACATGGCGGTCCAGTATCGAGAGGGAGATGAAACGGCTGGGAAGAGGAACATCTCCCGCTACCTAGTGGTGAGAGGGAGATGAAACGGCTGGGAAGAGGAAGACCTCCCGCTACATGGCGGTCCAGTATCGAGAGGGAGATGAAAGCGCAGAACCTTAGTCCAATGACAACCCAGGACAGTGTCGTGGCTCCGCTGTAGTAAGTAGACCTGACCCCAGATAGAACTGGGAATAAGAGAAGAAGATAACGCGGGGCTATTCTATTGGGACGATGTAATAAACCGACGGCTTTGTTTGTTAAACACTGATTTATTGAAATATATTTTTACATATTATTTGTAATACTCGTAATAGGCACAAATGCTGTGTGTGCAGAAGTACGGCGCGGGTAGAGTAATGTACGGTTCCGTACAAAAGTAATCTTCGTATCTCGCATATTATGCATTTCAAATAACTTCATGCAGAATCTAACTTTATTATTGCTAAGTTTAATAGACTAAGGGCTGATTGTTCAATAGGTTGATAACTTTTACCTGAAGAATAAATATGACAGTTTGACATATTTTCCATACGAAAGCTGTCAAACCGCCATATTTATTCCTCCGAATAAAATTATCTGACTAGTGAACAATCAGCCCTAAAATCTACTTTCAAATTTATTATTCTAAAGCAGGAAAAAAAGCGTACAAAACGTTCCTGTTGAATTTGTTCAATTCGTAGGTAGTGAGAACATTCAATCTGCCTGCCTTTTCCCAACTATGTTGGGGTCGGCTTCCAGTCTAACCGGATGCAGCTGAATAGCAGTATTTTATATGGAGCGACTGCCTATCTGACCTCCAGTGACTGGGTAATACGATACCCCTTGGTAAGACTGGTGGTCAGACTTTCGAGCTTCTGACGACCCGTAACGACTGTCAAAGTTCCACGAATGACAGCTGGGACCAACGGCTTAACGTACTTTCCGAGGCACGGAGGACTCTCGGTCTGTACAGATGGTCACCCATCCACGGACCAATCCCGGCAAGCGTAGCTTAAGCTGATGGATCGACCCGTACGGCTGTTGTTACTTAGCCACGAGCTCCTCAACCTAAGGCCCTTACATCTTGATATTTATGATCTAAGCTGACCCAAACAGACGGTGTACGTAATCCCTGCACTTGACAGAAAAGCGGTTGGTGTTCATTTATCTACCAAGTACGGAACTCGATAGGAATCAGTGAGGTCAGAATTATTTGATTTGAAACGACTCGTATAAGTCAAATATCTATTTTACTAACAAATGCAGGAATTTTGATGTAGATTTGACTAGCATAGAATAAGCTCGTGTTGTTTCCAAAACCATTCAAATCCAGCCAATCATATTGCTCTGATGAAACTGTTTGTTGATGAAACAAACGTCATGAGTGCGTGCACAGAACGTGCTGCGGCTGCTGCAAGCGTGCGCACTGCCCGGGGCACAGAGTTACTGTACAGAACTTACAGGTACGGCCGGATGTTCGCTAACGTTAACTAGATCGCGGTATCATACCTTAGACAGTGAAATATATCGATAAATAAAATAAATAAATTATATTTCAATGTCATATTTATAAAGCTGTCGATGAAACAAGGTTCTCATTGTAGGGATATCCTAACTAATATTATAAATGCAAAAGTGAGTTTGTTACGCTTTCACGCTAAAACGGCTGAACGAATTTGGATGAAATTTGGCACATGCGTAGACCATGACCTGAATTAGAACATAGAATACTTTTTATCCCGGTAGTACGTCCCCGTGCGTTAATTTCCGACTTTCACGCGGACAAAGCCGCGGGCAAAAAGCTAGATATTAATAATTACACAAATCATCGATGCCAATTGTAAACCTGGTGCAAGTTTATAGTCACCTTTGCCAAGCTCCACCAGACAGAACGGGTACAGCTCACGGCCAGCCAAACACATTCAGTTGTAAGTCAGCGGAGGGAAGGCGATAAGAAGTGGTGGTACTTACTTTGGCGCCATATCATTATATCTGCGCGCGTGGTATGCGTCGACAGGCGGCGCCACGGAGGAGTCGCGCGCCGCGCCCCCTGCGCCGTCGCCCCCAGGGGCCCCCGCGCGCGCGCTGCGCCCGCGCCCCGCGCTCGTCTGGCGCGAGGAGTCGCGCGAGGAGCGCGCGGCGCGCTTCTCTGCCTTGTAGGCGCTACAACACGCAACACGATCAGTATGTGCTAACTGAGGCCCGACATTAATAATGTATCTCAATCCTAATCCTGATCCCGATCTTTGTCTGTAACCGGTCGACGGCCCAGTTTAGGGGATTGAGATACATTATTAATTTTGAGCTTAAACAGGTCGGTGCGGCACGCGGCAGGACGGCTAGAGCCTTCTGTGCGATCTTGGTGACGGAGCAGCGGCGGCACGCGCTGCTATAGCGCGTGCCGCATTGCAAAGACATTCTTAGCGACATTATTGAAAAAAATTGTCACAGTGAATTCTTAAGGAAGTTAACAATTTTATTAAAAGAAGTGTGCAGATAAAGTTCCACTTGCGATATATTTATTAACTTTAACTTTAATGATGGATGCTACATGCTAATTAAGTATCTGAATCAATTAATTGAAGAAAATCAAACAAAAGTTTTATTAATAGGTACACGATAACAAAATAATTATAGTTAAATTGACCACACAAGCGAAGCACGGACAGGCATTCATGCAACAATTAACAGATAAGGCCACATTTTTTCCATTTAGTCATCAAATATCTAGGAACAGCCAAACAGGTAATGTTAAGATGCAAATCATTAGTAATCACACAAGTTATCATAGAAATTAATGAGCATTCAAACGTACCAAAAATTTACTGAATCTAGTTTACGCAAGATTCATCAAAACGAAGCTTTCAGTTTTATTGTACGCACGACGACACATCTCACTGTACGCACACACTGCAGGATCCGCTTACATTGTACGCAGACACTGCAGGATCCGCTTACATTGTACGCAGACACACTGCAGGACCCGCTTACATCGTACGCAGACACACTGCAGGATCCGCTTACATTGTACGCAGACCCATTGCAGGATCCGCTTACATTGTACGCAGACACACTGCAGGATCCGCTTACATTGTAGGCAGACCCATTGCAGGATCCGCTTACATTGTACGCAGACACACTGCAGGATCCGCTTACATTGTACGCAGACACACTGCAGGATCCGCTTACATTGTAGGCAGACCCATTGCAGGATCCGCTTACATTGTACGCAGACACACTGCAGGACCAGCTTACATTGTACGCAGACGTCGTGTGTACAGCTGTTAGGATCATTTGTTTAAACTGGTGACCACTGTTTGGTCTAGGGAGCATTCTGTTCAGCTAACGACTACTGACACATTCACTATTGCGATCTTGTTCCAAACACTAGAGACAACACACTATACATTACACATCTAACAGGGCTGCATCATTTTCGGTACGTTTATATGCTTTTATAAAAGAAGGTTGAAACCAGCAAAACAACGTGAAAATAGCGGCGTAACATAATGAAACATCAAACGTTTCATATTATTACTGCGCTAGTTCAAAAGAGCAAGAATTAGGTTAGACCCAACCGTGGAAGTAAGAACACGCACATAACTAAGAAGAGACCAAATAAATAAAAGAGTAGCACCAAATATAAAGCGAACTCAGTAAACCGGGTTACAGTGGTGAATGTTACCGCGGAGTGGCGCGCCGGCGCCGGCGCACAGAGCCCGAGTAACCGCACGCGCACTATCAGCTCGCACGAGCTGCACAACTACATAACTTACGTTGCGTCACTATAGTGAGTAGTGACGCACTTTGTTTTACGACACTCTTAACCTAAAAATTGTTACCTTACAGTGTAGGTATACATGTAAAAACCTGGATATGTTGCTACAGGACTACAACCTTACGCGTACCATTCATACCTATATTAAATTATAAATAAGTTTATATATTTATCGTGACGCGAGTATTCTGTAACAGCTGGAGCTGGTTCCGGCGGCACGACGAGCGACGCTGACGTCACATCAGAGCTCGTTTTGTTTTATAACAGGAACAGTAGTCAATGCCATGACAGGGCTGTGTCCTGTGGCCGAAAACGTCTAAAATGTCATAATCGGTATCCGATAGGAATTAGATCTCCATCCCGAATGCTGGACTACTGTGGGTGCAGCAGCACGCAGTGCTCGCGTGCCGCAGTCAGCGCCGCGCCGGTTCCTGGGTACATATTATGTACAAACTGTTCCTTAACTATGTGATCAATTCACTGCAGTGCGCACGTTCCGATTACGTCATATTATTATTTTGATTGATAAATCTCGATATACGGGTCCTGTTCCAATATCAATATTATATAAGTAATACAGGTGAGAAATCTATACCTACATACAATGTTTTGTAGAAATTTACTTAACAAACACTTTAATTCATCAAAATTCAAAATGCATAAAAATGGGAGTAAATATTAGCAAAAATTCAAGGAAATATTCGGTTTTATAATCATTCTTATATAATACTTGCCTTTTTGAAAAGCCTTATAAGTAATTTTAATTTGTTTACTTTGCCTAAACGTTGTATTAATAGTAAGTACAATAAACTCCTAGCTAGTGTGGAGCCACGAGGCGCGGGCACACCACGCCGCGCACCCGCCCAGCGCACCGCGTGGCTCACTTAGCTAAGCGAGTAGCGAGAGAGCGCGCTGCTAACGTACAGTTCGTATCAAAACTAAGTGTCGCGCTCACCTCGGACTGCGACGCTACAGTACGACCATATATAAAATAGAGATATCATCAATATTACTTGTACCAGCGTTGCAATATAGTATACGGGTTCAAATGTTTAGACAAATATTGGCTGATCTTATTCGGTAAGCGGCCACTTACGAGTGTAATTCGGCGATAAAGCCAAGTTTTCGGTAGCTATGAGCTGCGGGTACATGCAGGTAATGTGTGGTGAAACAATTACTTTCATAATATTTGGATAACATCATGTACCGTGCACGAGTACTGGCAAATATTAAAAATGGATGTAAGAAACCTTCCAAAGCTTCGTACCGATAGATTATTGTCTATTGTTAGTAACGGTACGGTAGCAATCCTCGCAATGTGGCGCCAATGTTTGTCACAAACAGTGGGGCGAGGCAGAAGCGGTTGTACACGTAGCGAATGGACGTTGTCGTTCGAAACGATCAAGCGAAGCCTAGCTACACTGTGTCGTGAGACATAATGTTACACATTATAGTTATGTAGAGATATTAACGATTGATATGAATCAATTAGTAAAATGGACATATTAAACATGTTTTGGCCTAAATCCTACAAGTCCTCAAAATCCATATCAAAATGTACTAAGATACAAATACGGCTGAAAATTGAACAATAAAGCTTTTATAAAAACTGCTAACGACGGAAGACAAATACGTTTTTTTACAACTACTAAAAATTGGTCGAATTTCATGTGTGTTGGCTAAAATCAACCCTGCGGGGCCCTTCAAGCAATCTTGTATACGTTTAAAACAAATGATAATAGTCCGGCTGTAGCGAGCACGCGACTCCATAACTGTATGGAGTACCCGTGTTCTAACAACGTGGGGCTACCGAGCCTGCCCTGCACTGCGGCGCGGCGTCAGCGCTCGCAGCAGACTGTGCTGCGCGAGCGACGCCAGGCAACGTGGCGCCACGACTGTGGGTGTGCAGTCGCAGCACACGATCAGTCATCGCGTGTCAATCTTGCAATTTAAAACTTATATCAATGACATAAGTCACACGAGTCGCGCTCGAGATTTGCGGCGACTAGAAAACTACGCGAATCGTGTATCCTACTGGATTGTATTTTTATTTATTATGGTAGGGAAGTGCGCACGCGCGTGGCCTAGCGTCGCCCGCGCGTGCTGCGCGTGCGGCGCTGCGCGGTTACTCGGACTCGTGGATGCCAGACTCGTTGTCCTCGTCCTTCTGGTCGAGGCGCGTCTTGAGGTCGTCCAGCAGCGCGGCCGGCGGCAGCAGCTGGCACACCACGTCGTCGCCGGCCAGCAGCAGGCGCGTGGCGGCCGCGGGCTCGGGCGGCGCGGAGGGCTGGCTGCGGCCGCGCCACTCCTGTATCTTGCCCTCGATGTCGAGCGTGCTGCGCTTGGAGCCGCTGCGCGCGCGCCACCGCGATGTTAGTGTCCGTGCGCCACACTCGGCGACACATTGCTTACCGGTAGATGAACCGACTAGTTCAATCATAGATAAACTAACTTTGCAACTGGAGTACGAGTTTATCTACCGATAACACGAGGCATTGCAGCCGAGCTCGAGTGTGTGTGATCCTGATCCTGACCGACCGTCGTTAACATAACATGAACATAATGAAATGAACTGAAACAACTGAACAGAACGCTAACAGAGTCTGCAGTGACATGCTCATGCGCGCGCGGCCGTGCGGGGGCAAGCCCCGCCACTTGCGGTACATGCACTTAGCGAACCTGCGCGCACCAACACGACTGGCACAACTAAACTACGCCACAACCAGGTGTTACTCGATCATTCACCGCTATATCGTATTTACAAATAAGGTTGTTACAATAGGCACATATACATACACAGAGTAGAATTAGAACCGAAAATAAAAAGCTGTATTATCATGCATGCGAGCGCACACTGAGCTCGTGCACGCTCGCGCTAGCGTGCGGGCACAGGGCGGCACGGGGCACTTACTTGGCAAGGGGTACGTTATCGCGGTCGGCGTACGCGTCATACAAATACTCGCTGCAACAGACAACAGACATCAGTCAGACGCGCGACTCTTCCACTCACACTAACACTAGCGACACACGACACCACGTCGCTCATGAGGCGACACTCGAGCAAGTAGCTGCCGGCAGCAGCTGCTGTCCGCCGCAGCAAACGGCAGTAGAGCGACACTGCGACCCCTAATAGTTCTAGCGTGAAACTGATGTATTCTAGAATATTACACAATATTGCATAAATTATAACTCATCGGAATTCGATACTTTCAATATTTATTTAGAATACCTATATCTAAGTTAGCACTACTATTAACAGACTTACTTAATACGTACGATTTCTAAATAATATGAAGGATGCGACTGAATGATTCAACAGAAATAATAAAAATAAACGAACCGAAACTAACGAACTAAAGTGACACTGTCTGAGAATGTTGCCCGCCGAGCTGCGCGCTGTGACGTCACGCTCCGGGACACGCCGCTGCAGCGGCGAGCCGCAGCCACCGTCCTCACGATACACTTTGTGCCATTCATCTAAGTGCTCGCAATGTGTAGCAATTGTTGAGCAAACTTCCAGTGCTTGTGTGCAGACCTTTATCCTGTAGTGTCGCCGCTCACCTGCTGCCTACCGACTCGAGAGCCCCTGCCGCACGCCGGGCGAATGGAAGCGGAGCGACACATACACAACACAACTACTATGTTTACAACATTGCAAATAAAAAGTGAACTCTACACGTAGTTAGCGGGTTACATGCAAGCGGTACACGGCAGTAACCCGCGGCTGCGAGCGTGCCTGCGGGGCCGCGCTACCTCGGACAAGGCAACCACACAGACTCCTGCTCAGCCGCACAACAACACGACGAGGAGCAGACTCCGCAGTGTTCATTAGATGTCATTTTGTATAAAAAATCTTATTTACCTTCTACAAGTAGGAATTTTTGATTGCTTTTTGTAGGCGTTTATACTCGTAAGTCTAAGGAACACTGCGATCTCAACGATACTACGGGGAATATCGTGCAAGTCGCTATCGGCCGAAGAGCACACGCCACGGTGTGGGGGTGTGTGTGTGTGTATATGTGTGTGTGTGTTACCGGGCTGGGCGCAGGGTCACCGGGCGGCCGCGCGCGCCGCGCACATCGGCTCATACTCGCTGCCAACAACAACAACAACAGCGCACCATCAGCGCACACTCCACACCACAAGCTAACTCTACCGCTCCCGCTCGCGCTCCCAGCCCCGACTAACTACACTCACGATAACCTCACTATACAATAATCTAATTAGTTTCTTTTTTTTATAAAAATAGAATCTGTTTTGGGGCTTCTCTGAACTGGCCGAGCTCGGTTAGCAAATTAGTTAAAGCGATTCACATTGTCACAGAGCAGTTCCTGATGTTAGCACGACCCGTTACGAGTTCTCCCTCGACGTACACTACGCTGTACGCTGGATGGCGGTGAAGTAAACAAACCAACTTAAAAACATAATAATAAAAACAAACTCTACGTACTTGTACATTTAATTCGTTCTGTCGGAAGGGAAGCCTGCACAAGCAGTGTGTGCCTTGTGTTTATGTGACTTGTTGGTGTCACAGAGCGGGCATGTCATTACATACACAGAGTCACTTGGTAGTGTTCATCACTTTTTGTGTTATTACTGCAATTAGTTGGAGATTTACCACATTAAAATGTACACTCGTAACTCTAGTTTAAAAACGATCATTAAAATTCTGTTAGATAGTAAAAAATAAAATATAACTCGGAAAAAATATCAATATATCTTTAGTACTGGCGGTCGGACAACTAAATTGAAACAAAGTGTAACTTATGTTGTAAAATTTAATTTTGAAACTACAACTTTCTTAGTGGAGCCCAGGACCCCAGGCCCGCCAGACCGCCGCTTATTTTCTGATTAACAAAATGTATGGGATAGAGTAATGTTAGTATGTACTTTGACGTACGTGTACCTGCTAGCTTGGGCCGACGGACAATTTTCAGATACTTCTTGAAGTCTGAGTGACGATTTTTATGTTTGTTTTACAGAATATTGTTAATAATTAACAATCAATACTGTCAGACACTTCCCATCGGCGGTTTTTTCCGTTAGACGCTTTAAAGCTCGCAAAAAATCACGTCATCTTACTTAAGAGTCTGTTTTAATTTTTTTTTTTTTTTTTTCGGCATACTCCGATGAAAATTCGCCAGTGACTTGGATATTTCAACACGATAATGATCCAAAGCAAACAGCGTGAAAGTGTTTCTCAGAGAACAATCGGTGGCAATGTTGGAGGAGCCTGGAGCCCGGATTTAAATCCGATCGAAACTTGTGGCACATCGTGAAGAAAACACTGTCGGATAAACATATCAATAACGTCAACCAACTTTACGACGTATTGTTGATGTTCGGAGACGTATTCCATTGGAAACGAGTGAAACATTGATGGAATCGATGCCACGTCGTTGTAAAGCTGTACCCTACCCCTGTAGAGGCTATCCCAACCTACTAATCGGTTATGAATAAGATACCTATTCGATACTTCCATCCATTTCACGATTTATCTAAATTATTAGAGTTTTGTTTAAGGTTTTAGTGTCGAATTCTTGTGTTTCTAATTAGTTGTCCGACTGCCAGTACTAAAGAGATATTTATAATTATTTTCCGAGTTATATTTTATTTTTTAGTATATAACAGAATGTTAATGATCGTTTTTAAACTAGAGTTACGAGTGTAAAATGTACACCGTGTAATGTGGTCAATTTATGTTTTACCTCCAATTAATTGCAATAATAACATAAAAAGTGATGAACACTACCAAGTGACTCTGTGTTTCTAATGGGCAAGAAAACTGTCAAATTAGTTCCGCGTAGATGGCGCTGAGTGTTTGTTACTTTCATTCAGCTGCCAATGAAGTTCCTTGCTGAAAACTTTTCCGCGAGATGTGCTAAATGATGGTAAGTATGTTTTCTTGTCGCCGATTGGTCTCTTTGCCTTCAAGATGACTTTGACAAGTGACAAACACAAGCGCTCTCTCGCGGCGAAGCTTCCGGGAAACAACCCCATTATACGAGCACCACTGTATGTAATAAGTTTCTTGTTCAACAACAGTTAGCCGGACGCAGCGATAGCTCTTCAGCCGCAGCACACTGATTAGTGGACTACGTTGTGTTGTACAAACCAAATTATTGAACTGTTAAGCTCTGCTTACGAAACAAATAAGAACCACTATTGCTTGGCGATAGAAAAAAAATAAGAAATTAAACCAGTTTGTGTTAATGTCATAATCAAAATTGGATCGTAAAGAACAGTACGAATGGCGTTGGTATATCGTTACATTGATAGCTATACCAGCTCTATAGTAAACAGCATCTTTTAGATTTCACATTAGCAGGAAAATACTCATATTTTATATTAAAAAAAAAGTATATTTCTAATACTAATCCAATGTCAATTATACGAGAAATAAAGTTGGGCAAAGTAAAGGTTCGTTAACACCATCTACTGCGCGAGAGACGCGTCGCGTCGCGCCGGTGCTGCGGATCAGCTGCAGCGGCCGGCACCGGCACGAGGCGAGGGACGTGGGGTGCACAACAAACCCAAACATAACGGACAGACACACCGACAAACTCATACTAAATAATGAAATCAATGTTAACACAGCTCTCAAACAAAACCAACAAACTAAACATTGAAAATTAGTCGAACTCAAAAAGAAACGAAACGAAACAACTGAGAGGTAAGGGAAGCGTCTGCAGCGCGGCGTGACGTCACGCGAGCGGTGCAGGCGACTCCAGAACAACATGACGATGGTCGATGGATGATCTCTTAGTTTTACATATGTCATTGTAATCACAATACAAATGTCAAGCGTCATCGCACGCACTGTCAACATGTAGGTACTACTGCTGCGTGTTCAAAAACAACACTAAACGACAAGATTCATGATTGTAATTACAATGTACATCAGAAACAATAATTTAATTGTACACGGGTGCGGACATCGACTCGCTACTACCACCTACTGTAGGTACCTTGTACCTACATGATTCTAGACACCCCTGCGTTGACATTCTTCATCGATTATTTTAAAAAAAACCGGCCAACTTCGTGTCGGACCACGCACAATGACGGGTTCCGTAGTTAAAAAGAATTTATCTCTAAAAAAAACTTAGCATTGTAGTTGAAAAACATGTTTTCCCAAACATTGATATACGTACATCACGATCAATTCTCAATCTGCACATTTATGTTTGTAATACCAATAAAAAAAAAAGTAAGTGATAAAATTTTTAACTACAAATTAACGATTTTCGGACTTTTCCTTTACTTGTGTAAAACATTGCTTCTTGCCATATTTCATGATTCTAGGTCAACGGTAAGTACAAAGTAAAAGTCTGACACGAAGAGCGGGAAAAGCACGGAGTAGAGAAAGAAGGGGAGAAGTCATTGATGATTTGCCATCCACAAAAAAAAAGGGGGTCCAGAATCATGTACCCAGTCCATAGTAACAGGTTGCGCTTCGGTGTCCTGCACCCTGTGTTATTCATAGTAGCTGCCATATGAATGATTGAAGCTGACAGCACAGGGAGCACGCGGCCGCGGTGGCGCGAGTGAAGCCGGCGCGTCAGCTCCAACCAGTCTGTGGCAGATGCAGTGTAATGCACGGAGCTAACCAACAGGGGACCACATGTTGCTGATGTGTTTAGCTCATCCGTGTACTATTCAAGCTTGATGCGCTTCAGGTGTTATCAAACATTAGATCGTAGACAACTTTTGCTTACTTTGCATAACGTGTGTACTTTGTTATTTTTAGTTTTTAATGTGCGTTTTATTTGTGCAAAATAAACGATTTTTCTTTCTTTCTTTTTCTTTTTTTCTTTTATTCAGTATATTTGTTGGAGTGATTTGTTACTACAGATGTTGTCTATCACTTACACACATTAGAACGATCAAGTTTGAAAGTAACATTCACTTTTATTTATGTAATGAATGGCTCCTTTATACAATGTACAGACGGACGCACTTCACAGTCCATTAATGGGTTTGTTAATAATCTAAGTTTGATACTGTATTATATGTTTAGATAAATACTAGTACTGGTAGTAGAATAGGAAGTGCGGCCATTGCGTGTCATTGTGTGCGGGAGTCACGACGTCTGAACGATCGCTGCACACGAGTGTCGCGCGGCGCGCGCGCAGCCGGTGGCGGTCGCAGCACGTGACCGTGCGCCTGCGCCGCGCGACACTACGAGTACATCGATCGTTGAGACTGCTCCTTTGGGAATTAACACGTTCATTCGTTTAGCAATCGAGTCACGTTTATTAAACGCGACATTTAAAATAACTTTAGTAATAACCGTTTCGGAGGTCAGTGAGAATTTACAAAATTTGAACTCGCGAATTCGAGTGTCAATAGCCGTGGAACAGAGGGTGTGTATGCAGTGCGCGGTACTCACGCGTCCACGCGCGGGCCGGGGTAGGGCTCGGCGCGGCTGTACAGGCGCGCCAGGCGCGGCGCCAGCAGCAGCAGCGGCAGCAGCAGCAGCACACACCAGCACAGCGACATCCAGAAGCCGTTCTGCAACAAACATGAATGCGCGCGTTATGCTTTGTTTAAACTTCCACACGTGAAGCACAGAAAACCCACAGCGACATCATTTTATGTTGATATTGATTTATTGTTATATTCGAAAACGACGCGCTGTGCCAATGAACAAAAGCCATACAGCAAACAGAAGTCATGGTTGGGAACATTACTGTATGACACGGTTGCTGTAAACATACTCGCGGCGCGTCACAAACTATTTTTCGGTTTTTTTCTTTTAATTTTGATATCAATGTTCGTGAAGCATCAACACGCATAAGTTATGGTACTCGCCGAATGAAGAGTGGCCTGTTTGGACACCGTTGTTCGTAAACGACGCGCATGCGCTTGTCTGTGACGTACCACCACTTCATAAAAAAAAAAAAAAAAAAAATCAAAATCATTTATTTGTATAAATAAGGTACAGAAGGTTGGGAATATTTATGAAATTGTTGTTAGGACATAGGATAGTTCTTATCCCGGTTGGACGTTCCCCTGGGATTAGTCCCAACTTCTACGCGGGCGAAGCTGCGGGCAAAAGCTAGTGAATAATAAAACAAACACGTTATGTTTGGTTTCACACGAAAATCATCAGTCACTAAAACAACCGTCGTCGCTGTTGAGACACACGCGCTCATACGCATGCGCCTCGTGCGCGCATGTTCCTTTGTTTTTGTTTTTAAATAATTAGTAATAGTCTATGGGTGGCGGTTGCTCGAATAAAGTAACTGTTATGGCATTACTATAAACATAGTTCGCAGCAGACGTACCACGGGCATGAGTATCTTGTGGCAGAAGCTGTCGCGCGTGGCGTTGAAGGCGTTGGACAGCGGGCCGCAGCGCAGCCCGCGCTCCATCAGCGACTCCTGCAGCGCCTGCATGTACACGTCCACCGTGTCCGACACGTAGTCCGTTATCGATGACGTGAACTGTAACCACCGAACGAACTCTACACTACACACGCACTTCAAAAACATTTATACTCGTGCCGAGAGAACGTGTTTTTAATGTTCTCTTCCTGGTGGCTCCAGGGGTTTAAAAGAAAAAAAATAAATGTTTTTTTCTTTTAAACCACTTGGACTAAAATGTGACGTATAAAAGGAATAATAAAACATAAAAAAACATAGTCCGTCACGGGACGCCCGGCAGATGTGAAATATCGATATTGATGTTATTGAAAGAATATATAGTTAAAGCAGGACAGCAAACGGCGTGACGTGTTCTTATGCCGTAAGAGAGCGTCACGCCGATTACCGTCACGGCATACGAGTCGGGTTTACTCCCAAGGCGCGCCTATACATAGCACAATCAGCCGAAGTGCCACTGCTGGCACACAGGCCTCCCCTCGGTGAGAGGGAGCGGGCCGAAATCCACCACGCGGGCCCAGTGCGGGTTGGAGATGTCACATGTCTTCAAATTTTTGGTTCTAGATCATGCCGGTTTCCTCTCGATGTTTTTCTTCATCGTTTTAAGAGCAATGGCGAGGAAATGAAATACACAAAGTAAAGTGCCTGCCTGGATTCGAACACACGACCTTACAACTCGTAGCAGCGCCGATAGCACTGGGCACTGGGCACTGCTCTCATATGCATCTGCGCCTATACATGTTGAACATGAAAAATTAAAGATGAGGAAAATAAAAAGTTACTGCACACGATAACAATTAGTATTGACAGGACAGGAGGTACACCATATCGGATGCGTCCATGTCTTCCGCGATGAGATGTTGTGTTGTTGGCTCGCTGCGCCGCAGCAAACTATTGTTATACAAATCAATAAATATATTATGTCCCGCGGAAGTGCAGGCTTTGTCAACGCTAAGAGCTTCCACAACGCGAGATATTTAGACATCAAGATATGGTCGTGGTGCACACTCTCTTTGGCGTAAGAGAACTCTCAAGCATAGTGCTTCCAATTAACTATCTCAACCGAACTGCAGCAGAATTAGGAGCTCCACGGAGACTTGTTCCGGGCCTCACATGGGCCCGACGTTGTGGCGCTTGTTGGCGTCCGCAAGCTGGTTGCGTTTCAATGATTTCATTAGCTTCAAAACATGAGTTCAGGTATACGGGGTACAAAGATGGCGTATTGATGACGGCGCATGAATGATTGTGATGGAATTGTGGCTTTAGCGAGGAGTGACAGGACCACTAGTAGACGACAAATGATATTTATTTAGTATGTTGGCGATGCTACACGTGACTCACGTTCTGCCAGGACCACGAGTTCATGCTGGTGAGGAAGACCTCGCCCTCGCTGGTCTCTTGCACCAGGTATGAGATGGCTTCCTTCAGCGAAGAGTGGTTGAACCGCAGGTCATCGCGGAGCTCTCTGGCGGTGTCCTGCAACAGTTAGTGTGATGTTCCTGTGTTCACAACAGTAGCAGTTGGAGCACTGGCGCTCGGCTGTGTGGTGTGTCAGTGCGGTGCACTCACGTTGAGCCGCGCGGAGATGTCCAGCATGGGCCGCAGCACGTCGTCCTGCAGCGTGGACAGCGCGGCGGACGCGCGGCGCAGCGAGGCGGCCTCGGCAGCGAACAGCGGCTGCTGCAGCGAGCGCGCCGTGCTGTTGAGCTGCTGCGCCAGCGGGTCCAACGCCAGCGACGTCATGTTGCTCTCAAGCTACAACGACAGTAGCGCACGTAAGCGACGACCGTGCCATTTGTAGGGTTCCCTACCCGAAGGGTACCGCACGGAACCCCCTAAGCCTCCGCCGTCCGTCCGCCCGTCCGTCTGTCTGTTTGTCTGTCAGCGGACTGTATCTCATGAACCGTAATTAATAAGTAGACAGTCGAAATTATCACAGATTGTGTATTTCTATTGCCGCTATAACAACAAATAATAAAAATTAAATAAAGTTAAAAATTAAGTGGTTTTTTTTAACTAAAGTATTTTTTTTTAAATAATAATATAGAGATATATTGTACGGTGGTAGGACGGAACAGAAGCCTTCGTGCGCGAGTCCGAGCTGGCCAGTTCTGTCAACAAGCCTCCTTATAGTCTCCATCCATAGTTTTGAAATGAACTACGTATTCGGTATCAGTGCTGATGTCGTTACTATGGTTTTTTGGGGTGCCCCAAAAAACCATAGTAACGACATCCGTAATGAACATAAACGTCATGGCCGCCGTTTGAGATTTTGACATTAAAACCACGAGTCGACGCGCGACGGTTTGGAGCATATCGGTCGCGCGATGGGCGCGTGCGCAGAGTATGAAGCACGGGTATATCAAATGTACTAGCTAAGATCGTAGCGGTCACGATTTCAGAGCGCGGCGGTCGAACTCATTAATAAATCATTATTTTTAATGTTCGAAATAATGAAACCACGCTCACACTTTTTTTGATGGCGCGCCCCTCCATTCTCTTTCCCACTACCTGCGCTTTACTCTACTCCCTCGGCACTCTGCTGTTGTGCACAACATCACGCTTCTAGAGCCAGCGGTGTAGGCCGAGCGATAAATAGCCTGTCAGTGAGTGAATGAATTTAAGATTGCAATTAAGCAGAATGTAATCATCAAATGAATTTGACAGCATCGCAAGCTACGTTACCTACAGTACTAGTACTGACCGCAGAGAGGATCCTGTCGAAGTCGAAGTCGGACAGGCCGGTGTCGGCCAGCTGGCGCAGCTTGTCGCGCGCGCCGCTGCGCAGGATGACGACGGGCGCGGCAGGCGCGGCGCGCGCCAGCTGCGGCTCCAGCTGCGCCAGCTCCTCGCGCAGGCTGCTGCGCAGCGCCTTGATGTTGAACAGGCGCGACAGGTGCAGCGTCTGCGGGCCGACAGCGAGACACGCTCAGTCTAGATCGTTACGGAGCTCTGCCGCCACACACTGAGGCGCACTTGCACACTACTCACCAAGTGCGGTTAGCGCTAAACGTATCTAATCTGACCCGTCCGTCACACAGAGGACCTCTTTAAAAAAAACGTTAATAGCGAAATGTAAATTATTTTACTCTGTAAATAGAATACAGAAATCGTCATGTTTTAAAAAAAAAGTAAATTTATAAATCCCGACTGCTTAAAAAGTGAACTTAAAATTTACCTTTATAATTTCCACTTTTTAGCGTATAATACCCATTTATAATCGGGGGCTAACAGCCTATAAAAGTTCGGGATTGATTTTTTTTTATCATTTCTCATTCCAAATCACATGTAAACATATAATTTGTATGTAATTTTGTAATCACATCATCG
Source organism: Cosmia pyralina (assembly GCA_946251885.1). Classification (NCBI taxonomy): domain Eukaryota; kingdom Metazoa; phylum Arthropoda; class Insecta; order Lepidoptera; family Noctuidae; genus Cosmia; species Cosmia pyralina. The sequence continues at coordinate 769,620 of OX276350.1, read as the reverse complement.
CCAGCATATATAATAGGCATCAAAGTGCTGTTTCTGTTATATGCTAACTAAACTAATGGCACTCGGACGGTTGATAGCTTCTTACCGACTGCCGCAGGAGGGCAATGTTTTTGTTTCTGCTAAGAACAGGAGGACACGGAAACACATTACAATAAATTAGGTTGAACTAAAACTTGACAGATTGACTGTTTCAATTGTACTCTGAGTGAATTCACAAGGGCCGCATATTGTAAAATTGTAAGTCTAACTTTTTAAACTTTGTGTTATCATAACTATAACTGTTGTATTGGGTAACCCTGTAATGATAGTTGTGTGTTTTAAATAAATAAATAAACTTCCACAAGAGCAGTTCGCCATCTTCAGTGCGGACTTGGGCCCACTGAGTACATCACGTACTCAAAATCAAAAACGATTGACGTCACATAAAATCTCTAACCCTACAGTACGGAAACAAATACTTACAAGGCTGGGAATTTTTATGCAGGCCATAGTAAAGAGTTGGTAAGATAATAATGTCACTTGAACAAATAGAATTACCTTGCAGATGGTAAGGTTGGCGTGGCAGGCGACCATGGCAGCGCTGAGGTTGAAGCCGGGCTCGCGGCGCTCGTTGAACAGCTCCTGCTCAGAGTCCAGCATCTACTCTACGTCCGAAAACAAATAGAATTACCTTGTAGATGGTAAGGTTGGCGTGGCAGGCGACCATGGCAGCGCTGAGGTTGAAGCCGGGCTCGCGGCGCTCGTTGAACAGCTCCTGCTCCAAGTCCAGCATCTTCTCCACGTCCGCGAACAGGCGGTTGCCGCGCGGCTCTCTGCACAACACACATCACGCTGACACAGAATACTTCTAGATATGTTGGCATGATGATAACATTCGCTCGTATGTATTACTTTTATATATTTAGATAAGCTAGTTTTCTATACTAATAATATTATATAGAGGAAAGATTTTTTTTGTTTGTTTGTAAGAATAAGCTCCGAAACTACTTGACCGATTTCAACCATTGTTTCACCAATAAAAAGCTACATTATCAGGAAGTAACTTAGGCTATAATTTATTTTCAAAAAAATTGGAGTTCCTTAAGAAAATTGGAATTATGTAACCCAAAGTAGCAAAATTTTGCCTATAAAATTTTTATTTGGCGTGCGCTGAGAAAACTATTGAAGATAAATAAAAAGTATGTACTACATGATTAAAGTACTCATTATTACTTACAAAAAAGTCCGCGAGGCAATACGGAGTGAAAATTTTACTTCGGTACATTTATTGAGAAAATGTACCTATTTAAAATTATATTTATAGTTCAGAATCGTACCATGCACATCTATCAACAATTTGGCCAAAAAACATTTTAAGAATGCAAAGCATTTTATTTAATAAACATACTTTTGTGTAAAAAAGTAATGATTTGACTGCCCATTAGTAACAGCGTCCTTAAGGATTGTTTAATAAAGCTGAAGAGTTTGTTTGTTTGAACGCGCTAATCTCTGGAACTACCAGTCGGATTTGAAATTTATTTTTGCTTTTGATGGCCCAATTCTTGAGAAAGGTTATTTAACATCACGCTACAGCAACCCTTAGGAGCCGTGCAAAAAGAAAAAGATCAGAAAGACCGCTAAGCGAAAACGAAGTAATAGCGTTCGGTGCAATGCGACGGGGTGGGACGGGGGAACAAGAAATTTCACGCGGACGAAGTCGCGGGCAGAAGCTAGTAAGGTACATTTATTTATATTGATACTAGACTATTTTTATATCAGTTTTACTTTAATTATTTTACCGTCCTAATTAAATTACGATATAAAACGATGTCCTGAAACACAGGTTTCAAAACCTAGATCGGGCAACCTAACAGTGTGATTCCGAACTATCATTACTTGCATCTGTAAAAATAATTTTGATATTTAGTTCATTTTATAGTACATAGGTACATACACTTCTGGACACATCTATTGGCCCACCTTAGAGTTTAGGTTTCGATGGCCCCTACCGAAATATGATTGCTAGATTGAACAAAAACTGTTGATGCAGTTTTAAACCTGATACATTTTACCATCTTTTTCGATCGTATTGTTTTAAATTTGAATTCAGAATACCATACGACATGGAGCTACGCCTAACAAGTCGGATATGCGCCTTGTTAAAGGCAATTGATTTTTGAAAAAAAAACATGTTTTATCAAATAAAGGTTTAATTTAATAACGCGTGTTGCCTCCATGGGCATCTACCACAGCTCTCATACGATTAGGCATAGAGTTTATCAACCGCTCTATGAAATTTTGAGGGATCATCTCCCATTCCTCTTCTATGGCAGTTTTCAACTCCTGCATCGTCTGGGCAACTGGCTGACGAGCCCTAACACGTCTGTTTAGCTCGTCCCACATGTGCTCAATGGGGTTCATGTCTGGGCTTCTGGCTGGCCAGTCCATAACTGTGATGTTCACATCCCGAAGATATTCCCTGACGATGCCGGCCGCATGGGCTCTTGCATTATCATGCATAAAAAGGAAATTTGGGCCCACATAGTCCGCGTATGGTATCACGTGAGGTTCTAAGCACTCACGAATGTACCTTACAGCATTTAATGTTGGCAGCCGTGGTCCTGTAACAACCTCAAGTTGAGTTTTGCCGCTCGCGGATATACCGCCTCAGACAGTCCATGAGCCACCACCATAAGCAACCCTCTCTTCAAAGCAGCATTGTGCGAAACGCTCTCCCTTACGTCGGTAGACCTTCTTCCTTCCATCATTGCCATGTAACACAATTTTAGACTCATCAGAAAAGAGTACTCGGCTCCAATTTTGCTGTGTCCAATTTAAATGACCGCGTGCGAAATGAAGGCGCGCTGTTCGGTGGGCTCGCGTTAGTTTGGGGCCATTAGCTGGCTTGTGTGGTACCATATCGCGTTCTTTTAACCTTCTCCGAACAGTTCGAGCGCTCACAGATACTCCGTGGAAGTCGCGAAGTTGGTTTTGTATCTCAATGGAGGTAAGGTGACGATTTCTCAAGCTGGTCGTCACGATGAATCGATCCTGCCTTTCAGTTGTGACCCGAGATCGTGGCCTTCCTTGGCGACGAACAAAGCCGCCAGTCTCTAGGTACCTCCGATAAACATTTCAGACCGCAGATCGACTTAAATTAAGTTGAGCACTCACGTTTCTTTGGCTGTGTCCGGCCTGAATAAGTGCCACAGCTTGGGCGGCGACTTCAGGTGAAGTATCCATAGATTATTGATAGAACCTCACCTTAATGTTAAGAATAAGTAATGTTTGTTGCAAAACCAAAGATATCAATCACTTTTTCAAGAATTAAATCCAAGTAAACCAATAAAACCAAGTTTTCTTAGTATTCGATTGTTTGATATCAACAAACAGGCTCCAAATTGTCTTTTGTTTCTTTAAATTCTGTGTTCGAAATTCAAAAAAAGACTATTGAATGAAATTGTGAATGTGCCAGGTTCAAAACTACATAAAAACTTTTTGCTCGACCTAATATAAAATTTTCGCTAGGACCAAACGAAACTGAAAATACAAGGTGGGCCAAAAAATGTGTCCAGAAGTGTAGTACCGGGACCGGTGGTAGTAGTAGTGGTGGTAGTTTCGGGGCCGATTTTGATGAAAACTAAAACTGCGTCATTAGATTATTGAAAAATCTATTTCTCTAGCTAGGAATTGAAATCTACGGATTTAAAAAAAAAATACACCCTGTATCACACTGCACCGTCCGAAAGTGTCGCTATACGGATCAAATTCTGGGAAGCAATAACACAGGCAAAGTAAAGTGCTACTACAATGGCGGGATACTGGTTTATTTACTACCGAGTTGATTTTTCTAAATTGCTTGTAATATATATTGCAAAATAAAGTAGAAAAGAAGTGCATACATAACCATTCAATTTGTAGGTCAACAAGCAAATTACGTTCCTGGGAATTTAACCTCTTATCATATCCGCTACTAGTGAACTAATCATATCCGCTAGTACCGAACTAATCATATCCACTCCTAGCGAACTAATCCGCTACTAGCGAACTAATCATATCCGCTACTAGCGAACTAATCATATCCGCTACTAGCGGTCTAATCATATTCGTACTAGCGAACTAATCATATACGATACTAGCGAACTAATCATATACGATACAAGCGAACTAATCATATACGATACTAAAAAAAGTATTTTTAACCAGCATAGCAACAAGGATTACAAGCTGCAGCTTTATCGCATTTGAAATAGCGTGTGTTTAGTTGACTGCGCTGCGGTACAGCGGTACTCACGTGAGCGGGTCGCACACGAAGCGCGTGGCAGCCACGCCCAGCACGAAATGCAGCAGCATCACCAGCGTCACCAGGCCGCCCAGCACGAATATCACGCCCGTGCCGCTGTTAACAATACCCCTTTCTATATTTTTAATTCATCGGCATCTAATTGAAAAAAGAAACTATCAAGTATAAAACTTAATTTCATGTTTAACAAGTAACGAACATCTGTTTTAGCTGAAAATATAACATTACGGAATTTTATCTTCACTCCTATCGTAAAGTTTTTCTTTTCAAATAAAAAATAGAACTTTAATGATAGACTTTATCTTGGACCGTTTAACATAATATGGACTTGTAACGTGCTTAATTCTACGAATAAAAATCCTGTAACTTTTGGCAAGCCAGGCGCACTCCGCATTTTAGGTCTGAAGCTACAAGTACGCGGCGGGAGCTGATTCAGTGTGGGTGCCGCGCGTCGGCTGGAGCGCACGTTACTTCGATACTCACTCACGCGCGTAAAAGAAGACCTGGATGAGAAATCATCAAATAACTTCTCCCGCTCTGGGCGGAGCGGGAGGGCGTGTAAGAAGACGACCCTAACGAGTCAGACGGTATAACGCGATAGAAAGAGAGGCAACTTCTACGTGAATATGAACTGTAGGTGATAAACGCGGTATGACCTGAATTGCACTTTATTGTGTCGTAGCAAGAGTCACTATTTATTTAAATGATTTTGCGGAATGAATCTTCTATACTTGTACTATTGTGTTCTGTGCTTTTGGTGGCGGACAAATGTACAATGCTGCCAATTTAATCAAACGGACCAGTGTGGTGCAGCAGTCTGTGCTTACCAGAGCAGGCACTTGGAGCCGGCGCCCTTGTTGCGGCAGTCGCTGGCGCCGTACACGTGAGCTGACAACATACATACTACACCATACATATCACGTACCAGAGCAGACACTTGGAGCCCGGCCTTGTTGAAGCAGTCGCTGGCGCCGTACACGTGAGCTGACAACATACATACTACACCATACATATCACGTACCAGAGCAGACACTTGGAGCCCGGCCTTGTTGAAGCAGTCGCTGGCGCCGTACACGTGAGCTGACAACATACATACTACACCATACATATCACGTACCAGAGCAGACACTTGGAGCCCGGCCTTGTTGAAGCAGTCGCTGGCGCCGTACACGTGAGCTGACAACATACATACTACACCATACATATCACGGACCAGAGCAGACACTTGGAGCCCGGCCTTGTTGAAGCAGTCGCTGGCGCCGTACACGTGAGCTGACAACATACATACTACACCATACATATCACGTACCAGTGCAGGCACTTGGAGCCGGCGCCCTTGTTGCAGCAGTCGCTGGCGCCGTACACGTCGGGCCGCTTGCCGCACACGCCGCACAGCAGGCCCAGCGTCAGCAGGCACGTGATCTGACAAGCACACAAACATACTGTACTGCTGACAAGCCGCTCATGTTGCTCGCTATGTGACATGGGAGCCAGGCGCGTTGCTGCGTACAATGTGCTCACAACACGGCCGGCGCCGGCACGTCAGCTCAGCGCCGCCGAGTGCCGCAGTACAGCGTGCGTCGGAACTCGTACCAACTGTACGCACGAACTGCCGCTTACTTTTTCATACAAAACAAAGATAGCTCTAATGAAACGGTGCGTTATTTCTATGGCCTCGCGTGCAATTGAGGTGCTAGGTTAGATCGTCAGGTAGGGCTAAGTGTTATTGGGTTTTCCATTTTTCCAGTAATAGCCCGGAGTGTTGATCTGTGCGGTCGCAGGCAGCAGGCTCGCCTATTGCATGGACTGATGAACGTGATACTTAAACATAACTGAGGAAATGTGGGAGCACTTCTGGCCAACCCTTCGGGGAGCTCAGGAGTGAGGGAGGTACCAGCAGCAGCGAGCAGGCGGCGGCCAGGGCAGCGTAGCGGCGGTAGGGTCCGTACTGCACGTACAGCTCGTTGTACTCATCGATGTGCTTCTGGTATTCCAGCAACTTCTCGGAGGACTTTTTGACCATCTCCGCGACTTTCCTCGCCAAGCCCTTCAGCTTGTCACCTGCCAACAACAATATGTTGTGTTCGTCACTGGTGAGGGTAGTATCGCTGAGCACGACGCTGTAACACAACAGTCAGTACACAGCCGGGCGCACAGCGGGTGCACGCACACACACGTTCAATACAGTGTGAGATCGCCGCCGCGTACATACGCGTGTGTGTGTGCGGGCACCTGCTGTCGCTCGTGGTATCTTCATGTCTATAAATGAGCATGTCCTTATTTCTTCTTATAAACTACACAGTGGATTTTGATGCGGTTCTCACCATCTTTTAGAGATCTTATTCTGGAAAATTTAGTGTAAGAAAGAACGCGCGCGCGCGCGTGTGTGTGTGTGTGTGTGTGTGTGTATTGTGTGTGGAAAGTGTGTTTAGTGTGTGTGTGTGGTGTGTGTGTGTTTTTGTGCGTTTTGTGTGTGTGTGTGTGTGTGTGTGTGTGTGTGCGTGTGTGTGTGTGTGTGTGGTGTGTGTAAGTTAGATATATTACAAAAACCTTGATGTTTGACATGTCGTCATATTAGTTGATCACCACCGTGAGAAGATGACACGGCTCGCTAATGTATAAATAATTTTATGCAGCGCTGGACGCCGAGCTGGATGTCGCTGAACACTTCCTGTGCCTCGGCACCTCGCTCTGTGTACATGTGTACGTACCTATGCCTGAGAGCAAACGTGTCACGTCAGGCATGCGCTCGTCGATGGAGCGCTGGACGCCGAGCTGGATGTCGCTGAACACTTTCTGCGCCTCCGCCATGTCGCTCTTGATGCCGCTGTCCAGCAGCTGCGTCACGTTGTTGAGCAGATCCGTCACGTCCGGCATCTATTACAACACACTCCTCATTACTCCTCAGTCTTCGTACTTCCGTATATTAACCTCCAAACGTAACTACCCACATCGCTGTCACGTTAACATCGTGTCCGTGTTATTAATTCAAAAAAAAATAGTTAAAGTGATAATAAAAGTGTCTCTGTTATTTAAAACTGTAAAAGAACATCTAAAACCCCTGTGACATTGTTATTCAGTGAATAGCTTCACGGACTTAATCTAAAAAAGGATTTTAAAATAACAGTGTATCATTATACTCCAGACCGTGTTTAAAAGTGTATCTTTCGTCAAAAAACAATTAAACAATCATCACGAAGTAATCAAGTGCAGTGAACAACTAAAACATTAACAAAAAGTGTAAAAAGACTAATATGAATGACTTGTGTTTTTGTGATTCAGTGCAAAAATTTTTTCTGCATGAATCATACTAAGGACTGTTTCGATTTCAAAATAAAAATACGGAACAAGCACTGTGCCAATTCGTCAAGAAAGTAAATGTTCGTATGGCGTAAAACTTAACAACAGTGCCTGTGGATCGAATGGTCGTGGGTTCAAATCCCAGTCGCAGTTTACTTTTTGTGTCATGTTTTTTTTGCAATTCATCGAAACTACGATTTCAATAACATTTTTTTGTCAAGAAAAATTGGAAAATTATATAAAAAAATTATAGAAAAATATAATTTTTCATATCCAAGATAAGATGGAAAATATTACATACAGAAACAAACTAGTCAGATCACAATCACAAACTAACTTATCGCATTCAAGTCAAGACATGTTAAACTCCACTATGCTAGATTCTAGTATGATGAGCACACAGAGTGCTACACAAATAAGCAATCAATCATTTATGGAGGTATTCAGACAGGAAATGAAGGAAATTAAAGAAAAATTGAAAATTGCTGATAAAGAAATAGATATTCTTAGTTATGAGAATACAAAATTAAAACAAGAGATACAGGATCAGCAACGACAGATAGAATTACTGAAAGAAATCACAAACTCTACTCCACAACTCAAAAAAAACAACTCGACACCCATCTCGAGAAGACTTTTGAATATGAGATTAAACACTTCCCGCCATTCTCCTCTACGTCTAACCAGAAGTATTATGCCGGAAAGTACATTGGAGCAACCCAGCTTACCCAGCAAATACATAACACAGCAGTATCAATCGGAGAGCGATGCTCAGATCCAAACAGATACCCCACGTCATTGCAGCGAAAAGGGTACTGGCAAGGCGATTCAGCGCAGGACATCAGAATGTGAACCGGTTGAGCGCCGGAGCAGCTGCCACAGAGTGGTTATTCTGGGAGATGGACAGGGACGTGGCTTGCGCGACGTACTGCAGGATTTGCTGGGACCAGAATACGCTGTAGTTTCCTATCTGAAACCTGGTGCAACATTGAGTGAGGTTCTGCAATGCCCCAAAAACGAAATCAGCAATCTGTCAAAAAACGACTACGTCATTGTATTGGGCGGATGCAGCGACAAAAATCCCTGTGACATCGATATACATTTACACCGTTGGCTAGCATTAACTGCAAATACTAATGTGATCATCTCGGAAGTACCCAAAAACAGGTTTTTACAAGAATCGAAACTGAACTATTTACTTAGGTTTATTTGTAATAAATATAAAAATGTACTGTACATGGATATGAACTACACTAGATCACTGCCAAGTGGGCGAAACTATGTAGTAAACCTTGCAAGATCACTTTTGAAAGAAATATTATGTTTAAATTATCATTTCCAACTCTTTCAGTATGAACAAATTATTCAAAATAAATCTAAAAAGTCCTTTGAAAACAAATATGTCCAGGTTAACTTGGATTCTGACAAACATGTACTAGTCAATAAATTAGACAATAAGGATCAATCGACTGAAATAAAAACACCTACGAATACTTTTTTTCGTGAGTAAAAATGTATACATTATGCATCAAAATATTGCAGGACTCCTAGCAAAATCTGATATGCTCACAGTGTGTCTACATGAGTTATTAGAAAAAAATATGCAAGTGGACCTATTATGTATTACGGAGCATTTCATGATGGAAGGCTATGAAGTCCATCTTAATATACCTAACTACTGTTTGGCTGCATGCTTTAGCCGCAAGGAAAATAAAAGAGGTGGTGCTTGTATACTCATAAAAAATGGTCACCAATGGAGAGAATTGCCGAAAATCGCTAAATTATCTATTACAGGTATTTTTGAATGTTGCGCCATAGAACTTATAAATTATAGAATTGTTGTTGTATGTATAGGTATATAGAGTACCAAATCCAAGCAATTTTGATGAATTTATGAGTAGACTAGAGATATTGTTACGTGTTCTGATAAAAAAAACATTTAAAAATATTGTACTGGCGGGTGATTTTAATATAGATATATTGAAAAAAAACAAACAGACTCTAGAATTTGAAAATTTATTATTGAATTTTAATTTAAAATTATCTGTACGTCAACCTACCCGTTTGAAGAGCAAGACATGCATCGACAATTTTGCGCATAATTTTAATAAGTGTCGTCAAGCTATAGTCTTGGAACTGGCTTTGTCTGACCATACGGCACAACTACTTAACTGTCCGATTAGCACCGCAAGCACTAGAATTCATTGGCGGACCACTAGACGGGACTATAGTAAAGAGAACATAGACAAATTTAAATCCTACCTCAATAGCTTATCGTTTGCTGAAGTATATGAAGCTAAGGACCCAAACATTGCTTATAAAGCCTTCACAGAAATGTTTTCTTTCCTTTATACACAGTGCTTTCCTGATACTCTTATCTCTGTAAAAGTGAAAAGAAGGCCTAGTTGGGTTTCTCATGGCATTAAAATATGTAGCAAAAAGAAACGTCAATTATTATGGCAATATAGACAAAAACCTACCGAAATGAATAAAAATAAATTTAAGAGTTATTCGAAATTGCTTAAAAAAATAATTTATTTAACTCAACGCGCACAAAATATACATAAAATTAAAAAATCAAATAATAAATCTAAGACTACTTGGGAAATCATAAATCGATCAAAACTGAACATACCAAAAAACACTATAGACAAAATTCGATATAATAATGAAACTGTAACTGACCCCAAAATGATTGCAAACATATTTAACAATTACTTTATAGATAAAATTAAACCTATGAATAGCTCGGGAACTACAGTCACTAAACATATTTTAGCCAGAAAAGACTCAATGTTCATGGCCCCAAGTCTAGCACACGATATATTAAAAATTATAGCGTCCTTAAAAAATACAAACAGTGTAGGATACGATGGCATATGTACTAAAATTGTTAAGTCTGTAGCATATGAAATCTGTAGCCCCATAAGCTATATTATTAATCTAAGTATCAGTGAAGGTATATTTCCCAATGCCCTAAAAAAGTCTATTGTAAAACCACTTTTTAAGAAACAGGATAGGGAGTTAATGGAATGTTATAGGCCAATATCGTTGATTCCAATAATTTCAAAAATTTTCGAAAAATATATTTACAGAGAGCTTAATGCCTATTTTGAAAAAAATCACATACTGTGTGATGAGCAGAAAGGATTTAGGGAGAAAAAATCAATTAATTTGGCCATATACGACTTCTTGCATATTGTCATGACAAATATGGACAAAAATACACCAGTCTGTGCCATTTTCTGTGACATGACACAGGCGTTTGATTATGTTCAACATAATATATTACTAACTAAACTTGACGCATATGGTATACGAGGAAACATATTTAATCTAATACAATCATACCTACAAGACAGAAAACAAGTTACACAAATTAGCAAAATAAATATGAGCTCCAAACGTGAAGAGATTTTTACGTCATGCGAGCGTACCGTCCCTCATGGAGTTCCGCAGGGCAGTGTACTTGGACCACCCTTGTTTACAGTCTATATTAACGACTTCCCTAAATCCATTAAAAATCCCATGACATTGTTTGCGGATGACAGCACGATAACTATACCATGCCATAATAAGAATACATATGAAACGGACATAAAAAACACATTAATAGAAGCGTTAACGTGGCTTAATAATAATAATTTAAAAATTAATATAAATAAAACTTTGATTATGCACTTTAGCCAACGATCATTATTGTTCTCTAATCTTGACATCGAATATAATAATAATAAAATACAGACAGCTAACACTACAAAATTTTTAGGCCTAACAATCGACAGAAACCTAAATTGGAAAGCGCATATTGAGGCTCTAGCCAAAAGAATAAGCAGTGGTGCATATGCGTTATATAAATTATCACGCACTCTAAATGTAGAATCGTTATTAACGGCCTACTATGGTTTGATAGAATCCGTCATTAGATATGGGGTTATCTTCTGGGGTAACTCAACCGACAGGGATATCATCTTTAAAAGACAAAAGTACTGCTTGAGATCTATGTTTAATCTCAAAACTACTGATAGCTGTAAAAACTATTTCATTAAACATCATATATTAACATTACCCTCACTTTATATATTAGAAATAGTCATGTTCGTAAAAACAAATCCACAGTTGTTTCCTCGTATGGCAGACAAATTCCCTAGAAATAGACGTGATGATAGTAAACTATGTGGACATACATCGAAAACTGCACTTATGCGCAAGAGTGTTTTTTGCATGGCACCAATTGTCTACAACAAATTGCCCAAAAGTTGGAGAGAGCTAACAATACTTAAACTTAAAAAAACAATGAAATCTTTTTTGGCACAAAAAGCATATTATAGTATTGCAGAATTTTTAAACGACTCATTTTGATAAAAATATATAATTTAAATATGCCATAATAAATGTTATTTAATTGAATTCCTATTGTAAATCTTCATAATATAATTTTATTATATGTAATTTGTATTATTGGACTAGTCAAATATAAAATGAATAATTGGATAATGTAAATGATTGAATGTATTTGTTTAACTGACATTAATTAATGTATAATTGTAATATTTTAAAATCAATGTATTAATACTATTTTTATTTTATTTTTTCCAAGATATTTGCACGCCATGAGAAATGGCAAACATGTCGTGAGCTAATCTTATTTACGACCTTGCATGCATCTATTATTTTAATTTTGTATGTGTACACATGTTTGCGCAAATAAAATTTCTTATTCTTATTCTTATTCTTAATCCGTATGTAATTCCGTATGTAATCAATATTATTGTAACCGATACAACATCGACGCATCAAAGACAGCACAGTGTAATACTGCTTTAATAACTCACAGACGCGCGGGAGTCGCAAGCATTAACTTCTATTTACACGGTGCTAATTGCCCGCGGCATATCATAAAAAAGTAAGTTTAAAAACTAAAACCCGACTACTGAAAAATCACGCTCTAAAAACAAGTATGAGACAAGAAAATATTCTCATCTGAAATTTGAAAAAGGCAGACAAATTAAATATCCGGAGTCACAGGTAATCTGTTCGATTTATGCCCTAACATGACGTGTGACTCCAGATTTTTAATTTGTCTGCCTTTTTCTAATTTTAGATGAAAATATTTTCTTGTTTCATACTTTTTAGAGCGTGATTTTTCAGTAGCGTGGTTTTAGTTTTTAAATTTACTTTTTATTTAAAATTATTTTGGGGTTATAATTTCGTTTATGTTACAGCCAATTTACATTTTTTTAAAAGAATAATTATTATAAAGTATTTTGGGTAGGTTTGGAGAGAAAATATGTTTGGCTCACATCTGAGGCGTGATTTTAGAAATTATTCCCAATTTTCGGGTGCAAGCAAGCAAAGCCGCGAGCAATAGCTAACAATTATATATATTTTTGAAATGTGCTAATTACGCCTTTTTAGTTGATACCCAACACGGCATCATTAAAAACATGTTTTTTTAGGGCATGACTTTATTTCCTCTTGAGGGCGCCATATTCAATTTAATGTGACGTTACATAGCTTATAACCAGCGATCAAGACGCTTCCAACGATACCTCATTTGTCAAATTTTGATAAGTAGTTTAAAAGTTATGAGGGTACAGATGAACATACATACATACATACCTGTCAAAATCATAACCCTCCTTTTTGCTTGCCGTGGTCGGGTAAAACTGAAGCAATAATTGGACTGGAAGCGTCTAAACAACACGCTCAATATTGTTGCACGATACGGGCAAGTTAGTTGCCGTTCAAAACAGGTATAGGTAGCACGTACAATAAAATCGCATTCAATTCTGGCATGAAGATGTTCTATCATTCAAACATGAGCGAACGAAACAAAGTAAAATCATCTTGAGAAAACGTTCAATAAAATTGAAGATATATTTGGCAGCGCAACTACGGGTAATACTTGAATCAATTGTAGGGCGTGCAACTCTGTGAATTGTAGACGAGGCAAAACTTGCCTTGGAATAAACAAAAGTCGCATGAAATTATTGAATGGCAATAATTGAACGTGCTTTATGGCATGCGATTATTGCTCTTGAACATTCCAGAAACTTGCTCCATATAAATGGGGCTTAAGTCTCCAAATAGTGGAGTAGGTTAACAGGAGCAGGTTCATCTGGACAGGTGTCACAATACTACACACATACACACACTACTACACTACACACCACTATATACTTTGTTCTCTTGCTCTTAAATAATGCCTTAATAGTGTTTATGTACTTACCTCAATTACAATTTATTATTATTTTTTATTTATTTTTTTTTCACTTGCATGGTATTTTTATTTATTTTTTAGGCTTTCAAATTATTTTTCAAAAAAATAACTTTTCTCTTACCTGGTTTATTTTGTACCTAGAATGCTCCTTTTCTTGTCAAATTGTAATATGGGAATTTAAATTATAAAACTACAAGTGTAATATTAAGCTTTATGGCTCTAATGTATTTAATATTATGTGAATGCAAATGAGGATGGGCGCTGATACCTATAACACAAGATATTAAGTTATCTTAGCTTAGATATTAGTAGCAACTCTAACATGTAAACATTTTAACTACCATTTGGCCTATTTTATGTAAACCTGTTTTCTTTATGTTTCATTTTGAAGGTGCAAATAAACATTTTTATTATTATTATTATTATTTTTTTTTTAATAACAAGCCAGTCGCAACACAGCGGCAACCTGACAACAGCCCAATGGCACAACATTGTTACATCGTGAGGTTGAAAAATGTTGATGCAGGATTATTAGTGTTTCACGATGTAAATATTTAAAATAAAATGAAATCTGGTGCATATGAATGTTACTCATTGTTATATTGTGTGAACATAATAGGTTGGGGAAAAAGTTTCTTCGCATTTTTTAAGAAATTTCAAAACATTTTTTAATATACATTATTTACATTTATCTAAAGTATGTAGGTACCATTTTGTTCGATAGCTTTTTGCCATCTTGTAGGTAGGGACATGATCCCATTGCTATAGAAATTTTGGGACTTCTGATCAAAATACCGCGACAAGTGGTTTTGGCAGTCCTCTCGTGATGTTAACCTGACACTGCCTAAAGAATTCTGAAGAGACCGAAACAGGTGGAAATCTGAAGGTGCAAGGTCAGGACTATACGGCGGATGCATTAACACCTCTCAGCCAAATTCTCTTAATTTTTGCTGAGTGACTAAAGATGTGTGAGGTCTAGCGTTATCATGATGAAAAACCACACCCCTTCTGTTGATTAATTCCGGCCGCTTTCTCTCAACTTCTTGCTTTAATCTCATCAGTTGTTAGCAGTAGAGTTCAGAATCGATGGTCCTGCCTGGTGGTAACAGCTCATAATGAATAATGCCCTTCCAATCCCACCACACACACAGCATCACCTTGTTGCGAGTTAACCCGGGTTTCGCTACAGTCTGTGAAGCCTGACCGGCCTTTGACCACGACCTTTTTCGTACATTCTTGTCGTACGTGCTCCACTTTTCATCACCAGTTATCAGCTTCTTCAAAAATGGTTCGGTTTCATTACGTCGTAATAAAGAACCACAAATGAGTACTCGATTCATTAGGTTTCTTTCAGTGAGCTCGTGAGGTACCCAAATATCGAGCTATTTTGTGTACCCAGTTTTTTTCAAATGATCCAAAACTGTTTTGTGGTCAATTCTCAGTTCTTCAACTACGTCGTAACTACTGATATACCGATCTTGCTCCACTTTTTCAAAAATGGCATCCATTTTATCCGTAATAGGGCGACCAGAGGGACGTGCATCTTTGACATCAAAATTTCCGGATTGAAAACGCTTAAACCAAATTTGTGCTACTCTCACAGACACTGCACTATGCTGGTCCATAAACATCGCAAATTTTTTTCGCGGCTTGCGTTGCATTTTTACCTTTTTTGTAGTATAATTTTAAAATGTATCGAATTTCTTCATTAGGTTCACTCATCTTGACAGTACGAAAAACAAATGAAAATCACACATTTTCCTAATTTGAATTTGGAATTATGTTCTTTAAAATTTAAACTTTCAATGATACCAAAACCAGCCAGATACAAATAGTATAGCCAAAGAGATTTTATTTTAAGTTCATACATACTATAATACGAAAAGACTTTTTCCCCAACCTAATATAACAATTATACTCGGTGGCATACATCGACGCGCAACCTGTTGCCATGGATTCAGTTTAAGACAACACCTGGGCGTTGAAATTTGCCGTTGGTTATTAAAAAAAATATTGCCGATGTCCCTGCCACTCTGCTTATGGCAAATCATGTGGTTTACTTTTTGATTTCGTTAGCGAGTGTATTGAGGTTCAAACACAGTTATCGCATTGCGCCATCGTCATGTGATCATAATTAGGGAATCGAGAACCGGTACTGTTTTTAAGAACCGGGAATTTCGGTACTAGTCTTCAAAGGAACCGGGATTTCCCGGTATTTTCGGTACTTTCGGTACAAGTCTTTTCTTCTCTTTAGCGATGTAGAAACGGGTTACGGTCTTCTTATTGTTCGGCCGTGTACATCGGTTTTAAAGAAATCATCAAAAATTAAAAAAAAAAGTGTCAGAATTCACGTCACGCGTATTAATTTACACGATTCTATGTATACAGACTACGTCAAACAATTCAATTTCATTTAATTAACTCAAATCGACCTTAGAACGTAAATTTCTTTAGGTGCCCGTTTTTTTTTTTTTTTTGCAAGAGTGTATGTATTAGTTTAATTACTCATTCATTTTAAAGTGATTTATTAACAAGTAGCTTAGATAAAAGTACTCGTACCTACCTAATTTATATAAGCTATTTGCATTCTGATAGAGTTTATGTTCTGATACTTACTGTGGGGAAATACTTGTCCAGCATCTATCCATGTCAGCGTGAAACGTAGCACCATGTTCAGTTAATAAACAACACACGTTAGTATTAAGTCGGCAGGACATACGGCACACCGACTTCTGGCCGCGCAGAGCGACGCGCGTCGTCGAGCTGTGACAGAGTCATTCTGAAGCTCGATGTGCCGTATGATGATATGAGTGGCCGGACTGCAAGCTGTACCTGGCTGTACTGTATCTCGGTGTCCAGCTGGCCGATCTTGTACTTCTCCTGCAGCGCGCGGCACTTGGGCTGGTCACACTTGGCCAGCGTCTGCAGCAGCTGATTCTTCACTTTGCGGAGACCTGCACCACACGGTCAGAATAGACTCAGTTATATGTGCACCTAAACCAACCCTATATGTAGAAGGATAATCGGACAAATCCAATCTTTGCGAAAATCCTAGGACGATTACAGATTAGTGCATATTTAGGAAGCAAGTAGTGTAGAGTAACGAGCGGTACCGGAGTTGAGCTCCTCTGCCTTGACGCGCAGCGTGGCGGTGAGCGACTGCACGCTGCGCAGCTTCTCCTGCACGCTGTCCAGGTCCTGCACCATCTGGTTGAGCGTGGTCACGGCCGCGGCGCGCGAGAACGCGCCCAGCTTCCACGACGCCGTCATGCCTAAACCTGCAACACGTTTACAATACTCATTAGTGTGAAATAAGTCACACACCAGAATATTATTCCGCTTAATTGAAAAAAAATCCCGAGAGGAACTAATGTCGAATTCCTCTCAGAGTTCAGACTCCCCATGAGTTCCTCTCAGGAATGTTCCTTTATACATTTAAATACTTCTGTAAGTGGTATTACTAAGTTGTAAAGTCACCCTACTGTGTGCACTTACTTTGGTGCTGTTTAGTGATACCAGTCAGCATCTCTTGGTAGTTGAGGACGAGCAGCCAGTTGGTCCAGCTGAGCGTGGCGTTGAGGAAGGCGTGAACGTCGCGCAAGCCCGCCTTCAGCGAGGTGCTGGCCTCCGCGCTGCCCGACTCTACCTGCGAGTCGGTCGCGAACGCGCACACCACGCCGAACCTGACAACACGCACGTGATGCTAACGGTCGAGCTTTCCATTGTCATCTGAAGTCAATTCAAAGATGAATGCTTACAGGAAGAGCGTGAGCAGCCCGATGAGTATGACGGAGAGGACTCCCTTGAGCCACTCGTCGTACTTGCGGTCGAAGGGCCGCCGTCGCCGCCCCATGCGGCAGCAGTACCAGCAGCACCAGAACAGGCTGGAACACAACGTGCACGCTACTTTAATTCACAGCTCCGTGACACGAACGCCACATTGAATCAAGAGAAACTAGAATTCGTCGATAAAACCGTTTTCTTGGGGATCATGCTCGACTCAAGGCTACAATGGGGTCCTCATTTAACATCACTTGCAGGACGGCTAAGTTCAGCAGCATATGCTGTCAGAAAAACCCGTCAATTTACTGATGTAGATACCGCCAGGCTAGTCTATTTTAGTTACTTTCATAGTATCATGTCTTACGGTATTTTACTTTGGGGACGGGCTGCAGGCATCGAGTAAATTTTTATTCTGCTTTAATTTTTATAATCTCCGCAAGCGCGATTCTCTAAGGGAACTGTTTAAGGAAATTAACATCATGACGGTACCTTGTCAATATATCTACGAAAATATCATGTACGTAAGGAAAAATTTACATCTTTTTAGTAAAAGAGGTGAAAGGCATAATTATAGTACTAGAAAAAGGGACCTATTAGCTCAACCAGGTTTCAGACTAGCTAAAATAGACTCGTCGTTCATGGGGTACTGTTTAAAATGTTACAATAAAATACCTCCCCACATACTTCAACTCAATGAGACTAAATTCATAACTTGTATAAAACGCACACTATGCATGCAGGCATATTATAAGTTAGGGGATTACATAACTGATAAAAATGCTTGGCTCAATCCTGGCCCTGCTCCACAACCACAACTAATTAATTAACATATGAAGATAATGTTGGAGCTGCTGAAGATTGTAAGACTATCATTGCATTGTATAGACTCAATCTCCTTTATATGATATAATTGCATAGCACATGTATGAGTACTATGTACATACTCTAAAGCTACCATTTACTGGGTACGTCTTTATTTGACTTGAATGTGCCCTGGCGGCTGAGAGTATGTCATGCTCAACCTAATGTCTCGCTGATGGTGGCGCGTGTTGGATCATTTAGCTAATCCATGCGTCAGGTTCGTGAACGGCCGCTGTCTGTGAAGGCTGGTCAGATCTTAGCGGCCACGGCTTATTTTAATTTAATTTAAATATTTGAATTGTTTTTTTTTGTTTTACGACGCTTTTTACATTCTGCATCGTTCTCACATGTAAAATTTCAACATGAATGATGTAGCCATTATTTTGTAACCATATCTTGATTTAAAGGAGTGTCCGTGGAGTTTCTTGCCCGTTCTTCTCCATAGGTACCTACTACGCTTTGGAATGGGCGCCTAGCTTCATCTTTCTGACTGACCGACCCCTTGACAATTCAAAAGTGCCTGTAATTGGTTTAATTGAAATAAATGAGGAGTTTGAGTTTGAATTGTCATTAGCCGAGTGTGCACTTCGGACGGTGGACATTTAATTTGACATCATACATCAGGACCGACACAAATAATAATATGAAATCGTTGCGACGCGGACGTCGCGGACTTAACGACCGACAGTGTTCCTAAGCCAGAGGATTGGCGCCTTGTACAGTAGGCAGCGTGTACTGAACGAGTAGAAGCCTTACCCAGCTAGCGGCAGCACGGCGATGACGAGCACTGCCACAACGATGACGAAGGTGGGCCCCGCATAGTGCACGAGCAGCAGGCGCCACTCCTGCTTCAGCGGCTTGATGTTGGGGTGTCCGTCCGACACCGACACTATACCTGCACACAGACACACTACTTCACTAGGCTGTTCGGTGAGCACACAACACCAGACCAGCGTCTGGCGATATTTAATACGCAATAGACGTAGGAACCAAGGCTTCGACTTTACCCGCAATCAGTTCTTCTGGATTTGGAGTTCAGAAGCCATCTATCAAAAGTTCTAAGAATGTGGTTTTTAAATGCATCATCAGTGCTTTTGTAAATATTTTACATTTGAAGAAGAACGCTGCATCTTAAAGTTTGGATGCGCGAGGGCAGTCACATCGCTAGGACAGAGGCGATATTCCACGTGGCCTACGTATGCCTAAAGCCGCTGCTGCCTCTAGGCACTAGACATGATTTCCAGCCTTCAGCCCTACGTACGTATGGATGATGTAATAATGACATATTATGGGCCCAGACATAGGGTAAGATTCACAGATCACACCTCTGTGAGCAAACGTTTAATTCGAACATGAACGTTAAAATTTGTCGTAGGCGACGCTTACTTAGCAAAGTCAAAGTGCGGTCTGTGAATCTTGCCCAGAGAGACCCAGACCCCCAAGGCACTTGACAAAGTGTGGTATGTGAATCTTGCCCAGAGAAACCCAGACCCCCAAGGCACTTGACAAAGTGCGGCCTGTGAATCTTGCGCAGAGAGACCCAGACCCCCAAGGCACTTGACAAAGTGCGGCCTGTGAATCTTGCCCAGAGAGACCCAGACCCCCAAGGCACTTGACAAAGTGCGGCCTGTGAATCTTGCCCAGAGAGACCCAGACCCCCAAGGCACTTGACAAAGTGCGGCCTGTGAATCTTGCGCAGAGAGACCCAGACCCCCAAGGCACTTGACAAAGTGCGGTCTGTGAATCTTGCCCAGAGAGAGCCAGACCCCCAAGGCACTTGACAAAGTGCGGCCTGTGAATCTTGCGCAGAGAGACCCAGACCCCCAAGGCACTTGATAAAGTGCGGCTTGTGAATCTTGCCCAGAGAGACCCAGACCCCCAAGGCACTTGACAAAGTGCGGCCTGTGAATCTTGCGCAGAGAGACCCAGACCCCCAAGGCACTTGACAAAGTGCGGTCTGTGAATCTTGCCCAGAGAGAGCCAGACCCCCAAGGCACTTGACAAAGTGCGGTCTGTGAATCTTGCCCAGAGAGAGCCAGACCCCCAGGCACTTGACAAAGTGCGTGATCCATGCGTCATGTTCGTGAACGGGCGCCGTCAGTTGGGACTGGTCGTCTCTTAGCTGCCATGGCTTATTTTTAATTTTAATTTTAATATTTAATTTAGTTGTTTTAGTTTTTATCTTTTTATTACGGACGCTTTTTAACGTGCACGTCTTTCTACATTGTTCTCACATGTATATTTTCAACATGAAAGATGTAACCAATATTTTGTAAAAATATTATGATTTAAAAGAGTGTCCGTGGAGTTTCTTGCCCGTTCTTCTCCATAGGGATCTACTACGCTTTGGAATGGGCAACTAGCTTCATCTTTCTGACTGACCGACCCATTGACAATTCAAAAGTGCCTGTAATTGGTTTATTTGAAATAAATGCTTTGAGTTTGACTTTGAGTTTGCGGTCTGTGAATCTTGCCCAGACAGAGCCAGACCCCCCAAGGCACTTGACAATTCGACAGTTACGGTTGAATTAGTTGAAGTCATTTGTTTAATTTCCAAAATGGCTTGGGGGCATGCCTTTTTGGTGCACCTTCTTTTATTTTCATTTAAATTTTATTTTATTTTAAAACCATTTTGGATAGGGTCTCCGGGCCCGGTGGCATGTACGACTAACATGTGACGTGTGCCAGCAGCCAGCACTGAGTGCGCCCCGACAGCGCGGGCGCAGCACTGTGCACTGTAACAGTTACGTTATGCCACTACTCTTGGGAGCATGGCCCTGCGCGCGCCCCGCTCCGTTGCGCGCCTTAACTGCACCGACAAACGTACCTAAACTATAATAATTATGTATAAGTACGTTATGCGTAATTAATTGACTGTGCGCTTCATATTCATGAATTTGTTGAAGGTTTCACGATTGCAATATGAATGATGTTGTTCTGCATCACTACATCACCAGTCACTGTTCACTACTGGTTTTAAAGGATATAAGATTCACTAGTCCATATCGTAAGCATTATGACCAAAGTAAGATGTGAAAAATATTTTTCATTTAGTATTTTTAGGGTTCCGTACCTCAAAAGGAAAAAACGGAACCCTTATAGGATCAGTTCGTTTTCCGTCTGTCAAGACCCTTTTTCTCAGGAACGCGTGGAGGTATCAAGTTGAAATTAATATAAAAAACGTAGGTCTATAGTCTATGGTCCCTTGGAGTTCTAAAAAAGTCAAGCTTCTGAGTTAACACAATAAAAAAAATCGGCCATAATTATATGCCACATAATTTTGATACTCGCAAGTAAATCAAAACTTATAGGGTATTTCCCGTTGACCTAGAATTATGAAATTTGGCAAGAAGCAAGGTCTCACAGCACAAGTAAAGGAAAAAGTCCGAAAATTGTTAATTTTATCACATAAAAATTTTTTTTTGGGTTTACGATGTTAAGTTTGTTTTTGGGTTAAATTCTTTCAACCATGGAACCCTTCATTGTGCGTTGTCCGACACGCACTTGGCCGGTTTCAAACTATTATTTAAATATATTATTAAAAATGATGAATTACAAAATACACGAAGACAAAGTCGCGGGCAAGTTGACGAGCAAATCCGCAGCCATCAGTTCCAAACAAGACAACACTCGTGTCCAAAAAAGTCCAAATTCATTCTGTAAGTACTCGTAGTAGATAACTGTTGCTGAGCGGGGGTGCCGGGGTGCCGGGGCGGCTCCGACACCACTCATTAGCAAGGGCTGTTTTTGTAAGAAATATTATATTTTGGAAAGTTAATTAATTTGATTTCTATGGCTATTATATCAACCAACTCATACTGAAGATGTAGCATTGCTATAGACATAAGAAAGAATAGCATTGCTGTTCTTTAGATATATTTCTTTGCACGTTTTCAAGGAAATGTATAAGAATAAAGACAGACATGTCTATTCTACAACCAGTAGATGGGCTTCCTCAACGACACGGTGCAAAAAGTCGGTCAACAGTAAGGACATCAGAGATGGCGCGCGGGAGGCGGGGACGAGGTGCAGGGGCGCGGGAGCTGGTGGCGCCGATCGATAGCGCCCGCCGGCACGCGGACTGCTACACAGACACATTGGGATACCCGCATGCATTCGTACTGAACTACTACAGCAGGCTGTTGCAGTGGCTATCCTTTTTTCGTCACAGAATGGTCTGAGATGCCGTTGTGTCTCCACTGCTAGGCCGTCCCGCAGCGGGCAGATCGCTTTGGTCTGCTTCTTCAAGGGAACAATAACAGAAATACTACTACCACACGAATAAGTTTACTAAAGAAGAAATACAACGTGTAGTTTTGCATCCTCGTCAAATTTCAGGGTGTGGTACAGAACATCAAACCGAACAACTTTCTCCATGGAACCAACATCGTAATCGCGAAATAATTTTCAACTGTCCCAAACAAAATTTCCAATACCTACTAGACGCAAATGTATGGGACGGCTGATTATTTTTTTGCGATTACGATGTTAGTGCCATGGAAAAAGTTGTTCGGTTTGATTGTCTATACCACATCCTTAAATCTGACGAGCATGCAAAAGGACGCGTTGTATACAATAACTAGCTGACCCGACAGAGTAATCCTGTCCAAATTTCATTAATTCATACAAAAAGGACGTTCATTTTATACCGAATTTGAAATTTTTCCGGGATACTTTAAAAAATTTTCAATTCGAACTATTACGACATTTTAAAACCAAAATGAGCCAAATCGGTCCCGCCGTTCTCAAGTTTATGCGCTTACCAACGAACAGCGATTAATTTTTCCTTAATTAACTTTAACCCCTAATACCTAGTTATGTTCAGTTTCATACACTACCATATCTACTCTCATACATTGGGATTGAACCTACTAAATAAAAGATCAAAGTTAAAAGAGTAAGAAATATTAGGGGTTAAAGTATGAAATTGCCGATTTGTACTGAAAAATTGAAATTCGTTTTTTTTTTTTTTTTAATTTAACATATTTATTTAATCAAAATAATTACCATTATTATCTATACATTGCTGCCATCTAATAGGAAGGTAATATAAGCCTTTGCGATAGAACTCTCGTGATCTAGATTCGACAAACTGTGTGAAAGCTTTTTGTACTGCCTCCTGAGAAGAAAACTTTTTATCACGTAGAAAATTGTCCTAATCACGAAAAAAATGGTAGTCCGTTGGAGCAAGGTCTGGCGAATACGGTGGGTGACGAATGGTTTCTAATTGCAGATCCTGTAGAGTTAAAACGGTTTCTCGTGCTGTATGTGGTCTCGCGTTATCATGGAGCAATAATGGTGAAGTTCGATTCATGAGTCGGGGCTGTTTCACTGCTAGTTTTGCTATCATTGTTCGGAGTTCGGCACAGTAGACATCTGCCGTTATTGCTTGACCAGATCGGAGAAAGCTATAGTGAATAACACCATGCTGAGACCACCAAACAGTTACCATTACCTTTTTATTGGTAAGCTTTGCTTTAGGACACTGTTGCGGCGTTTGACCTAGGGTCAGACATTGCATTTTTCGCTTACGGTTATCTTAAAGAATCCACTTTTCATCACATGTCACAATTCGATCCAATATTCCTTCATTTCTGTATCGATTCAACAAGGCAACACAAGTTTCAACACGCGTTTCTTTCTGCAGATCAGTCAAATCACCCATTTCTCATATTTTTTTATTTTATTGATTTGACGCAAATGAGTCAATATTGTTGGTAAGGTAACGTTAAACCATGCCGCTAATTCCTGGGTAGTTCGGCTCGGATCGGCTTCCACCATCTCTTTCAATTCATTGTTATTCACCTGTGTGGGCGGTCTTCCACGTGGTTCGTTCTTCAAATCAAAGTTTCCATCACGAAAGCGTTTAAACCAAAAACCGCACGGTGCGTTCATTAGCAGTCCCCTCTCCAAACGCAACATTGATATTGCGAGCTGTTTCTGCCGCGTTAGTTCCGCGTCGGAACTCGTATTTAAAAATAACTCGAATTTTCGAAGTATCCACTTTCTTGTCTAAGCTGAATAAAAAAAACAACTGAAAGTCGATAATCGAATGTTGCACATTTTTTAAAAGAAGAACTTCATAGGTACCATGTGAAAAAAGTTTCACTCAAAAATCTCAAACCATGAAGGTTCTATGTCAATTCGAAGTTCCTAATACAATAAACGGCAATTTCATACTTTAACCCCTATTATTAAGGACGCTATTTCAAATCCTTACTTTTTTACACAAAAGTATGTTTATTAAATAAAATGCTTTACATTCTTATAATGTTGTTTGGCCAAATTGTTGATAGATGTGCATGTCCGATTCTGAACTATAAATATAATTTTAATTAAGTACATTTTCTCAATAAATGGACCGAAGTAAAAATTTGCACTCCGGTACATTTATTGAGAAACTGTACCTATCTAAAATTATATTTATAGTTCAGAATCGTACCATGCACATCTGTCAACAATTTGACCAAAAAATATTTTAAGAATGTAAAGCATTTTATTTAATAAACATATTTTTGTGTAAAAAAGTAATGATTTGACTATCCATTTGACAGCGTCATTAAAACAGTTTCCTAAACTACTCAATTCAATTTAAAACAACTGCTTGCTTTCATAAAGTTCATAATAAATTACAAAATGTGCAATTATTTATTACTAGCTGACCCGACAGACGTTGTCCTGTCTTAGCTATGAATATTCTAATGTAAACGCGCGAAGTTCCCGAAGGCGCAAGCTGAGAACATTTTGAATTGTGTAGGAATACTTAATTTAAGTATATAACTACGATTTTTTGCTCAAAAGTAAAATACCGGATTAAATTTAAAGTAGAAAAGTCGAAAATATGAAAAAAATTAATTGGAGCCTATTAATTTGAAAAAAAAAATTGTTTCTAGTATGAATGTCGATGGCTATAAGAGTAGGGGAAGACTAAAGAAAAAAAAATGAAGAGTTGTCGCACAGTGAGGACTTGGGATTCAGAGTACAGCAGGGCGGTTGGATAATCTCTACGCTTAAAATGCATACATAACCTTTAGAATCACCCTTTGAGCACGATAGTAGTCAATTTTACAGCGGAAGATTTTACTGGGGGACTTGATTAACTCGAAAATAATGTCAAAATAACAGCTTTTTACTAAATTTATAAATGTATTCCAGTACAAAAAAAAAAAAAAAAAAAATTTGTCTGTCTGTTTTTTGTTTGTTTGTTCCGGCTAATCTCCGAAACGGCTGGACCTATTTTCACGGCATATTCACTGGCAGATAGCTGATGTTATAAGGAGTAACTTAGGCTACTTTTATTTTAGAAAAATAATTAGGGTTCCGCACAAGAAAATTAAAACCCATGAAATTCGACATCCACGCGGGCAGTCTAGCTAGTCTCTCAATATTGGGCGTACAAACTTATATTTGCAGTTGAAATGTAATGTGTTGTATGTTTTTCAACTAAAATGTTAAGGTTGTTCTTGGGATAAATTTATCCCAACTACGGAATCCTTCATTGTGCGTGGTGCGACACGCACTTGGCCGGTTTTTTTTCAGGAAATGGATTTATTTTGAACTGAAGTTTGTTTCTGTTGTTTTAATTTTATGAACAAGAGTTCTCAGTAGCCGAAATCAAAAGCAATTCTTTGCCAATTTTCTCTAAATTTTTACTAAGATAAAAAAAATTTTTTACTCGAAAATTTTATTTATTTATTTATTCAATTGGTCTTACGAGCTAACAGACATACCATCCAAAACGCTCATATGATTAACTAACAATTCAATTTATATGACAATGGTAAAAAGTGATTCATATATTGTTTAGATAACTTTCAAAAGAATACATTGTAATTTTTCCATACCGTTTAGAAGTTAAAACAATTCGCAAATATGTGATAATCTAAACCTCTTACAGCAAAAATTCACAAAACAGTCGCCGGTTTAGGTCGATTAATCAAAATTAAATAATAAAAATAAAAAAGTAGCTCATTCATTAGATCATAATTGAAATGATCTATCATGTTGTGCATTAAAACATATAGAAATACAGTAGTGCTATTCTGTCAATATCTCACCGTGAAAACATGAGTGAAGTGATCGTAAAGTGAGCTGTCAATAGTGTCAACCCCTAGCATCAGGTGGACTGACGGCTCACTTCACGCTCACTTCACCTGAGTTATCACGGTGAGATGTTTACAGAATAGCACTACAGTATTGTGAATGTAAAATCACGTAAATCGGCAAAAATTCGTATAATAGGCCTCTTAAACTCTTAATAAAGTGGTCGACATAAAGGGTCGGTCGGTATCGCTTTCTCATTTCTGGGAAGAACTAGCGGGTGTCCACGTTCCTTACAGTTGCTGCAGCTCGTGTAACAATAAACAAATGGATGAGTTGCCCACACATTGCAGGATAGCGCCAGTTTGTGCCGAACGTTCTTTAACGGTTCATTGCAGACGTACCCTTACATACTGCTATAATAATTATTTTTGTAATTATTTACAGAAAAATCATGAAAGCCATTTTATTTTGAAAACATCATGGACATTAAAATGTTGCAGCGAGTCTTTATTGCTTCTGTAAACCTTTGCAGTTTTGTCATTCATGAACTCACAATGAGTCACTTCATCATAGGAGTGTAGTCATAAGTGTTCGTATTTGGTTCAGTAGAAATACAGGCTATGGAATGGAAATGCTGGAGAGGAGCTCGTGGCTAAGTAATAACAGCTGCACCAGGTTAAGCTACGCTTGCCGGAGTTGGTCCGTGGATGGGTGACCATCTTTACATACCGAGACTCTTCCGTGCTTCGGAAAGCACGTTAAGCCGTTGGTCCCGGCTGTCATTCGTGGATCTTTGACAGTCGTTACGGGTCGTGAGAAGCCCGAAAGTCTGACAATCAGTCTTACCAAGGGGTATCGTATTACCCAGTCACTGGATTGTGGAGATCAGATAGGCAGTCGCTCCATGTAAAATACAGGTATTCAGCTGCATCCGGTTAGACTGGAAGCCGACCCCAACGTAGTTGGGAACAGGCTAAGGCAGATTGATTGGAATGGAAATGCTCATTGAAAACAAAACTGATCCGGTGAGTCATATCACGTATCGCAGTACTTACTGCTTTGACTTGACAGCTCAACTGTTGTGAGAACGCTTCGCCTCGTTTCCTTACCTGCAAACAAAAGGAGATAACATTAAAACAATATTCCTTTGCGCATATCCGTGGGCAATTGTATAAGTCTTATAGAAGTTATCGTGAACGCACTGTGAGACCAATACGTCGAGCCCAGAAGAATAATTCAATACCGATGTAACGGATTGATATTCCAAGAACAAACCTTTTTAGTTTAGTCTATAGGGTCCTAGAGGAGCTGGGTAAAGTAATTTCATGCACACAGTTTAAACAGTTTGCACAGTTTGTTTACAGAAATTAGAGCAAAGTAAACATACGAGGAAAATAACACCTTATTTATTATAATATGCCAAACGGGAATTCAAGATGAATCACTGCTTATGAGTGCTGTTGATGACCCAATAGCTACAGCCCACGCAGGTATTTATAAAAAAACTGTTATTATTTATTTAGCTTTGATACGATAAACTAAATCATACCGGAACATAATCACAACAGGGTTTTAACTGATAACTTCAAAATTGTTTGAAAAGCGTACTTATCACTTATATATTATAAAAAAACTTTTTTACAAAAAAAAAAAAAACAACCAATTTCCAAAAAAAAAATACTACAAAGTGAAAAATAACTTTAAATTCGGAAGTCGGTGTCTTTGGATCTGTATTTTACTTTTTTGCCACCGACTTCCGAAATTAAAGTTATTTTTCACTTTGTAGTATTTTTTTTTAAAGTCGGTTGTTTTTTTTTTTAAAAGAAAAGTTTTATATTTTTCACTTTTTAGTGGGTCAGTTTGTAATTAATCTAAGTTACAATAGCCTAATGTCAACTGCTCATCACCTTTTACAAAATATTTCTATTCCCAATACAGGGACGTTAATCTCCTAGTAAGGATGGTGAAGTCACCATCAGCTCCACTTCACCATATGCACTGTGGCGAGCATAAATCGCTTATCAACCATATTAAAGTAATCGACTCGCAACCCGTGAAATACGTATTATTGAGTAGTTCCGATGGCCATCAGTGGTCTTCCTCATCAGTGGTCTTCCTCATCAGTTCCACTTCACCAAATGGCGCTTTCCGGGAGCAAATGCACGAGTTTCTAAAAAAAAATACCCAAATCGCTATAGGTGTGCCTATAAAATTTGAGGGTTTCCCTCGATTTCCATGGGATCCCCTCATCAGATTCTGACTTGGTGACAATGGCACCACCTCGAGAGCATACCCTTTCAAACAAAAAAATCATTTTCAAAATGGGTTCACAATTGACGAAGAAATCGGTGTACCTACATACATTAAAAAAAAATATATAGTATATATATACTCGTAGTATAAATAACATAGTCATAAGATGTACTAACCCACTATGGATGTTACTTGTCCGAATTAAAGGTTATTTTATTTTTATTTATTTTTATTTTTTAATATACTTATACGCGACGAATTGAGAACCTCCTCCTTTTTGTTTTTTGAAAAGTCGGTTAAAAACAAAATCCCCCGCCGCATCTGTTTGTCTGTATGTTCGCGATGATCTCAAAAACTACCGAACGGATTTTCATACGGTTTTCATTTCACTAATGGACGGAGTGATTCATGAGGAAGGTTCAGGTGTTTAATTCAGTAAGGTTTTATGTAAATTGGCTGTGAAATATAACGATGATTGTTGAAGATGTCGGCAAAAATCATGCCGACTGGGAGCGTTACTGGCGTGCGCGTTACGGTAGTACGTTTCCGTGGAATTATTTCCGCCCTCCACGCGGGCGAAGCCGCAGGCAAAAGCTAGTATTAAGTATAAATAAGTTGTTGGGCTAAAGGCTATGTTTACAGCCCTGTGAGGCTAAAGGTGGCAGGAAAATTTAATGATGTGCGAACAAAGTAAAAAGAGGTCAGGTTGACCCTCGAGACGAGCACGAGCCAGTGGCTCGCGAACTTGGGATTGGGAGCAGTTACTTGCACGTGTGGAGCGTATCGTGGGCACTGCCGCGCTGGGCGAGGGCTACTGAAGGGTGAGTACCAGATCAATGATAGTGTGCTATGTGTATGTATGTATGTAGGTAAACACCGGTCGTGTCTCTAGCTAGCTCACTATTACTTCCTGAAAACCACAACGTTCAGAATTGCATACTATTATAATACGTCACGCACAAGCTGATTTATTCCGGTTCTGATTTCTACAAAGCGATATATAAAATTACGTTCTGAATTTCGGTTCAGAACATTTTGCATTCGTTTTCTTCGTTACCTCTTTGCTATGATCATCAAAATGAGCAACCGTAAATCTGCTTAACGATACGTTTGCCTGACTGCTGCCTTCATAGACAATAACTGTAACATAATACTACTCATTGATCAAAACACTGTCATTGTTCAAGTAGCGTAGTGTGTGTAGTGTAGTTCAGAGCCGCGTGCAGCGTGCAATCAAATTGCCTAATATATAAGGTGGTCAAAAATTCGCATACGGCGTAGAAGTAGAAGTGCTCTCCTAGCAGGTGGCGACTGACTGATGGACTTCAGAAAGCCCACAGCTAAGTAAGCAGCAAGTCCACCAGCCTGTGATGGAGCAGGCAGTGCTGGCAGGCCACAGGTGGCCGAGGTCAGCGGACGATGCGCTGCACGGAACGCGATCGATGCCAGCCTCTATCTACAGCGTGACTGCGTGACTGAAGACAGTAACACGTTTTATGAGCATCCAACTGTTCATTTTGGGGCTATTCCATCGGGAACACGTGTTATCCCAGAAAATCTATTAACAGCCTCATTTGAAGTATTGATTGAACATTATCGCGGTCTGGTGGCCGGTTAGGGAAGGAACAAACTGCTTTAAAGGTACGGACTAGAAAAAAAGAAGGACTCCGCGCCTGGCATATCGAAAGTGAAGCACAGTAAGTATGCCGGGACCGTTTGTACAAACATGCGCCTCACGCACACATTTACATCATAGTATGCCGACCGGCCAGACGGCCGCCATTATGTGACATTATTATTTATTATTATTATTTATTTATTTTATTACAATGATTTACTTAGCTTATAAAGATAATAAGCCCCACAAAACCATGTCAAACGGCGTCTTTGTCAAATCACGCACACATAGATCGGTAAGATGCTTCACTTTCGATACGCGTGGTGCGGAGTCCTTCTTTTTTTTCTAGTCCGTGTTTAAAGGATGTTTATTTTTTATTTTGTATTAAGTAAATGCTTGGCAGTGTTAGCAATTAGCACGACTGAAGATGGCACACAAAACTGGGAAATGCTCGCCCACAATAAATAACTTATAACTTACTTACTTATTATAAGTAGGTACAGTCAGCTACTTTTGTGCCTCACCCCCATAAGGGCGCTTTTCGTATGCACGGGCCAGTGGCTAGCCCCGCCTGCATTATTTTCGTCCACCAATAACGCTTCGGCGCACATGCCAGTGGCTAGCCCCGCCTGCATTATTTTCGTCCACCAATAACGCTTCGGCGCACATTATAAAAAAAAAGGTTCTAAGTCTAACCAAGTTAAGAAAAAACAGCAATTAACGTTTAAGAAAAGGGACATTGTCCATTTTAAGGTCATCCTTCTTAGGCGACATTCTTTATTCATTGGTCAAACAAAAAAAGGGCATTGCAAACTACGATTTCAACGTGCGGCCGAAAATGTTTAGAAAAGGGTTATGCACAACGACTTCCGACTGTACACCGACATACGTTTTATGTGCGTGAATAATGTGGGCAGAATATTGCTCATCGCAGTTCTCTTGGAGTCCGGGACGACAACTAGGTATAATTACGACGGGATTCTAAGTATGCAAATATCATGCGTAAAATAGTAACGAGGAATAGAAAAATAATGAAACACGTTGACATACTTCCACAATAGGTTGGATCAACTTACAGATATGACATCAAAACAAGACATCTTATCACTAGAGTACCTATACACCTACTTAGGAGCAATTATAATAAGCATTACGTTATCACATCTCATTGTTAGTTAACTGACAGTCGTAAACCTATCTATCTATTCTGTGCTCGTAGTGGGGAAAAACGTTGATTACAATTAAATAGCAATATTCGGTTCTTAATTATCTCCACGCCGGATTTGGGTCCCGGCAGCCTCCCGTTTACGAGTGCTAAGTGAAATACCGTCGTCAGCCGCCATCAATATCGTGAGGCTGTTGCAATATTTGGCGAAGCGTGGCTTGTCGGAGAGGGGATGTGATTTGATAACGCTCCCCACATCGGAAGGGTAAATAAATAGGATGGGGATAATCAAGAGATCAACGCGAGCGGAAAATGTTCCGACGAGAGTACGAGATGGCCGAGGAGCTAGTGACGGTGTGCTTCAAATAACCTGAGAGTTCATCGCAAATTTTCACTTCGATTGCCCAGCTAAGTTCAAATTCAACCTGAGGTAAAAAATAACCAAGTAGGCAAAGTAATTCGGTGGGTCACGAACAAGAGCGCAAATGTGAGAAAATATGCTTCACGTAATCTCTCTCTCTCTCCCTCTCTCTCTCTCTCTTATTATCAAATAGAGAAGAGAAAATGATTAAATAACATTGGTATTGTTGATTAAACCATTAAGTATGATTAACGTGGTCACGTAAGCCAAGTACTTCCATGGACAAGACGTAACATCGATGCGATCACAGATCATACATGAGGAACGATATTAACAAGAAGAACAACTAAGTAGATTTAAATGAGCCGAGGAAGGTTCAACAGTGGAGCTTCAGATCATGTCATGAGGTAATGGCCAGCAGTCGCTTCACGTCACTGCGGCTGGCGGCGCATCGTGTCATCTCGCGTCATACCGCGTCACACTTGCGTAAGCAACACTCGCTCTAGTAAACATACAAGTATCCACATAATTATACGTCATCATCATCTGCCTAGCCTTTTTCCAACTATTTTGGGGTGGGCTTCCAGTCTAACCGGATGCAGTTAAATACCAGTATTTTACATGGAGCGTAATTATAATAATAATATAATTATACGTAATTAACATTATTTGCCATGATGTGTAGAAGAAAGTAAAAGGGGATAGAACCTCGTGGAGAGCCACTCGTCACCATGTTGATTACGGTACGCGATATTACTGGAGTACCTATATGCTGCCCTATACTGCTTTGATAGCTTAGTATTGTTCATAATGATAAAAACTCGCGAGAAAAAAACAGCTAACGACTTCAATGACCGGCGACCTTCCAATAGTTTTCGAATGACTGTGCCAACGCGCAACGGCTGCCTGGTCCCCACTCTCTTTTTTATCCTGCCATTACTCAACACATGCAAATTTGCATCTTATTACTTAAAGCGTAAGGTTCTTTGAGCGAATGTACAAAATATTGAACATGAGTCACTGAATGGAAGAGACGATCTCGGGCCGTAACTGTAATGTCGTTTTAGCGGTAACTGTAACCTTGCCCAATGAGCCAGATACCTAGCACACGAAACAGATGGGCGGTGACCGCTTTGATGTTCGCTAGGTAACAACATCGAACTGTTTCAACAAGCTGCATTGCACGCGATGAACAGTTGCATTGCAACACAAAAAATAAAGCGTTGTCAAACATTATATAATTATATCTGACAGCATTGTATTGAACTATAATGTGATGATTTCGCAGAAAACAGATATCATCAGCCTCACCACAGTTTTACAATACATTAAATTGTGTCCTGAACTCCTGAAGTCCGTCCGTCACTAAACATTTAACATGGTACATAATACACTATATACTTTACGAAAACGTTGACCACTTTTGGACTTCGCCACATTAAACTTTGTCAAAAACTGTAATTTTCACTTGTGTATTACGTCATCAACGCTGCGACAAGGTTCTCTAAATAAGGATAAGGTTTAGTTGACCGATTGTCTAATAGCATCCGGCCTTGCATCAGTTTTGGGTTACTCACCAAAGCTCTATACTACAAAGCTTTAGGTGAGGTCTACAGAAATAGTTTTTAACTAGTCTGAATCCTCGCTATGAGTGTCGAACACAGCGTAGCTAACGCGTGCTTTATTAAGACAATGTTTTCATCGCTATCAAAACATGGCACTACTTGGACCTGGTTGATTCACGTGTTTGATGCTAGCCTACTTTTCACGAAACTTTATTATGAACTATTCCATAGAGGTGCGTGCTCTCTGTAATAACCAGCGACAGTTTCACGTATTCGTGTATGCGTAAGAGTTGTGCAAGTGTGCGAGAGGCGATACACGACGGCGAGTTGTGGCAGATGCGAGGCGCGGGCGCCGACACTCCCGCGCACTCCTAGCTGATAGTTGATTGGAGGATGCCACGTCACGGGTGAATACACCCGACTTAACGATACTGTTCAGTGTCCACTTCTGCCAGCGTCATGTTACTAGTCGCGACATGTAAAGGTTGCGCGGCGCTGGATAAATCAGCATCAACATTAGTTCATTGTTTCGTACTGCTACTTGCTACTTACTGGCATGTGTTTAGAACGCTTGCTTGTCAAAGCATTTACTGTTCAGCGCCTACAAAATGAAGTTTTTCCTAATGACAAGTTCTGTAAGTGCGATGCGCATGACGGCCACGGAATAGATGAGGGCTGGCCGGGAGCTGGACGTGCTGGCTGCTTGTGCTACATGCATGTCATTCTCGTTAAGTAGTTGGGCGTTGAGAAGTCGGTAATTAGTCAATTATTGATCTCAGAACTATACTAATGATTGCCAATTAATTACTGAGTGAGCAATGTACTTGTAATTGTTTTTGGGCTATTGCTGCTGGTTCATTTTCTACGGCATAAACAATATTAGGTCTACGTAGATTCAGGGAACAAAAAACTTGTTACTATATACGAGTAGTCTAGCTACGCATATCTTTCAATAATACCATTGATATAGTAATATATTAATTCATTGAATAATACACAAATTCTATGCGCTAAACTCTGATTTTTAATTTGCTATTAAACTAAAATGACATGTAACATAACGTAAGTAACATGACTAAAATGTCAAAATGACAAAAAAGGTCGATATCGCACTCGCAGCTGTCATTTTCCTCTAGCAAATTGAAAATCAGAAAGTAGTTACCACAGAGTACATTTGTATATAGGAGGATAGAGACGTCACTCGAACATTTCATAACGCCCTCTAGCAACAAGTAAAAACAACAATCCATGAAGCCTACTAGGTTTAGTATAGCTAGCTTCAAA
Organism: Cosmia pyralina; assembly: GCA_946251885.1. Taxonomy (NCBI): domain Eukaryota; kingdom Metazoa; phylum Arthropoda; class Insecta; order Lepidoptera; family Noctuidae; genus Cosmia; species Cosmia pyralina. The sequence goes on along the minus strand of OX276350.1, from coordinate 734,882 downwards.
TCTATTCTGCAGACCTGCAGTAGGCCCTGTCCTATTTTCCTATTAATAAAACATTAGATACACTGCCAAACACTTTAATTCAATCTTTATTTACATTAAATGAAGACCAACTCCTGAATTTTGTATTCTACATCATAATCTTTACGTAATCAACATAATAATTTATTTGTATCTTTACACCGATTATATATGAATAAATTAATTGCTCGCGTTCATATTTATAAACAACACAACACAATAGGTATCACTGCGTTTCACAAACAAGTAAACAGTCCAGATTTTCGTGTAAGGGTCAATCACATAAAGTGATGTCGTCGGTATCCAATACTTTTCCGTCAATGTTTAGAAGCAGAATCCAAGTCAAGAAAAATCCACGAAATACATAATATAACGAAGCGCATCCATTCACTCGAAAAGAGAAAAACTGGGTCAACGGAATAATTTTTTTAACAACAAATTTGACATTTACGCGAGTTGCGATCCTTTTTTTCCACTTCAATTGAAAACAGTTTCAAAAATTAGCGTTGCGTTATTGGATGATTTTATACATATAAACAAACGTTCTAAGTTAACACAATTAATTAAAAAGATGTCTCAACTCCTTAATTTTTTTATTTGTAAATATAAATTGTTGTTATTTTAATACTATCTGAGTAAAATGGATCAAAATGTTTAAACTAAACCCATGAACAATTTGAGAACAGCGCCATCTATCAATTAGTAAGTTTAACTTTTGATATTATTATACGAGTAAATTAAAAATCTATTGAATTGAGTAGTGTACCTCCAAAAGCAGAAGCCTACCTAAACTGGCCGGTTATGTTACTCTTACTTTTGTTCTAAGCTATGGCACCGTGGTAGTTACTTAGTACAGTACACCCCATCACCCCATGTCCCCAAGCAATAGGGTATTACACCCATTTTTGAAAAGTATCTCAATTAGATTCCATAGAGCTAATAAGCCACTAAAAAAAAACACAAATTTTTTATTCAATCGATAAGTGCCATAAAAATACTTTTAAATTTTACATTTTCAAATTTCGGGCGTAATTTGACGAAAACGCTGGACGTAGTGAACGCCATATTGCTCTGTGGTCATGAAGTCAGTTGGCTATGTAAACAAACACTTTTTATACGCTGATCAGTTGACAGTTGACACTTTTTAATTTACACAGCCGTATGACGTAATATCAGTGCGGCTACTTTCATGGTGTTAAAAAACAGATGAAAAAAAACTGAAAACTTTGAATTAAATTTTAAAATTTATATTGTTATTTTATGAACTAAAACTAACATTTTCCGACTGCTTTTTACCTAAGCTATCTAAAGAATAAATTTTTAGATTTTTTCTCATATAGAGTAAAATACCGTATTGTAATTGCCCCCGTGACGATAAACAAATACATTGTATCAGCTTTCAAAGTTTTACTTCCTTTTTGGGTTTGGTTCGGCGTGACACGGCGTGGCACGGCTGATGGCTATGGTATATTTGCACATGTAGGAACTATTGCGTAGGAGCAACAGGTCCCCTCGACGCCGACGACACGTCCCGCTACTAGAATAGCGCTACACGCGGCGAGGGAGCGGCACCATTCTGTTGCGCATCAATTGATTCGACCTCCGTGCTTCTGTACACTAACAGTGTACCTACATCACACTAACATCTAGTAATATACACTTCTGGACACATCTTTTGGCCCATCTTGTATTTTCAGTTTCGTTTGGTCCTAGCTAAAATTTTATATTAGGTCGAGCAAAAAGTTTTTATGCAGTTTTGAACCTGGCACATTCACAATTTCATTCAATAGTCTTTTTTTGAATTTCGAACACAGAATTTAAAGAAACAAAAGATAATTTGGAGCCTGTTTGTTGATATCAAACAATCGAATACTAAGAAAAGTTGGTTTTATTGGTTTACTTGGATTTAATTCTTGAAAAAGTGATTGATATCTTTGGTTTTGCAACAAACATTACTTATTCTTAACATTAAGGTGAGGTTCTATCAATAATCTATGGATACTTCACCTGAAGTCGCCGCCCAAGCTGTGGCACTTATTCAGGCCGGACACAGCCAAAGAAACGTGAGTGCTCAACTTAATTTAAGTCGATCTGCGGTCCGAAATGTTTATTGGAGGTACCTAGAGACTGGCGGCTTTGTTCGTCGCCAAGGAAGGCCACGATCTCGGGTCACAACTGAAAGGCAGGATCGATTCATCGTGACGACCAGCTTGAGAAATCGTCACCTTACCTCCATTGAGATACAAAACCAACTTCGCGACTTCCACGGAGTATCTGTGAGCGCTTGAACTGTTCGGAGAAGGTTAAAAGAACGCGATATGGTACCACACAAGCCAGCTAATGGCCCCAAACTAACGCGAGCCCACCGAACAGCGCGCCTTCATTTCGCACGCAGTCATTTAAATTGGACACAGTAAGATTGGAGCCGTGTACTCTTTTCTGATGAGTCTAAAATTGTGTTACATGGCAATGATGGAAGGAAGAAGGTCTACCGACGTAAGGGAGAGCGTTTCGCACAATGCTGCTTTGAAGAGAGGGTTGCTTATGGCGGTGGCTCATGGACTGTCTGGGGCGGTATATCCGCGAGCGGCAAAACTCAACTTGAGGTTGTTACAGGACCACGGCTGCCAACATTAAATGCTGAAAGGTACATTCGTGAGTGCTTAGAACCTCACGTGATACCATACGCGGACTATGTGGGCCCAAATTTCCTTTTTATGCATGATAATGCAAGAGCCCATGCGGCCGGCATCGTCAGGGAATATCTTCGGGATGTGAACATCACAGTTATGGACTGGCCAGCCAGAAGCCCAGTCATGAACCCCATTGAGCACATGTGGGACGAGCTAAAAAGACGTGTTAGGGCTCGTCAGCCAGTTGCCCAGACGATGCAGGAGTTGAAAACTGCCATAGAAGAGGAATGGGAGATGATCCCTCAAAATTTCATAGAGCGGTTGATAAACTCTATGCCTAATCGTATGAGAGCTGTGGTAGATGCCCATGGAGGCAACACGCGTTATTAAATTAAACCTTTATTTGATAAAACATGTTTTTTATTCAAAAATCAATTGCCTTTAACAAGGCGCATATCCGACTTGTTAGGCGTAGCTCCATGTCGTATGGTATTCTGAATTCAAATTTAAAACAATACGATCGAAAAAGATGGTAAAATGTATTAGGTTTAAAACTGCATCAACAGTTTTTGTTCAATCTAGCAATCATATTTCGGTAGGGGCCATCGAAACCTAAACTCTAAGGTGGGCCAATAGATGTGTCCAGAAGTGTATAATATTACGCACATTTTTGGAAACAATTGTTGTGAATCACAATACAAGTACTTGTTTCCAAAAATCTGCTCGCTTATCAACTTGTGCAAAGATAAGGTCAACCTTTTATCTGTTCTGTGAGGTCAACATTCTGCGAGGCAACTCGCCGCCAAATATAAAACCAAAATTAGTTTATTAAGTCGTTATTGACCTGAATGCTCTCAAATATTTATCATCAACAATCCGCAAGGCCGGTAGGTACGCCATTCGCAATCTCAAGCGAGCCGGATGAGGGCTGCTGACTATTATAAAAAGGGAAAGTTTAAGTTCACTCCGAGCTCCGTGAGATCTTGGAAACTATTGAACCGTTTATTATTTTTCAATACACTTGCTCGAAAACTTTAGGTTCACAATGCAATATACACTTCTGGACACATCTTTTGGCCCACCTTGTATTTTCAGTTTCGTTTGGTCCTAGCTAAAATTTTATATTAGGTCGAGCAAAAAGTTTTTATGCAGTTTTGAACCTGGCACATTCACAATTTCATTCAATAGTCTTTTTTTGAATTTCGAACACAGAATTTAAAGAAACAAAAGACAATTTGGAGCCTGTTTGTTGATATCAAACAATCGAATACTAAGAAAACTTGGTTTTATTGGTTTACTTGGATTTAATTCTTGAAAAAGTGATTGATATCTTTGGTTTTGCAACAAACATTACTTATTCTTAACATTAAGGTGAGGTTCTATCAATAATCTATGGATACTTCACCTGAAGTCGCCGCCCAAGCTGTGGCACTTATTCAGGCCGGACACAGCCAAAGAAACGTGAGTGCTCAACTTAATTTAAGTCGATCTGCGGTCCGAAATGTTTATCGGAGGTACCTAGAGACTGGCGGCTTTGTTCGTCGCCAAGGAAGGCCACGATCTCGGGTCACAACTGAAAGGCAGGATCGATTCATCGTGACGACCAGCTTGAGAAATCGTCACCTTACCTCCATTGAGATACAAAACCAACTTCGCGACTTCCACGGAGTATCTGTGAGCGCTCGAACGGTTCGGAGAAGGTTAAAAGAACGCGATATGGTACCACACAAGCCAGCTAATGGCCCCAATCTAACGCGAGCCCACCGAACAGCGCGCCTTCATTTCGCACGCAGTCATTTAAATTGGACACAGCAAGATTGGAGCCGTGTACTCTTTTCTGATGAGTCTAAAATTGTGTTACATGGCAATGATGGAAGGAAGAAGGTCTACCGACGTAAGGGAGAGCGTTTCGCACAATGCTGCTTTGAAGAGAGGGTTGCTTATGGCGGTGGCTCATGGACTGTCTGGGGCGGTATATCCGCGAGCGGCAAAACTCAACTTGAGGTTGTTACAGGACCACGGCTGCCAACATTAAATGCTGAAAGGTACATTCGTGAGTGCTTAGAACCTCATACGCGCACATACGCGCGTGCATACGCGGACTATGTGGCCCCAAATTTCCTTTTTATGCATGATAATGCAAGAGCCCATGCGGCCGGCATCGTCAGGGAATATCTTCGGGATGTGAACATCACAGTTATGGACTGGCCAGCCAGAAGCCCAGACATGAACCCCATTGAGCACATGTGGGACGAGCTAAAAAGACGTGTTAGGGCTCGTCAGCCAGTTGCCCAGACGATGCAGGAGTTGAAAACTGCCATAGAAGAGGAATGGGAGATGATCCCTCAAAATTTCATAGAGCGGTTGATAAACTCTATGCCTAATCGTATGAGAGCTGTGGTAGATGCCCATGGAGGCGACACGCGTTATTAAATTAAACCTTTATTTGATAAAACATGTTTTTTATTCAAAAATCAATTGCCTTTAACAAGGCGCATATCCGACTTGTTAGGCGTAGCTCCATGTCGTATGGTATTCTGAATTCAAATTTAAAACAATACGATCGAAAAAGATGGTAAAATGTATCAGGTTTAAAACTGCATCAACAGTTTTTGTTCAATCTAGCAATCATATTTCGGTAGGGGCCATCGAAACCTAAACTCTAAGGTGGGCCAATAGATGTGTCCAGAAGTGTATGTCACACGCGTGCGATTTTTCATTTTCCAACACGTGTGTGAGAATAAAAATTGCCACAGATAACTTATTCCTGTACTTAGCCCAAATTGAGTTCACAAAGAATGCATTGTTTGTAATAAGTTACAAAATTGAATTAAAGTTATAAGTTAATAATAAGTTAGGATAAGAGTTTTGGATATGTACACTATCGCAATAGATTACTCTGTAATGATAGATGTAAGTTGGAAATAAATAAATAAAATAAAAATAAAAATTGGTTCAATGCCTCTATTCACACCGTCTCTATTTGGAGGTGAACGTTTCTTTTTAAATCTCGGCAAAGAGATATGCGTCTTTACGGCGTTAACATGTTTTGAATATTTAAATAAGGTTTATAAAATAGAATATCATCAAAAACCATGAATCCTACTAATATTATAAATGTGAAAGTTTGTATGTTTGGATCTTTGGATGTTTGGATGTATGTTACTCAATCACGCAAAAATGGCTGAACGGATTTGGATGAAATTTGGTATGGTTTGGTATTTGGTAGTTTATAACCTGAATTAAGACATAGGATACTTGTCATCCCGGTAGAAGGTTCCCGTGGAATAGTTTCCGACATACAAGCGGGCGAAGCCGCTGGCAAAAGCTAGTATTAACTCTTTACCTATGAAATTGCCGTTCTGCAGTACTGGCCATTTCAAATCAAAATAATTTTTGTTTGGCTAAGAATTCTAATTTCAAATTAATTTTATTTTAAAAACATGGATATTTTTTTCCAAAAGTAGTCATTTGTTTATTGATTAGTGTTACATTTTCATCGCATTTCAATCTTTTTCATCATCATGGATACGTTAAAAATTCGACTAATTATGGAATATGAGTACCATCGTGGCAGCAACGCGGCACAAGCGGCACGCAACATCAACGACGTTTACGGAGCTAACACTACAAACCAACGCACCACTTGTTATTGGTTTGCTCGCTTCCGTTCTGGAAATTTCGACCTGAAAAATGAACCTCGCGGTCGTCCGAAGACTTTGCCCCACGAACTCAACGATCGCCAGCGCGAAGTACGCGTCGAGACGTGCCTTGCACTGTTCAACAGACACACAAATGAAGGAATTTTGAACCGCATTGTCACCTGCGGTGAAAAATGGATTCTGTTTGATAACCGCAAGCGCTCAGCAAGTTGGTTGGATCCTGATTCAGCACCTAAACAATGTCCTAAACGAAAACTTACCCCTAGAAAAGTGATGGTCACTGTTTGGTGGTCTAGCGCCGGTGTGATTCATCACAGCTTCTTACCAAACGGGGTGAGCATTACTTCAGATGTATACTGTGAAGAACTGAACACAATGATGGAGAAGCTGGCACATCTCCAACCAGCATTGGTCAATCGCTCGTCTCCGCTGCTCCTGCACGACAACGCGCGACCTCATACTGCACAGCAGACGGTCTCCAAGTTGCAAGAACTGGGGTTGGAAGCTCTCCGTCATCCGCCCTACTCACCAGACCTTGCGCCTACAGACTACTACTTTTTCCAGAATTTGGATAACTTCTTGGCGGGAAAAAAATTCAATACCCGAGAGGCAGTACAAAATGACTTTGAAGAATTTGTTGCCTCCCGTCCAGCTGATTTCTTTAAGAAGGGCATCAATAAACTGCCACTGCGTTGGCAAAGATGCATTGATTGCATGGGTGATTACTTCGATTAATACAAATAAAAAATGCATGAAAAAAATTCGTTTAAATTTTTTCATACAAAACGGCAATTTCATAGGTAAAGACAAAGACCTATTATTACAATAAAAAAACGTTTATGAACAAATTAACATTTATTTGTGTTCTAAACTCAAAAATATTTGAATTTTCTATTTTTCATATTAGGCTGTTTATCGGCTTTATACCTTTGCTTCTCCTTCAACCTGGCGAAAGCAAAGCGCGGAAAAAAAGAAAATTTAAATCATAGTTTCCTAATAATTCATGACAAAAATATTTTTCGTTATTTTATTTTATTTCTTCAAAAGTGTATTGAGAAACGTCTTTTGATACACGTGGACATTTGTTATTGCAAAACAACCTCGCCTACGGCGCGGATGTTAATTCCGCCTCGAATACAATAACAAAAATTCTCTACTTGTATCAGAATGTACTATTATAGAAGGCCAATAAATCAACATTTTTTTTTTCGTCGTCGGTTTGTTTTTTATATATATTATGTCCGTCCGCCATCGTGGCGGAAATCGGCAACTTGTCCAATGGGCCGGAAAAGCGGATATACAACGCATTGCACCGTTCGGGAAAGAGGTCGCGAGTCGGGCGACGCACTGCAGGTGCGACCTACATCCGCGCGGGCTGCAGCGCTAAGCACCGCTCAAATAGCTGCCTTTTGGCAACACGCTGTGGGTTTATAATAAACAAAAGAGCACTTGACCTACTGCCTCTGCTATTACAGTATTATCTCTTAGATTAAGAATGTATGAACTGTGAGAAATCCAAATAAGAACTTGAAAATATTGTGACCACGAAATGATGACGTACTTTTTTTTTACCTCGTTTATGTAATTTACAGTGACTAATGGACAGTGAATTTCTAAATTTTTAGGGTTCCGTACCTCAAAAGGAAGAAAAGGAACCCTTTAGGATCATTCGTGTGTCTGTCCGTCTGTCACAGCCAATTTGCTCCGAATTTAATGGACCGATTGGTACACATATGAACTTCTGTGACCCAAATATGGACGGGTAAAGTAAATAAATAAATTTTGAATATGGGGGTCAATTTTAGGGGACAAATAAGAAAATTAAAAAAAAAGTTTTGCAAACTATACTGTGACATATCAAATGAAAAAGCTGAGGAAGAAAGAATGAGGGTCTCAAATATATGTTTTTTTTTTTAATAATTATAAAATAATTTGTTTTAAAGTTATTTAAGAAAATAGGCGAAAATTTACCATTCCCCCCCTTATCTCCGAAACTACAGCCTAAATTTTTCTTAAAAAATACAGAAATTAGTTGTTTACCTGTAGATTACAGGAAAACCTTTAAGAAGTCTGTGGTCTTAAAATAACATGATAAATCTCTCAATATTGAACAAACTTACATTTACAGTTAATGTATGTTTTTCAACTAAGTACAATGTTAAGTTTGTTCTTGGGATAAATTCGTCCCAGCTACGGAAGCCTTCATTGTGCGTGGTGCGACACGCACTTGGCCGGTTTTTGAAGTAGTACCTACCACTGTCGCTAGCACCGTACAAACTGCAGAAACAGTTTGTCGTTTATTCGGTTCCGTACCCTATGGGGAAGTATGGAGCATGTAACATCTTGTATCAACCGGAATCCCAATTATAGCAATTACAGTTTGAATATGTTGGCTGTTATTATTCTGAAAGGCTAGCCCATTGGCACCTTCAAAACACTAGGTAACAATTTTTGTTTAGTTAAAAATCAAAATATTTTATTTCACCTAAACCTACATGGGCACAGAAACGTCAGAAGCTAGGCGCACGGTTCCAATTGGACGTTTCCTATGGAGAAGAAAACACCACGGTGACTCTTTTAAAAATAATTGGCTTACAATATTTTCAAATAACAGTGTTAATAAGTATGGGAGGACAGTGTAGGCCCGCCAACAAATCTTCAGTCTACTAGGCCTACAACGTTCTAACATTCACTCGTTCAAGGAAGAAGGGTTTCCGTTATCCAATAACTTCGCTTTGCCGTCTAGAGTGTAACACAATCGTAAGGGTTTTTAAAAACCCAATCGACACTACGGCTAACCGAAACGGTCCGCGATCGCTAATCTTGTGTCATCTAACACATTGCGCTGTGGTAGGCCGCCAAATTCAATTTTTCTTTAGGTTTATGGCAATTCGCAGGTCCGTGCCAGGTTATATCTTGATCAAAATATGATACGCGGCAAAAAAACAAATGTATTTATGTAATTTTATTTTATTTTTATTTTATTAAGTAGGAACAACAAACAGCTACAAAATGGAATATTACAATAGTAAAACATAAATAACTTAAGTAATAATGTAGCCCACAGCGCTGTTCACAGTTTACTATTAATAAATAAAACCTTAATCACTAGGAGGTGAACTGTTCATTTGTGACAGTTATACTAATATTGTAAAATAAATAGAAACAAAAATGAAATATTAAAAAAGAAAAGAAGAAAAAACAGCAACAAAAAATAATTAGTCTTTGAGTTCAAGTGCCTCATACAAAAGGCTACGAAACCTTTTAAAAGAACATGCAAATATATCTATATGTTCGAATGCTTCATTGTAGGTTGCTGCCATTCGCCGAACTGGTGAACGTAGACCAGTGTTAGATCGGCAGGCACCTACTGCAAAGAGTTTGCCCGCACGCACCCGCCGTCTATGGACAGTTCTTGGGACAGCATAGCACAATACATTATTTAAATCTACACAGTCGAAATTACCATTAACAATATTATACAATGTCATTGCCTCTAATTGTTTACGTCTACAGCTGAGCGTCAAAAGCTTGTATTTACTGAGCAATTGGTTATACTGCAGATAAGTTTTGTGACACCTGTAGTGCATTGCACAAAGAAATCTACGTTGGACTTTTTCTAACATGTCAATGTATTTACCATAATACGGGTTCCAGATGGATACGGCATATTCGAGCTGGGAACGGACTAGTGTTTTATACAGGCAGAGGTACGAAGAGACCCGTTTAAAGTCATGACTGGATCTCATTATAAATCCATACATCTTATAAGCTTTATTTATGATTTGTTCGATATGCAAATCCAAGCAGAGTTTTGAGTCAAGCAATACGCCAAGATCACGAACCGAGTTTACTTTATTTAATAAAGCATTACATAATGAATATGAGAACCTTATGATGTTTTTATTTTTGGTAAAATTTAGGTAGTTGCACTTGGGAATGCTCAGATGGAGCTTACTGGTGCAACAATAGTCTGTTAGTCGATCCAAGTCCTCTTGGAGAAGATAGCAATCCTGAATGCTATGAATAGGTCTATATACTTTGAGGTCATCAGCATATAACAAAAACTTGGAATGATGGAAACAGTTACCAATATTATTTATGAAGATAATGAATAGAAGTGGACCGAGAATAGAACCTTGTGGGACACCAGATGTAACCATGAAAATCATCAATACATCTCTTTATATTAGATTTCGTGCAGATTCGTCGAACGAACGAAATCTAACGACTCTGCACGAAATCTAACTAGACATGTATTGATGATCTTTATGGTTAAAATGATTTATATACATATGTTTTACCGCGCGTATCATATTTTGATCAAGCACAACAAACAACCTGACACGGACCTGCGAATTACATAAAACGCAAGAAAATTTAAATTTTGCGGGCTATTTTATGTTATTAATCTCAGAATCTAAATGGATTATTATCACTGAAAAAAAAATTGTAGTATAGAACTTTAAATGACTGTACTTATTTAAAGAAAAAATAGACTGTGCGTGTGGTAATGTTTCAGTGAACAGCAGTTTAATTAATAATTACCACAGCAGCGGCGGCGGCGGCGGCGGCGGCGGCGCGCGGCGGGGCTGACGTCGAGTTCGAGCTGTACGTACGCGGCATGCGGCACCTAGCTCATTCATAGTGTTTGTTACATGTACGTTATCCTCTCATTGAAGTGGAGACGGGCGGGGCGCGAGCGTCACATGCACTACATATCGCCGCTGAAAACTTTGCTGCAAGTATTATCTACCTACTGTAATATGGATACCGCGCAACCACTCATTCCACTAATATAGGCTTCCGCGCGCACAGCCCTAACTTTGTTTTTATCTTATTCGACCCAAACAACGGTCGCCACCTAAGCGCGTACTTTCAATTGTATTAAGCTAGTGCTGAAATTTTATGAGGTGACGTCACGAAGAAAAACACTTTCCTCTGCGTAAGGCCTGAAAAAGTACTAGGCGAGCATGAACCGATAGAAGTTATTGTTATCAGTGACGAAGGCGGGGCGCGGCGGGTGCGCGCGGGGCAGGGTGGCCTTCGTGACGTCGCCGCATCAGTGTTAACGCCAACTACAGCACGCGACGATACCATATCAGTGTCGTCAGCCGAGTAAAAAGATCATTGTCACCGATAACCTCAGCGCGGATATGAGAACCTAGTAGAATATGGGAAAATTTTAACAAAATCCCTGAGATTCTACCGATCTTGCTAATAATTAATACTTTATCTATTTTTATACAATTTCTGGATTAACTTTACTGTCTTCTTATGTGTAGGTCACCTCATTTACTGAATGGTTTATGATGTCCCCGTAGTCTGACCCCAGCGCATCGACGCGACATGTATTTCAAAATGTTTATTTAATGAATCATTAAAATTGTCGAAATGGTTTAGAAAAATCCCTTACCCGTTCAAAAGGTTATCGTTATAAATGTGTTTCCACTTCATGGGGTTAGAAAGGGATAAGCCGTACAAGATGTTACGTGCTCCGCACTGAACGCGGGGTCGTACAAACAGCAGCGCAGCCTGCGGTGCAGTGGTGAAAATGCACCAATCCCCCTAGCTACCTAGCGCATCCCCCTTAAGTAAACAACGCGCTCACACCGGAACACCGACGATGTAAGTATCAACGTCAATGTGAAGGTGAACGATGAACAATAGCTCAGTGTGTCGCACTGCCGCCCATTGTGGCTGATTGCAAGCAAGCCACTCTGTTTACACTCTGGAACAGTATCATTAGGCGCTGTGGAGGACAGAACTAGAATAGTGACAAGGACAAACTGCTGGTGCATCGTCGTAGCTCGCAACACGCGTGTGCTAAATCTGCATCCACGTCGAGTGTGGTTGCTGGTGCTGTTCACAGACAGCCCAGAAAAAATGTCAGGGGCTAGGAGACGTATTTAATTTATCATTCCTACAACCTACGAGGGGAGATCAAAAAGTAGTGAGAACGACATACTCCTTGGTAAGAAAAAAAATAAATACTGGCAGGCATAGCTCAGATACATATTTGTAATATTAATAAAGAAAAAAATCTTCGATTCTCTTTTGTTTTTTTCTGAATGTAGTCATTTGTTTGCTTCGTGTCGGAACGTGTTCTCGAAAATGGAGAAAAACGAAGTGCGAGACGTTATTAAATACCTCTGTTTAAAAAAGTTAACGACGCAAGAGATTCATTGCGATTTGGAGGCAACATTAGGAGAGTCTGCTCCACCTTATTCCACTGTCGCAAGGTGGGCTTCTCAATTTCGAGTAGGGAGAACGAGCACGGAAGACGAACTTGCGGCCGTCCATCGACGTCAGTCACCCAAGAAAATGTTGCGAAAGTCGAGAAAATTGTATTGAGCGATCGAAGAGTTACCATCCGATACTTAATTCAAGAAACGGGCATTTCATATGGAAGTATTCAATCCATATTGAAACAATCTTTGAATATGAGAAAAGTCTCCGCAAGATGGGTGCCGAGAATGTTAACCGACAGTCAGAAACAAAATGGACTTGACATTTCGAAGATATTGTTGGACAAGTTTCAAGAAGATTCTGAAAACTTTTTGTCTCGTTTCGTAACAATGGACGAAACATGGGTCCATCATTTTGATCCCGAGACAAAACAGCAATCTTCGCAATGGAAACGGCCATCATCACCGACCCCGAAGAAGTTTCGTGCCGTGGCATCGGCTGGCAAGGTTATGACCTCAATATTTTGGGACTCAGAAGGGATATTGTTGAATGATTACCTGGAGCATGGAACCACTATTACAGGCCAATATTATGCAGCTTTAATTCCTAAGTTGAGGAATGCCATCAAAGAGAAAAGGAGAGGGAAACTTCGAAGGGGCGTGCTGTTTCATCACGACAACGCACCCGCGCGCAGGTCGGCAGTTGCGATGGCTGCCATTCAGCAAGCTGGCTTCGAATTGGTTGACCACCCCCCTTATTCATCAGATCTGGCGCCTAGCGATTTTTATCTGTTCCCCAAATTGAAAGAATACTTAAGGGGAAACAGGTACGATAACGAGGTGATGGATGCCGTGGAGAGCTTTTTGCAGGACCAAGACAAAACTTTTTTTTTTTTAAAGGGATTGAAGTCTTGGAAAAGCGCTGGACTCGGTGTGTAGAGAGACTCGGAGACTATGTAGAAAAATAAATTATTAAGTTATCAATAGTCATTATAATCTATCTCATTCTCACTACTTTTTGATCCCCCCTCGTACAATTAGCCCACTAGTACAGCACTGCAGGACGGCCACACAATGTGTCCTTAGAACAAGCTCCTCATTTAAAACTGGTATCGGAAATGATAAGACGCGAGGCTGTTGACCCTGCGTCGACGCATCCCGGTTCACGCACAGCTGTACAACGCTAGTAAACAACTTGTTTTAGTGAACCTAATAAAACTCTCATTGTGTGTGTGTGATTGATTCATACCCGGACTACAAGTCAAAAGGATTATTTACACAAGAATCTTTCCCAAAAACCAAATCACTGCACTAGACCGCATCGGACAGGTGTGTCCAGGTGTCTCCATTTATCGTTTAATACAACTACTGTACTATTTTTTATAGGTCTATGCTGTACGCCTGTAAATCCAAGACTATGTAGTATCAGCTATGTTCGGCACTAGCCACTAAATAAACCGAGTCGTGTGCAGCGCGTCACAACGAGCAGCCTGCGCCTGCACTGCACACGCCACAGCCGCCAGCTGTGTAAACAACTGCTCAGCTTGCAGATAAGTTCACACTGGCTGCGTTCACCGTGCGTGACGTAGCGGCGCTCACATACGTTACGGTAGTACTGTACCATATTACGGTATCGGTGTTACTCACGGAATAGATAATGCTGCGGGCCCGTTGTGCTTCTTTAGAGAATGCCGATGGGCAGTACCAACTTGCGGGGAGCGGGTCACAACCAAATTTAGTTCAAAAAATTACCCTTATTTTTTAAATCAGATTTACGTTTTTGTTATGATAAAGATTCCCAGATTTCGGACATCAAAAAAAAATATTTTTTTAGTTTTGTTCGTATTTTCCACGTCACTGCCTTCATTTCCCAATCTTGCAACTACGTTAAAAAATATAGCAATATGTATATACCTGCCAGCAAACATATATTATGAAGAAGATAATTTATGTAAGTACCGTACCGATTTACTTTTTAACCGACTTCAAAAAGGAGTAGGTTCTCAATTCGTCGGAACCTTTTTTTTTTATTTATTTTTTTATGTATGTTCCCCGATTACTCGAAGACGGCTGGACCGATTTGGATTTTTTTTTTTTTTTTTTTTTGTTGGAAAGGGTGTACTTCCCAGGTGGTCCCATGATCATCAAGTCAGGATCTGATGATGGGATCCTGGAGAAAAAGAGAGAACTCATCCAATAATTAATCCATCAAATAATTTTGTAGGCACACTTGAAGTGATTTGGATAGTTTTTGGAAGAGCCTACTTTCTCGGAGTGGTCCCATTTCAATTTGGTGAAGATCTGATGAAGAACTTCTTAGATAGGCAACGGAACTCCTCAATAAATGATAGCAAATGGACTAACAACAAGAAACCCCACGGACACTCTTTTAAATCAAGATAAGTATTACAACATCCTGGGTACATTATTATTGTTGCTCTACATGTGAGAACAATGTAAAAAAAAAATACTTAAAATAATTCTAATTATAAGATTAAAAATAAGCCCTGGTAGTTAAGAGATGACCAGTCTTAACTGACGGTGTCCGCTCACGAACATGACGCGTGGATGAGCACCATGCAGCTCGACCATTTTGTAGGGGGCAACATATTACTGCGACATCCTTCACCGCGTCACTGCTGACTCCGAGTGCTGGCCGATCGCTGTAGCTACTACTAGTTACTCTCGTTACGACGAGGATGTGTAGTAATTTGCTCTCAATCTGCTCGCACAGAACTCCAAACACTTTTGGACTTTATAAGGAATGGCATAAGATATAGTTTGAACTGTGAAAGATACAAAATGATCAGCGATCATTTGAACAATGCAGTTTGGAACAGAACGCTTATCTCATTCGTTCTGGGGTCAATCAGTTCAGGCGCCCACGCGCTGCCGCCGCCTGCCCGTGCCCGGCTGCTTGCAGCTTGTCTTCATATCGCACGCACTGTGGTGTGATGCGAGGCAAAAACATTTATTATAACGTTACGGCGAATGAACACAAACGAGCTACTTGGAGCGGCCCACGATACTCCAGTGAATTGTCATTTCTTATGGAGTTCATTTACTTAAAAATGGCTGTTAACATTTAAGTAAGTAAACGATGTTATTATTTTTGAATGATAGTAAGTAATCATTTATTTACCAAAAATTTGTCTGAGGTAACTAACATCAATGTTTATATGTTGTTTCAATAAGAGATGGGTATGGATATTACAAATAAAAAACAATTTACAAAAAAAACAGCCGACTTCCAAAAAAATACTACAAAGTGAAAAATAACTTTAATTTCGGAAGCGGTGTCTTTGGATCTGTATTTTAGTTTTTTGCCACCGACTTCTGAAATTAAAGTTATTTTTCACTTAGTAGTATTTTTTTGGAAGTTGGTTGTTTTTTTTTTTTTTTTGTAAAAAAAGTTTTTTTCATTTTTACTTTTTAGTGGGTCACTCTGCAATTTATCTAAGTTACAATAGCCTAATGTCAACTGCTCATCACCTTTTACAAAATATTGCTTTTCCCGATACCAGCACGTTAATTGTTGAGGAGTTCTCCCAGTAGAACTGGAACTCACCATCAGCTCCACTTCAACATATGTATTGTGACGAGCATAAAATAGTTAGCAATAATCAAATCGCAACCCGTGAAATATGTATTATTGAGTAGTTCTGATGGCCATCTGTGGTCTTCCTCATCAGTTCCACTTCATCAAATGGTGCTTTCCGGGAGCAAATGCACGAGTTACTATAAAAAATACCCAAATCGCTATAGGTGTGCCTATAAAATTTGAAGGATCCCCTCAATTTCTCTGTGATTCCATCATCAGATCCTGGTTTCCGTATCATGGTACCACCCTTGAGATATCTCCTTTCCAACAAAAAAGAATCATCAAAATCGGTTCATAAACGACGACGTTATCCGCGAACACACATAAAAATATATATACATATATATACATACGGTCGAATTGTGGGGCTTGTGGCTAAGTAATAACAGCCGCACGGGTCGATCGATCAGGTTAAGCTGCGCTTGCCGGGGTTGGTCCGTGGATGGGTGACCATCTTTACATACCAAGACCCCTCCGTGCCTCGGAAAGCACGTTAAGCCGTTGGTACCGGCTGTCATTCTTGGATCTTTGACAGTCGTTACGGGTCGTCAGAAGCCCGAAAGTCTGACAACCAGTCTTACCAAGGGGTATCGTATTACCCAGTACTGGGTTATGGAGGTTAGATAGGCAGTCGCTCCATGTAAAATATTGGTATTCAGCTGCATCCGGTTAGACTGGAAGCCGACCCCAACGTAGTTGGGAAAAGGAAAGGCAGATGAGATGATGATACGGTCGAATTGAGAAACCTCCTTTTTTGAAGTCGGTTAATGAGTAAGACCCCTGCCCTTCAAACTAGGAAACTCCTGTATCTTGTTCTTTTTAGTGGTGTGTGTGCGATAGTGATGGTTAAGTGACGTCAGTTTCGAAACTCAATGAAAAATGAAAGTGATGGCTATAATACCTAGCTACTTTGAACGGTAACAAACTACTGGTTTAGCCGATCACCCGCCTGATGCAGCTCACTGACAGGCAAGTCAGCTCTGTGCACTACTGGACTGCACACCGCTGGAGGAATAGCGGTACCAGTCATTGTTTCCCGTATCGCTGTGCTTGTGCGGCTTTGTTGCAGCCCACTGTACATGCAGCGTAGCTGTGTCAGTGCTAAGGGAAAAAACTTATTTAAATAAACCTCAGCTGAAATGTTACTAATTAAAGAAAAATAAATTAATTTTTATGTTAGGAGGAAAATTAAATAAATAAAAATCAATGGGCATGTAATGAGGAGAGACGAAACGCATGTGACTAAAAGAGTGATGAATATACATGTTGATGGATGGAGAGGCAGAGGAAGGCCAAAGAAAAGACGGATGGATTGTGTGAGGAATGATATGAAAGAGAAGGGAGTGATTGATAGCGTGACGGTTGACAGGGGAGAATGGAAGAAGAAAACGTGTTGCGCCGACCCCAAGTAATATATAAGGGCAGGAAGTTGATGAAAAATCAATGATCGTAGCAGGTGGCGTTCTGTAGGTTCTGCCTGCCCCCATGGGAACAAGGCGTGAGTTTAGTTATGTAGTAAGTACCTATGTTATTTCTCAGAACACTAACAAAAATCTGCAGAGTGACCTGCACTGGGTTCACTAATTTCAAATGTACTTCAAAATATCGACCGCAGTTTTCCTTACCAGTTAGCGCAATGACTGCTACCAATTGATAAACTGTTCATTTGCAAAATGCTTATTACAAATACGATATTTTATTGTTCATCAACCTCAGTCACTTTATCCTCAATCTAAATTAATTCTAAAGAGGAAAGATTTTTTTGTATGTTTGTTTTTACCGAATAAGCTCCGAAACTGCTGGACCGATTTGAATTATTTTTTCACCATTAGAAAGCTAAATTATCAGGAAGTAATATAGGCCATAATTTATTTTCAAAGAATTTAGAGATCCTTAAGAAAATTGCAATATGTAACCCAAAGTAGCTAAATTTTGCCTATAAAATTCATTATTTGGCGTGCGCTGAGAAAACTATTGATGATACATAAAAAGTATGTACTACATGATGAATGTACGCAGTATCACCTTCAGCTTCAAAATTTGATATGTCTCACGGTATAGTTTGCAAAACTTTTTTTTTTATTTTCTTATTTGCCCCCAAAACTGACCTCCATATTCAAAATTAATTTATTTACTTTACCCGTTCGTATTTGGGTCACAGAAATTCATATGTATACCAAATTTCAACTAAATCGGCCCTGTACATTCGGAGCAAATTGGCTGTGACAGACGGACAGACAGACAGACGGACACACGAGTGATCCTATGGGTTCCGTTTTTTTCCTTTTGAGGTACGGAACCCTAATAATGAAGAATAACGTGGGTTTTTCGAAAATCTACCCATAATGGGGTGAAAAGGGGTACAAAGTTTTTCAGGGGAGGATTTTACTGCGGGGCTTGATTAAATCGAAAATTGGTGTAAATAATCTTTCAGTCAAGTTATGGAAGCATCCGAAACGATTCTTTAAAATTCCACTCCTGTGGAAATGAATACAGGGAATACAGTTTATATGAAAAATCTTATTCATTTTGAAACTTGGCACAGATACTTGCCTAAGTAATAAAGTTTGTCATTAATAGTTATTCAAAACTACCTTGGAGGGAGGGTTAGAGGGGGTGGGTGAGGGGGATGGGCAGGGGGATGGTGAGGAGAGGAAGGGGTGGTGAGGGGTGACGGGGAGGGGTTGGTGACGGGGAGGTGGAGGTGAGGGGGATAGGAAGGGGAAGTGATGAAGGGGGTGTTAGAGAGGGGCAGGGAGAGGTTAGCGGGAAGGGGATACGGTGAACGAACGTGCTAATCCTAAAAGTACCAGTCGGACTTTAAAAAATCTTTTTGCATTTTATAGCCCAAATCTTAAGGAAGGCTATAGGCATATTTTTTTTTTTTTTTTTTTTTTTGTGGATGGGAAATCATCAAATGACTTCTCCCGCTCTGGGCAGAGGCGGGAGGGCGTGTCAGACTTTTACTGACTAAAACCCACCCATGTTCCTTCAGCTGCCCGTGCCTGGGCCACGGTATCTCTTTTGAACTACCCGCGACCCCGGCGGCACTACCCGCGACCCCGCGACATCACTTTATGACCTTTACGTGCCGAAATAAAAGAAAAAAGGCAGAAGTAACCTCTAAGCGAAAACGAAGTAATAGCACGGATAGGCAATGCGATGCGACAAGATGGGTCTGGGGAATAAGAAATTTCACGCGGACGAAGTCGCGGGCAGCAGCTGTATAATATAAAGTATAATCACACTAATATTATAAAGGCGAAAGTTTGAGTGTGTGTGTGCGCGTGTGTTTGTTACTTCTTCACGCTGAAACGGCTGGACCGATTTGGATGTCATTTGGTATGTAGATAGCATAACCTATTCAATGTGGCAGCCATTTTGATTTTGTAGGTTTTTGTGTGAGAGTATTTCTAGGTGGTCTCGCGCGGTAGACGATATCTCTAAAGTTTTGTATGAGAGCTGTACATATTAAACTGTCGTTGGAGTCGTCATGAAATAAGCTACCACATCTCGCAGTTATAAGGTCTACGCGGGTGAAACTGCGGGGCGCAGCTAGTACTCAATATTGTTATTGCATTCCACAATGTGAACTTGGCTTTGTCGGGGACAGCGAAGTACGAGAGGGGAAGAGGAGTAAGGGCTTTCATTTCCCTAATTAGTAATATTAATACTTACTTAATTATTTCATAATGTAATTTAAAATTTGTCATTCAGATATTCATTGAGTACGAACTCACAATTATGTAAAGATATACAGTTGTGCACACATAATTAGGAACGACTGATACCAAAGTCACTTTTCGATAAACAAGTTTTTGTTTCGTTTTACTGATCATAACAACATGGACTTGTAATATGGTCCATTTCAACCACTACATTCAAAACTTCCTAGCTGTGGACCAAATAAATAATAATTAGGAACAGGTAAAATGACTTCATTTAAATGCAATACCAGAACTTATTTAACCACTCGCGCGACCATTGCATGAAAGTGAGCCCGAACGAAAACCTAGGATTGTCCGAGTGCACGAAAGTGAGCCTGAACGAACAATAGCAGCGCGCAAGTTAGTTTTTTATTTTTTGTAATTTTGTGTGCGGACCCACCCTTTGCGTTCTAGGTTCTTTGGAAAGGTGGTTAGGTAAGGTATTTTTTTGTTAATAAATTTTCTTTAAGGGCCCAGTAGGTCTTAGCTTAGCATTTTGGACTCGTCTTTCGACTTCCTGGTCTTGTCTATTGTTGAAAGACACTATCTGGCCCAAGTATGTGTACTCATCGATATATTGCAACACATGTCCGTCCACTTCGACCCTACGTCTTATGCTGTTGGTCATGACCTGTGTTTTGGATCTGTTCATTGAAAGTCCAACCTCAAGACTTGCTGTGCTCAGATCTTGGAGCATTTCTTCAAGTTCTGAAGGTGAAGTGGAGAATAGTACAATATCATCAGCAAAACGGAGGTTTGTTAGCTGGTGGCCGCTAACATTTATACCTCGTGACTGCCACGAATAAGGCAACTTGTTAAAAACCTCCTGCAGTGCACTTGTGAACAGCTTAGGTGAGAGTGGATCTCCTTGTTTAACACCTTCTTTATGTTAAAATTTGGACCGGAAATATGTAACTTGATGTTCGCAGAGCTACTTCGGTAGATGGTGTCAATGAGGTCAATATAAGTGTGCGTAACGTTTTGCGACTTCAAGGCATTAATAACTGACTGATGGTCTACGGTCTATGCTGTCGAATGCCTTGGCATAGTCCAAATTTAGTACAACAAAAAAAAATTCAAGAAACAATTGAGATTCCTATATTGACGAATAATAGAGGATTTTACCGCGTCCCTGAAATGGATAAATTCATACCAAAAGTGGCTAAGGGCTAGGCATCAACATCAATGGCGAGTACGCCACTCACCTTCGGTTTGCCTACGATATAGTAGGCATGGTTGAGACTATGGAGGACCTCAGTACAATGCTCGATGACCTCAGTAGAGCAAGAGCAGAGCAGCAAGAGTGGGTCTAAAAAAAATGAACATGGATAAGACAAAGGTCATGTCAAATGCACATGTAACACCCACTCTCATGAAGATTCACACTAGAAGTTGTGGACGAGTATGTTTACCTAGGACAAACTGTCCAACAGGTAGGTCCAACTTCGAGTAAGAGATCAATCGTCGAATCCGACTCAGCAGGGCAGCGTTCGGGATGCTTAGCAATATCTTCTCGTCTGACATACCGCAGTGTCTCAAGATGAAAGTCTTTGACCGGTGCGTGTTGCCAGTGATGACCTACGGCACTGAAACGTGGTCGCTCACAATGGGCCTTATTAGAAGGCTAAAAGTCACCCAAAGGGCAATGGAGGCTATGCTTGGAGTTTCCCTACGTGATCGAATCAGAAATAAAGAGATCCTCAGGAGAACCAAGGTAACCGACATAGCCCGAAGAATTGCCAAACTTAAGTGACAGTAGGCAGGGAGCATTGCTCGCTGAACAGAAGGCCGATGGGGCCGAGAGGTTCTGGAGTGGCGACCGCGCAGCGGAAGACATAAAGTTGGAAAGCCCCCCAAGCCCAGCCAACCCTACCTGTCTTTAATTAATGTCGCTATAGCGGCAACACGTTGTATAAATAAAAATCAACATTGCCGAATGTACGTACGCACGTCTACAGATCAAGCTAAGTATACATTTCCAGTATAAGCTGATCTCGTATTGTATAGGATTTCCTTACAATGAGAGGTCAGTGTAAACTGGAAATGTATAGCTTGATGTGTAGCCGTGTGTACGCGCATCACTTCAGAACGGTTGCACCCATTTGGCTAATTCTTTTTTGTTGTTTGTAAAGTTTGAAAAGTTGCCAGGAAAATTGGAAAATTCGGGAAAATTAAAAGTGCATTTTCTATGAATTTTTGAAATTTAGACAGGACAACGTTTGTAGGGTCTGCTATTAATATATATTTTAAATAAATATTGGCGCGATAATTAAGGTATAATAAGGTTATTCAGGAAATCAGGAGTCTCTGATTGTCTAAGTATTGTATCTGAAAATGTTAAATAACAGCATGCGTGACCTTGGCACACAGTGCACCGCAAATACAAACACCCGTTGGCCCGAATTAGAAAGTGTGCGAGCGCACTGCACTCCACCGCTGGCCCACACCCACAGACGCACGGCTACGAGCTGCTGCCAGTCATGGCGGCTCGGCTATGTGACTCGTTAGTTTGTACGACCATTACTGAGTCGACCGCATCGCATCCCTTCCGCCAAAGCATTATAAAGATGAATTAAAGCATCCGTTTCACCTAAATCTCAAAAACATAGCTAAAGGTACTTAAGGTGGATCCGCAGTGGTAGCTCGCGAAATTCTAATTTTCTTGCTTTTTTGCAATTTGCAGGTCAGTGTCAGGTTGTATCTTGAACAAAATATGATTCGCGACTATATGAAAAAATATTGATTTACAAAATGATTACCACAAGAATCATCAATACATTATTCTGTTACATTTTTGTTCTCTTTTCATCTGATTTCGGAAATATAACATTTTATAACAAATTTAACTTAAGAGAGATTCAATGATTCTTATGGTTATAATTATGTAAATACATGTTTGTTATGTCGCGAATCATATTTAGATCAAAACACAACATGACACTGACTTGCAAATTGCAAAAAACGCAAGAAAATTTGAATGTTGCGGCCTACCACAGCGGATCAAGCTTAAGATCTTTACTAAAGATATAGAAATGGTGATGGTGATGGCTCAGGGATCCGGATGGAAAAGTAGGCATAGCATAGTCATATTGTGCCAACTCCAAGAAACATGGGAACAGGGCAGACAAAAGAAAATCTAAAACAATATTATGCAAAAGAAAAAAACACTGAATCTTAAATGTACCTCCGAACCGAACCCGCGAAATGTGTTCGTTTCTTAGTATTCTAGTTGTACGAGTATAATCGCATGTATGAGCAATAGTTAAATTGATTAAACAAAGAGTCGATATGTGCGTCAAGCGAAGTGGGTCGCGCCGCAGCCGGCACCAACTCGCACGCAATTCATTGCCAGAGATGACGGGGCCAAGACTGCAACGTCTGACTCGTTTAACAAACGCATCAATTTTATGTTCATCTATTGAAGGCCGTTCAATCTGTAAAATATCAAAAGCCGTTTAAGGATTGTCTGACCAAACCAGTTGTCGTAGAGCTGACTAAGCTCTTAGTTGCAAACGTACAAAAACTGGATTCGTGTCTCAAAGATATCAGAACAGTGGAACACAGAGAACCTGATTTACTTAATACGTCATCAGTGTATATGAACACTATCAAGTGCCTATGGTGCATGTCTTGTTATGTACAGACGCCAGCAGGTCAAGCCACCCGAAACTGTCAAATTTTCCCAATCAACCTTGAACCTAATGCTTTAGCGATAAAAATGAAAATCTATTAAAGAAATTTGACAGATCGTAGTAGCTTGATGTGCTGGCGTCTGTGTGAGATCATTCACAATGTTATTGCATGTACGAGTGTTTCAATGAACGTTGAAGTTATAGGCCAGACGGCGTGCTCAAGTCAGCTTACCGACAGATCTTTGTGAAACAGCTGCTGCGACCGGTGAAAGTTGTCCCCAACGGTTTCATCACGAGACGGGAGAGTCCGTTGCACTGCGGGCTTTCAGCTAACGTTACGAGTAATGCTTGCTGTGCCTGTGATATGAGCGGCAGCTCAGCATGGTTACCGGGAAAAGTGACGCTGCTGAATGATCGAAACTGTCGCAGTTTTCCCAATACTTTATGTTTCAACTTCACCATTTCGAGACACATTGTGATGGCCGAGTACCCTTGCAGAGCAAAGGACACCGCTCCTTTCCTTGTCTACGTCTTAAACCGATCCTAAGCAGGAGAAGAGAATACGGATCAATCCCCTGCATCGCAAGCTCGTCTCGCCATCTCCTTCACAAATAATGAAAAACTCAAGTGTTTCTATGTCACCCGGGCTGGGTGTGGTCTGTGTAACACCGTACACTGTGCCAGCAGGTTATAATTCTCACCTCCCATCTTTCAACAGGTGCATCGCATGCCCTGTCACTTGCACACGTAAAGAGCTAATGGCTGCGTCAGCGAACGGTATCCGCGTTGCTGAATTTAAAACAAAAAACTAGGTATAATATTCTATTTTTTCGTGTTATTTTTGCCACCGAAACGCTTAGAACAAGAAGCAGCGGTACGCAGGCTTTGTGACGTCACGCCCATCTGCCATTGACACGCTTAGAACAAGACGCAGCGGTACGCAGGCTTTGTGACGTCACGCCCATCTGCCATTGACACGCTTAGAACAAGACGCAGCGGTACGCAGGCTTTGTGACGTCACGCCCATCTGCCATTGACACGCTTAGAACAAGAAGCAGCGGTACGCAGGCTTTGTGACGTCACGCCCATCTGCCATTGACACGCTTAGAACAAGAAGCAGCGGTACGCAGGCTTTGTGACGTCACGCCCATCTGCCATTGACACGCTTAGAACAAGAAGCAGCGGTACGCAGGCTTTGTGACGTCACGCCCATCTGCCATTAACACGCTTAGAACAAGAAGCAGCGGTACGCAGGCTTTGTGACGTCACGCCCATCTGCCATTGACACGCTTAGAACAAGACGCAGCGGTACGCAGGCTTTGTGACGTCACGCCCATCTGCCATTGACACGCTTAGAACAAGACGCAGCGGTACGCAGGCTTTGTGACGTCACGCCCATCTGCCATTGACACGCTTAGAACAAAAAGCAGCGGTACGCAGGCTTTGTGACGTCACGCCCATCTGCCATTGACACGCTTAGAACAAGAAGCAGCGGTACGCAGGCTTTGTGACGTCACGCCCATCTGCCATTGATACGCTTAGAACAAGACGCAGCGGTACGCAGGCTTTGTGACGTCTCGCCCATCTGCCTGTACATTGTGCGCTCACAGACTGACCTTTGCTGGCCCACTCGATACATCCTCGCTTTGTTACATACAACTAACTAGTTTTCTTGTGAACATGACATAATATGAGTTATTCAAAGTGGGAACGTTTAGTTATCAACCTATTATTAATAGAAAAACCTACGTTACCATTTTATCAATAACTTTTGCATTTAACAAAATAAACATTTTCCTCATAATTAGAAAGTAGTGTTCGTGTCTGCGTCATCATTCAAAGGCGGACTGATAGCTGATCCAGCCTAGAAGTGAACGTAAGTAAAACTATTTGGAGATCATTCCGATCTCATACCGTACACTTCCAGTTTAGAGACTTCAAAGGGCGCTTGGTTGTTGTTGCCGTCGCGGTGGCCCTACGGCAACGGTAAGTGGTAACGTCAATGGGAATACGTTTATTTTCCTTCCTGTTGGCTCCACTGAAGTAAATTAGAATGCAATCAACAGATCGGTGGCGTGCGGAGTACGGAATGGAATCAATAGCACTTGCGTGAATGCAATCAGTGGCACAATGCAGCTCCAATTCGATGTTTTAAACTTTTACTATCGTGTTTTTAGGTTAGTTGGTGATCTTCCTGTGCGAGTCACAATAAATACTTTTTCATTCTTTTTTTTTAACTCCAAGCCGACACGATCAACGAGTGCACGACGACGATTGCAAGAGGACGTTGTGGAGTCGGCTCTCCACCAGCTGCATTGCGCCACCGCCCACCGCGCGCACCGATCATTCTCATTACCACAGATAATGGACCCAACGAGTTGTGAGCACAATAACGCGCTTGTGAAACCATCAAATGACTACCGAATTTAACTGCGCTTGAATAGCTGTCAGTCTCACGGCGCGATGTCAAGGAGAACTCGGTGGATGATGAGATAGATGATGGATGATCAAAGATGTTGTTTTCGTTTTTGTTTTGTTTATCTGCCCAGCCTTTTACCAACTATGTTGGGGGCGGCTTCCAACCTAACCGGATGCAGCTGAATACCAGTATTTTACAGTGGCGAAAGCACCTCTAATAACACGATTCCTACGGGCTTCCCTTCGGCGGTTCGGTACTCTATCGCGATTGAAAGATGGCACAGTCAATATAGTGTCTACTATTGCCAAAAGCAAGAGTTACACTGTGGATATTTTATTCACCATAACATTTAAACAACAAAAACGCCTATTTAGCTTTGAATTACAACAACAAAAAAAAATCTAAAAAAACTCGGCGCCAAAACGTCATAATCGGGAACTAAAAATTCATACAATAGCGATCCCGTCATGACGTCACTTTAGGTCACGTGGCACCGCTTGATAAATTATCAAGCGGCTTGCTCTCGTCCATTATCAATGATAATGGACGAGAGCAAACCGATGTACAACGGGTTACGATAGAGAAAGATATAGGAAAAAAGCGTCAGCGAGAACGAGATGAAGGAATCTTGCACATTTTATTTAGTTTTCACCTGTTCAATTTACTGTATTGTATTTATTCGATCTTTTATAATCCTATAATAATTTTAGAATTAGTTAATTAGTATCTAATTTAGTTGAGTTTATTTCTCTAAAACATTGAAAGTTTTGTTTGTGGAGTGATAGCTTCTTTTTGTTTGTACTATTTGGCCATTTGTGTTTAATTCAGTAAAGAAAATACTTAAATTTTTATGTGAACAAATTAATTTTTACTTTATTGGTGAGTATGTAAGTTGAAACCGGCTTCTCTCTTACCTTTGTTCACACCTCGCCACTGGTATTTTACATGGAGCGACTGCCTGTCTGACCTCCACAACCCAGTTACTGGGTAATACGATACTCCTGGTAAGACTGGTTGTCAGACTTTCGGGCTTCTGACGACCCGTAACAACTGTCAAAGATCGACGATGACAGCCGGGACCAACGGCTTAACGTGCGTTCCGAGGCACGGAGGGATCTGGATATCCCGTGCACGGACCAACCGCAGCAAGCGAAGCTTAACCTGATCGATCGTCCCGTTTGGCTGTTATTACTTAGCCACGAGCCCCACTTGTTTTTGTTTTGTTTATTTATTTAATTACAAGTATAAAAAAAATGAAGTATGTTGAAACTGCCGCCGGGGTCGCGGGTAGTTCGAAAGAAATACCGTGGCCCTGGCACGGGCAACTGAAAGAACACGGGTGGGTTTTAGTCAGTAAAAGTCTGACACGCCCTCCCGCTCCGCCCAGAGCGGGAGAAGTCATTTGATGATTTCCCATACACAAAAAAAAAAAAAGTATGTTGAAACTGTAATAGGTACTCCCCGTCACTAGTCCCTACAGGCTCATTAGAGCAGCAGTGTCAGACCGGCAGTAATGCTGACATTGAAATGAACCTGTTTGGCGCAGCCGCGAGGGACACGCACACACACTATGTTTTAAAACATTATTTTCACTTTTTTATTTGTTATTTGTATTTTGTGTTTCACAAACTGTGTCAAATAAACTTTATTCTTTATTTCTCACGGGACCAGAGGGCTGGCCTATTTTAGCCCAAAGAATCAGCATTGCCATCCAACGTGGCAATGCTGCCAGCCTTTTGGGCACATTGCCCATTGACAACGATGCGGACGAATTTTTTTATGCCCAATGAGCTATTCCCCTTATATTTTTTTCTAATATGTACATAATAACATGTACATTTTGACGAATTATGCGAACATAAATGTACTGAACAGATGTTTTTTTTCGCGATTTCAGGTTTGGTATCATAGTAAAAATTGTTCATAATGACGAGTACAATGACCCCTTAAAAGGTTGCCACTGTTTACACTTATTTATTTATTAATATATACTTTATTGTACACCCTGACTTACACCCTGATATATTTCAGTGTTAGCTTATACATTGTAATTATCTAAAAGTAGTTTGATTTGATTAAATTCGACTGTTTGGATGAAAACTATCGATTAATCTCCCATCAAACAAATATTAACTACGACTTCTGTCCCGTCTACAGTCTGAGACTTCTGAAACTGCAGAGAGGAAGCCGTCGTTTATTATTCTATACTTGGATGGTTGTCTGAAGCGGCAAGCCCACACTTCACTTTAGTAGCTTCTCGCTGCGCATGCTCAGCCTTGGCACGCGTCTCCGCTGCTGATTAACAACAATATTTTATATATTGAAAAAAAAATCATATTTACTATATGCGATGCCTTATAAAAGCATCAAAAACGAAGTCCGAAGCTTCAAAAAGTAGATCGTGATGTTGGAAACTGAGAGCAGTGAATCAAGTCACAATTAAGTCTGGCATCACGCGAAAGGTTCACATCAACCGATCAACCGTGAAATTGGTAACTAAGTATATCTGTCTAATGGAACTGTTCGTTTGCATGTAAAAACTCAAATGGAGTGAATAATAACTCGGCAAGGCGGCACCGCAGATAACGGTAAAAGTGAAATACTATACAAGGACGATAGTGTTGCCGCGTCATCTACTTGAGTGAAGCAGTCGACGCTATAAGCAAGCGGAGAGTTGTCTTACTTCTTATTGATTCGTTTTGATGTATTGTTTGAGCTAAGTAACTTGTCCTAGGAAACTTTAGAGAACTCTGTATTGCCGTGACCTGAAGCGGGGCAACACGCGCCGGCGCCGGACTGATCGACTGAAAGCGATAAGCTATCAACCCATTGAATATTTAAGCTGCCATGTCCGGAATTTATTACAATTCGTTACACTTACACCTGCAATATGCAGTCTCAAATCTTGTTCTGTTTACTATTCAAAATTCAAACTCTTAATCCTTGCAACTGTATTTTTAGATTAAATCTTCCAGATGCAAAACGGAAAACTGGCTTGTTCTAAACAAAAAAGCACTTACAGAATAGTATAAAGATCATTTCAAATGCCGAGCATGGCACCTAACGGTATGGCAGGACGTGACGCCTCAACACCGGCCCGCATACACGGTCAGTCTTCTCGCTGTGTGCCCCGCGGCCTGCGGGTTGTGCTTGTGCGACAGGCGCGGGAGGTGTCCGCGGAAGACGACACTAATCACCGCATGTGTGGAAGTAGAACATGCGTCGATGCGTGTAGGCAACACGTGTGCTACAGCTACGGTAACGCACGTGTTGCACAGGTCACAGTCGCGACCGATGTTGGTGAACTAGCCAGGTGCAGGCTCGGTCGCCAGTCATTTGTGAGTCATTAATAGTATCGATCGCTTGCGCTGAAAATCTAGGGACAGTAAAAATCCGAGCTCATTTTGTGGAACGTGTCGGCTGAAGAAAGTTGGTCGACTGAGGAACTAGCAACAGAAATAGTACTATTTCATACGATGGTGTCCGTCACATAATTTACTGAAGTAACTGAACAACCCTGAAGATGTTTAATTGATGACTGACTACATCAGTAGATATAATACTACTACTATAGGTACATGAAGTATACATGAAATATACAATAGCCAACCGCCATCGAAGCTGCAGACGGTAGGAGATTCCAGAAAGGGGAACGTCCTAGCAAGCTGTATTGCTGTTCGAGATATTGGTACAACAGATTTGTGCGTACACCCACATTTGTGTGACCCGCTATCGAAGTTTAGTTTATCAGGTAGACCTTAGAGGCGTTACAATAAATTGTAGGCACAACGATGATTGCCAACAAACTCGTATCCGCTCATGCAAAGTCAAGATACATTATAACGACTGTTGACAACCCTTGACCAAAGAAACGATGGATGGAGTGTATGAAAGATGATACGGCTAGACAGGGGGTGACACAGAGATGACGACGAATAGAGAAGAATGGAAAAAGGGATAAGGGCAGGAGAAGGATGAATCATAGACAACCCTATGAGGGCAGAAGTCACGAGGAATTTAATGACATGTAATGTGTAGTGAGTAGTAACCAGACATTCATGAGAGTCGTAAAGTGAAGGCTAATCGTTGAACGGTTGCCGGTCAAGCATCTGCGTGTGTGCGGCGAGCGAGCGATAAGTGCACTTAAGTGTGCCTCGGCTTCCGCAATCAGCCAGACTCCACAGAGCACTGTCTCGTCAGATGACCATCATGCTGCGTTAACTTCGAGATGGATTTAACTGCACTAATTATTGAACATGTCCAAAGCGCTAACATAGAGATGATCTACCTTTGTAATAATATTATGTTGCGGCACAATACTTTATGCAAATATAATTTAATAGAGGATTGTGCCTCGTCCAGTATCGCATTGTAAAGCTGTTAAAACAGGGTGAATCGAAATGGCATGAACCTGCATGAAAGTATGTTCTAGAAGTAAACTGACATTGTTATAAAAGTCAGAGTTGAACGGCGAGTGATGACGTCACCACTGAGCAGTGAGAATATGAAGGAGGCAAGGACTCGCTCCGTACTAAACTCGTAACAGGTAGTATGAGTCAACCGCCCAGCGCAGGCGCACTGACCGCTACCGAGCGGTTAGCTTAACAGCGCTTAGTAAATACCAAAATTATACTTGTTATTATTTCTAATTCTTCTGCATCATGTTATTTTATTTTTCTCTGGCTAATGAGGTCCTGGGACAGTTCAGTAAAGACGAATCAAACTTGGGGTCTATCTCTTCACGAGACATATTATACACGTACAGTAGAGCGCACGTCGCGCGTCGTTGGTAACACATGAGCTTCAGCTGGCCTGGCATGGTACGGAGTTTCAATAAAACCCGAGGCCAACTTGTACTGGTTTTGTTCCCACTAACGTGCGGCCTACTGTACTGCATTTAAAAAGTGCTAAAAGTGATTCAGAGGAAGTAATAATTAGTAACAGTAGCCATCAAAATGAACATGGAAGTCAGTTTGTAAGTAAGGAGTATTCATGAAAAAGAAGGTGTTACAGACTAGTGTTAGTGCACTGACACGCGCTGTGGCAGTGCCCCGACTGACGAGTGCGACCGTTATCAATGTCAGTATATTAAATCAGCTCTTACCGTAAGCTCCGGCTCGGTTAAATTATCAGCCGTTTGAAGTAATTCGCAGTACCTCATCTCATCTACCTGCCTTTTCCAACTATGTTGGGGTCGGCTTCCGGCGCGGCATCGGCACCTAATACTTTAAATACAAATCAATACACATAGACAGTGTATTTTTCTATATTGATAATTGTATTGTAAGGCTACGAACAAAGCAAAATGTCAATTGATTCAAAACCAAATTCAGACAAACAATGCAAATGGTGAAGTATGTACGAGTATGACTCAGCAGGACGCAACATAAGGCGAGCACAGCTGCTAACAGCGGCAGCGCCACCTCTGAACAATTAATAAGTCTATCTAGCTAGAGATATGGAAACCGTTTTTGGCAATATCTGTTATAACTGCGAACCTAGGAGGTTTAGGATTTTTTGATAAAAAAATCTACATCATCAGACTAACAATGTGAGCATAGGAAATGTCAAAATGTTTCATATCTCCAGATTTATTATTAAGAGCTCGTGGCTAAGTAATAACAGCCGCACGGGTCGATCCATCAGGTTAAGTTACGCTTGCCGGGGTTGTCCGTGAATGGGTAACCATTTTTTACATATCGAGACTCCTCCGTGCCTCGGAAAGCACGTTAAGCCGTTGGTCGCGGCTGTCATTCGTGGATCTTTGACAGTCGTTACGGGTCGTCAGAAGCCCGAAAGTCTGACAACCAGTCTTACCAAGAGGTATCGTATTACCCAGTTAATGGGTTGGGGAGGTCAGATAGGCAGTCGCTCCATGTAAAATACTGGTATTCAGCTGCATCCGGTTAGACTGGAAACCGACCCCAACATAGTTGGGAAAAGGCTAAGCAGATTGATTGATCTCCAGATTTATTATTTTTTCAATAGTAGCGCTGCCGGCAGCTCTACTCGCCTTAAGGGTCCCCGAGACGATCAATAATTGCAATTTGTCAAGTTTTACGTGATTGATACACACTGATGCGTAATTTGATCGTCTACCAAATGCAATTTACTGAAGCGATTGACAATATTACTACAGTAGAAACTGTTGGCAATTCTGCTATTGATCGTTTCGGGGACCCTTTAGGTATATGTTTAAAACAACAAAACACTGTCTTCGAGACACTTTATTTTGATCTTTTCTTTTTTTAACCGACTTCAAAAAGGAGGAGGTTCTCAATTCGTCGGAACCTTTTTTTTTTTTATGTATGTTCCCCGATTACTCGAAGATGGCTGGACCGATTTGGATTATTTTTTTTTTGTTTGAAAGGGTCCCACTTCCCAGGTGGTCCCATGATCATCAAGTCAGGATCTGATGATGGGATCCTGGAGAAATAGAAACAACTCTTCCAATTTTATAGGCACACCTGAAGCGATTTGGATAGTTTTTGGAAGAGTACTTTCTTGGAGTGGGCCCATTTCAATTTGGTGAAGATCTGATGAAGAACTTCTGAGATAGGCAACGGAACTCCTCAATAAATGATAGCAAATGGACTGGGATTCTCATGTCTGTTTGTTGTTCACACCAGTTCATAACATAACATCACGCCAGTACGCTGTGAAGGGGTAAGCACATGTGAACCACTAAAAAGTGAAAAAATAAAAACTTTTTTACAAAAAAATACAACCGACTTCCAAAAACAACACTACAAAGTGAAAAATAACTTTAATTTAGGAAGTCGGTGGC
This sequence comes from Cosmia pyralina, assembly GCA_946251885.1. Classification (NCBI taxonomy): domain Eukaryota; kingdom Metazoa; phylum Arthropoda; class Insecta; order Lepidoptera; family Noctuidae; genus Cosmia; species Cosmia pyralina. The sequence goes on along the minus strand of OX276350.1, from coordinate 702,235 downwards.
AAAAACGAAAATACATTTAATCAGACACCGACTTCCGAAATTAAAGTTATTTTTCACTTTGTAGTGTTGTTTTTGGAAGTCGGTTGTATTTTTGTGTAAAAAAGTTTTTATCGGCTAATAAAATTGTCTTCCCCTCGTAGTATATTCTAGTTCATGAGTAGTAGCATAGGTACCTACTATTGTCACCATCTACTCTGTGGCTCGAGGAAGAGCGAGCTTCTTGTGGTGCTGCTGTGCGGGACAGGGCCGCAGGGGTGCCAGGATGTATGCGATCCGATCGTAATTAATTAAACTGTTATGTATATAATTAAAAGAGATGACCTGACTGACTCATCAACTCCCAGCCCAAACCCTTGAACCTAGAAAGCTAAAATTTCGCGCAAAGGTTCCCTTTATAATGTAGACAAGGAATAAGGAAGGATTTCCCGTTCCCACGGGAACGTAGGTATCCCGTGGGATATTTATGCGGGCGAAGCCGCTGGCAAAAGCTAGTCAACTTATAAAACATTGATTTGGAATAGGAGAACAGTTATTTCGTACTTAGACCGCCTCGGAAAGATTACACTTGAGAGTAGGTAGACCATGAGCCTACCTCATCATTGCTTAAAAGATTACACGTGAGAGTAGACCATGAGCACAATGCCTCATCATTTCTTAAAAGACTACACGTGAGAGTAGAACATGAGCATAATGCCTCATAATTTCTTAAAAGATTACACGTGAGAGTAGACCATGAGCACAATGCCTCATAATTTCTTAAAATATTACACGTGAGAGTAGACCATGAGCACAATGCCTCATAATTTCTTAAAAGATTACACGTGACAGTAGACCATGAGCACAATGCCTCATAATTTCTTAAAAGATTACACGTGACAGTATACCATGAGCACAATGCCTCATAATTTCTTAAAAGATTACACGTGAGAGAAGACCATGAGCACAATGCCTCATCATTTCTTAAAATAATGAGTTTTAATGAGCTGTTTTGTATGTATTTCTCTAAGTGATAGCTTTATTAATTTCCTTGAGTTAATGATCGGGCACTAAGCAGCCGTGTTGTCAGTCGGAGGCGCAAGGTCGACGGCCGCGACATGCGACTTGCGCGCGCGCACCCGACCATCAACGCTCGCATTATAGTAAGTACCAAAAATAAATGCAGCCAGTGTATCAATCAACAGAGCGAGTGCTTCAACAAGCTTAATTGAACCCTTGTCTTGTATCTATATACGTACAGATGATCTTGTCTATACATACTAGCTTTTGCCCGCGGCTTCGCACGCGTGGAAGTCGAAAAATATCTCATGGGAACGTTCATGTGGAAAACATCGGTACAGCCGATATAACTGTGCAAACTCAAATCGCTAAAATATATCGTTGCCGAATGCGCTTACGGCTTAAAGCTCCCAGTCAGCATGATTTTTTCGGACATCTTCAATAATCATCGTCATGTTTCAGTCAATTTACACAAAACCTTAATAAATTATACACGAATCACTCCGTCCATTGGTGAAAACCGTATGAATATCCGTTCGGGGTTCGTTCGGGGTATCGGTTCGGGCTTGTTTAGTTAAAATTTATTATGCCAGTCACAGTCTAATAACAAATTACTTTTGAACGAGTGGACACTCGGTCAAATGTTGTAATAATTTCGTCGTAAAACGTCGAATGACATAAAGACTAAATGTTACCTCAAGATACGAACTATGACTACATTTCCTATCCCTTAAATCTCTTAAAAAGAGGTAGGTACACGAACATTTTAATATTATTTGTGAATTTTAAAATCAATCCCTATAGTACTAGTACCCCCCCTTAGGGGATGATTTTCCAAAAAGGCAGTACCACAAAGTTCTTTATTTCCTACCAAAAGCATAAATTTGAATTTGCATTATCCCTAACTTAAGAAAGCTGAGTTTCCCATTCAAACTTTCACCCTCTATATCACCCCCTGTAGGATTATTTTATAAGTTAAAAAGTAGCCTAGATATATGTCCTTCCCCAGGAAGCTATCTATAGCCTTGCCAAATTTTTTCAAAATCCGTTCAGTGGCTTAGGCGTGAAAAGGTAACAGACAGACAAACAGACATACAGTTACTTTCGATTTATAATATTAGTATGGATAGTATGCATAGATGATCTGGTCTATATTATACATGTTACCGGCAATCTGTATAATCCGGTATTCTTTAGAATACCTGGGCAATGTATAGAATACCTAAAACGTTTAGGTAATTTATGAAATATTATTTATTTTATACTTTGCCTAGGTATTCTATACAGTACCGAATGCGCAACCGGCAATGTGTGTAATATTCGATTTGCATTTAATAGATAGGCCAAGTCGTGGCAGATCAGAAAAATATTTAAAGAAATCTTGGTTATGATTTATAAGATATCAAAAAATAAATCGGAAAAACTGACACCCTTCTTCTTTCAAGTCCTATGACTACAATATTGACTATTATTTTTTTTATTTATTTTTTTTCTATTTTGACTATATTGATTATTCTTCGACTTTTATTCTGTACCACCAGAAACCATTTTGGTAACCAGAGACCATTTTGGTAACCAGAGACCATTTTGGTAACCAGAAACCATTTTGGTAACCAGAGACCATTTTGGTAACCAGAAACCATTTTGGTAACCAGAGACCATTTTGGTAACCAGAAACCATTTTGGTAACCAGAGACCATTTTGGTAACCAGAGACCATTTTGGTAACCAGAAACCATTTTGGTAACCAGAGACCATTTTGGTTATCCATTGAAAAGGTTTTCGATAGGGTTTTTCTAAGCAGTTAATCAAAAACACATACGATGTAAGTAACCCTTTTGAATGGCTTTAAGGGACCATTTTGGTTATCCATTGAAAAGGTTTTCGATAGGGGTTTTCTAAGCAGTTAAACAAAAACACATACTATGTAAGTAACCCTTTTGAACGGCTTAAATTAAGCCATTCAAAAGGGTTTCACTTCAACTCTCTTAAAAACTATAACAGCGTAACATTCCGACTCAGAGTAATATAATATGATCTCTCGATGATGGATATACGTTGCAAATAGCTAATATGGTAACCCAAACAAAACCCTTATATTATATAGGTTATCTTAATGAAGGGATAACCCTTTCACTGGGCTTCAAGTATAGTAAACAAGATAAAGGTAACCTCATAAACGGCTTACCTACCACTTCGCAAGACTTAACTCTTAACCGGGTTGCGCGGTCCCTGATTGTAACCATGAATAACTCTTCTGTAAATTACAGTTTAAAATTAAAACTGCCGCAGTTTTAAATAAAATGTTAGATTTTTGCCCAACATTGATTTCAACTACATGATTTGAAAATGTTTTCCTGATACGTATTTAACGGAGATTGAATGTAAGTACCTACCTACAAGCGAACACCAAGGCACGTTCATTTAGATTGGAAAAAGACATAGAAACACTGCTTGTTCTTGCTTGCACATCTACAGATGTATTGTTAGGGTAGACATGCCAGTGCGGCAGAGTGTTGCTAGTGTCACGTAACGTGTCTGTCGCAGCTCGCCGCGACTATTTGTGTACATCCGCTGGGGCGCGGGGCGCGACCTCCCCGCGCCCTGCACACGACAGGCACTCGGAAAAACTGCATCCCTTTGGGAGCGGTGACGCATGACGTGTCGACAACGACACATCACGATAAGTACTCGACATACAAATAATGACGTCACACATCTCTTCTCACAGAGGTCTGAGATGATAGTAAGCAGCATTACATTGTATTACCTATTTAAAAGTTCATTGTTCTACGGATGTTGGATTATTTCATTCCTTCTTTCTGTTACGTTTTGAACCTACTTCAAAAAAGGAGGTTCTGTATTCAACCCGTATTATGTATGTATGTCCCCGATTTTCAAAAATTCTCAAAAATTAAAAAACCAGTTTGAATGGATTCTTTTACTAACGTGATATACATACTTTCAGGACGGTTTTAGTATATTACATTAGGTAATTATTGTTATGTAGGAAGTTATTATGCATAAATATACTGTAAACCGACGTTCGCACGGACGTAAAAATATCGCAGCGGGATATTATCGCGCACTGGATTTTCAACTCTCGCTGTTGAGCAGAGCATTGAGAATCCAACTTAACAATAACAAGAGTGCATTCTAGCGCGTCGAAAAAACACACTGTTGGATTTTCAACTCTCGGCGCTCAGCAGAGCGTTGAAAATCCAGTGCGCAAAGAAAAATGTTTAATCGGATTTTGATCATTCTTCTTTTCGTTCGTCTTGGGCTTCAATCTGCCTAACCTTTTCCCAACTATGTTGGGGTCGGCTTCCACACTGCCACAGCTCTTCTTGACGTGGTTGGAAACATCCTCGAAGCCAGGGACAAGGGCATGGGTACCATGCTTGTGCTGCTGGATTTTTCGCGTGCCTTTGACTCAATTAATACCTCCCTTCTCCTCTCCAAGCTGTCCTTCTACGGATGTCAGCCTGAAACAGTCCTATGGTTTCAGAGTTACCTGAGTAACCGTTCTCAGTTTGTCCAGGTGACAAATGACAGTGATGGAGATGTTGTGTCCTCTAGTCAAAGGCGGGTGACCCGGGGCGTACCACAGGGATCGATCCTTGGCCCTCTTCTTTTCATTCTGTACAGTGCGGACATCATTAATTGTCTGGTCAACACCAAGTTCCACCTATATGCTGATGATCTTCAGATGTATATCTCATTCCGCCCTCAGGAGTCTGCTGAAGCTGTAAAAAGAATGAATGAGGATTTAGATAGGATTTCAGCATGGTCAAGAAGAAACTCTTTGGTTCTGAACCCAGTTAAGTCCAAGTACATTGTAATGGGATCAAGAGACTTCCTAAATAAAATGTTGGGATACAGTCTGGATTTGAAGGTTGATGGGTGTTCTATTGATAGGGTGCAAGAAGCCCGTAATCTTGGTGTGGTATTTGATGAGCACCTGCATTTTGAGACACATATCATGGAGGCTGTGCGCAACTGCTTTTACCGTCTTAAGCTTTTGTACCGTGTACGGCCGTACATAAGTGTGGATATGCGTGTCATGCTATGTGAGTCACTTGTTTTATCCAAGCTGAACTACGCTGACACTGTGTATGGTGCGTGCATTCTTGGTAGGACCGAAAAGTTGATCCAGCGAGTGCAGAATGCCTGTGCAAGATTTTGTTTCAATGTCCCTCCCCGATCTCATATAACACCATTTTTAAATAAGGGTAATTTGATGAGAATGTCAGATCGCAGAAAGCTTCATCTGGCTACCCTACTCTTTGGCACCATTCTCACAAAAAAACCAGAATATTTGTATCAAAAATTGACTTGGTCACGAGATATAAATAAAATTAAAACAAGAGCATCATCTTACCTTCTGTTGGCCTCAACGCACAGAACTGCTGCTTTCCGTGGAAGCTTTAAATTCGCTGCCTCTCGCTGCTGGAACGATTTGCCACCGCCGTTTCGTGCTATAAAAACAGTTGGTACTTTTAGTATTAAATATAAGCAACACTTGTTACGAATACAAAAGGAAACCAGTCTCTGATAGTCTAAACTCACCCTGGGTCTGCACGTAGTTGGTATTGGTGACCTTAGCGGAGTCTTGTGTTCCTAGCAGCATGTTTAACTTTGAACGCTTTGTTTTTTCACTCGGTGATTGATTTTTTTTTTTTTTTTTCTTCCGACTTACACAACACAACACATTCAGTTATACACTCAACAATACTTTATATTATTTATTTGCACCATTTTCTTGTCGTATTTATTATTCACTCTTTGTTTTATTTGTGTGACTTTACTTCCTTTTTTACATTAATGCACATTGACAGCCAGTCGCCTGCGCCCGCGTCTCATGCATGGTCTCATCGCTTGTCATAAATATAGACAATAGTCTATAGCATAGACAAGTGAGGTTGGACCGTCGGGCGTCAAGCGTGAGTCGATCTTTACACCTTATTGACGGTTTTTGTTTTTTTCTTTTCAAGTATTCTAGTATTTGTATTTTATTTGATTTTATTCCCCTTGCTATTTTTAATTGATATCCGTGGGTATGTCCGTGGCATCACACAGGCCCTATCAGAATACCAGCGTTGCGGTATTTATTTTTTAAATATCGCAGCTTTATGCTGAGATGGGAGCCTTTTTGGCCTCGCACAGGTCTCTTTTTTTTTATTCTGATTTCTTTTTTTTTGTTTTTTTGTTTTTTTGCTTTTTAATGTTTATTTTGTTACTTTTATATGCTCTTTTTTAACTGTATTTCCTGTGCGTGTCCCAAATAAAATATTTTTCTTTCTTTCTTTCTTTCCAGTCTAATCGGATGCAGCTGAATACCCGTATTTTCGACTGCCTACCTGACCTCCACAACCCATTAACTGGGTAATACGATACCCCTTGGTAAGACTGGTTGTCAGACTTTCGGTCTTCTGACGACCCGTAACGACTGTCAAAGATCATAAATATAATGAAGGTTAAAATAAAAGTAGCCTAAGTTACTCGTTATACATCAGCTATCTGCCAGTGAAAGTCCCGCCAAAATCGGTTCAGCCGTTTCGAAGATTCGTTAGGAACAAACAGGCAGACAATTTTTTTTAAAACTGTTTTTTTTTTTTTTTGTTATGAGAACCGTATACTTTCATAATGCATTTAGTAAAAAGCTGTTATTTTGACATTATAAACAGACACTTCAATTTTATTTATTTGTTAGATGTATATATTTTTTTTTAACTAAGAAACAAAACAAAATATAAACAGAAACATCACAAAAACCTCAATAGGTTTGTCCGGATGTTGAAACTCTTTAAGCAATCTAAATACATATTAACAAAATCATTATTTACGGTTTTTTTTTATGTTACTGTAAAAGGCCGAACTGCGGTAAATCTTAGGATTTACTGGTAAATCCTAAGATTTACCTAATCGCACCGGTAAAAGCCCGAATTGTTCTAAAATAATCTTTAATTTCGGACTTTTACCGGCATTCAGTCGGTAAATCCTAGGTTTCACCGCAGACACAGGTTAATATCCGAAATCAAAGATTGAAATATAATAATAGTCGTGCCAACTCGTGTCTTGCTCGACACCCGCTCGGCTAGAGGGTACTGTAATACAATACCCACGTGACCCTGACCCCCCACCTAATGTTTGTGTAATTTTTCTGCATTTTATTTTTTTTAGAGCATGTTAAACATGTTTTAAGTCTTGACTAATAAAGTAATGATAGTAATGTTGGATAAATAGTTTCTGATTATTAAAACTGCATTATTTTACTCTGAGAACTAACATTTACCGGTATCTGTGGTAAAACCTAAGATTTACGACTGAATGCCGGTAAAAGTCAGAAATTGATGATTATTATAGAGCAATTCGGACTTTTACCGGTGACACGCTAAGTCCTAAGATTTACCGCAGTTCGGCCTTTTACAATAACATATAGGTTTATTATGTCTATTATGTTTATTATGTGTCTAGCTTCGATCAATAATAGCACTAGATACAGGATCAGGAACAAAAATAAGTCGCTGTAGTGGCCACGTTTACACACACATAAACATTTACATTTGTTACTACGAAATATAGAAAAAAGTTTTATAATATTTACAACTTCAATTCATTATAAACCTTAACAATCAAACATAAAGTTTAATTACGATTGCAAAATATTTATATTTAAGTCCTTCTATCATCGGAGAAAGGTAAAAGCAATAAATTAAAAATGTCGCTTGAAAATAATATGTCATTTTTATAATAAGTACAAAAATATTTATTCTAAAGTGTACTTAAAACTTAAGCAATAAGGTTAAAAACATTTTGTTGAAAATTTTGTGCTTACTCTATTTTGGAACTAGACATAGTTCTTGGTATTTACATTTCAATGCTCAGAACACAGTAAGTATTGAAAGATGTAGAGTAGCAGAATAATAATATATTTTTTAGGCCAAGGTTCGTTTTATATGGTAGCAAATATTTTTGACCGATTTTTAAAAGTAGAAGGAGTAAATTAGTACAATAGTTATTTTAATTTTGATTATTAATTTGATAATTAATTATTTTAATAAAAATATTAAATCAAATTGTTGAATTTTTACAAGGTTTATATATTTCTTCTCCTCTTTCTTTCGCGACAATAGATACCCATTCTGCATTGCGAAATGGGTCACTAGGAAATCTACAAACAAAAACAACATATAAAGTAACAATACTACTCCATGCATTTCCCTGTTCCCGAACAGTCGATGTTTGAAATAAGACCACAAAAGTATTTGTGTTTTTATTTTTCGGGCCGTTTTTGAAGCGCTTATCGGGAATCTAGTACTATTATTGATCGAAGGTGTCTAGTGTAAAAAAGTAAGTTCAAAAACTAAAACCCGATTACTGATAAAACACGCTCTAAAAAGTATGAAACAAGAAAATATTCTCATCTGAAATTTGATAAATTCAAAATCCGGAGTCACACGTCATGCAGATTACGTGTGAATCCGGATTTTTAATTGGTCTGTTTTTTTTTTCGAGATGAGAATATTTTCTTGTTTCATACATTTTAGAGCGTGATTTTTCAGTAGTAGAGTTTGTTATAATTTCGTGAATAAAGTATTTGCAAAGCCACTTCACATTTTGAAAGAAGAATAATTATTATATACCTACTAGCTGACCCGACAGACGTTGTCCAGTCTTAGCTTCATAGCTAAGACTGGACAACGTCTGTCGGGTCAGCTGATTTTAAATTCGCGCGTTTACATTAGAATATTCATTTATTCTAATGTAAACGCGCGAATTTAAAATAGTCGTTAAGTGTTCTAAAATTTTCGATATTTCCTAATTTTTCTTTCAGTAAGAACCATAAACAAAGTAGTAGAAAACTTGAAAAAAAAAGATCAATGGAATTGGTAAAGTCGTTCTCAAGAAGAGAAATAGGGATACATTTTTATGTACATATAGATTATTCGGTTTTATGGATAGGTTTAGAGAGAAAATCATTGTTTGGCTCACAACTGAGGGGTGATTTTAGAAATTATTCCCAATTATCGGGTGCATGCAAGCAAAGCCGCGAGCAGTAGCTAATACAGTGTGAGTCTTCATAATGTGCACATATCGAAATGAGGGAAACAATGCTTAATTTTGTCCACGGGAAAAAAAAAAATAAAAAAAAAAAACAAAGTGCTACTCAGCTGTGAGCTAAGTATTGTGCGTAGCAATGTACTGGCAAGGCCTTTCATTAACAGTTAATAGGAAATGTTGTGATTGAGTTCTAAACGTGGTATTTTTTTTGTATTGAGAAATTTTACAATAATTGTATAAATTGGTGAAATAAACCCAGATTAAAAAAAAAACACCTTAATTCTCAATTGAGGGCGGTTCTTTTCTTTAATTTTAATTTTATGAAGATGACCCAGTTACTTCCAATTACTACTGAGTTTGGTTCATCGTGATAGATCGTTTAGTTTAAAAGTTATACCGTTTTGTTTACACAGGGGTCACAGCAGCGAGCAAGAAAAAAATGCTATAAAACAGTTATTTTGTTTTTAATTTTTAAAATGATTTTTTCCGTCGATAAAAATAAGCATAGTTTCCCTCATTTTGATATGTGCACATTATGAAGACTCACACTGTATTTTTGAAATGTGCTAATTAAGCCCTTCCCTATGTTACCCAACACGGCACAATAAAAAATTTTTTTTTTTAGTTCATCTCTATGTAGAGAGCGCCATATTCAATTCAATGTGACGTCACATAGCCTAAAACCAGCGGACAATCAAGACGCTTCCAGCAATTCCTCATTTGTCAAATTATGACAAGAACTTTAGAAGTTATGAGGGAACAGATGAACATACATACATATCGGTCAAAATCATAACCCTCCTCCTTGCTTCGCTGTAGGGAACCACTGTACTTTCACCCGTCGCTTTTGTAAAGTAGCTATTTTTTTGGGTAGAATATACTCTTTTTAATGTATTTTTGAAAACCCCAGTGTGCAAAATACTAAGGGCCCCGAGATATTTTTTTTTGAAGGTCATTGTCGAACGTCTCGAAGGTCAAGGTCAAATAAATATAATTTTTTTGTAGTAAGGCGTGATCGACTCCTATTTCTGGGTGGTTTAAAAAAAAAATCACCTAACCTGTCAGAGTCGGGGTGCCCCAAGTCCCGAGCTCGCTTCGCTCGCTCTTGCATCCTGTTTACTGTGTAGTGTACCTACCTACTGTGTGTGTGTGGTTGACATAAAGTTTAGATTTTTTTTCTCAAAAACTAGTAGTTTGCGCAGTGTAATATTTTGCGAAAGTGTTTTACTCGAAGACATAAACACGCTTTATAATTTTGAAGTTTCGGACGCGCGAGTGTTCAATTTTATTGTGTACCTAAGTTTATTTTCTGAAACTTTAGATTTTTTTTTTCTCAAAAACTAGTTGTTAGCGCAGTGTAATATTTTGCGAAAGTGTTTTACTCGAAGACATCAACACGCTATAAAATTGTGACGTTTCGGACTCGCGGGTGTTAAATTACAGTGAGCCCTAATAATATTAGTGCATTTAATTTTGTTACCACAAACAATACGTACAAAAATACAATACGTAAGTAGGACATAACATCATCCCTGTATTTCCCTAACCAAATATTTCTATTATTATCCTTATACAGGATAATAAATGGTAAATAAATAAATGGTACAAGTAATACTTAGTATATTAATTATTGTGATAATATGCAGCTTATTTTAAATAACACTTAGCAGGATGGTAGACGAGACACAATGGAAGTTTTTAAGAATAGCTTTATTTCGGACACAAATATCCAAATAGTGTTAGTAACATACAAAAAATAACTAGCATATAGCATTCATGTACTATTGATTGGGAGTACCTATATGGTATTGATTAGTTAAATGACATTATTAAAACTAATTAGTTAATCATGCATGTCTTTATTTTAAATGACATTTCACCAATTACTTGATAATTTCACTAAAATAACCCTATTTAACTACGTGGAGTTGAACAAACAGTTGGTATGTTCACAGGCTAATTTTTTATATTTCCACTACACTGCCAATAAGAAGACCACATAGCTTGTAGACGCGTTGTATGTGGTCGCGATCCTCAGCATTGAGGGAAAATCGAAGAAGAGGAATGTAAAATTGACAAAAGGCTGGTTATGGTGCACTTAAAAACACCAAGGTTCTGCGTTATCTCGCAGGAGTCTCATGCTTATTCTGATAAATGGGCATTAAGCTGCAATATGAGCTTTCAAGTACAAGTAAAAGCAGAGAGTAGAGATAAAAATCAGTTGTATTGTATGACATGATGCAGTGAGTGAATGAGCCTGTCAGCTGGCCACCGAGCATTGTTCCCAGCTGATAGTTGTATGACATGGTGCAGTGAGTGAATGAGCCTGTCAGTTGGCCGCCGAGCATTGTCCCCAGTTGACAGTTGTATGACATGGTGCAGTGAGTGAATGAGCCTGTCAGCTAGCCACCGAGCATTATTCCCAGCTGACAGTTGTATGACATGGTGCAGTGAGTGAATGAGCCTGTCAGTTGGCCGCCGAGCATTGTTCCCAGCTGAGACACCATTGTGTTGTGACCCATCCATTATATGGAAATGTATCATCCTGGTTAATTTTATGTAAATTATAAAAGTAATAAAAGGCTTGGACTGATTTAGGTATAAGAAAATCAAATAAGTAGGTACAGTCAGCATCAATAATGTTGGGAAGAACAGACTGTTCAAAATGAGCTATTCATCTATGAAAATGAAAATGAAATATGACACAAGGAATGTTTTGAGAAAATGTTTAAGTTTCTTAGTTGTGGAGATTATTTTGAACAGTGCGTTCGTCCCGGTATTTTTGACGCTGTCTGTACCACATTTTAATATCCAAATTAGTTATAGTAGTTTCTACTTGTACATACCAACATTCGATCTGACAGAGGGACACTTGAGTGAGCTTCAGTCTGTTATTAATGTAAATTACTTTTGTACCAAATATAATAAATCCAAAATAATGTACACAGTACACAACAAGAGTACAGAATCAGTCATTATTAGATATTGTGCTCGGGTATGGTGTGTATGGGATATGGTGCTAGCAGCAGGTCAGGAGAGAAGGACACAAGTAACTACAGAGTGTGTAATATTGATTCCCTCTGTAACTCCGATAGCTAGCAGCAGGTCAGGAGAGAAGGATAGAAGTACAGAGTGTGTAGTATTGAGTAGTGTGTGCTTACCTTCAGGGTAGGCCTGCTTTTTGGTGATGACGTCGATGACGAGGTGCGAGCTGTTGTAGAGCAGACCCATGGCGCGCATGTCGAACTGCACGCCAGCCGTGTACATGGACTGGTTGATGTGCGGCTCCGAGAAGCGCACGGGCTCGCGCCCCATCGCCTCCGTCATCTCCTGCAGCATGCTGCGCGTGATGTTGTGCACGTTGCGCCCGATCTGCGCCGCCGCGCCGCCGCAGCACATCAGCACACAGGCACACAGCACCACCGCACGCATGTTGGCCAAGGCAAACTCAAAGCACTAGCATCACTGACACGACGGGACACACCACGTAACTAATGCTCACTCTATTTATAATTCTATTGTGGGTAAACTGTCTGTTTGCAAAACAAACTTCGAGATACTCGTTTACTAAACAAAAACAGCGGAATGAGGTCGATAATCACTTCACTTTGGAACTATGAAACATTACGCCTTGTTTTTCCGTCAGACTTTAAGTTAAACTATAGTTTAATCTATTGTCTTTAAAAAAATTTGCTTTTTATGTTACGATTCACATATTTATAGCTTGAATCTTTTGTTACAAGATTAAAGTCAACCGGCCCGACACGCACAACGAATCAGTCGGTCGATGGATACGGAATTACAGACGGAAAGCTAACGGCGAACGAACGAACGAACCGAACGAACGCCGTTGAACGATTGATTTGATTTGTGTTGTGCCAGTGTTGCCAATAGTTAAACTAGCTCTCCACCAGATTGAACTTTTAAAATCACCAAACCACTAACAAAAAACGGCCCTTCTCTAATAACCCCTAAAATATCCCAAACGAAAGAAGTACCTAGGTAAGTACAAGTACTAAAAAAGTATAAGTAATTAATTTTCTTTATTATTATTTCTTTTATTTCATTAATATATACATACAAATTACATTTTTAAATATTAGAATATACAGGGTGTTTGGTGCATCGTTTGCCAAATTGAATTGGCCGAAAGAAGAGGTCATTTGCTATCGCTTCAGGCTCAAGTACTCATTTTTGGCCACACCGGTTTTTTTATTACAACTTTCTAATTTTTATTTTGAAAAAATCCAAAACTCAGCATTAAAGCTTAAATTAAAAAAAAGTTTTAAGTGTAGTCGTCAAATTTCATTTTTATTTACATATGTACTGTTGTATGGCTCTATCAAATTTAAAATTACTTGCCAGTTACATCTAGTTTTTTTTTAATAAATCACAAAGTTTTTGGAAAAATAAAAAATGAACTTAAAACTCAACTTTAAATAGCTATAAAAAAAAAACTAAAAGCGATCGGGATCTTCGAATTATTTTAAAAAGTTCTCTAGTCTATCCCCTTTCCAACGGTATGTAATGTGTTAAAAAACTCTTTTAATATCTTTAATAATTAGCTAAATGTGTAGTCGAGACACATCAGGCTGATATTGGATATTACGTTTAAAACACTAGTTTTCGCATAAATTACATGCTATTAGTAGATAGATACTGTTATCTCACGTCTTACGTAGTCTCTTATCTCGTTCTTACATAGGGAACTTTCCTCGAAATTGAAAAAAAAATACATTATTACAAAAATAATCATTTATTAATAAGTAATTTAATTACATACTAATCTTACAAGAATTAGAATTTCTGCAAACAGAGTTGCCCTTATTATTAGCTGATTTGCCAATTTTCAGTGAAGACAGGTCTTTTGTTTTCCAACATGACGGTTATCCCGCTCATTGGAGAATAACCGTCAGGGAGTACTTGAATGATGCATTCCCGGACTCATGGATTGGGAGGGATGGCCCTATTCCTTGGCCTCCACGTTCTCCAGACTTAACTCCGTTGGATTTTTACGTCTGGGGACGGGCCAAAGAACTCGTCTACGCCACGGAAGTTGAGACAAGAGATGATTTAGTCCAACGCATTGAGGCGGCTTTCATGACGATCAAAGCAGAAATGCGTTTACGCACCACTACAGTTGAGATAAGACGAAGATGTCGCGCGTGCATACGCAATAGTGGTAGACAGTTTGAACAAGACTTGTAAGATTAGTATGTAATTAAATTACTTATTAATAAATGATTATTTTTGTAATAATGTATTTTTTTTTCAATTTCGAGGAAAGTTCCCTATGTAAGAACGAGATAAGAGACTACGTAAGACGTGAGATAACAGTATCTATCTACTAATAGCATGTAATTTATGCGAAAACTAGTGTTTTAAACGTAATATCCAATATCAGCCTGATGTGTCTCGACTACACATTTAGCTAATTATTAAAGATATTAAAAGAGTTTTTTAACACATTGCATACCGTTGGAAAGGGGATAGACTAGAGAACTTTTTAAAATAATTCGAAGATCCCGATCGCTTTTAGTTTTTTTTTTATAGCTATTTAAAGTTGAGTTTTAAGTTCATTTTTTATTTTTCCAAAAACTTTGTGATTTATTAAAAAAAAACTAGATGTAACTGGCAAGTAATTTTAAATTTGATAGAGCCATACAACAGTACATATGTAAATAAAAATGAAATTTGACGACTACACTTAAAACTTTTTTTTAATTTGAGCTTTAATGCTGAGTTTTGGATTTTTTCAAAATAAAAATTAGAAAGTTGTAATAAAAAAACCGGTGTGGCCAAAAATGAGTACTTGAGCCTGAAGCGATAGCAAATGACCTCTTCTTTCGGCCAATTCAATTTGGCAAACGATGCACCAAACACCCTGTATAATTCAAAAAAAAATATATATAAAAACATTTAAACATATAAAACATAGTAGCCCACCGGTATCGGGAGCAGGGTCCAAGCTACCGGCGGTCAGGGCTCCAGAGAGAGGAACCTCCTAACAATACGCGCCGTGTCCAGAAGTACCGCTTTCTGAATCAGGCCCTTAATCCAGCTGCCCAACGAGAGCCTCCTTAGATGTTGGTCGAGGCTCTTGGCAATTACGCCATTGGCTGATACGACTATCGGCACAATGATTGCTGAGTCCACATCCCACATGTCGACAACCTCGCGAGCCAAGTCAAGATATTTGATTTGTTTATCTTTCTCGGCTTTCACGAGGTTCCCGTCATGTGGGACCGTTATGTCAATAATCATTGTGCGCCGCTCTATTCGATCCACCACCACTATATCAGGCTTATTGGCAAAAATAGTCCTGTCAGTGATGATGGATCGATCCCAGTACAATGTGATATTTCCATTTTCGAGAACTGGGTCGGGCACATACCTATAGTATGGCACTTCCGATTCCGCAAGGCTGTATTTCAGTGCAAGTTGCTGATGGATAATCCTAGCTACAAGGTTGTGTCTATGCAAGTACTCTTCGTTAGCAAGACGAGAACAGCTGGAGATAATGTGTCGGATTGATTCTCCTGGACGGTGGCATGCCCGACAAATGTCAACCGTGCCGTCTTTCACAATAAATCTCCGGTAATTGTTCGTCATGATAACTTCGTCCATAATTGCACAGACAAAACCTTCCGTGTCCCCAAAGAGGTCACCGGAACGCAGCCAGGCTACGGACGCTAGCAAATCTACATTATTATTATTATATGTAATGAAATATTAGGTAACAATTAGCAAATCCACACAAGGCAAGAATCAAAAATGATTCAATAACAACTGCTATTCTAAATCACGAACTAATTTATCTTCTTCAGATGAATCATTTTTTGTCTGCACCATCATCGTCGGTTATAAATTGATACGATTCTTTGGTACCGATTTGTTTTGTAACGTTTATAGGAATTTCATATTCATTGCAGCATTTTTCTTCAAATCTCAAACCGTATTATTAATACTTATTAAATATAAATATATTATTATAATATTATAATAAATTTTCTTGCGTTTTATGCAATTTGCAGGTCCGTGTCGGGTTGTATCTTGATCAAAATATGATACGCGGGAATAAAACATATGTATTTATATAATTTTAACCATGAAAATCATCAATACATCTCTATAAGTTAGAATTCATGCAGAGTCGTTAGATTTCGTTCGTTCGACGAATCTGCACGAATTCTAACTTAGAGAGATGTATTGATGATTTTCATGGTTAAAATTATATAACTACATATATTTTATTCCCGATAAGATACAACATGTCACGGACCTGGGAATTGCAAAAAACCCAAAAAAAAATGAACTTCGCGGGCTACCACAGCGCATCCAAGGGGGATGCGCCGTGAAAATAACTAAAGCTGGGCCTACTCACGATCAGTCCATCGCGCCAAATGGCGTGATGTACAGAGGCTAGCACATCTAGCTACCTCACTCTGTCAAATTTCTTTGATAGATTTTCAACTTTACCAACTTAGGAATAAGGTTCATATTCATTGGGAAAGAAATCACAAAGCTATGAACAGGTGGCGCTGCTACCGCTCGACTCATAACATCGCACTGTCATTTTTATCTCTCACCAAAGTTTTTCAGGTTTTAAATAATTTAAACATAAACTAGCGTGTTTTTTGTTAATACAACGAACAATGTGTTCAACGTGGACTACCTCAGTTAAAAGCTGAATTGAAGAACTGAGGAGCTTCACTAAGAGGCCGAAAAGCGGATCTGGTCAGCAGGTATTTAATTTACAGGCTATTTTCTTGTTAATAATTGAAGAAAATAACTCAATTTTATAAATAGCAACATGTCGTTCATTAATTATGGTAGTAATTACAAAGTTTTACGTACTTACACAGTATTTTATAACATATTCGATGTTTCATGAGCTAGGAACATAACCTAGAAATAAAATCTAAGTTTTAATTAAATCTGTTACAGAATCGAATCATTCGATCGTAATTTGAGCTGTGGGATACCTCAGTAGCTTAAAACCTCTGATATATCTAGACGAATATGAACATATCCTCGAATTTTCGGAAGCTGTAAAATTGCGTATCTTAGTCGCCCTTTCCCATATTTTTTTAATCGCAAGTCGTTAGGAAATGTATGATTTCCATTGTTATTACAACAGATTAAGCGCAAACGCAGGATTTTTTTGTCATATGCCATCTAGAGTCTTTTGTAAAGAAAATTCCACCAACCACTAAAAAGCAATATTTCGCCACTAAGCCGACGTTAGCACGGAGGTAAAAATATCGCGGCGAGATTTTATTGCGCACTGGATTTTCAACTCTCGGTGTTGAGCCGTGCTTCGAGAATTCAACCTAACAGCAACATAGTGCATGCAGCGCGTCGAAAAAATACACTGTTGGATTTTCAACTCTCGGCGCTAAGCAGAGCGTTGAAAAACTAGTGCGCGAAAAAAAATCGCCGCGATATCTTTACGTCCGTGCGAACGTCGGCTAAAACTTTTTAGTGGAAAATCCACTAAGTTGGCAACACTGGCTGTGTTGCTGCTCGCTGGGCTGGGTTTGGCTGGCACAGCATTCGCTCACTGACATGTCAACGACCGACAACAAATAATCTACCATTCGCTCCTTATTATACATCTGTCTGTGTCTTGTGTAATTGTGTCTTTGATTCGCTCTTCCCTTATGTTGCCACCATCAATTTCTTATACACGAAATTAGAGCCTGAGATTTGCCAAAAATATCTATTAGGGTGTTCGGCGCATGGACCGACACAATTTTTTGGGAGATTGGGGGGGTCATTTGCTAGGTTTCACCCAAAGATTACAATGTCCTAAGTATGACGGTAGGTAATTGAGATATTTTTTTTTCTTTGAATTACCCGAAATCTCGCCTTTAAATCGTTATATTTATTTTGTTTATGTTTGTAATAGAACAAAATAACTTATAATATAGTCTGCAATGTATTTTTATTTTAAATAAATTATTATTTAATCCAATTGATTTGTAGAAAAAACTTTTTACAAAACAAAAAAAACAACCGACTCCCAAAAAAAATACTACAAAGCGTAAAATAACTTTAATTTCGGAAGACGGTGTCTTTGGTTTTTTAGTTTCGTTTTTTGCCATCGACTTTTTTCGCTTTGTAGTGGTTTTTTTGGGAGTCGGACGTTTTTTTTTTGTAAATAGTTTTTATTTTTCACTTTTTAGTGGTGCTTAGATCCACACAAATTCGAATCCCACTCTGCAAAATAAATTAGAGCATCATTCACATAGACTATGTGGGAAAAATACGTAGTAAATTATTGAAGCTAACTCAAAAGCCACTCATCAGAACTTGAAGATATTTCTAAGCGACAGTCTTAGGAGTACCTAGGTATACAAAAAAAAAAAAAAAAAAAAAAAAAAAAATACAAAAGGCGAAGGTTATTATTATAGGTACGTCTCGCTAAGCCGTGTCAGGAAGTTTGGAAGGCATAGTTTTATGTTGACGGAAATAACGAGACTACGAAATCTGACTTCTGACAAACAAAGCCACACATAACATACAATTCAAGTAGCGCAATTTGAAGCGGCATATAATTACCATTAAAATCATCTAAAGCCATAGTACACCTCATGACAATTCCAATAAGCCCGAACACGGCTAGAAACATTGTTTTATTACTGAGTTCCGGTGCCTACCTTCCGGCTTCTTCATCAGATCGGTTCGATGGTACCATTTTCATAAGAACCATTTATTTCAAGCTTTGTCATAGTCACTTAACTAATAGGTCTTTACCTATGAAATTGCCGTTTTGTATGAAACAATTTAAACGAATTTTTTTCATGCATTTTTTATTTGTATTAATCGAAGTAATCACCCATGAAATCAATGCATCTTTGCCAACGCAGTGGCAGTTTATTGATGCCCTTCTTAAAGAAATCAGCTGGACGGGAGGCAACAAATTCTTCAAAGGCATTTTGTACTGCCTCTCGGGTATTGAATTTTTTTCCCGCCAAGAAGTTATCCAAATTCTGGAAAAAGTAGTAGTCTGTAGGCGCAAGGTCTGGTGAGTAGGGCGGATGACGGAGAGCTTCCAACCCCAGTTCTTGCAACTTGGAGACCGTCTGCTGTGCAGTATGAGGTCGCGCGTTGTCGTGCAGGAGCAGCGGAAACGGGCGATTGACCAATGCTGGTTGGAGATGTGCCAGCTTCTCCATCATTGTGTTCAGTTCTTCACAGTACACATCTGAAGTAATGCTCACCCCGTTTGGTAAGAAGCTGTGATGAATCACACCGGCGCTAGACCACCAAACAGTGACCATCACTTTTCTAGGGGTAAGTTTTCGTTTAGGGCATTGTTTAGGTGCTGAACCAGGATCCAACCAACTTGCTGAGCGCTTGCGGTTATCAAACAGAATCCATTTTTCATCGCAGGTAACAATGCGGTTCAAAATTCCTTCATTTGTGTGTCTGTTGAGCAGTGCAAGGCACGTCTCGACGCGTACTTCGCGCTGGCGATCATTGAGTTCGTGGGGCACCCATTTGTCAACCTTTTTTACCTTGCCAATTTGACGCAAATGGACCAATATTGTTTTGACGCTAACGTCGAAAGCTGCTGCTAATTCAGCCGTAGATTGTGTATCATCAGCTTCCACAATCGCCTTTAATTCGTCATTGTCGACCAAAGTCTTCGGACGACCGCGAGGTTCATTTTTCAGGTCGAAATTTCCAGAACGGAAGCGAGCAAACCAATAACAAGTGGTGCGTTGGTTTGTAGTGTTAGCTCCGTAAACGTCGTTGATGTTGCGTGCCGCCACGACGGTACTCATATTCCATAATTACTCGAATTTTTAACGTATCCATGATGACGAAAAAGATTGAAATGCGATGAAAATGTAACACTAATCAATAAACAAATGACTACTTTTGGAAAAAAAAAACCATATTTTTAAACAAAAATTAATTTGAAATTAGAATTCTTAGCCAAATAAAAATTATTTTGATTTGAAATGGCCAGTACTGCAGAACGGCAATTTCATAGGTAAAGACCTATTATCTTATCGCCACCCGTTAAATACTTAGGTATTATCGTTGATAAGTTCCCGTGGCCATCTGTGGTCTTCTTCATCAGTTCCACTTCACTAGATGATACTTTTTGAATACAAATGCTTGATTTGTTGACGAAAATACCAAAATCGCTATATGTATGCCTATATTTTTTGAGGAGATCCCTCAATTCCTCATGGATCTCATCATCTGAACTGGATTTTGATAAAAATGCGATCAATCTGGATCCTTTCAAATAAAAAAAATATTTTCCAAATCAGTTTATAAATGACGGAGTTCCGAGGTAACAATCATTAAAAAAAAACAAAAAAAATACAGCCGAATTGAGAACCTCCTCCTTTTTTGAAGTCGGTTAAAAATACCTATGTGCTTCCAAAGTCAAAAAAATGTTTAAATATATATGAAAAATTACAACTTCTAAATTAATTATAAAAAAACTAAAAGCTAATTTGTACTTAGTTTTATATTTTAAAAAGTTCTTTAGTTTATACCCTTTCTAATGGTATGCTACATGCCATAGAAAACAGTTCATTATACACTAAATTATAACTGGAAAATAAATGCGGCGTCCCACAAGGGAATATCTCAGGACCCATTTTATTTATATTGTATATAAATGACATTCCACTAGTGACTAATCATAAATGCATATTATTTGCAGATGACATTTCAATTATAGTGACATCTGATAAGAAGTATAATTCAATATCTGACCATGAAATGGACATTAATAATACTATTGACAATATTTTAGGATGACTACAGACAAATAAATTAAAAATCAACTTAGACAAATCTAATTTTATACAATTTAATAAATCTAAACATGCTAAATACAATTTTAAACTTAATATTGATAGACTGAAAGAAGTTACACAAACCAAATTCTTGGGTGAACTAATTGATCAAGACTTAAATGGAAAGCTCATCTAGATAATTTGTGCAATAGGATCAATAAGTTTGCTTATGCTCTCAGACAAGTAAAGAAAGTGACAAATATAAAAACGGCAATTACTACATACCACGCATATGTAGAATCCATTTCACGTTACGGGCTTATTATATGGGGGAACAGTACAGATAAACATCGAGCATTTATTGCACAGAAAAAATGCATCAGGGCCATCTGTGGACTAAAACCAGATGAGTCCTGCGAACCGTTTTTTAAAAAGCTAGGTTTATTACCACTTCCCTCAATTTACATATACGAAATCTGTAAATTTGTGTACAGTAATAAGGGATTGTTCAAAAAAGCCTGTGAAGTAATCTCTCGACCCACAAGGGATCCACTCAGACTTATATTAGGTCTTTACCTATGAAATTGCCGTTCTGCAGTAGGTACTGGCCATTTCAAATCAAAATAATTTTTGTTTGGCTAAGAATTCTAATTTCAAATTAATTTTATTTTAAAAACATGGATTTCTTTTTCCAAAAGTAGTCATTTGTTTATTGATTAGTGTTACATTTTCATCGCATTTCAAACTTTTTCGTCATCATGGATACGTTAAAAATTCGAGTAATTATGGAATATGAGTACCGTCGTCGCAGCAACGCGGCACAAGCGGCACGCAACATCAACGACGTTTACGGAGCTAACACTACAAACCAACGCACCACTTGTTATTGGTTTGCTCGCTTCCGTTCTGGAAATTTCGACCTGAAAAATGAACCTCGCGGTCGTCCGAAGACTTTGGTCGACAATGACGAATTAAAGGCGATTGTGGAAGCTGATGATACACAATCTACGGCTGAATTAGCAGCAGCTTTCGACGTTAGCGTCAAAACAATATTGGTCCATTTGCGTCAAATTGGCAAGGTAAAAAAGCTTGACAAATGGGTGCCCCACGAACTCAATGATCGCCAGCGCAAAGTACGCGTCGAGACGTGCCTTGCACTGCTCAACAGGCAGACAAATGAAGGAATTTTGAACCGCATTGTTACCTGCGATGAAAAATGAATTCTGTTTGATAACCGCAAGCGCTCAGCAAGTTGGTTGAATCCTGGGTCAGCACCTAAACAATGCCCTAAACGAAAACTTACCCCTAGAAAAGTGATGGTCACTGTTTGGTGGCCTAGCGCCGGTGTGATTCATCACAGCTTCTTACCAAACGGGGTGAGCATTACTTCAGATGTGTACTGTGAAGAACTGAACACAATGATGGAGAAGCTGGCACATCTCCAACCAGCATTGGTCAATCGCTCGTCTCCGCTGCTCCTGCACGACAACGCGCGACCTCATACTGCACAGCAGACGGTCTCCAAGTTGCAAGAACTGGGGTTGGAAGCTCTCTGTCATCCGCCCTACTCACCAGACCTTGCGCCTACAGACTACTACTTTTTCCAGAATTTGGATAACTTCTTGGCGGGAAAAAAATTCAATACCCGAGAGGCAGTACAAAATGCCTTTGAAGAATTTGTTGCCTCCCGTCCAGCTGATTTCTTTAAGAAGGGCATCAATAAACTGCCACTGCGTTGGCAAAGATGCATTGATTGCATGGGTGATTACTTCGATTAATACAAATAAAAAATGCATGAAAAAAATTCGTTTAAATTTTTTCATACAAAACGGCAATTTCATAGGTAAAGACCTATTATAATAAAATCCCAAAAGAACTAAAATTATTAAATAATGTTAACTTACTTAAAAAAAAAACTTTTTACAAAAAAAATACAACCGACTCCCAAAAAAAAAACACTACAAAGTGAAAAATAACTTTAATTTAGGAAGTCGGTGTCTTTAGTTTTTTTTTGGTTTCATTTTTTGTCACCGACTTCCGAAATTAAAGTTATTGGAATGAAGTTCCTTATCGCGCGTTGTGAACGGGGGCTAGACGGAAAAAATTCTCACGAAAAGTTGTAACGACACTTTTTGCTGTAGTAAGCTATTGTAAGCTGTGCGACGTGCGCATGTTTCTCTGTCTGTATCTGTCTCTCTCTCTTATAGAAATATTAAGTTTATATTACATTATATTTGTTAATAATAAAAAAAATATTATTATAACTTAAAAAAAAATATATTACAATTCCTTCACTAATTAATCGAAAGGAACTTCGTTCCATCCGGGTGTCCCTTGACACCTCTCAACTTTTTTTTTCACTTTGTAGTGTGTTTTTTGGGAGTCGGTTGTATTTTTTTTGTAAAAAGTTTTTATTTTTCACTTTTTAGTGGTGCCTACCCCACACATCGAATACCACTCTGCAAAATAAATTAGAGCAGCGTTCACATAGACTATGTGGAAAAAATACGTATTAAATGATTAAAGCTAACTCAAAAGCCACTCATCAGAACTTGAACTTGAAGATATTTATGGTGGATGTTCATAATGCTGGCACAAGTTTATCTGTAGGTTATTTATTGAAAAAAAGAAATAAGCTCTTGACGTGTGTGTCAATGATCTTGCTAAAGTATATATTTTCTCATGGAAAAGAAAAAAATCGTTCTTAGTGCAGAAAGAAAAAATGGACTATACTACCTGGATTTTGAACAATGCGAGACAGCAAATTCGGCTCCTACAAATGAAAATAAGACTATGACATGGCACCGAAAATTAGGCCACATTAACGAAAAGGACCTGAATATGATGGTTGATAATCAGATGATGCGAGGGCTAGTATTAAAACAAGTGAAGTTGGATACGTGCGAAACATGCATAAAAGGCAAAATGGCAGCCCTACCATTTACAAGCCATGGTCGTATCTCAAGTGAGCCATTGGAAATCATTCACAGTGATGTATGTGGGCCATTCGAAGTAGAATCACTGGGCGGAGCACGCTATTATGTGACATTCGTCGACGATTATACGAGATATTGCTGTATTTATTTTATTAAAAATAAAAATGACGCATTTCAAAAGTTCAAAGAATATAAATCCAGAGTGGAAATGTTTTTAAAAAAGAAAATACAAAACCTGCAGTCCGATAATGGTGGTGAGTACAGGAACAGAGAGTTCGATAAGTTCCTAAAAGAAAATGGCGTAAAACGAAGACTGACAGCACCATATACACCGCAGCAAAACGGAGTTAGCGAAAGAAAGAACAGATCGTTAATGGAAAAAGCGAGATGCTTAATGATTGACTCCAACGCTCCTCCAAGCTTATGGGCAGAGGCAGTGAACACTGCAAACTACCTTATTAACAGAAGCCCAGCAAAGGCGCTAAATGGTAGCACACCATACGAAAAGTGGGTAGGAAAAACACAATGTGGAAACCACCTACATGTTTTTGGTAGTAAAGCATTTTTTCTCAACAAAAGGCGTAAAGGAAAACTGTCTCCGAAAGCTACGGAAGGTGTATTTATGGGCTACGCAATAAACGCAAAAGCCTTTAGAATATACATACCGGAAAAGAAAGATGTAATCATTAGCAGAGATGTAAAAATAATTGAAAAGATGCATTTTGACAAGAATTCTGCGGTCGAATATAAAGATTACCAACCGGAACAACTAGATCCTGAAGCAAAAGAACAAATAGAAATTGAATTACAAGAAAAAACAATCGACGATAACTTAACTTTTCAGGAACCAACTCCGTCTACTTCAGACTCGTTACAGCCCATGCAAATTGAAACTGAATTGTCCACAACAAGTGAAAGGCTAATAAGAGAAAGAAGGTTACCAGCTTGGACTAAAGACTATGAGCTAGGAGCTGTAAACAGTTGTGTAAATATGCTGATATCTGAGAACAGTAATGACTGTTTACTTACTTTTCAAGAAGCTGTATTAGGCAACGATAAAGAAAATTGGGAGAAGGCAACACAATCTGAAATGAAATCGCTCGAGAAAAATAATACTTGGATACTAGTCGATAAAGAAGAAGCCAAAGGAAACAAAGTATTGTGTAATAAATGGGTATTTAGAATAAAAGATGACGGAACTTACAAGGCCAGATTAGTCGTACGCGGCTGTGAGCAGAAAGGCAACTTGGATTTTGAAGAAATATATAGCCCAGTTGTAAGTCAGTCTGTTCTTAAGACCTTGTTAGCAATTGCCGCATCTAAAAATTATCATTTCTTGACTTTTGACGTCAAAACTGCTTTCTTGTACGGCGAACTGACAGATGAGGTTTACATGAAAGTACCTGTTGGCTATAAAACTACCTGTGATACTACTAATAAAGTATGCCGACTGAAAAAGTCGTTATATGGTTTAAAACAAGCACCATTCACATGGAATAAAACTTTTACCCGTGCAATGTTTGACTTAGGTTTCAAGACAATCAAGACTGACAGATGCGTTTTTATTAACAAAGATAAGAGCATTATTATTGCTGTATTCGTTGATGATGGACTAGTCATCGGTAAAGACAAGAAAGAGATTGAATATATACTGTCAAAACTTGAAACAAAATTCGAAATAAAAAAAAATGAAAACCCAAAAACTTATCTGGGTATAGAAATAAATAATTGTAAAGAAGGAATTAAGTTGACTCAAAAGAATTATATAAATGACATGCTGAAAAAGTATAGTATGGAAGACGCTAAGCCTTGTGAGACACCTGGAAGTAACGATGCAAAGGTGACACAGGAAACTCCCCAGGAGAAGGAATACCCTTATAGGGAAGCAGTGGGAAGTTTACTGTATTTGTCCACTCGAACAAGACCAGACATCGCCCAAGCTGTTAATCAAGTCAGCAGAAAAGTAGAAAATCCCAGCAAAAAAGATGTCACGAAAGTGAAGAAAATATTTAAATATTTGATTGGCACTAAAGATAAAGGTATACTCTTCAAAAGAAATAGCCGAATTGAAAGAATCGATGCTTACACTGACTCTGATTATGCTGGAGATCCTCTGACAAGACGAAGCACATCTGGCAGCGTTCTTATGTTAGCTAATGGACCTTTAATATGGGGATCCAAAAGACAGCCAATAGTTGCTCTGTCATCCACCGAGGCAGAGTACATAGCGGCTGCAGACTGCTGCAAAGAGGCAATGTACCTCAATTCCCTGCTGAAAGAAATTACAGACTTGGACTTGAAAATACACTTATATGTTGACAACCAAAGTTTAATACAACTAATTAAGTTTGGCTCCTTCAACAAGAGATCGAAGCACATAGATGTGCGATATCATTTTATTCACGAACAATTCGTGAAAGGATTGGTGAATGTCAGCTACTGCCCAACAGAGACTCAGTTAGCTGATATTATGACGAAGCCACTGTCTAAGGTGAAATTTGCAAGACATTGTGCAACACTCATGTGTGGATAGTGACCCGGTTCAGCCACTTGGGTGCACATTAGGAGAAGGTGTTGGATGTTCATAATGCTGGCAGAAGTTTATCTGTAGGTTATATATTGAAAAAAAGAAATAAGCCCTTGACGTGTGTGTCAATGATCTTGCTAAACTATATATTTTCTCATGTAAATTAAATAGACGTTTGTTACTCTGAATCTTTATTTATTACTAAGTTAAATGCCACAATTTCCTCTATCAATTTATATGCAACCATCTCAAATAAAAACTTTGCAAAAAGGCAAATATACGTCGCGCTAAGCCGTGTCAGAAGTTTGGAAGGCGTAGTTTTATGTTGACGGAGATAACGAGGCTACGAAATCTGACTTCTGACAATCGAGGCCACACATAACATACAACTCAAGTAGCGCAATTTGAAGCGGCATATAATAACCATTAAAATCTTTCTTCCTTTCTTTTTCTTTCTAAAATCATTTATAGCCAAAGTGCACCTCATGACAATTCCAATAAGCCCAAACACGGCTAGAATACATTGTTTTGTTAGTGAGTTCCGGTGCCTACCTTCCGGCTTCTTCATCAGATCGGTTCGACGGTACCATTTTCATCAGAACCAGTTATTTAAAGCTTCGTCATAGTCGCTTAACTATCTTAATTGAGATATCTTATCGCCACCCGTGAAATACTTATTATCATTTAGAAGTTCCCGTGGCCATCTGTGGTCTTCTTCATCAGTTCCACTTCACCATATGCTACTTTCTGAATGCAAATACTTGATTTGTTGATGAAAATACCAAAATCGCTATATGTATGCCTATAATTTTTAAGGACTTCCCTCAATTCCTCATGGATCCCATCATCAGAATTAGATTTTGATAAAAATGGGACCAATCTGGATGTATATCATTTGAAATAAAAAAAGAATTTTCTAAATCGGTTCATAAATGACGGAGTTCTGAGGTAACAAACATAAAAAAAAAAATACAACCGAATTGAGAACCTCCTCCTTTTTTGAAGTCGGTTGATAAACTGTATAAATTGCTGATTGGACATAACTTTTATGACATTAACGATTTCTTTAACTTGAAAATATAAAATGTATATGTAGGTACCTTATAGGTTTTAACGAAAATATTTGTGATGAATGATTTGAATGACTATTATTATCAATTAATCTGTGACATTCTATAATTCTGAATCTAACATGTTTTATTAATTATTTTGCATGCAATTGATACAATTGA
The DNA here is from genome assembly GCA_946251885.1 of Cosmia pyralina. Classification (NCBI taxonomy): domain Eukaryota; kingdom Metazoa; phylum Arthropoda; class Insecta; order Lepidoptera; family Noctuidae; genus Cosmia; species Cosmia pyralina. The sequence goes on along the minus strand of OX276350.1, from coordinate 674,713 downwards.
CTGTATAGCTAAACATGAGGACATTATATCTAAACCACTGTAACAACTTTATACCATGTTTAAGGCCGTAAGAACCGTTATTCTAGTCTAGACCTATATCACAGTCTAACATCATACAGTCGTCCGACGAAGCCGTCTAGACAGGGCAATCGTGCGGGGTGTGAGCGGCGAGACGCGGGAGGCGCGAGACCGAGCTGCATACTTCCACCGTGTTAGTAGCTCGGTACATAATTTTCAGGGCTATCGTGTTGATTTTATTATTGTTTTAATTTATTATTATTATTTAATTTATGTACACGGAAAAATACAGATATACGACATAGTAACATTTGAGGGTAGCAGGACACTTGCGCGAAAGACATTTCCGCGAAAGATACTTGCGCGAACCCACTTGTGCGAAAAGAGATTTCCGCGAAAGGACTTTTGCGCGAACGAACTTTTGCACGAAAGACACTTGCGTGAAACGACATTTCCGCGAATGGACTTTTGCGCGCATAGAAGTTTGCGCGCAAGATACTTGCGCGAGAGACACTTGCGCGAAGGACACTTGCGCGAATCCGCTTGCGCGAAAGACACTTGCGCGAATCCACTTGGGCGTCAGGACAGTTGCGCGAAAAACTTGCGGAAATGAGATTTCTTCATAACATCACGTCTGTATTCTTTGAAAGAATTTTTAGGTTTAGAATCAACATTAGCAAGTGAAATAGCTTTTAACATTCTCTGAACGATAGGATCACTGCTTATGATTTGTCCGTTAGAAGAGACCAAAGTGGCAACTGTTGATTTATAAACTAAAATAGTTTTATAAGACAGTTTAAGAGTTAAGTGCAAGTATGCTAGGTACTTAGCGACTTGGGCACCAGAGGAGTTTGTATGGTTGAAATTATTATGAGTACACCAATTTAACCATGTTTTCCAAATACCAGCATAAATTTTCTTCGTAGAGGGTCGCCAACTAGAATTAAGAAGGTCTATTTCGTTTTGAGACCAATTTGTTAATTCGGCACACCACCCTTCACTAGCCATGCCTCTAGATACATCTGGTCCACGTGAACCGGAGGCAGAGAAGTCCGTGTATCTAGTAACCGCCGATGAAGATTGAATATGGGTTAAAGGAGCGCTGACCGCTCTCCTCTTTAGGTCTGGCCGCCAAAACACTTTGGACCAGCGCGGTACTATTAGGATGTATCGACCCTTGCACAGGTTGAGGTGTAACGGAACTCGTGGAATTAGGTGTGGTGGTGGGAATATCCACGCTCGACGGTATGACCACCTTTTGCTGAAGGCGTCGTGAAACTCTGCGTTCGAGTCTTTGCGATCTCATCAGACGTAGCGCGCAAACACGTGTGCGGTTTTCGAGGCGAACAAGTCGATTTCGGGCATTCCGAACTTGCACGGTTGAATGACGTAGCGATTGCTGACGATTGGTTAAGGCCTGTATAACTGCCTACATTTCTTTTAAATTGATGTGCCATTTTTTCTGCTCCGGGGACCATAATCCGCTCAGACAAGCGTCGTCTACTGGCACCCCAGCCTGTGGCAGATGCGTCTGTCGTTACATAGTGTGAGACAGGATCTGGATGTATCGCTGTTCCTGTAGACAGAGCGACAAAAAGCTCAATTGAAATGGAATGTAATGAAACTTCTATGTAATGATAATGATATTATTAATTAATGTTAGTCCTTTAATTTTAATATTTATATTTTTGTTTATTATAATAAAAAATTTTTATTTGACATTGTTACAATTATTTCTTTAAAATTAGTTTTAACATAATTAATTATATCTGTAACTGTTGGTGACATTCATTTTTTATATGCGGTGGTCCCCAAACTAGGCGGGGCCTGTATCTTGGGGACCTGAGTTGCGATACATAGTTTTATTTTTAGCGGGTGTGGACATGGTAATGAGTAGAGATCGGATAATCGGATGCATATTAACCTAAAGTTGAGGTGTTGGCTAAGTATGGAGTGGGCTTTTGGATTGTAAAATCCCAAAATTCCGGTATCGGCCAATTTTGACTTCTGATTAAAGAATCGAACGTACAATTTGCTTAAGTTCAGATGTTAGTTAATATGGATTGCACTTATGTATCGAAAAAATCCCGGGATTCCGGAACGACAATTTTTAAGTTCTGATTTTGGAATCGAATGTTTTAGTTAGGTACTTGCGTTCAGGTGTTGGCTAATATGGATTGCACTATTGTATCAAAAAAATCCCGGAATTCCGGGATTCACAAATTTAGAGTGCTGATTATAGAATGAAATGTATAATTTGCTTAAGTTCAGATGTTAGTTAATATGGATTGCACTTATGTATTGAAAAAATCCCGGGATTCCGGAACGACAATTTTTAAGTTCTGATTTTGGAATCGAATGTTTTAGTTAGGTACTTGCGTTCAGGTGTTGGCTAATATGGATTGCACTATTGTATCAAAAAAATCCCGGAATTCCGGGATTCACAAATTTAGAGTGCTGATTATAGAATGGAATGTATATTTAGTTACGTTTAGGTTTTGGCTAATATGGAATGCACTTTTGTATCGATCGTCAAATTGTCGCGATTCCGGAATTGATAAATTAAGTATTTTTTGACTATTAGAGGGTAACTTTTTTATCACTAAATTTTCACAGGGTGTTTTTCTCATGAACAACTTTCACCATGGGATCAACCCTAAATCACAAAACATAAATCAGCTGTTTCATACATTTTGGTCGAGTAGGTATTAAACTTTTGTATCAAACATCGTAAATTTTTCGTGATTTCAGAGTTGGTCCCATAGTGAAAGCTGCTGAAAATGTAAATCCAAGATGGCGGCTGCGAATATTTTCAAATTTTTCGTCATGGGTTTCGTTTTTATGGTTTTCAAGGGTGTTAAAGCTGATAGTGACATGAAAATGTAAATCCAAGATGGCGGCTGCGAACATTTTCAAATTTTTCGTCATGGGTGTCGTTTTTATGGCTTTCGAGGGCGTTAAAGCCGATAGTAACACTAAAATGTAAATCCAAGATGGCGGCTGCGAATATTTTCAAATTTTTCGGCATAAGTGTCGTTTTTATGCTTTTCAAGGGTGTTAAAGCTGACAGTGACATTAAAATGTAAATCCAAGATGGCTGCTGCGAAAATTTTCAAATTTTTCGTCATGGGTGTCGTTTTCTTGCTTTTTGAGGGTGTTAAAGCTGACAGTGACATTAAAATATAAATCCAAGATGGCCGCTGCGAACATTTTCAAATTTTCGTCATAGGTATCGTTTTCATGCTTTACCAGGGTGTTAAAGCCGATAGTGACATTAAAATGTAAATGCAAGATGATTGATGGTTTTTTAATTACTATCACACGTGTTTTCAGGTCGAAACGCGATACGCTGCGCTGACGCAGGGTTAGTTAACTAAGCATCAGCCAAGCGCCACGCATTTTGACTTCACTATCGGCATTAGCACACTCCAAACCCATGAAAACAATTTATATTTTAACGCCACTATCGGCTTTCTCGAAAACCATGAAAACGACACACAAGACGATAAGTTAGAAAATTTTACAGCCGCCATCTTGGATTTACAATTTAACGCCACTATCGGCTTTAAAACCCTCGAAAACCATGAAAACGACACCCATTACAAAATATTTTTAAATGTTGGCAGCCGCCATCTTGGATTTACATTTAAACGCCACTATCGGCTTTAAAACCGTCGTAAACCATGAAAACGTCACATGACAAGAAGTTTGAAAATTTTGCAGCCGCCATCTAGAATTTACATTTTAACATAACTATCGTTTTTAAAACCCTCGAAAACCATGAAAACGACACCCATGACAAAAAAAAATAAAATGTTGGCAACCGCCATGTTGGATTTACATTTTAACGTCACTATCGGCTTTAACACCCTCAAAAACCATGAAAACGACACCCATGACGAAAAGTTTGAAAATTTTTCAGCCGCCATTTTGGATTTACATTTTAACGCCACTATCGGCTTTAAAACTCTCGAAAACCATGAAAACGACACACAAGACGATAAGTTAGAAAATTTTACAGCCGCCATCTTGGATTTACAATTTAACGCCACTATCGGCTTTAAAACCCTCGAAAACCATGGGAACAACACCCATGACGAAAAATTAAAAAAAATCGCAGCCGCCATCTTGGATTTACATTTTGACGTCAATATCGGCTTTAACACTCTCGAAAACCATGAAAACGACACCCATGACGAAAAATTTGAAAATGTTTGTAGCCGCCATCTTGGATTTACATTTTAACATTACTATCGGTTTTAACACCTTCGAAAACCATAAAAACGACACCCATGACGAAAAGTTTGAAAATTTTGCAGCCGCCATCTTGGATTTACATTTTAACGCCACTATCGGCTTTAAAGTCCTCGAAAACCATGGAAACGACACCCATGACGAAAAATTAAAAAAAAATCGCAGCCGCCATCTTGCATTTACATTTTAACGTCACTATCGGCTTTAACACTCGAAAACCATGAAAACGACACCCATGACGAAAAATTGAAAATGTTCGCAGCTGCCATCTTGGATTTACATTTTAATGTCACTATCGGCTTTAACACCCTCGAACCTATGAAAACAACCCCACCGATATATTGACGGACCTTCCAGGGACATCCATTTTAAATCGGCAGCTTTGTATTTCTCGCGGGGACCACGTGTAACAAACGGAATATTTATGTGATCCCGATTTCCTGGTATTTTTAAATAAATAAAACTTCATTTTATAAGAAGTCGTTTCCATACCATGTATCCGATTAGTTGTACATTCCCACATTTTCTGGAATCCCGGTATTTATATTAAGAAAAAAAATATTAAGAAGCCGCTTCCATAGTTTGTTAGCCAAATATTAACTTTAGGTAAATATGCATCCGATTATCCGATCACTAGTAATGAGTAACTGTAAACAATGGTCAAGGCTTAAAACTAAAGAATAACAAACAATCAAAGTAAGGTGTGGGTGTATGTGCGTGTGGAGTGTAGTGTGTAGGTATGTGGGTGTGTCTTTGATGTTAGTGAGATTCCGAGTGTGAGTTATGTTATGAGAAAATTTTCGGATTCGTCGTATGAGAGACCTAAGAGCCATTTTTTTACCACTATTTTATATGCAGAGAGGGAGAGATCTTTTGAGTCACAAGGCAAAATAATGGTGACCTTATTATATACAAAAGTGTGTAGGTAGGTGGGACATCGTCTGGCTAGGAGAGAGGTGGTTCTTTGTAGCGGAATGTGGAAGACGCGTTTGGAAGTTATTGAGTGGTAGTCTGGTCTCATTTTTACTTTTTTGTGAGTGTGTAGGCATGCCTTGAGGATAAACAGTTGGCGGACACGGAGAACTTGGAACTCTTTGTACAGAGAGTCAGTGGGGTAGAAGAATGGCTTTTTTAAAAGTACTTTTATAACAGCTCGCTGGGCTCTTTCGAGCTCAATCATTGTTGTTTTTCCAGGTCCGCCCCAAATTGATATGCCATATTGTATGATGGACTGACATATTGCAAAATAAACCGTTCGCAAGATGTCTTTTGGAGTACGGTCTCTTAATTTCTTAACTATATGTATTAGTTTCCTTACTCGGGCAGAAAGAAATTGAATGTGAGCTTTAAAAGATAGGTTTTCATCAATGAGTAGGCCTAAGTAACGAATTGAAGATGTCCGGTTAATACATTCGCATGAGCAGTCTTCACGTGAGGTTTTTGGATGTTTCTGACATGTGTGGAATTTCAATGTTAGGTTGCGAGGAGGGCTGGATGATTGTGTTTTGCAAAATGTGATTAGTTTGGTCTTCTTTAAATTGAGAGTAAGTAGGTTGTAGTCGAGTGTATGCGCTACTGTTGCTAATCCCTCTTCTGCAAGACTGTAGACCTGTTCCCAGGTGCGGGCATGAAATTATATTAATTATATTGTTATATTGTTAATTCTTTTATTTTTCTTCTTATTATTTTGTATTGTATTATTATCGTATAATATTATATTATTAATTCATTTTATAGCTCATCTAGTGGCGCTCTTTACCATATTTGTTTAGTAATATGCGGATAATGTAGTGAGCCACAATATTGTTAACACTCCTTATATATTTTTTCAAAATGTTATATTTTATATTGTAGCTGTTTATTATCCCTCAATAAATAAAATAAAATAGCGGCATTAGAAATACATCATCTGTGAACATTTCAACTGTCTAACTATCACGGGTTCATAAGATACAGCCTCGTGACAGACGGACAGACAGACGGACGGACAGCGGAGTCTTAGTAATAGGGTCCCGTTTTACCTTTTGGGTATAGAACCCTGTTGGGGCGTAACTCCCAACAGTGACAATGTTATGTACTTGTTATGTTATGTAGAATGTTATGTAAATGAGTAGACGAACGAGTCCCTTGATGGATTTATTGCTACTAAATATAATTACACGAATATAACACTTAAATGATATGTTACAGAGATGCACAGCTAAACAATATTGATGTGCATAATGAGTCTGACGTACAAACTACTACAAAGGTCAATGTACAGCGTACTTAGCTCGTACATATTGCCCACTCACAAAAGGTAACTGTAAAATTTGAAATTGAAAATGTTTTGTACAATAAAATGTTAAAAAAGAGATAAAATATAAAAGAAAATAATCTAATCCGAGTCTCATACAATTAAATCACAACGCGCAATAGGCAACGTTGCTTTATTGAGTGTACGTGCACTCGATAAGTGCACTGCGCTGCTGTCGTCAGTGACGTCAAATACTGCTTCGTTGTCCACGATGCTTGCAGTCGACCTCCTTCGAGGTGCTGGATTGGGAACAGGTAGTGCCTCAAGTTTATCTTGACTCTTGCAATATTTGCGAAGTCGGTGGTAAGCATATATTGCGCTTACTGTCGCTGCTACTGTTGCCAATACATATATGACAACATATTGGCGGACATCGTGGTATGTTGCCCGATCAGATATGGTGTCTTCTGCGGCCGCGGCTTTCAATTGTTCTATCTGTTTTCCCAGATCTCGCAGTATTGAGCTCTGCTCCATTACTATCTCATTGTCGGGTTCGTGGTTCAAAACTGGTACCGTTAGGTTGATGATATTGTTGATTGAAGGAATTTCTTCAGGACCTGCGTCCACTTGGGCTGGGATTTTGTTCATTTGTTCCCTTTGAGGATACACAGCAAGTTTCACTACTAATTATGCATTCGTCATTGAGTGTTATGACACCGGTCTTGTGTAGTAGCAGCGTTGAAACTTGATGCCCACAAATAATACGTATTTTGCATTGTTGACAGTTGTTTTTTTTTAAATAAATAAATAAATAAATAAATAATAGGTTGGGGAAAAAGTTTCTTCGCATTTTTTAAGAAAATTCAAAACATTTTTTAATATACATTATTTATATTTATCTAAAGTGTGCAGGTACCATTTTGTTCGATAACTTTTTGCCATCTTGTAGGTAGGGACATGATCACATTGCTATAGAAATTTTGGGACTTCTGATCAAAATACCGCGACAAGTGGTTTTGGCAGTCCTCTCGTGATGATAACCTGACACTGCCTAAAGAATTCTGAATAGACCGAAACAGGTGGAAATCTGAAGGTGCAAGGTCAGGACTATACGGCGGATGCATTAACACCTCTCAGTCAAACTCTCTTAATTTTTGCTGAGTGGCTGAAGATGTGTGAGGTCTAGCGTTACCGTGATGAAAAACCACACCCCTTCTGTTGATTAATTCCGGTCGCTTTATCTCAACTTCTTGCTTTAATCTCATCAGTTGTTCGCAGTAGAGTTCAGAATCGATGGTCCTGCCTGGTTGTAACAGCTCATAATGAATAATGCCCTTCCAATCCCACCACACACACATCATCACCTTATTGCGAGTTAACCCGGGTTTCGCCACAGTCTGTGAAGCCTGACCGGCCGTTGACCACAACCTTTTTCGCACGTTCTTGTCGTACGTGATCCACTTTTCATCACCAGTTATCAGCTTCTTCAAAAATGGTTCGGTTTCATTACATCGCAATAAAGAATCACAAATGAGTACACGGTTCATCAGGTTTCTTTCAGTGAGCTCGTGAGGTACCCAAATATCGAGCTTTTTTCTGTACCCAGTTTTTTTCAAATGCGCCAAAACTGTTTTGTGGTCAATTCCCAGTTCTTCAGCTACGTCGTAACTACTGAAATGCCGATCTTGTTCCACTTTTTCAAAAATGGCATCCATTTTATCCGCAATAGGGCGACCAGAGCGACGTGCATCTTTGACATCAAAATTTCCGGATTGAAAACGCTTAAACCAAATTTGTGCTACTCTCACAGACACTGCACTGGATCCATAAACATCGCAAATTTTTTTCGCGGCTTGCGTTGCATTTTTACCTTTTTTGTAGTAAAATTTTAAAATGTATCGAATTTCTTCATTAGATTCCCTCATCTTGACAGTACGAAAAACAAATAAAAATCACACATTTTCCTAATTTGAATTTGGAATTATGTTCTTTAAAATTTAAAATTTCAATGATACCAAAACCAGTCAAATACAAATAGTATAGCCAAAGAGATTCTATTTTAAGTCCATACATACTATAATGCGAAAAGACTTTTTCCCCAACCTAATAAATAAAAATATAGGTAATTATTTACATTGTTTAATTCCAACCACTTGTCTTGGCATGTTTCATGTTTGGTGTTGCACTGAAGAGATTCCTTGTTCTTCATGCAGAGGCTCTCGTCAGACTTCATGTGGTATACGGGTTTCTGTAGTGGACACAATCGAGTTGTCGCGTCATGTTGCACGCATTGATGTATTTCGGATTCCGTCATTGGTATGTACGAATCCTCTTGAATGTTTATTGCTAATATTTCAGCAATAGGTATTAGGGTGACCATATCCACGTCATTGTTTTTTGGTATTGGTATTGTTCGGTAGATCTCGAAGTTGTCTCTGCTGATTAAGGGTAACTTTACCTCGATTATAAGGTATCTTTCAGTCATTTTCGCCTTTACTTGTAGAAGATGATACAGGTGAAACAACTCTGTTTGAATGTTGGTGATGGGTAGGATTAAATCCTTGGACAATTGTCCCGAGATTATGTTCAATTCATCCCGAAGCTGTTCTGGTGCGACGAGATGTAAGTTTATCTTGCCGTTATAGATGTTTGTTACAGTATCTATAAGGGTTTCCTGGACATTTCTGAGATGCTCAATCAGACTATTTGCCGTAATAGCGGACATCACAAATTCGATGGACAGCTCTTGAGAATCCAGTTACTTCTTGAGATAGTTCATAAGCTTCTCAAAGTTTAGCAGGTGTTGATTGAACAGTTTGTACTGTTTTTCAACTGCATCTTCTGACCTCTGCAGTAAATTATATTCTGATTCGATCACGGATGTCTGATTTCTTAACAACAGTGCCAGGTGTTTCTCATTTGCCTTGACCAGGTCAATGTCTTCTTGATATTGTTTTGCGAATTCGTCATCTAATACTCCGAACAGGGAGCGCGCGATGGAACCGACACCGTTGACAAGCCCACGTTTGCTTCTCGTATTCACTCAGCCTTGCGGATTCAGCAACATATGGTTGTAGTGTCCTATTTCATCGGTCGAGTGCTGTAGTTGCGTTAAAATTACGTTGCATTGTGTTTTCTGTTTTATTTTCTCGCAGATGTTTTCTAGATGATTGGTAAATTTACTGGATACTGCTATGCAGTGCCAGTAGGGCTTGACGTCATAGCACATTATATTTTTCCACTCGCCGCGTATTACTTGCATATTGGTCACTTTATCAAAGTATAGACCTTGTTGAAGCTCGACAATGTTTGTTGTGTTAGTGGCCGCGACAGGATTTAGTAAATACAGCAGTGCCATGACCAGTCCAATGAAGTTTATTTTTCTGTTTGTTGTTTCACCAAGTTCATCAAGCTTACTAGATGAACCTCTGGAGCATACCTCGACGGGCGGCGATTGACGTCCCACCGGATCTTCTTGCTCAGACCGTGCAGGGCCTTGTACCTCCTGAGTGGAACCTCCCTGTTGAGCTTCCTTCATCTTTATCAACAAAATTTGATATTGTTGATTGATGAATGCCTTGGTCGAGTTGTATAGCTGTTCTGTTCGTTTGTATGCACGGCCACTGAAATACGGATGAGACTTTGCTTTCTTCCATAAAAAAGCGGTCATGATTGTACTGGTAATCGAACCAATACTGATTTAAGTTTACTAAACGTCGCTTGAAATAGTCAGCAGTCTTGCGATCCGCTGAGTCCCTTTTGATATTTGTAGCTAACTTTTGGATGGCGTGTAAAGTTCGTTTTGATTTGCATGTATGTCCTCCATGACGAGGACTTATCGAAGTAAGAAATAAATGGAAAGATCTTACTTGAATGTTCTTGACTGCTTACGGATCCTTGGTGATCCCCTGAGACACCTGCTAGCCTCAGCTCCTGACGACACAACACTCCCTGAGACACTTGTTAGTCTCCCATTTTGAAATCACCACACTCTGCACCAGATAGTTTAGGGATCCTTGTTGACCCTGCGATAGTCTCTCATTCTGAAATCACGACACTCAGCACCTGATAGTGTACGGATCCTTGTTGACCGTACAAACCCTAAAAAACCCCACTTTACGTGTACATAAGGTAAAAATTTTTCTCTCTTTCTTGACTTGTTAATTTTTTAATGGTGGCGCTGCCGGCTAGCAGCTCTATTCACCAAGTCGCTCCTTCCTGTTAGTGCGCGCGGCTAGTTCGTGAAACTACGCGATGGATTTTGATTCGATTTTCACCATCAGCATCATTAAGAAAATGTATTCGGGAAGGTCAGCACACAAACCTCGATGTTGTGGCATACCGACACAACATAGATCGCACAAGCGCGAGGCGGGGCCGAGGGCGGGATGCCGAGATGGGATGGGCGAGGGAGGGGGGCTCCCGCCCCCGCCTCCGTCCCGCACCCGTTAATAATAAACTTCTGTTTCCTTTATTGAAAACTTATTTTTTATTATGTAATAAAAATATACAAATACGACTAGTTATTATTAATCTAGGGCCGCGGGGAATAGATGTAGCAGTAGTATAGTCTCATTTCATGTCTATGTACTACAAAGTCCTTCCCCGCAATGTTACATAATACATAGCTACCCGGCACTAACACTCCTAGTTGTGCATCATTTTATTAATATTATACATGAAACATAACAACCGGTGATCCGCAATAGGCGAGGAAGCGCCGACAACACTTGCGGCGACTCGTCAACACAAACATTGCACACGGACTACTTTGCTAGTGAACTAACACGGATTGCATCGGCCGCTTGTCCTGTCATAGCTCGGTAGCACACAGCCGCGCGCGTCACACGAGCGGGTCGAGCGCGTCGTGCTCGTCGCGCTCCGTGCCGGCCAGCAGCGTGACGCTCTCGTGTCGGTCGTGCGCCACGCTGGCCAGCGCGGCGGCCACGCTGCCGGCGCGCAGGGCCCGCGGGTCCACGCCCGCCAGCTGCTCGTACTGATGCAGCAGCTCCTCCGGCACGTTGTACACGATCAGCAGCTGCTCGTCCGTCTTGAACTTCTTAATCAGACGTTCCAGCACCTGAGGAAGACGAGTCTCGTTATTAGGTTTCCGGGTATAGTGGGCACCTCAGATCATAAAAACACAGGAGATATGGCAAGGAGGCGTGGCGCTTGCGAACACATCTGATCACAAAGCGGCTTGATGCGGTATAAGTATTCCCGATGTCCACCACTGGGGGTCAGCGAAACTATTTTTAGAAATAATTCCCGCTGTCCACCACTTCATGGTTAAATAAAATAGGTCAAATCTGTTCCAAAATAGGAATCGGGGCACCCCGACTTTACGTAGACTTTTGACTGCTACCCCTAGAGTGTATATAAAAACCGAAGGCGCGGAGGGAGAGCAGCCCCGCCCGCTGCAACACAGCATAGGCGCCCGTGCGAGCCGTAGCGGCTAAAATCATAACAGCTTCTGAAGTCGGTGTCTTCAGTTCTTCAATGCACCTTAGCTTGGCAGCGACTTCAGAAGCTGTTAAGTTTTTTAAGAAAGTTTATTTATTCGTTTTAGGTTTTTGAAGTCGGCTTTTACTTTTTTTAAAGTAAATTTTATACGATCCTACTTAGTACAAATGATTATGACACAATTAATTATTAAATCAACAGGTAATGGGAACATAGGTAACTAGGAACTTCAGATCCCGGCATCACATCTTAACAAACAACATTATTTTTAGTTTATGCGAAACCTGAATATAGTTTGTTCAGAATAAATAACTAAATCGATTCCAATAATTTTTATACCGTGTTATATTTTGCCCAAAAATCTTTAAAAAAGGTTACAATATGGACACCGCGCGACGAACACAAGTCACGGCAGGTCATAGCGGCACTAGGCACGGGCGCACAGCGGGCGCCGCGTGGTGATCATGTTTTTGTACGGACAACCAGGTAACATAACAACCTTATAACTTTGTGATTTTTCATGACACAGTTTTGAAATTTTGTACATAGATTCTTTAAATACTAGACATGTGTTTCGGGTTTCGCATATACTAAAACTGATATTGTATAAAACAAAGTCGGGTTTGTTCGAACACTTATAACTCGAGAACGGCTGGACCGATTTTCATGGTTTTTAATTGGTTGTATTTGTCTCCGTCCCGAATAGCAGAATAACTAGTGTGGCAACACTGGCATGGCCACCATCACGGATATTAATTTTGATAACACAAAATATTAGTCGCTAATTAATCGAAATTTGTCGCCAAATATCAGAATTTGCCGGTCACAGGTACAAAAGATATAAGGGTTTATAGGTGGCCCCGCTGGAGTCTCCCCAGCGTGACCCATTTTGAATCTCAAAAGCTAGGACACCTAGCGAAGATCTGTTGTCTCACAAATTTAGTCGCTAATTAGTCGGAATCAGTCGCCTAATATCAGAACTTGCCGGTCACAGGTTCAAAAGATATAAGGGTTTATAGGTGGCCCAGCTGGAGTGAATTTCCCCAGCGTGACCCATTTTATATCTCAAAAACTAGGGCATATCTTTTGAACCTGTGACCGGCAAATTCTGATATTAGGCGACTGATTCCGGCTAATTAGCGACAAAATTTGTGAGACAACAGATCTTCGTTAGGTGTCCTAGCTTTTGAGATTCAAAATGGATCACGCTGGGGAGACTCCAGCGGGGCCACCTATACACCCTTATATTTTTAAACCTGTGACCGGCAAATTCTGATATTTGGCGACAAATTTCGACTAATTAGCGACAATTTTTTTGTGTTATCAAAATTAAGATCCGTGATGTTGGCCATGCCAGTGTCAGCCACACGAATAACTATTAAAAACATGGGAAAATTCACAAAAAAACTATGAAGAAAATTCATTTTCTCATACATTGAACAGGGCTGTCGGGAATCTTTCACTCTATTTAAAATTCTAAATTCAAATTAATTATATAATCAGTTATTCATTTGTTTTCCTGCCGTTCGATCAGTATGACCAGATTTAGCAGGATTTTGCGATTTTAGCAGGATTTGATCCCCAATTTAGGGCTTAGCAGATTGTGTCGCAGATCTGAAAAGATAGCAGATTTTGGCAGAATCTTAGAAAACCTCCGCAGAAAATTAGCAGGATTAGACATTGACGAATTCCTGTGCTTCACTTGAGTATTTGAGAAGTTCTGATCCTAAACCACTGAAAGATTTTGGGGTCACATTTCAAAAATCACCAAAGCAGATGGAGCTATCCGAACTTGGTCGATTTCGCAAAGGCCATTATGATTTTGCCTACGTCCAATACGGCTTGTGAGCGCCTATTTTCTCAAATGAACAATACTGACCTACGGAACAAAACAAAAATAAAATGTTGCTGCAATTCTACATGTCAAACAGGCAGCAAAACAACTAGGTAAAGGTAGCTCAAAGGTCGACCTCTGCATAGAAACATGGATACCACAGAAAATTACAAGTTATTAATTGTTAATAAATATTTTTAGTAATTGGTTTTGCGTTTTTTTAAATACATTTGTACAAATGATGTCCTAATTCATTAGCAGAATTTTGGCATTTTTTACAAAAAAAATAGCAGGATTTGGCATAAAAGGCAAGCAGCTAGTTCAATTATAGCAGTATGTTCAATTTAAATCTGGTCACACTGCGTTCGATTTATTGAAATTTTGACAGGACGTCTGGCGGGTCAGCTATGTAGTATTCTAAAATAAAAATCAATTGCCGACATTCATACCAAAACAATTATTTTTTTTCAGATTAATTGGCTCCAATTAATCTTTTTCATATTTTTGACTTGATTACTTTAAAGAACAATGGGCGTCCTGTCCCATTAGCGGCCATTAATAAAACTAGTGTCATTTGAAAGGTGAATGCTTGTAGAACAAATATTGTTCAAGCAGTATGATTAAATATCATTTGAGAAAAAAGATATGGGTTAAATACTATTTTAATGAATCGTCATATTTTTATCATTCAGCATTTTTTGTTTTTCATCACGAAACATACGAAAAACCTTTGTGTTTTGCTTATTTTACAAACGTATGAATTAATAAATAAAGTAATGGAAATATTGGGCTTCCATGTACCTAAATGTAAAATATTTGTCACAATATTCAATACCTTTGTTATCATGCCTTTCATCCGCTAATATGCACTGGGCCGATCGTAAACCATACCAGGATTGCACCGCTTTCAAAGAAAAATGGCGGCAATAATGTGCGGGGCGACCCGACCACTCAACAGCTGCTTTTGTTAACGTATTCGTTGAATGAGCCACTTCAAGTTGGTTTTTGTTTTCAATTCTAGGAACCATTGTTAAAATCAGACCAACCAATTCTAACTGCTTCGTGTGACCAATCAGCGACGAGTGCGGTTCCCACACAACACCCGAGGCTTTACGTCAGGTCCGCGAGCAAAGTGCAGTCCATCGTTGACATTTGTTTCGTTGAGTACTGTGCGATTATTTTTGTTTGACCATCTCTTTCGACTCTGGCTTGTATCTCGAACTTGTTGATATCTAACTTGGTGACTTGTGCTTGTTTTACTGGACTTTGTGAATTGTATTCCTATAACTATGGCTGATAACCGTCAAATGTGTGTTTTGTGTAATCGATCTGTGATAAACAGGAGAAGATACGAGATAACACACGCTCGGTTTGAAGACAATCCCGCTGTAGCCCAATATATTATTGAAGCTGTTACTCCTGAACGTCAGGTAAGTCAAACTAAATCATTATGTCTTATTTTTCATGTCAGGAACTGGTAGTTTCTCACTTTAAAAAGTATCGTTATGAAGCGTTTTTACTGGTATTATATTATATACGTATTTAGAAAAAGAATACTGTTTATCTTTATCGGTTTTTTTTTTATTTAGAAGAGTAACTAAGTATTTCATATCGACAATTTGTGAAACCATTTAAGCTATGCAGTTTAACTAATTGTAATATTCTCATCTTCAGCTAGAATACAACGGCCAGGAGTATATTTGTCGACCATGCTGGCAACGGGCAGAAAGAGCTGCGCAACCTAATGAAAATACGCAACCACATGAATGTGCATTACAAATCGAAGAATATTCAAGACTCCCTAACACAGCGACGCGTTGTATGTTTGAAAACTGCAGACGAAC
Organism: Cosmia pyralina; assembly: GCA_946251885.1. Classification (NCBI taxonomy): domain Eukaryota; kingdom Metazoa; phylum Arthropoda; class Insecta; order Lepidoptera; family Noctuidae; genus Cosmia; species Cosmia pyralina. The sequence goes on along the minus strand of OX276350.1, from coordinate 659,064 downwards.
GTTACTCCGAAGAATTCCGGATAATCTGAAAGTAACATTTTTAATTCATTTTAACTTCTATATTCCCAATAGCGCAAGAGTTTGCGTTCAACATTTGGAATCCAACAATTTGCATCAAATAATTGACAGCCCTAACTTGCTCCACGATTTCAATGCCACACATTTTTTGCATATCATGAGCCTCATGAAAATAGCAGTGCTTCGAGGATCTATATTGGATTTTGATCATATAGATGACATGGACATAAATTAAATATACATTCGATTGGGTGTCAGTCGAGAACAATTTATGAATATTTTGGAACAAACCCCGTCATTGTCGAACGTATCAACTCGGCCGAACACAACATTAGCCTGTTACCTAATGAAACTGCGAAGTGGTGAAGCAAACGAAAGGCTGGCATCACTTTTCAACATGAGCCGGCGAACCCTTGAAAGACATCTTAAGTTAGCCAGGGATTCCCTTTTTTTGGACTTCGTTCCTGGACATCTGGGTTACGACTATATTGACAGAAGGGACATAGCTAATCGAAATCTTCAAGTGCCAAATGCTGTTTTTGGAAATCCAAATGCAGAACCCTCAGATAGAAAGGCAATTGTGATAGCAGACGCCACTTATATCTACATTCAAAAGTCCACAAACCATTTATTCCAAAGGCGATCATATAGTCTACACAAATTCACGAATTTATTGAAACCATTTTTAATAGTATGCTGCGATGGTCATATAATAGATGCATTTGGGCCATATGCAGCTACAGAGTCGGATGCACAAATCCTAAAAAATATGATCGAAGACGAAGAAGGCAGTATTCATTGGTTTTTTTGACAAGGGGATGTGTTCATCTTAGACCGTGGATTTCGCGACGTAATCGACGATTTACATGCCTGTGGATTGAAGCACACTTGCCAAAAACAAAAAATCTCAACGAAGATCAATTAACGACAGAGCAAGCTAATAAGTCTAGGTTGGTTACCATATGCCGCTGGGTTATCGAAGTTATAAATGGTTGGTTTAAACGCGACTTCAAGTTATTTCGGCAAGATTTTTTTAATCGTGCCTTGCCCCATATGATGAAGGATTTTAAAATAGCCGCTGCGTTATTGAACGCATGCAGAGAACCATTACGTGATAGTTTACACGCAGAAACATTTATAACAATAATAAACCAACGATTGAACCAACCAAATCACCTAGCAGAGTATGTCCTAGGCAACAACTTAAATCGTCGATGGGCTAGATTTGATAGTATTACTGGTAACCAACCTAACTTAAGTGATTTTCCGTCACTGACCGAGGACGATTTAATTATTTTTGCACTTGGCACATATCAAGTGAAGTTAGCTCGCAGCTATTATGCGGAGCATGTGCGACAAGGCCTATATAATATAGAAGTGTATAGAGATACCCAATGTACAGGTATAGTCGAGTACGGCATTACAGCTACAAATGTTTGGCTTCTCCGCTACCGAATACAATCGCGACATGCGCGGTCTAGAATTTATTATTCTTATATTCTTATAGACAGGCAGAAAAATGGTAGGGAAGCTATAGAAAACTATTATTGCAGTTGCCTTAGCGGTAAACGCACTCTGGGTTGCTGCGCCCACATAATGTGTATAGTTTGGTACTTAGGGTGGGCGAGAAACCAAGAGGAGGACATTCTTTTGCCAGCTGATTTTTTAAATGAAATAATTGTTGATGACGATTAAAGTCCAATAATTATTGTAGTTATTAACTACAAGTTATTAAGTAATATTGTATTATTGTAATCTGGCATAATGTTTTTATTTGAATAAATCAACGTATTTAACAAACCTTTAGTTTTATTTAAGCTATCATTATCTTATATTTGTATATTACGTATATAATAACATAGTCATATCATTATAATGTACTTAATTCATTATTATATCAATGTAACATCATCACGAGGTGTACAAAATATTGTATTTAAGATACAAACTGTAATCATTCCATTTAAATGATTTAATTAGTTTTTTTTTTATATAATCCACCTATGATAACTTTTTATCCAAGGAACTTACAGAAACAGTCTTTTGTAGTCTTATTGTATACATAATTGGCTACTAGAAAATAAATAGTACAGATGTGGCCGCCGATGGGACAAGCTCCATACAATTTTGCCCATTGTTCTTTATTTCGGGTTTTATACTTTTGAGCAAAAAATCGTAGTTCAATTCTTAAAACATAAATTAAGTTTTCCTACACAATTCAAAATGTTCTCAGCTTGCACCTTCGGGAACTTCGCGCGTTTACATTACAATATTCATAGCTAAGACAGGACAACGTCTGTCGGGTCAGCTGGTAAAACGTAGAGAAAGTTTAGGTAAAGTTTTGGTTTTTAATTTATTGTGTACCTATCATTCATAACATCATCATCATCATTCATTGTCGTATACACCTACTCGACACGGTTCGACGCGAGCGCCACGATAATACTTAGCTCCGTATCGCTTACTGTTTAAAAATATTTATACCACTTATTTTGTGTTGTGATTAGTACCAAAATAAAGTAAAAAGTGCAAAAACTTAGTGCAAGTGTTATTAAATCTCAATTACTTTATGGGAGATAATTAATAAAGATATTCTTCTCCAAACTGTTCGACCAACATCAAAGTTATAAATGTGCCTAAATCCCCTAAACAGTGTTATAAGTGCAATTAAAACAAAACAATCCATACAATAAAAATATTAGAACTGCAATAACAGTGATAAAACTGAACGAAAAGTAAAACAAAATAGTGTTCTATAAACAAAGAAACGGACTTTGAACTCTCTTTGTTATGATTTGAATCTGTTTGCAACGGACTATTTAAAATATCTTCATGTCTGAATACTGTACAAACCGTAATTTCGACTCATAACTAACAGCACGAGTGGCGCGTTTGCTTAGAAGCCGACTTACATATCAGTGCTCGAGTGTCATCAGTTCGATCCCCACGGACGAACTATACTTTTTGTGCTGTATTTCAATTTATATTAATATTTTCTCATTTTGTTGCTTTTTCTCTCTTCTTTGCATTTTTTTCTCCTTTGCTATTTTAATTATTTGGAAGTGACTTGAAGGGGAAATTATAGTTTTATGATGTCTTCTAAAACTAGTACAAAAAGCGATCGCAAGACGTCAGAGAAGGCTATATGCTTTAAATGCAAGAGATCAGTAGATATTAAAAAAACAGCCTTGTGTTCAACGTGTAACAATCGGTATGAACCAGATTGCGATGGTTACCCAGAACAAACCTACCGTATGATGGACCAGGAATCTAAAAGCAAATGGAGATGTAAGACATGCAAAAATAAGAAAATCTCTAACACTACCCATGGATCCCATGTCACAACGCGGAAAAAGGCGAACCTGCACCGGAACTGCTCCTCACCAGAACCAAGTGGAAATATCCTGGAAAATAAAAAACTTGAAACGGTGACGTGCGCCAATCAAAAGTCTTCTGACATCTTGGACTCACACATATTGTCCGAATACGAAAATTCAGATGAATCGTATAATACGCCCAGTAAATTATCTCAGAGTGTGGACGGTACAATATCTGAAACATTGACAGTATTAGAAATGAAGGACACGATAAAAGAGCTCACACATAAGCTGGAGAGTACTGAGAATGAGTTAGAGAATATGATACTAGAAAATAACAATCTTAGCTATCAAATAAACAAGCTAAATGCGGAAATAAAAATGTTAAAATCATTGTGTCATTCGCCGGCAACCTTAGGAAACAGTCCGGGAAATAAACATAATAAGAAAAGACATTCGCTTCTTGACCAAAATTCATTCTCCGCGCCATCTACTCCTTTGGCGAGAAAATCGATTGTCAACAGTGGTAAAAACATTGAAATAATGTGCCTGCAACAAAAAATCGCGGACCTGCAATGTGAACTGAAAGAAGCCCAACAGAAGATTGAAGCTTTCACAAAGAAAATAGATACGTTAAACCGCGATTACAGTTTACCTAAAGTTTCACCGGTACCAAAAATCTGCACACAAACGCCTATTTGTACTGAGGAGCAAAAACATGAATCGACAAATAGGATACTTATTTTCGGCTCTCAACAATGTGTTGGCTTAGCAGCAGCCATGATAGATTCAAGACGAAACACAAAGTATGAAAGGTATAACATTGTCGCGGATACTAAACCAAATGCACTCAGTAGCCAAATAATAACGAGTTGCCGTCATGCTAAGTTAAATTTGAACGATAAACTTGTGATTTGTATAGGAGAAAATGATCATAATTTAAAATATATTTTATCACAATTACAAATTGTTCTAGATAACTTTTATAATAACATGATTATTGTATTAAATGTGTTCAAAAATTACTATATAGATGTTGATAAACTTAATTATAGGCTCAAAAATATGTGTACATGTTATAAAAAATGTAAATTTCTAGAATGCGAAACATTGAAAATATCTGAACTGTGCACTAAAATAAATTATCTTATTGATTGTAATGATTATAACGAGAACTATTTAAATCCAAGGGAACTTGTAAAGCGAATAGCGAGTAACAGATCAAGTTTAAAACTATTAAACAATATTAATGAACCCAAAAGAGGGACAATCCCCTTCTATTTTGATCGCATGAAATTAAAAACACAAAAAACTAATGAACATATAAATCCAGAATCCAGATCAATTACAGAAAAAGCTCAGAAAGGGACTATTCCCTATTATTTTCGTGTGACACAAAGGAAATTGACGTTTTTTCGAGGAGAAGACTCCACAATCGGTGACACACAATTTTAAAATACTTCATCAAAATATTGCTAGTATCTTATCAAAAAAAGAAATCCTTGAATTAACCTTACAGGAACTACACGAACAACAGAATAGCCCGGATGTAATATGCCTTTCCGAAACCTTTGTAAAAAAAGGCAATGAAGCTTATATTCAGATTCATGATTACGAAATGGCGGCCAGTTTCTCCAGGGAAAAACAAAGAGGTGGGACTTGCATTTTCGTTAAGCGTGATCTTGGTTACAGGGTTCTACCCTTTTTACATAACCATGCAATACAAAATACGTTTGAAGTATGTGGCATAGAACTTACGTGTCATAAATTGATAATTATATGTATTTATAGGACACCTCAATCTGACCCTATCCAATTCTTAATCAAGTTAAACGGTCTTTTGTACCAGGTATTCCAAAGATATAACTCGAAAACAAACGTGATTATAACAGGGGACTTTAACATTAACACTCTTAAAAAAGGCAATATTACAAATCAGTTACAGGATCTAGCATGCAATTATAATCTTAAACTGCATATTAATGAACCAACTCGTAAGTCTTCTTGTATCGACCATATTTTTTGAGTAACATTCCTGGTGCTATTGGTACGGTAATGCCACTCCATTTATCCGACCACGACACAGCACAAATGTTGAGCTTCCCCGTAAGACATGAAACACGAACTCAAGCAACGTACTATGCATACAAAAGATTTTTCAGCTCAGATAACATTCAGAAGTTTAAAAAATGCTTACAAAATTTATCTTGGTCCGAAACTTACGCAGAGAAAGACATAAATAAAGCATTTAGTTCCTTTCATGATACGTTGTGCCTGTTCTATAATTTGTGCTTCCCTGAAATGAAGGTAAAGGTAAACAACAAAATTAAAAATAAACAGAACTGGATAAGTAAAGGACTTAAAAAGAGTTGTAAAACGAAACGGCTCTTGCGCTACCAATATTATAAAAATAAAAATAAAAAAAATAAAATCAAATATGCTGAATACTCAAAACTTTTACAGAAATGCATATATAACTCTAAAAAGAACGCAAATATCAAGTTTATTAATAAAAGTGTAAACAAATGCAAAGCGGTATGGAAAGTAATTAAGGATGAATTTATGGGCAATAACTTTAAGAACGATATAGAAAACATCCTTATTGACAATACAGTACTTACAGACCCTGCTGAAATAGCAAATGCGTTTAATAATCACTATATCAATATAGCACACTCTTCCAGCACAAGTACAAAGACTAATTCTGACCAAAGTTCACAAGTTCATTCGATGTTTCTGAAACCTGTGTCCGAGAATGAAGTCAGAGCGGTAATAACATCATTAAAAAACACAAATTTAGCAGGTTATGACGAAATTAATACGAGGATTATAAAAGCATGCACCAATGAACTTATTATTATTATAACATATTTAATCAGTCTATCATTCGCACTTGGCACCTTTCCGGAAACATTGAAAGTGTCAATTGTTAAGCCACTTTTTAAAAAAGGTGAAAAGTCGGATATTAATAATTATCGCCCAATAACATTAATACCTATTATATCGAAAATTTTTGAAAAGTGTATGTGCAAGAGATTGTTAGACTACTGCGATAAATTTAACATTATTAAAAAAGATCAGTTTGGCTTCCAAAAAAACAAATCCACAACTCTAGCTATCTTCTCTCTTATAAAAACCATATTGACTAATATTAACCAAAACCACTTTACTACAGGTTTGTTTTTTGACTTATCTAAAGCCTTTGACCTAGTATCTCACGACCTGTTACTACAAAAATTGGAGGCAATTGGCATTAGAGGCGTTGCACTTCAATGGATATCGACATACTTAAGTAACAGACAACAGCGTGTTATAATTACAAAAGTGGATAGATATAACGTCATGACACAGCACTCTTCTGAACTCAAATGCAACAAATATGGCGTCCCGCAAGGCAGTGTGTTAGGCCCAATTTTATTCCTATTGTATATTAATTCTATTACTGACATAACTAATCATACATGTATATTATTTGCTGATGACATTTCCATTATTGTGACATCTGATAAAAATAATAATACAATTGACGATCATGAAATTGACATTAATAATACAATTGACATACTCATTAATTGGCTAAATAAAAATAATTTATCATTAAATCTTGAAAAGTCTGTATATATACAATTTAACCGATCGAATAATCCTAAATATAATTACAAAATGAATATAAATAAAATTGGTGAAGTAACACAAACTAAATTTCTGGGCATTACTTTGGATCAGGACGTAAACTGGAAAACCCATGTCGACTCTGTCTCAAAACGAATAAATAAGTTTGTTTACGCGCTAAAAAAAATTAGGAATATCACAAACATCCAAACGGCAATAACAACATACCATGCATATGTTGAATCGGTGTTACGCTATGGGTTGATTATGTGGGGCAATAGCACCGATCAAAATAGAGCTTTTGTTGCACAAAAAAAATGTATTAGAGCAATATACGGACTTCAATCCGATGATTCTTGCCGTCCGGTATTTCCAAAACTTGGTTTGTTACCGCTACCGTCTCTTTATATATATGAGATATGTATGTTTGTGTGGAAACATAAGGAGTTATTTACAAAAGCAGACGATGTACGTCCTCGAAACCGGCGCGACCCTCATAGGCTCGTGCTGGATGTAATACCAAGACTAACCAAATATAAAAATAGCTGTTTGTATATGTGTGTAGAAATATTTAATAAGATACCGAGCGACCTAAAAATCCTAAATACCAGAATGTTTAAACGTAAATTGCATGATTGGCTGTCCACTAATAGTTTTTATAGTGTTAAAGAATTTATTGACAAAAAAAAATGTAAATGAAGTGACTGTATGCAAGAAAAATTTGCACGCTTATAATGTTAAGCAAAAACATGTATGCTCTGTATATAATTCCTGTACCATCTTATATACCATGTTTTTATGCAAATAAATGTTATTCTATTCTATTCTATTCTATTCTATTCATACCTTGCTATTATTTTTACATTTTGGCCAATCAAAGGATCCACAAATAGAAGAAAAGTGAATAAATGCGACAGGAAGGTCCAAACTGGTTTCCAACAAAAACTAACACAATATGCTCGTCTCATTTCGAGGGAAACTCCTGTATCGTTTTATTTTCAAAGTCAATAAAATGTTTATGAATGAAAAAGAGCTGATAATATAGGTGAGTAACTGAATTTCATCGATATTTTTCTATGATTACCACTTTACATCACTAGCTGCATAACTTGCGTATGTGTCCGTAGCACAGGTAGAGGCTCCGCCCTCTTTTTGCATGTGTTCTATTAGTGAGTTTAATGTGTTGTTGTAAGTTGCTTTGTGTGCGGCAGAAATATGAGGTCGTGTGCCGTTCTTATAGTTGTTGCTTGTGTTAGTGCATTCAGTGGGAGAAACGCGGAACGAATCAATTTGTGTACAAAGCATATCTCTGTGTTCTATGACCTTGGGCGCGCTCGCCGCTCGGCGCAGTGCCGCGGACGCACCTGCATGGCGGCGTAGTCCAGCAGGGCGTGGTGCTGGCAGTCCAGCAGCACGGGGCGGGGCGCGGCGCGCGTGGCCGCGCTGAGCACGCGGCGCGCCAGTAGCTCGGCCGAAACGTAGGCCAGGCCCAGCGCCGCGCGAACGCGCACCACGTCGCCCGCCGACGTCTTGATCGCGTGCACGTGCACGGCGGGCCGCATGAGCTGGCGCAGGAGCACGGCCAGCGATGCCAGCGCGCCCGCCAGCACGGCCAGCTCCACGGTGCGCGCGATGCTGACGCAGAACGTGAGCGCCAGCACCGCTAGCTCCAGCCGGTCGCGCCGCCACAGCCGGAACACGATGCGCAAGTCGATCTGTAAGCAAGACATGTCTCATACTTAGGTACTGTACGGGTTGTATATAATAGGTCTTTACCTATGAAATTGCCGTTTTGTGTGAAAAAAATTAAACGAATTTTTTTCATGCATTTTTTATTTGTATTAATCGAAGTAATCACCCATGCAATCAATGCATCTATGCCAGCGCAGTAGCAGTTTATTGATGCCCTTCTTAAAGAAATCAGCTATACGGGAGGCAACAAATTCTTCAAAGGCATTTTGTACTGCCTCTCGGGTATTGAATTTTTTTCCCGCCAAGAAGTTATCCAAATTCTGGAAAAAGTAGTAGTCTGTAGGCGCAAGGTCTGGTGAGTAGGGCGGATGACGGAGAGCTTCCAACGCCAGTTCTTGCAACTTGGAGACCGTCTGCTGTGCAGTATGAGGTCGCGCGTTGTCGTGCAGGAGCAGCGGAGACGAGCGATTGACCAATGCTGGTTGGAGATGTGCCAGCTTCTCCATCATTGTGTTCAGTTCTTCACAGTGTTACGTATGTGTATCAGTCTTTATAAAATATATATTATCTGTGGTATTTCCGGATCCTGTTGTCTTGTCACCGACTCCGATCGCTCGTCATGCAATGGCTGAATACACGATACATAAAATAGTCTGGTCGTCTTATTTATTTATAATATCTGGCCACCCGTCGTAACATGGTGTCAGAAGATACAGAAGAAAAAGAAGTCACAAAAAACCACAAAAGTAAGTGCCGCAAACAGTCAAAAAAAAAAAAAAAAAAAAATTTCGAGTAAAACGTCGCCGCGTGGTCCAGCCCTAAAATGCCGGAAAATAAAAACGCAAATAATACAAGTTATCCCCTGCCGCCGAGTAATTTCAGCTTAGATATCAACAACTCGAACATGCCATTGGCTTGGAGAAATTTCAACACAAGTCTAGAGATTTACATGATAGCCAACAATTTAGAAGAACAACCAGACAAACGAAAGGTAGCCATTTTACTACAAATCATAGGCCCAGACGCTCTTCAGATATTTTACTCGTTTAACATACAAATTGACAAGATCACCTATAAGGATTTACTCGCCAAATTTGAAGACTACTTCACACCACGTGTCAATATTTCCGTCGAAAGACATAAGCTGTTCAACAGAAAACAAGGTCCAGATGAAGAAATTGAGACATATGCCACGGATCTCAAGAATCTAAGTATCCAATGCAATTTTGAAGGTCTTGCCGATGATATAGTAAAGGACATATTCTCATGGAACTTAAATTCATCTTGCTCGTACATCAGAGAACGTATCCTGATCGAGAAACCATCAACATTTGATGCCGCCGTCAGTCTCGCTAAAACACTAAGAAATACTAGGTTACAGGCTAAAGCTTTATCAAGCCAAGAAGTAAGTGTCGTTGCCAGTCGTCAATCGCATCACAGTCGCCAAACACATCGTAGTCAAGAGAGTCGCAATCAAAAAAGTCACAGTCAAAGAAGTCACAGTCGTCAAAGAAGTCATAGCCGTCAAGAAAGTCAAAGTCATCAGTCTCAAACAAGTCAAAGTCGTCAATCAAGTAAAGCATCGTCCAGTCAAGAACCTCAATCCAAACAGTCAACCAAGAATTGTTCCAGATGTGGTCAAGTTCACCGAACAAAATGTCCAGCCATAGGAGTCATCTGTAACAACTGCCACAAGCCCAATCACTTTGCCAAGTGTTGCCGCAGCAAACATGTGAGATCCATAGAAGAAGAAGAAGAAAGTACGGGTACTGATACTTATTTTCTAAATAGTCTTTTCACTAATGAGATTTCTGTCAGCATAAAAAACCCTTATCATACAACTTTGTCCATAAATAGTAAGAATGTAGACTTTTTACTTGATACAGGTGCTGACACTAACATTTTATCATTTAACTCTTATAAAAAACTTAATTTGCCATTGAGTAGTTTAAAGAAAAGTAGTCACAAACTATCAACCTTTAGCGGTGAAGTATTACCGACTGTAGGTCAATGCATTCTGTCTGTCACACATAACAACAAACTATACAATGTTAATTTCCACATTATAGATATACCCTGTAGGAATATTATTGGTCGCAACAGTTGTGAGAATTTAAAATTAGTTAAAAGAGTCCATAATGTCCAATTTCATGAGTCACTCAATGTATCACAGCTTGACAAATATAAAGATCTCTTCTCAGGAATAGGTTGTCTTAAAGATTATGAATGTCATTTGTCAATGAAGCCTGATGCTGTACCGTCTATAGATGCCTGTCGTAGAATTCCATTCAGTCTCTTAGAACAATTAAAAGAAGAATTAGCCATGTTAAAAAAAAATCAAATTATAGTCAAAGTCGAGGAACCTACTGAATGGGTAAGCTCAATTGTAATTGCATCAAAGAAAAATGGTAAACTACGCCTGTGCATTGATCCAAGAAAACTTAATAAAGCCATTATGCGTCCTCATTATCAATTTCCAATTATTGATGAAATTAAATCCAGCCTCTCTGGTTCACAATATTTCACTACCCTAGATGCAAACAAAGGTTTTTATATGCTAAAGTTAGATGAAGCTTCCTCAAAACTATGTACATTCATCACACCTCAAGGTAGATATAGATTCCTAAGACTTCCCTTCGGGATAAATGCAGCCCCAGAACTGTTTCATTCCATCATGACAAATAGATTCAGTGATATTCCAGGAGTCAAAATCATGATGGATGATTTCCTAATTTACGGTCAAACTAAACAAGAACATGATTTTAGGTTAAAACAAGTCTTAGATAGAGCTAGAGAAATAGGAATAAAATTTAATAAAGACAAGTCTAATATATGTAAAAGTGAAGTCAAGTACCTAGGACACATCTTTTCTAAAGATGGCGTGAGAGTTGATGAAAACAAAGTGAAAGCCATTTGCAGTATGCCACCACCAACAAATGTCACAGAATTACAAAGGTTTTTAGGTATGGTTACATACTTAGGCTCATACATAGAGAATTTGTCAGATAAAACTTCTAATTTAAGAACACTTCTGTCTAAAGATAATGAATGGTCTTGGCAAGAGAGACATAATGTAGAATTTAATGAATTAAAGGAATGTATAACAAAAGCCCCTGTCTTGACATATTATGATCAAAATAAACCAATTACACTGTCAGTTGATTCGTCTAAAGATGCCATGGGTGCAGTGATTTGCCATGATAAACACCCCATAGCATATGCTTCAGCTTCATTAAGCTCATGTCAACAGTCATACTCTCAGATTGAGAAAGAGCTGTTAGCAATCCTATTTGGTTGTACAAAGTTTCACCAATATGTCTATGGTCGCCACACTTTAGTTGAAACAGATCACAAACCAATAGTATCGCTGTATAAAAAACCAATTTATAACATTCCACCCCGTCTTCAAAGAATAATGCTAAGATTACAACCATATGACCTGAACGTAACTTACAAACCAGGTAAATATCTTTATGTAGCTGATACTCTGTCTAGAGCAGCTTTACCAGAACAGTCATTACATGATCTAGATTCTGATCTAGATTTACATGTCAATTTAGTCATTAGATCACTGTCAGTTAGTCCAAATAAACTTAAATCTATTCAAGAACAGACTTCCCAAGACAATGAATTGTCACTCTTAAGTAAATATTGCATAACAGGTTGGCCTGAACATAAAAAATTGCTTCCAGACATACTTAGGCCTTATTTTCCTTTAAAAACCGATATACATATAATTAATGGTATTGTCTTCAAAAACAACAGTGTCATTATACCAGTAGCCATGAGAAAAGACATTTTGAAACAGATACATGAAGGTCACCAAGGTATTCATAGTTGCCAAAGATTGGCAAGAAATCTAGTATACTGGCCCAATATGTACTCTGATATAGAAAAATATGTTAATAATTGTCATAACTGTCTCACTAACAGACGCAGCAATTCCAAAGAGTCACTACAGCCCCATGAGGTAAAACCAATCCCTTGGAATAAAGTCGGAGTTGATCTATTTGATTTCAATTCAAACAAGTATGTCATAGTCGTAGATTATTTTTCCCAATATGTCGAGCTTGTAAAGCTAGCAGGTGGTTCTACTAGTAAAATTGTCATTAGTCACCTAAAGTCTATATTTTCCAGACATGGAATACCCAACATTCTAATTTCAGACAATGGTCCCCCATTTAACTCAAAAGAGTTTAATCATTTTGCTTTAGATTGGCAAATACAACATATTACATCAAGTCCCTATTATCCACGGTCTAATGGTCTTGTAGAAAGAACCATAGCCACGGTTAAAAACATATTAAAGAAATGTCTTACTGATAATACAGACCCTCATCTAGGATTATTACAGTATAGGAATACACCTAAAGAAAATATGTATTCGCCTGCCCAATTACTAATGTCCAGGACACTCAGAACTAAACTTCCAGTCTTAGAACAAACTCTGAAACCTAAAATACCTAACTACAGGTCTCTAACAAATAAAACTCAAATAAAAGTGAACAAATCACAGATTTATTATAATAAACATACTAAACCGTTGTCTTCCCTAAACATTGGTGATAAAATTTACTTCCAGAAACAGCCAGACAGTATTTGGACACCTGGTACTGTGTCAGACATAGGTCCACAGCCTAGATCATATACTATTGTCTCCCCGGAAGGTACTTTTCGCCGTAATCGCCAACATATCCTACAGCCAAAACATTCACCAACTGAGTCCGCTCCTAGTAGAAGAAGTTCACTTCAATCCCCATCAGTTCCACTTGACACTGATCCACCGTCGCCTTCCAATATACTGCCGTCGTCATCTCCATCTAATTATCAATCTCCTTGTACAAGTAATCCTGTCCAAGAATCTGAAACAAAAACAAACACATCACATACACCAAATAAACAAACTCAACACACAACTTATTCTTCATTCGGTAGAGCAATAATAAAGCCCCGAAGATTTTGAAAATTGGTCTAGATTAAGTTCTTAATTTGTACTTAGTTTTAATTTAATATACTAAATGTATTGTTTGTTGTACAAGCATTGTCAAACCTAATTTTGTTTTGTTAGTAGCTGTCAAAACTTAGTTAAGTCAATTTGATAGACGTCACTGTCAGAACTGTCGCAATGTAAATGTCAGTCAAGTCAACTTGTCACTTCTTAGAGATGTTCCGTTCCACTTAGTCTACTAGTATATAAGAATTTTGTTAATGTTAAAAAAAAAAAAAAAAAGAGTATACTTACGTACCATGTTCCACGTAATGATTCCATTTTCTTTTCTTAATAAGGGAGATGTTACGTATGTGTATCAGTCTTTATAAAATATATATTATCTGTGGTATTTCCGGATCCTGTTGTCTTGTCACCGACTCCGATCGCTCGTCATGCAATGGCTGAATACACGATACATAAAATAGTCTGGTCGTCTTATTTATTTATAATATCTGGCCACCCGTCGTAACACACAGTACACATCTGAAGTAATGCTCACCCCGTTTGGTAAGAAGCTGTGATGAATCACACCGGCGCTAGACCACCAAACAGTGACCATCACTTTTCTAGGGGTAAGTTTTCGTTTAGGGCATTGTTTAGGTGCTGAACCAGGATCCAACCAACTTGCTGAGCGCTTGCGGTTATCAAACAGAATCCATTTTTTATCGCAGGTAACAATGCGGTTCAAAATTCCTTCATTTGTGTGCCTGTTGAGCAGTGCAAGGCACGTCTCGACGCGTACTTCGCGCTGGCGATCATTGAGTTCGTGGGGCACCCATTTGTCAAGCTTTTTTACCTTGCCAATTTGACGCAAATGGACCAATATTGTTTTGACGCTAACGTCGAAAGCTGCTGCTAATTCAGCCGTAGATTGTGTATCATCAGCTTCCACAATCGCCTTTAATTCGTCATTGTCGACCAAAGTCTTCGGACGACCGCGAGGTTCATTTTTCAGGTCGAAATTTCCAGAACGGAAGCGAGCAAACCAATAACAAGTGGTGCGTTGGTTTGTAGTGTTAGCTCCGTAAACGTCGTTGATGTTGCGTGCCGCGTTGCTGCCACGACGGTACTCATATTCCATAATTACTCGAATTTTTAACGAATCCTTGATGACGAAAAAGATTGAAATGCGATGAAAATGTAACACTAATCAATAAACAAATGACTACTTTTGGAAAAAAAATCCATGTTTTTAAAATAAAATTAATTTGAAATTAGAATTCTTAGCCAAACAAAAATTATTTTGATTTGAAATGGCCAGTACTGCAGAACGGCAATTTCATAGGTAAAGACCTAATATACTTATTGAAATTTTTTTTTTACTTTTTAGTTCAGTTTAATGGTATTAAAGCGTGTTTTTTTTAGTTTTTATACTATAATTAGTTAAATTTATTCCGGTATTTTACTTTTCGGCAAAAAATCGTAGTTCAATTCTTAAAATTTTAATAATAAATTAAGTTTTACTACACAATTTAAAATGTTCTCGGCTTGCGCCTTCGGGAACTTCGCGCGTTTACATTGGAATATTCATAGCTAAGACAGGACAACGCCTGTCGGGTCAGCTTGTAAATAATATCATTACTACTATTTAAAAACGGTGGAAAGGGTTGTGAAATTTGTAGGGGAAAGTACGAAATCCACGTGAACGAAATCACGGGCGAAGTGCTGTAGGTATGACTAACATATCAGAAATGCACGAAGGGTTCCTTTTACAATGTAGGCGAGCTCTAAGAAGAGGTTTTTGGAAGTTCGATTTCTTGAAAAATCTTATTTCTTAAGTTAATAAACTTGAAACTTAGCATGAATATGAACATCTTTAAATGAATAAAAATGTTTGTAATTATTTAGTTTTTCAAAACTATCCGTCAAAAAGAATTTAGGGGGTGCTAAAGTTTGTATGGAAGAATGTCATCGCGCTGTCCGGTTACTTCTAATAACGGTATTAATACTTTTGCCAAAAAAAAAAAAATAGTAGGCGCAGTTCGAGTCCGCGCCGTTTGTTTTGGTGAAAACAACGTGATACTGGCTTACTAGCTGCTGGGTTAACGTGTGGAAACCTACTGGATTGTACATTTTATAGCATACCTACTGTGTAGCATATCTACTTAGTTACAATATTCAATGTACGATGTGTATTTGTTTTCCCGAATAAAATAAATAAAAAACTGCCGCAGCCATTTTATTTGCTCGACCCTAGACTTTCTAGGCTTATTGCATTCCTGTCAATGCAAGCTTTCTTCGATTGGGGTTTTTTCATTTCTAATCAGATATCCGGCCGTTAAGAAACGAAATCTGACATTATTTTGCTATTGTCAACTTAATCATTGTTAACCCTATCTTTTTCAATATTTCTGTTGTTTCTCTTTAGGTCCTGTCCAGACGGCAATTCCCGTATTTTTAACAACGTTCGTAATCTCATCTCAGTTGCAATCATATCAAAATTTGTATAGCGTTTGCCTACATTTTTGATATTTGATTGTCGCTGGCATGAGATTGGGACTTGAATTTGAACGTTTTTAGGTACCTACGAGAATTGGCCTTCAGGTAGTGCTCTGTCAACTCTTGACAAAGACACCAGAATAACTGATATAATTAGCTGAGCACGTTTTTGCGCTACTATACGAATTAATTTTTCGACACAGTGAAAAAAGTAGAGGGTCGTGCGCATGCATGTGCACTCGCAGCACGTCACACGCAAATTGTATCCGGCCCTAAAATTGCTCTAAATATGACCTATCTTTTGAATGCTCAACCATTATTCTAGCTTTAAATGTCTCGTAGTAATCAACGGTTGAAATATTACATGTTTTTGTCGGTCAGAAATATTGAACTTACCACCAGTAGATATACCTACCTACACCGAGCGAAAAGACGTTTTCACTTCAAAAATATAGACTTAATTAAGTTTTAGGGTTTTTCGAAAATCGACCAGCAAAAGGGGATAATTAAGTTATTGGGAGAGGATTTCACTGCGTGTCTGGATTGTAAACTTTGAGGCTATAACAGACTTGATACACACTTATTTTATTTATATTATATTACTAGCAACACTGAGTCAGAAGCTCCGTGGGTTTAGTGGGGTAGCGGCTTGGTAGTGGGGATTAGTCTACGCCCAGGCAGAATCGATTCCTTTCGGAGATCATTCTTGTTCTTGAGCTCATGGCGAGCAGTCACTTCAAAAAAGGCCGACATGTTGCTAGATATTCCTAGAAATAAGCATTACATGAATAGTTATGATTATGTTATATAGAATCAAATGATTCAGTCCTAAATAAATCGCTTATTTAACGATCCTGCTGTTTCAATTCTGGTTGTTTTCTATAGGATTAAGTCAAAACTAATCTAAACATGATTGATGATTTTGCAAAAATCAAGCGCAATTTAAAAATCCTTCCTTATTGCTCACTTTCGGTCTTTAACGAACTCTTGTTCGTTTGATTGCGCTGCGGTAGCGCGAAATTCAAATTTTCTTGCGCTTTTTGCAATTTGCAGGTCAGTCTCAGGTTTTTAGTGATCAAAATATGATTCGCAACAATAACAAATTTGTATGTATTATTATGATGATTTCCGAAATCAGACCAATCTAGGAAATTTTATCTAACTTAGAGAGATGTGGGTATTTATGATTTTTATGGTAAAAGATTATGTAAATACATATTTCTTATTATCACGAATCATATTTTGATCAAGATACAACCTGACACTGACGTGCATATTGCAAAAACCCAAGAAAATTTGAATTTCGCGTACTGAGTCTACTCAGCGGTTTAGGCTGTGCGTTGTCTGTCAGTGAATGAATAAATGAATTTCGCGTACTGAGTCTACTCAGCTGTTTCGGCTGTGCGTTGTCTGTCAGTGAATTAATAAATGAATTTCGCGTACTGAGCCTACTCAGCGGTTTAGGCTGTGCGTTGTCTGTCAGTGAATGAATAAATGAATTTCGCGTACTGAGTCTACTCAGCTGTTTCGGCTGTGCGTTGTCTGTCAGTGAATTAATAAATGAATTTCGCGTACTGAGCCTACTCAGCGGTTTAGGCTGTGCGTTGTCTGTCAGTGAATGAATAAATGAATTTCGCGTACTGAGTCTACTCAGCTGTTTCGGCTGTGCGTTGTCTGTCAGTGAATTAATAAATGAATTTCGCGTACTGAGCCTACTCAGCGGTTTAGGCTGTGCGTTGTCTGTCAGTGAATGAATAAATGAATTTACGATTTGGAACTTATTTTCATAATTTAAAAAAAATGGGATCATTTTACAGAGTATTTGCTATCATCGATATATTATTTTAACTTGTTAAGGACGTACTGTCTCAGGACTGGACACTTATTTCGACCCTGTCTATGTTAAGTATAGTTATTTTAGTAACAAATACGATAAGAAACCAATATCGTAATGTAATAAACCAATCAACTTAGTGTAGGTACAAACTTAACGGGTCGCTGGAAAATAATTGTTCTACAAGGAGCGTCGATGCGGTAGATTCAATTAAACCGTCAGGGGTTATCGTGAGCTAGGCTAGCGCCTCCCCGGCGGCCGGCCGGGCAGCGGGGCAGCGGGCATGCGGGGCGTTGCACTCAGATAGAACTTGTCATTCATACCCGATGCCCGGCCTTGTTGTTCATTATTCGATATTTACTATGTTTATCTGTGTTTACTATTTATAATCCTACTATATGATACACTCCCGGACACCTGAATCGAGGCACCCTGCATATCTTTTTAAACAATGGTAGAACCACGGACTAGAAAAAAAAGAAGGACTCCGCGCCTCGCATATCGAAAGTGAAGCACAGTAAGTATGCCGAGACCGTTTGTACAAACACGCCTCACGCACACATTTACATCATAGTATGCCGACTGGCTGACATTACGTGACAAGACGGTGTCTTTGTCAAATAACGCACACATAGATCGGTACGGTGCTTCACTTTAGATACGCGTGGCGCGGAATCCTTTTTTTTCTAGTCCGTGGGTAGAACAAAAAAAAAATTGGTTTTGAAACCAGTCACTCACTATCATTTCCGTTTGTCATTGTCGAAATCGGAATACTAAAAAAAAACAATTTGATTGCAATAAGTAGGTAGTCTTTTCGCGTTTCTCAGATGCGAAATTAGCGTGGAATTTTTGAAGAAAACAATGGTTTACATAGAGAACACGTTTATGTATTAGTAACTTGTGTTACCTCCAAGAGCATTTTACGCCGGCTGTCATGAGGTTCGGCATTCAATTAATTAATGCCACTATGACGTGGAGTGTTCTCCCATGCTTCCAAAATGGCAGTTTGCAGCTCCTACAAAGTTTCTGAAGATGGTTAGTTGGTTCGAACACACCTTTTCAGCTCATCCCATAAGTAACGTCATGCGGGTATTCTCGAACAATTCTTGCTCATTATAAGAATCCTGGCCCACAACCATAGCATCACATGAGCCTCTAGGCACTGACGAATGTATCGGTCGCTATTTAGTGGTGGCAACCGAAGTCCCGTCATAACAACCTCAAGGCCAGTTTTTCGTTCATCCGTAAAAAGAAACTGGCTCCTGTCAGAATGTATTATTTATTTATAGGATAGACATTATTGATGTATAATTAAATATAGAATGCTAAAATTAATAAATGTAAAACCTGGTATGCTTGTGCTCACCGTAAAACGAAACGTGCGTTTGCAATTGCAAACGCACGTGTTGTGTGATTCATTACTCCCACCACTGAGTAAGGGGGTATAAAAACGGCTGTTGCACAAGCAAGCGGGCAGTCCAGCTATGCGCACTCGCACGCCCCATGAGCGCTCCGCCGCACCGCCGCCGCGCTTCGCGTCACCGCCGGCGCCGGCGCCGGCGCCCACGGGGGCCATACCTAAGAGTGCACCACCATCGCGCACCGCCGCGCCCGGTCCCCGCTTCTCGCTGGCGGGTCCGACGAGCGCGGCGAAAGTGAATGTGAAAGTGAGTGAAGTGAAGTGTTCGCCAAGGGCGCCGGAGTCGCCGGCGCCCCCTCGCACCTCAGCCTACGACTCGCCCGCCGGGCTGTCGGCATGCTCGTCTCGCGCGGGATCGAGCATGTCGTTGGCGTCGGTGGGCTCGGCCGCGTCCGGTCGCGGCGACGTGTCACCTGATACGACGCCGCGATCCGGCCAGCGGCCCACCGTGGGAGGAGGAGCGGGGCAGTACCCCACGACGATGGCACCTTCGCAGCCGGTTGGGTTCGGGTTTGAGTTTAACCTGGAGCCCCGACCCCAGCGTAAGGTGCCAAGAAGACGGAGCTCGTCGGAGTCCGGCACCGCGGAGGGAGGAAAGCGGGCCTGCCTCGAGGCGCCAGCGTCGCCGACGTTTGCGGACGCGGCTCGCCGTACGCCACCGCGGTCTCCGACACCCACCAAGATGGAGGATGGGGTAAGTGGTTTGAGTTTACTCCCACACCCTACAGTGACAGGTGCCCCCCCTGCTGTCGCCCCTGCCGCCTCCCAGGCGACACCAGCGGCGCAGCAAGCGAAGAAGCCACGCTACCCACCGCTGGTAGTGGAGAAGTTGCCCAACTGGGCCACCCACTTCCGCGCCATTGCCGCCAAGCTGGGCCGGCCACCCAACGCCCGTCCGTACGGGGCGGGTGTGCGCTTCACCCCCGGTACGGAGGAGGAGTACCGGCTGGTCCAGCGCTACCTGACTGCGCTGGAGAAGGAGGTAGGCATTTCCTGGTTTGCCTACTCACTACCAGCGGAGAAGAGCCTCAAGGTGGCGATTCGGGGACTACCGGCTGACACGGACCCGAAGGAGATTGAGGAGGAACTCCGGACGCTGGGATACCAGCCGGAGTACGTGCGCCACATTAAGGGCGCACAAGGAAGACCCGGCTGCGTGTTCCACGCAATCATAAAGAAGACGCCAGATGTCCGGGCTATCTACGACACCACCGTGTTCCTGTACATGCGGGGTGTCAAGATAGAGGCTTGGAGGGGTAAGAGAGGCCCAGCCCAGTGCCACCGGTGCCAGCAATTCCGGCACAGCTCGCACCAGTGCCACCGCCCGCTCGCTTGTGTGCGGTGCGGGGAGGGGCACGCGGCACGAGATTGCCCGCGCCCGCGGGAGGAAGCGGCCACCTGCGTCAACTGCGGTGGCCCGCACCCCGCGTGCAACCTGAAGTGCCCCGTGTTCCAACACGAGATTAGGAACAAGCGGGCGGGGACCGCCGCCATCACGGCTAAGTCGCGCCGGCCCTTAGCGGCCACCGAGGGGCCGAAAACATTGCCGGAAGAGGCCCAACAGGGCACGTCGCTCATGGCGGCGGCCAACGGGCCTACGGAGCGAAACCAAGCCTCCTCCTCAGGGCGGAGGAAAAAGAAGAGACGCGGGGGTAAGGGAAAAGGCAAGAAGTCGACCCTCCCCCCCCCCTACGACACAGGGAGACGTCCCTAAGGCCGACCCTGCCTCGAGCAAGGCGCAGGGCGTGAAAACTACGGAACCGACTACTGGCGCCGGCATAGCGCCGCGGAATAAGTCGGCACCGCAAAAGTTCACCAAAGAGACGAGTGGCGGCGCTGTCGGCGCCAAAGCTACATCAACCACCAAACAGGAATTCACGACCTGCGCCATCAAGCTTTTGATGAACCTCATTAAGGCGATAAGGCAGGGTCAAGATGTGGAGACGGTCATCCTCGATGGCCTGGCCACTCTGTTGACACTTTATCATGGCTAGGCCATTGAGGATGATACACTGGAACGCCCGCGGCCTAAGGGACAAGGTCGCGCTCCTCCGCCATCTCCTTCGGGATCAGGACGTCGACGTGGCGCTCATAAGCGAGACGTTCCTGGGACCCGAAGATAGGGTTAGGTTCCCGGGCTACCTCGTTTACAGGAAGGACGAAAGGTCGGCACAAAATATCCGCTATCGTGGTCTGGCGGTGCTTGTGAGGCGAAGAGTCGTCCATCAGGAAATCCCCTCGTCGACACTCAACACGTGCTACGCGCTGGGTGTGCAGCTGCACGTAGCCGGCGAGGACATCGACATCTACGCGTGCTACAAGCCGCCCTCGGCCCGCCTCGACTTTACTGAGCTGCGGGCCCTCCTGCACGCAACACAGCACGCCACCATCCTCGCCGGGGACCTTAACTGCAAGCACCCAGCGTGGAACTCACAGCTCACGAACACCGAGGGGAGACGGCTCTTCGCGGACGCGGAAGCCTTCGGCTATACGGTGTCCGGCCCAGAGACGCCCACACACTATCCGGACGTCGCCACCTATATGCCGGACGTGCTGGACATCGTAGTCCACCGGGGGCTTAAGTGCCAGATCACCCAACATGTGATAGACGACGAGTTACAATCGGACCACCAGCCTGTACTCGTCGTCCTATCGGGTATGCCGACCCGACTGAAGCCCATAGCGCCACGTCGTAAAACGGACTGGACTATGTTCCGGGAGAAGTTAGAGACCACCATACCGACTCGGCCTATCGTCACCTCCGCGGACGTGGACCAGACGGCGAATGATGTCACTGCTTGCATCCAAGACGCCTTAGAAGCGGCGACAACGACGCAGCCGCAGGGGCTACTACCGCCCCTGCCAACCCACATAAAAGCGATGATCGCCGTGAAGAGGCGCCTTCGCAAGCAGTGGCAAGAACTTAGATGCCCCACGTTGAAAACGCAGCTTAACCGTCTCGCGGAAAAGGTGAAGGCCGAGCTTAGAGCTCAGGCCGCCGCGGACTGGGAGGTACGAATAGACGCCACCACGGACAGTTGGCCGTCTGTCTACAAGTTATGCCGCCACTTCACGAATACCCCAGCCCCGGTGCGCCCTCTGCAGAGCAGCGACGGGGCGCTGAAATATGTAGCGGAGGACCGGGCGGAGGTCTTCGCCGAGCACCTGGAGCGTCAGTTCCAACCGAACCCGACCAGCGAACTGGAACATGTCGCAGCGGTCGAGCAACACCTTGGCGCCTACTTCGCGACGCCGATAGCTCCCGAAGAGGACCCAGTCTTCTTCTCGCCTGGTGCGGTCAGACGCGCCATCCTCAACACGAAGCCCCGTAAGGCCCCTGGGGCGGACGGTATCACCAACACAGTGCTGCGCCACCTGCCGTACCGTATGGTAGCGGCGCTGGCGCGCCTGTTCACGGGGATACTGCGCACGGGGGCTTTTCCCGCCTCGTGGAAGGAGGGGCGCGTTATCATGCTGCCCAAGGCGGGAAAGAACATCCTGAAGCCGGAGAGCTATCGGCCGATCACTCTCCTGCCGTCGATTTCCAAGGTGTTCGAAGCACTCCTGCTGCGACATCTCCAACCCCACATAGCGCCACGTCCGGAACAGTTCGGGTTTCGGGCGGGACATAGCACGACGCTCCAGCTGTCGAGGGTACTGCACCTTCTGGCGGCAACCGCGAACAAGAAGGAGTACGCAGTGTCAGTATTCCTCGACATGGAGAAGGCCTTCGACCGTGTATGGCACGACGGCCTTATTTACAAGTTGTCCACGTCGGACGCGCCCCGTCGCGTTGTTAGGGTGGTCTCTGATTTTCTCTCCCGCAGGACATTCCGAGTGGTGGTAGACGGCGCGCTATCTAGCGCCCGCCCGGTGCTGGCGGGCGTACCGCAGGGTAGCTGCGTTTCGCCTGCGTATTACTCGCGATACACGGACGACATCCCCACTACGGAGGATGCGACGCTCGCGCTGTATGCCGACGACGCCGCGTACATCACCACTTCGCTGAACGCGAAGCACGCGGCTCGTAAAATGCAGCGCGCCCTCGACCTCCTCCCCGACTGGCTGTCTAAGTGGCGGCTGTCGGTGAACGTGGGTAAGACGCAGGCGATGGTCTCGGGGGCCGCGCGTCTGCCACCACCTCTGAGACTACAGGGGGCCGACGTCGAGTGGTCGTCCCGGGTAAAGTACCTGGGGGTCACCATCGACCGTCGGCTCACTATGGGGCCACACGTCCGCAGAGTCGCCGCACAGGGCAGGGTCGCCCGCAACCTGCTCAAACCAGTGCTCTCGTCCCGCCTCCCGCATCGGGTCAAGTTGGGTGTGTACAAGTTGTACGTGCGCCCAATCTTGACCTATGCCGCCCCAGCATGGTTCGCCCTCACGAGCGAGGTGAACCGGAAGATGCTCCGCACGCAGCAAAACTTTGCGTTGCGGACGATAGTCCACGCGCCCCGCTTCGTGAGGAACGACGTGCTCCACCGCGACCTCGGGATTGAGAGCCTGGATGAGTTTGTGGGCCGCCTGGCGAAGGGGATGTTCGCGCGTGCCGACGCGTCTGCTTGGCCTCATGTCAAGCAGATTGCGCCCTGGCATACGCGCCCCCCTGACGCTAGGCCCCTTCCCCGCGACTTGCTTGCGGACGGTGACCCCATCTCCGCGCCGGATTGACCTCCAGGTGGGCCGCTCCCGGCTACACGCGGTCCACTTGTGACACTAACGCTTCCACTACAAATAACATACGCTGTCACGTGATGCGTGCTAGGATAATTTAGGCGTGTCACGTGACAAACCCCAGACATGCACCTCTAAACAGGCACCACAACTCACATACGAGGGCGCTGCGCGGGCGGCGACTCGTAAACGACGCCGGGTGACGCCACACAGTTCAATGTCACCCTCACACTCATGACACGGTCTCCCTACCCCGTGCCAGGCTCGGCTAGCTCTGAAAGTGGGGCGGGCGGGAGCCACTCACCCTATCCGTAGGAACGTCGAGTCCGTATCCCTGTCGCTGGTCGCCATCTGCTGGGCTTCCCCCATGTAGGTGGGGGTTCCACCTGGTAGGGGTTGACCGCCGGGGTACGGTGAAGAAAGCGGCAGTATGCATATGTCGTGACGAGCTTACGGACACAGATAGAGACACTATTTTCATGGGCGCGAAAATGCAGCGCGCCCAACCTTTTACTCGCCAGAGGCGATATACGATGAGAGGCCCGTGGTAACGGGTCGCCGTACGGCATCCGCGGGAGGGGGGCTTCGCCCCGAAACCGCCACGTCACGCCCCTTACGGGGCGTAGCGACATCCCAAGCGGGCAGTCGAGTTCGAGTGACTGAGGAGTGCGCACCACAATGTCTAATCTTAACGTGAGTACTATGATTTACTATTTACTTTATACAACGACTGTTGTTGTGTTTTCAAATGTTATTATTACTCAATATAAATATAATATAATTAACCTCAATATAAATATAATATAATTAATTAATAAATATAATATAATTAATTAATTATATTATAATTAATTATAATATAATTAATATAATTATGTGAAACCAAGTTGGGCATATTTATTTCATATCTATGTTTATATCTTTATAATCTCTATGGTCCATACAAATCAAGTAAAGTAATATAGATACGGTAAGATTGTCTTACAAAAGGGTACGCCAATCTGACACTCCATTGACGTTGAGTCCAATGCAAATGTTCGCGTGCAAAATGTAGGCATGCCATTCTGTGAGTTCGTCTCAGTTAGGGACCATTGGCTGGCTTATGAGGTCTCAGGCCACGTTCTTCGAGTCTCCTAACAGTTCGGGCGCAACAGTCGGTCCATGAAAGTCTCTAAGCTGTTCTTGGACCTGTACCGAGGTCAGGTGCCGATTACGCAGGCTGGTGGAAGATAAACCGATCTTGTCGTGCTGCAGTGACCCGATTTCGTGGTCCTCCTGAACGGCGCACGAAGCCGCCAGTCCCCAGATATCGATGGTTAATTCTTTGAACGACATGAAAGTCGCTGACTAAGCCCAGACTGAAGAAGTGCCACAGCTTGCACGGCTACTTCAGGTGCAGTATCCATAATTTGATCGTCAGAATGGATTAAAATTGTTTTATCTTATTCAGAAATTCTCAAAGCGCTCACTGATTTAGACGTCAATAAGGGCACTGCAAAAAAGACGGAATACCACCAATCTAGCTAAAAAAATGTGCTGTATCCTATTATACCCGCTATCTAAGATTTACAGCTGTTCCCTGAGTCTAGGTATTTTCCCAAGTTAATGGAAGAAAGAAATTACCCCGATCCTCAAAATGGCGATGTTTCTGATGTGTCAAATTATCGACCCGTCTCCATTCTTTCATCATTTGGTAAAGATTTTGAATCACTCGTGGAGAAAAAAAAATTCTGGCATGAAAAGCAGCAGCTGCATTCTGCACGGTTTCCGAGGTCCACTGCTTACTTCAAATATTTTGTGTAGTGACATAGCAGATGCACTCGACGAAGGGAACACGCTCGCTGTGTTCAGAGGCCAGCACATCAAGCTACCCCAATCTGTCATATTTTCCCAATTGAATATGAATCTTATTCCTTTGTGGTATTGTTGCAAATCTATCAAAGAAATTTGAGAGATTGGGGTAGCTTGATGTGCTGGCCTCTTGGGTTGGTGTACATGGATTTCAGTAAAGCGTTTGATATTATTGATCACAATCTTCTTCTAATTTTTTTTTTTGCATTGCATTTGACATTTTATTTTAATTCTGTGACCTTTATAATTGCACCTACATAATCGTTTATTTTAATTGCATATCATTTTATTCTATTCTATTCGCTCGGTGACGACTGTCTTGTAAATACTTGCAATTACGATTATATGCTTTATTTTCTGTCTGCTAACGTTGCGTTTTGCTGTTTGGTCGAAACTTGTTTATCTTATAATATCAACTTAATCTCATTTTTTTACGCCTATTTTTGTTGCAACTTTGTCTACATGTCATGTTACCGTAATTTGAATGTGCTTTATATATTTTTATCTATTCAATTAAATAAAAAGCATTTTATTAATTATCATGGCGCCTATTATTGTTTACTATCAGAACGTACTGGGACTACGGACAAAGACAGCTGTTTTCTTTAGGAATGTGTGCAGTAATGATTTTGATGTTATTTGTTTGACTGAGACGTGGCTACTGGATGGCATATCTGACTTAGAATTGTTTGATGATCGCTATCTTGTGTGGAGACGTGACCGGGACTACACTCATACTGGCCAAATTATGGGAGGTTTTAATTGCAGTTAAGCGTGAACTTGCCGCTGACAACTGCAGCGAATGGTGCTCGTCCGCAGAGGATTTATGGGTTACGTTGACGCTGCATCATAAAAAACCCAGAGTAGTTTATAAAATGCACATTCGTGTTGTATATGTTTGCAGTCAGAATCTCGGAAATTCTTTAACAGCTCAATTGAGCAACTTTTCGGACAATTACTTGAAATTACCCTCAATCGTTCGTCCGATAAGTTTATTGTCTTAGGAGACTTTAATCAACCCAGTGTTGTATGGCAGCGGGCTGGTGACGGACATTCATTATACCCTACAAATGTTCATGGCAATGTTCAAACTAGTTTAATTGATAATCTTAGTACGTGTAATTTAATGCAATATAATAGTCACTCGAACATCAATGGTAGAATCCTCGATTTGGTTTTTTCTAATGATGAAGTTATCGTCAGCTGCTATGATGATCCACTAGTGCCTGAGGATCCTCATCACAAAGGCTTATGTGTTACCGCGGAATTCGTTGAGCTACATCGACACCAGGTCGGTCCTATGTAAAGTTTTTACATAAGTCTGCCGATTACGAAAATATAAAAGGCGAGTTAAATCGTGTAGATTGGCAGTCTGAGCTAAGTAGTAGATAGATGGAAGAAGCGGTAGCATACTTTTATGGAGTAATACGGAGGCTGCATTCCACGTGTATACCTACAAAAGCTGTCGTCCCCAAATCAAAATACCCTCTCTGGTACAGAAGTCCGTTGATAGAAATCTTAAAGGAAAAAGCTAAATTTCATACTAAATTTAAGAAGTACAGGAACTTATCTGACTTACAATCTTTCGTTATACTCCGTCAAGGGGCTAAAGACCTTGAGGGGGTTATGTTTGACAATTACACAGCTAAAATAGAATCTGACATACGTGACAATCCACGGGCCTTTTGGAGGTACGTCAAGTCTAAAAACCAATCTTGTTCTTACCCCCCAGTGATGAAATTTGGCCAGGTAACGTCCAGTGATGGTGACGTAATTTGTGATATGTTCGGTAATTGTTTTCGCTCTAATTTTTTGAATGATACTGGTATTACCAACAGTCAATCTTCGGCTTCTAATATGGTCGAAGGACCCAATGACAGCACCCATGATATAAGTCAAGTGGAAATACGGCTAAGTGAGGTATGTAGGATTCTAAAACAAGTAGATTTAAACAAATCTGCGGATCCTGATGACTTTTCGCCCATATTCATCGTCAACTGCGCCAAGGAGCTTTCTGTGCCTCTTTCCATCCTGTTTGAAAAATCGCTTGCTACTGGCGTGGTGCCTAAGATATGGAAGTCGGCATATATAACACCGATACATAAAAAGGGGTCTAGGACATTGGTCGAGAATTACCGACCTATTTTGAAGCTGTGTGGGTTTGCTAAAATAATGGAGAAAACACACACACAGGTTTATTCTGCACTCAAGCTCAGTTTTAGTGAAAGCCAGCACGGCTTCGTAAGGGGTCGGTCAACCTCGTCTAAGCTCACTGTCTGTAGTGACTACCTCTCCGAGTGTATGTCACAGAGGTTCCAAATCGATGTTATATATACCAACTACAGTAAGTGTTTTGATCGGATAGATCACGTGATCCTGTTGCGTAAACTTTTGTCGGTGGGAATCAGGGGTGATCTTTACCGGTGGTTCAAGTCCTATGTAGAAAACAGATGTCAGATTGTAGTTCTGAACGGATACTGCTCTAAACCTATTGTTGGGATCAGAAGGTAGCGTGTAAGTAATTAAACTCAATGTTGCAGGAAATAGTGATTGTCTCTTTAATGGCAAAAGATCGTTCCTTATATTATATGTCGTGTTAGCGACTTCCGGTCCTGCATATACCACCTCGACTTAATAATCATTTGTTAGCGACTTCCGGTCTTGCATCCACCTCGACTTATTTTAGTATTAATTATTATGAAATTGTTTAGCCAAATGTTTGATTTATTCTCGGTGTTTAAAATAATCATAATTGTTCAATATCCATTATGGCGCCTTCGGGTTGCCAGCTTCCGGCGCACCAAGTATTATGTTTAAATTAATGATTGCTTAAGATTATTGATTTAGGTAATTCATTTCATTTATTTCTTTGTTAATAATTGTTATTTAATTTTACTCATTATAATAAGTGGTGCAAACAAAATATTAAGTTATGAGTGAAATCTATAAAAGCGGATGTGTTGGGCAGTTCGAGTCAGTCGTGTTATAACCATCACCAAGTGGAGCCGTAAGTGGAAACTCTGTCCAATTGTAGTTATAGTGTTATAATAAATCAAGTGCAAGTACATCGTTTGTTTTCCTGACTGTGCCCGCCGTTTCACAGTCGGGACGTCAGGATTTACTCAGTTAGATTTAGACAGACATGTGGGCAGAAGATGGGTTTCGTGCAATGAAAACACACTGGGTGCGATACACGGTGTTTAAAATCACAATCTAACACAATCACTAAGCACAACGAATCGAATACAGTTCCATGGCGTAGTAACCCCGATGTTGCTCCGATGCGATCCGACACTAGACTGTTCTTCTCGCCATCAGGTTAAAACATCACGACTCTGTAGAAGCGCGCTGTAGGCGTGGGCACCTCACGTGATGTCGCCAGTGGCGCGCTTGCGATTCGTTACGCGTCCGTACTATTGACCGGATCCGACATATATATTCTCAAATTACAATTAGCAGCTAAGCGCGCATACATTCGATTTCTTAAAGCTTGAAACAACAACCCGAGACAATGTTCTGCGATGAACGGGCACCCATCTCGCTCTGGCGCGTGCGCAACGTATAGCGTCGCCTGCACGCACACTATAAATATTTCCGAGCCCCGGCGCGTCTCCTCAACCTCCAAGTGAGTCGCTCCCGGCTACACGCGGCTCACTTGTGACACTAATGCTTTCACCACATATTACATACGCTGTCACGTGATGCGTGCTAGGATAATTTAGGCGTGTCGCGTGACAAACTACAGACACTCACCTCTAAACAGGCGCAGAGACACACACGTTGAGGCGCCGCGCGGGCGGCGACTCGCGTAAGATACCTGGGCGACGTCACACAGTTCAATGTCACCCATACACTCAGTACACGGTCTCCCTAACCCGTGCCAGGCTCGGCTAGCTCTGAAAGTGGGGCGGGCGGGAGCCATCCACCCCATCCGTAGGAACGTCGAGTCCGCGTCTCTGTCGCTGGTCGCTCTCTGCTGGGCTTCACGCATGTAGGTGTGTGTTTCACCCGGTAGGGGTTGACCGCCGGGACGCGGTGAAGAAAGCGGCAGTATGCATATGTCGTGACGAGCTTACGGATACATATACAGACTACTGTTAACATGGGCATGTTAATGCAGCACGTCCAAACATACTATTGCCAGTGGCAAACAAAATGAGAGGCCCGTTGTTACGGGCCGCAGTATAGCCTCCGCGGCAAGGGGGCAATGCCCCGGTTCCGCACGCCACGCCCCTTGCAGGGCGTCGCGACATCTTACTTCTCGCGTCTCCTCAGTACGTATTTGCTACCGAGGCCGGTATGTCGTCTGTTGGTGCGGCGAATGGAATGTTTCCTTATTCCCATACTATGAATTTCCCATCGA
Source organism: Cosmia pyralina (assembly GCA_946251885.1). Taxonomy (NCBI): domain Eukaryota; kingdom Metazoa; phylum Arthropoda; class Insecta; order Lepidoptera; family Noctuidae; genus Cosmia; species Cosmia pyralina. Next base: position 628,854 of record OX276350.1, on the reverse strand, counting down.
GGGTTCCACTAGGATCTTTGCTAGGGCCACTGTTATTTAATATTTTTATTAATGATCTTCTTCTTCTTTCCAGTATTCAAAATTATTACTAATAGGTCTTTACCTATGCCGTTTTGTATGAAAAAATTTAAACGAATTGTTTTCATGCATTTTTTATTTGTATTAATCGAAGTAATCACCCATGCAATCAATGCATCTTTGCCAACGCAGTGGCAGTTTATTGATGCCCTTTTTAAAGAAATCAGCTGGACGGGAGGCAACAAATTCTTCAAAGGCATTTTGTACTGCCTCTCGGGTATTGAATTTTTTTCCCGCCAAGAAGTTATCCAAATTCTGGAAAAAGTAGTAGTCTGTAGGCGCAAGGTCTGGTGAGTAGGGCGGATGACGGAGAGCTTCCAACGCCAGTTCTTGCAACTTGGAGACCGTCTGCTGTGCAGTATGAGGTCGCGCGTTGTCGTGCAGGAGCAGCGGAGACGAGCGATTGACCAATGCTGGTTGGAGATGTGCCAGCTTCTCCATCATTGTGTTCAATTCTTCACAGTACACATCTGAAGTAATGCTCACCCCGTTTGGTAAGAGGCTGTGATGAATCACACCGGCGCTAGACCACCAAACAGTGACCATCACTTTTCTAGGGGTAAGTTTTCGTTTAGGGCATTGTTTAGGTGCTGAACCAGGATCCAACCAACTTGCTGAGCGCTTGCGGTTATCAAACAGAATCCATTTTTCATCGCAGGTAACAATGCGGTTCATAATTCCTTCATTTGTGTGTCTGTTGAGCAGTGCAAGGTACGTCTCGACGCGTACTTCGCGCTGGCGATCATTGAGTTCGTGGGGCACCCATTTGTCAAGCTTTTTTACCTTGCCAATTTGACGCAAATGGACCAATATTGTTTTAACGCTAACGTCGAAAGCTGCTGCTAATTCAGCCGTAGATTGTGTATCATCAGCTTCCACAATCGCCTTTAATTCGTCATTGTCGACCAAAGTCTTCGGACGACCGCGAGGTTCATTTTTCAGGTCGAAATTTCCAGAACGGAAGCGAGCAAACCAATAACAAGTGGTGCGTTGGTTTGTAGTGTTAGCTCCGTAAACGTCGTTGATGTTGCGTGCCGCTTGTGCCGCGTTGCTGCCACGACGGTACTCATATTCCGTAATTACTCGAATTTTTAACGTATCCATGATGACGAAAAAGATTGAAATGCGATGAAAATGTAACACTAATCAATAAACAAAATTACTACTTTTGGAAAAAAAAAATCCGTTTTTAAAATAAAATTAATTTGAAATTAGAATTCTTAGCCAAACAAAAATTATTTTGATTTGAAATGGCCAGTACTGCAGAACGGCAATTTCATACGTAAAGACCTAATATATGCAGATGACATGAAGATAATGAGACAAATAATCACCGTGGCAGATCCTCATCTGCTGCAGGCAGACCTTAATAGTTTTCAAAGCTATCGTATAATATTAATAATAAGTTGGATTTGAATGTCTACAAGTGTTATGTTTGCTCCTTTACGCGGAAACCTATCCCGATCACTATATACTTTCGGATACAACACTAAATAGGGTCAACACTATCAGGGATTTGAGAGTTACCTTTGACGCTAAGCTCCTCTTTGAGGCACACATTGACAATATAGTCAAGAAAGCATCCAAGGCACTTGGGTTCATTCTTCGGGTGTCCTCGGAGTTCAAAAATATAATACTGTTCTTTTGTTCGTAGTAATTTGGAGTATGCCTCTCAAGTCTGGAACCCCAATTATAATGTCTGTATAAATCGTATTGAGAGCGTACAGAAAAGGTTTTTAAGGCACATTCAATATCGGACTAAAACTTTTTTAGCGAATTATACCTACCGTTGCAAAAAATTTCATATCCTTCCACTTTACGTAAGGCGAAACATATCAGATCTTGTGTTCCTTTTCAAAATTGCCAATGGAACAACTGGTGTCACCGAGTTGCTACACAACACCGGGCTGCGAGTGCCGTCTGTGTTCTTACGTAGACCTCATTTATTGCTACACAACACCGGGCTGCGAGTGCCGTCTGTGTTCTTACGTAGACCTCATTTATTGCTACACAACACCGGGCTGCGAGTGCCGTCTGTGTTCTTACGTAGACCTCATTTATTGCTACACAACACCGGGCTGCGAGTGCCGTCTGTGTTCTTACGTAGACCTCATTTATTGCACACCCCTGTGGTAGCCACACGTGCAGACGCAACTCGTGCATGGTGAGAGCGAGTCGTGTGTACAGTGCAACCTGCCAGGAAGCTGATATCGACATTTTTTATATTTTTGCGAAATTGAAAAAAAAATGTATGTAATAGCTTCTTCGAGCGTAAATAGACATTTTCTTTTCTGTTTTTGTTATAGTGAATAGTGTTTCATATGACTTAACTACATGTGGAAACTTGTAATTGGCCTTGTTTTGTTTGAATTTTTATTTTCTTTCTGTATCTTTTAGCTGTAAGTTTTCCTAAAATTAATAAAATAAAATATATTATGTTGCAGTATTGTAAAATTTTATTTTTATTTTATGTGTGTTAAATGATTTTTGTTTTATTGATTTTAAAAAGAATGCAAGTCTAATATCCCCTTACCAAACAGTAAACTGTGCTGAAGACTCAGTGAAATTGCAAACTGAAATCGATGAAGTGTCCAGATCGTGTCTCGAAAACCACATTTAATATGATTTTGAATGTTAATAAATGTAAGCATATTAAATTTACAAGACAAAGACACCCCACTAACGCAATTTATTTACTCAACTAAGGTGTACCTACCCCTGGAAGAGGTGTCTTGGATTCGCGACTTATGCGTAATTATGGATTGCCAACTGAAGTTTAGAAACCATACAGATAACATACTCGTAGCTCAGCAAACCTGGCGTCTGTCGGGTTTTGAAGCGCGACAACTCAAGGAATATACTTAGGGATCTAAAAGTCACAATAGGTACCAGTTTTTAACTGCATCGTCCGCAGTATGTTGCGAGTATGAAAATCAAGTATGGAATCCTACTCCACTCTAGTAAATTAGAGTGAGATCAAACAACGCTATCTGTACCTACCAACTATCCTAGGTTAATAACCAATAGAAAAGTAGAAAACTCAAATCCTATAAATCAAGGCTAGAATACTTCAGTATGACTTCTTTATGCTCTCGAAAGAAAGCTGCGGATATCGTGTACTTGTTTAAGCTAATCAATGCCCACGTAAATGATGAAGGTTTGCTGGAGAGAATTAAACTTGCTGGTCCACGCCAGAGCAGTCGTTTATGCAATAACATTAGTGATGCCTCATTGCAGAGCAAATATAAAACAACATGCTCCATTATAGAATGTGTTCAAGAAACAAGGGCGTGAGACAGCATTTTGACATTGTCTACAGGCCCATAGCATCAGCCAAAATTAAAATTAAGATGAGCCTGTGCCTGTGTGTGTTCGACTAATAATAATTAGTCCAATGCCAGCATAATTATTTATAAGCTTATTTATAATTATTTTTGAATATCTCATACATTGTGCATCATTGTTCACTATGTTAGGGCATGCAGTGTTGTGTATGATCTTTATGTTTACCTAGTATAGAAGTAATATTGTATTGCCCGATGCGATTTGTAAGCCAATAATAAAAAACCGGCCAAGTGCGTGTCGGACCACGCACAATGAAGGGTTCCGTAGTTGGGATGAATTTATCTTAAGAACAATCTTAACATTGTAGTTGAAAAACATGTTCTCCCATACATTGCAACTATAAATGTAAGTTTGTACTCACAATTTTGATAGATTTACCATGTTATTTTAAGACCACAGACTTCTTATAGGTTTTCCAAATTCCATCTTAATCGGTCCTTTAGATTCGGAGCAAAATGGCTGTGACAGACGGACAGACAGACAGACAGACAGACAGACAGACGGACAGACGGACAGACAGACACACGAGTGATCCTATAAGGGTTCCGTTTTTTCCTTTTGAGGTACGGAACCTTAAAAACCGGCCAAGTGTGTGTCCGGCCACGCGCAGAAATAGGGTTCCGTAGTGCACGCCGCCGCCCGTCTTTATTCGAGCGTAACTATTATTAATTTAGAAATCAATAATAATAAGAATGTTATGATTTTATTTTTGTATATTTTTACATGGTTCATAAGCTTATATTTACTACGTGTTTTACACAACTAACAACGTTTATATAAGTCATTTTTAATGAATTTATATGAAATTTTTACTGTTCCAAGTACATTTCACAAGTTGGTTGACTATTACTCGTAAACTTGAAAAGACTACTTAGCTGTGATAGTTTTCCTTTTAACTTTGTTATATATACTACTACCGTGTAATTAGGACATTAAAGCTTAATATTTCAGAAACAAATTTTTTTTTTTTGATTTTATTTTACCACTTTGTCGGCGTGATGAATATGTATATCCATGCCGAATTATAGCTTTCTAGTACCAAGAGTCTCTGACCTAAGCTGTGGACGGATGGACATAGCGAAACTATAAGGGTTCCTTGTTGACTACGGAACCCTAAAATAACCGGATATGTGTGAGTAGGACTCGCACCCTGAATCGCGCAAAATCGCGCGAATCGCGCGAAATCGCGCAATTGTGCGATTTATGCGCGCGCGCTCTTTATTGCAATTTTGCTAATTAGGTACACAAAGCTTATTTTGAACGTACGCGCGTTCCCAGATTGCGCAGTAGCTGCGCGTGCGCGATGTTTGTAGGAAGATTAAAAAAAAAATTTTTTTTTTTTCAATTATCTATGACGAAGTTATGATACATTCCCGCCCGTGTTCAAATTGTTCGGCGCGTGACCGATCGATAAGCCCGTGACGTGCTCCTTCGCCGTTCTTATGGTGGTTACTTGGGTGGTTAGCTCAATGCTGCGGCAGGTATTTTTGCGGAATCAACATGGAAACTGTGCAAACTAATAGTAAAGTACATTACAAATACTGCATCGTGCCTAAGTACACAGACACAAATACTGCATCGTGCCTAAGTACATGTACACAAATACTGCATCGTGCCTAAGTACATAGACAGAAATACTGCATCGTGCCTAAGTACATAGACACAAATACTGCATCGTGCCTAAGTACACAGACACAAATACTGCATCGTGCCTAAGTACACAGACACAAATACTGCATCGTGCCTAAGTACACAGACACTAATACAGCATCGTGCCTAAGTACACAGACACAAATACTGCATCGTGCCTAAGTACATAGACACAAATAATGCATCGTGCCTAAGTACATAGACACAAATACTGCATCGTGCCTAAGTACATGTACACAAATACTGCATCGTGCCTAAGTACATAGACACAAATACTGCATCGTGCCTAAGTACATAGACACAAATACTGCATCGTGCCTAAGTACACAGACACAAATACTGCATCGTGCCTAAGTACACAGACACAGATACTGCATCGTGCCTAAGTACATAGACACAAATACTGCATCGTGCCTAAATACACAGACACAAATACTGCATCGTGCCTAAGTACACAGACACAACTGTAACTACACCCGATAAAAATTTTTTTCGTTGCCAAAGGAGAAAAAAATGTGATACAAATTGTTGTAATTTGAGATACTGCGAATACGAATTACACGAACGTCCTGTTGGCCGCCGAGGTCTGCCGCCTCACCTACACTGCTTACGCCGAGACCTATGATGGCACAGCGTGAAATCCCCGCGCGGATTTTTGTACTTACGCGATACAGTAAAAATTTAATAACATCGTAATTTTTATGTCAAAATCAAATCAAATCATTGATTAGTTTGCAAGCATGGGTAATCAACATCGCCGTGGGTAACAGTGTCACTGGGAACTTCCTTATTAGCCTACATATGACGCAACATTGCATTAGCGTTAGGGACCCGCGCGCGCATAAAACACGTACGAGTACCTACGTCGGAACGCGCCCGCCCCGTCTCAAAGCTGTGCTTGCTCCGCTAGGGCTGACCGAATTCCTAATTCCAGATTGAAGGCATTTACAAACAACATGTTCCACTGTGATATAATTAATCACGAGTGACGAAATAAAGAAAGATTAGGCGCTCACCATAAATACGACGGCACAGATGAGCACGGAGGACAGACACGCCTTCGGGATGAAGTAGAAGTACTGCGTGAGGAAGATCAGCGCCAACAGCGTGATGATGCCTGAAACCACACAAACACACGTCACCACCACAGTGCTACAGTGATACGTGTTGCACAGTGCTACAGTGTAACATGTTGCATAGTGCTACAGTGAGACGTGTACTGACCAGAGTAGAGGCCGGCGGCGGGCGTGCGCACGCCGCTGGAGTGCGACACGGCGGAGCGCGTGAAGGCGCCGCACGTGGGCATGGCGTGCACCAGCGAGCCGGCCATGTTGCACAGCCCGAGGGTCACCATCTCCTGCGTCGCGTCCACCCTCCCGCCTGTCGCTGTAACAAAACACACGCTCCAAATATTATGTATAGCTCATTATGCTACAGCTGGACAGACAGATAAAGCCGCAGGCGGCAGCAGCGCCTCATATTCAGCTCAGTTTCAGTTTTCAGGCAGGGTTTCAGTACAGTTCAAACAGAACAGGTATGCGCTTCGCTAACCTACGTATTTCCAACAGCCAATGACCTTTTTTTGCGGAATTATTATCTATCCGTATTATTATAATAAAATCATAGCAAAGTCCTACGGTGCTACGGTACATTGAACATTGTTAGGGTTAGGGGGCTTTACCACTGCTCTCAGAAATTAGCAACAGGCGAGGGAGGAGACCATGAAGAGGATTGAGAGTGGCATGAGAAAAGAATGGCACTCATGTCTCTGGAGGAGGAATGTTGCAAATTAGCAACAGGCGAGGGAGGAGACCATGCTACTTACATAAAAAGAAGAGGATTGAGAGTGGCATGGGAAAAGAATGGCACTCATGTCTCTGGAGGAGGAATGTTGCAAATTAGCAACAGGCGAGGGAGGAGACCATGCTACTTACATAAAAAGAAGAGGATTGAGAGTGGCATGGGAAAAGAATGGCACTCATGTCTCTGGAGGAGGAATGTTGCAAATTAGCAACAGGCGAGGGAGGAGACCATGCTACTTACATAAATTTTGACGACACGGTTGGCGCAGTGGTTGAGCGATTGACTGCTGCGCAGCATGTCGCGGGTTCGATTCCCGCACGGAACAAATATTTGTACGACCTACAAGTATTTGTTCCGAGTCTGGGTGTTTTTCTATCTATAATATGTATGTATTTACAAAAAAAAAAAAAAATGTATATAAGTAGTTTATCAGCCATCTCGTTACCATAACACAAGCATTAGGTTGCTTAGCTTGGGGCTAGATGGCGTTGTGTGATATGTCCAAACATATTTATTTATTTATTTATTATTATTTATAAAAAGAAGAGGATTGAGAGTGGCATGAGAAAAGAATGGCACTCATGTCTCTGGAGGAGGAATGATGCAAATTAGCAACAGGCGAGGGAGGAGACCATGCTACTTACATAAAAAGAAGAGGATTGAGAGTGGCATGAGAAAAGAATGGCACTCATGTCTCTGGAGGAGGAATGTTGCAAATTAGCAACAGGCGAGGGAGGAGACCATGCTACTTACATAAAAAGAAGAGGATTGAGAGTGGCATGAGAAAAGAATGGCACTCATGTCTCTGGAGGAGGAATGTTGCAAATTAGCAACAGGCGAGGGAGGAGACCATGCTACTTACATAAAAAGAAGAGGATTGAGAGTGGCATGGGAAAAGAATGGCACTCATGTCTCTGGAGGAGGAATGTTGCAAATTAGCAACAGGCGAGGGAGGAGACCATGCTACTTACATAAAAAGAAGAGGATTGAGAGTGGCATGAGAAAAGAATGGCACTCATGTCTCTGGAGGAGGAATGTTGCAAATTAAAAATAATTCATTTATTACAAAATAAAAACTTTTTTACAAAAAAATACAAGCGTCTTATTTTTTTGTATAAAAATTTTATTTTTCACTTTTTAGCTGACCCCACAGAAATTCTAATACCACTACCTGCAAAAGAAACTAGAACATCTACATAAAAAGTGGGGAAAAATATGTATTATTGAAGCTAACTCAAAAACTACCCAAGCAAAGTTAATAAATTTTATATGGGACTATGGGACCAACTAAATAAATAAATAATAAATAAATAAACTTTGAGGTATACTCTCTCGAACTAATAAAAATTTTTTCAAAAAGGAAGACCGTAAAAAGTTATGCGTGGTCATAAATAAAAAAAAAAAAGTATACGTGTTGAATTGAGAACCTCCTCCCTATTTTGTCGGTTAGAAAGCATTTATAGTAAATGTAGTAGTACCAAAATCACTTGTTTCCTATCAAATGTCTCCGCAGCGGCCTGCGTGGCTTTTATTTAGTTCTGGGCCTTAGAACTGGCGTTTTACGTGAGCGTCAAGATGACGGGATCAAGTCACCAATCTAAAATGTATCACATTAAAGAGTTTGTACCAAATATGTAATATTTGTACCCTAAACAAGACATTTGTACCTCTAAAGGTAAAGGAAGTATGTCAATACTTCCCTGGTCCCGCCACTTTAACGTCAAAGTGGCGGGACCTTCTGGAAGCGCTACTCAGAGGCAGGTAATTCACACCCTAAGACTTAGTACTACATATGTACAGGTAAATACTCAATTTTCAATACAATAGTAAGTGCCAAATTAAAGTTATGTGATTAAAACATTGGTCCCGCCAATTTGATGATTCATGCAATCGCTGAATTCATATGAACACCGTTAGAGCTCGTGCAAAATCAAATGTGGAAACTTAGTATGTCATAAGTACATGATCGTGTGTAATTTAAGTATCAAACCAAACAAACCAAGTATTATTATTCAGTTAAAAGTAATCGAACTATAAAATAGGCCCTTAACATAATAATAAATAAATTCATTTATTTTCAGGTAATTTACACCTCCAGTCAAACATTAAAAAAAAACAAAAAAAAATCAAATAAAAAAAAATATCAAATCAAAAATAAAAAAAAACAAAAAAAAAACAAAATCAAATCAAATTAAATAATCATAATTATAATATTTTTGGTCAAGTATCAAAATGATTTATTCCTACTGTATAATACTCATAGCTCGTTTTTTTTTAATTTGCCGCGCTTTTTCCATACAAATCTTTTTGTGCCCGACTGTACCTCGCGAGGAAGTTGTTGTTGTTGGAGAGGAAGTGTACACTGACACAGGCGATCAAAACAATAGAAACACCCCGGAAGCATAATCTTACAGCACGGAGAAAACCGGAACAACTTATACCGTCTTTTTACAAAACAAGGCTCAACTTCAAACCCAGGTTCCAACCATGGACCCTTTTTTGAATTTCGAACTTATTCCGACACATTATGTTGTCAGTTTTACAAAACTGACAATTTAGTACCGGACTAAGTTGTCAGTTTTGTATAAAGAACTGTATTTCCATCACAGCTAGGTTCTTATTACAAAAACTGGTTCGATGGTTTAAACCATGACAGAAGAAAAACGTCGTTTTGTAATAAGATTGATTATGTTACCTATTATTATATTATCACCAGCACCGCAACACGCAGTAAAGGTACGGGCATACCGCGTCGGCATACGGATAGTAGGTATCTTAAGCAAGCAAGAATACTTTTTAGATAGTATAATATTAAAGATAAGACAGGAGCTAGACCACCACCTCTTAAAGCAGTATTATTTTAATCTTACATGAGTGTGGGAAAGAGATGGAGCTAGACGTCCTGTATAGCTCCATCTCTTTCTCACACTGAAGTAACATTAAAATAATACTGCTTTAAGAAGTGGTGGTTGGCCCCCAGCAGGTCCTGCAAGAAATCACAAACACTAATATTAGGTCTTTACCTATGAAATTGCCGTTCTGCAGTACTGGCCATTTCAAATCAAAATAATTTTTGTTTGGCTAAGAATTCTAATTTCAAATTAATTTTATTTTAAAAACATGGATTTTTTTTTCTAAAAGTAGTCATTTGTTTATTGATTAGTGTCATATTTTCATTGCATTTCAATCTTTTTCGTCATCATGGATACGTTAAAAATTCGAGTAATTATGGAATATGAGTACCGTCGTGGCAGCAACGCGGCACAAGCGGCACGCAACATCAACGACGTTTACGGAGCTAACACTACAAACCAACGCACCACTTGTTATTGGTTTGCTCGCTTCCGTTCTGGAAATTTCGACCTGAAAAATGAACCTCGCGGTCGTCCGAAGACTTTGGTCGACAATGACGAAGTAAAGGCGATTGTGGAAGCTGATGATACACAATCTACGGCTGAATTAGCAGCAGCTTTCGACGTTAGCGTCAAAACAATATTGGTCCATTTGCGTCAAATTGGCAAGGTAAAAAAGCTTGACAAATGGGTGCCCCACGAACTCAATGATCGCCAGCGCGAAGTACGCGTCGAGACGTGCCTTGCACTGCTCAACAGACACACAAATGAAGGAATTTTGAACCGCATTGTTACCTGCGATGATAAATGGATTCTGTTTGATAACCGCAAGCGCTCAGCAAGTTGGTTGGATCCTGGTTCAGCACCTAAACAATGCCCTAAACGAAAACTTACCCCTAGAAAAGTGATGGTCACTGTTTGGTGGTCTAGCGCCGGTGCGATTCATCACAGCTTCTTACCAAACGGGGTGAGCATTACTTCAGATGTGTACTGTGAAGAACTGAACACAATGATGGAGAAGCTGGCACATCTCCAACCAGCATTGGTCAATCGCTCGTCTCCGCTGCTCCTGCACGACAACGCGCGACCTCATACTGCACAGCAGACGGTCTCCAAGTTGCAAGAAATGGGGTTGGAAGCTCTCCGTCATCCGCCCTACTCACCAGACCTTGCGCCTACATACTACTACTTTTTCCAGAATTTGGATAACTTCTTGGCGGGAAAAAAATTCAATACCCGAGAGGCAGTACAAAATGCCTTTGAAGAATTTGTTGCCTCCCGTCCAGCTGATTTCTTTAAGATGGGCATCAATAAACTGCCACTGCGTTGGCAAAGATGCATTGATTGCATGGGTGATTACTTCGATTAATACAAATAAAAATGCATGAAAAAAATTCGTTTCAATTTTTTCATACAAAACGGCAATTTCATAGGTAAAGACCTATTATCATTATCTGCACCCCCTACGTACAAATTTTTCACAAATAACTACTTGTACAATTCAAGAGTAGAAACTTTCAATAATTTATTATATTTGGATACAATTACTCACGAAAATGCATACTTTTTGGACAGCAACGAGAATTTGAGATATGACGACACGATGAACATCGTGTCGTCATATCGAACGACAGACGCACTGGCTCGATAAATAGTTCCGGAATGCAGTTATTGTTCGAGGATGTTTATAAGATGATTGTTTACATAGAATCATCCATCACTAGTTGTAAATATGGAGTTGACCTAAACAAGGAAATGCCACCGAGTCAAAATAGCACACCAAAACCTACTCCGCAAAAGCTTTTTCGGTCATAAATACATCACCATACTGCACCAAAATATTGCAGGTTTGAGGAGCAAGTCGGATGCATTAACAATCTGCTTACAAGAATTAGCGGACGGAAATACTTATATTGATGTTGTTTGTATGACTGAGCATTTTATGATGTCGGGCCATGAAGATACATGTGTAGTACCCAATTTCTGCAGCTGCCTACTTTAGCAGAAGTAATTCTAACAGAGGTGGGTCGTGTATCTACGTGAAGAAAGGACATCATTGGAAAGCGATTCCAAAGTCAGTGTTATTCACTGAATGCTCAACTTTTGAATGCTCTGCCATAGAACTAATAGACTACAAAGTAATTATAATCTGTTTGTATAGGGTTCCGGTTGCTAGTAACCTAAGTAATTTCTTCGAAAGATTAGACAAAATGCTCAAGTATGTAAATTGAACCTATAATAAGCATAATATTGTGATAGCTGGGGATTTTAATATTAATATTTTAAAACAAAATAATATTACATCTGAATTTGAATGTTTTCTTCTTAATTATAACTTAAAGCTTAAGATAACCGAACCTACCAGAAAAATCAGCAAAACATGTATAGATAACTTTGCTCATAACTACCACAGTAAGTGTAGAGCAGAAGTGATTGACTTTGCATTATCTGATCACACAGCTCAGATATTGAGGTGTCAGGTCAAAAAGGTGTGCCTGATTAAAAGTTGGAAAATTAAACGTAGAGATTTTTGTGAGGAAAATCTTATGAAGTTTAGAACTTGTATAGAGAAATTGTCTTTTTCGGAAATGATTGTACTCAGCGTCTGATCCGAATATAGCCTACAATGTTTTCATTGATTTGTTTAAGTTATTTTATGATCTTTGTTTTCCATTTAAATATATCACCATTAATACACATCATAAAGCTAACTGGATAACGCGGGGGATCAAGGCCTGTAGTATCAAAAAGCGTGATCTTTTATGGCAATACAGAAAAAAACCCAGCCCGGTAAATAAATCTAAACTAACACAATTTTCAAAAAGATATAAAAAAGTAATAAAATTAACCCAGCGCGCACAAAATAATCATTTAATTAACGCGTCGGATAATAAAAGTAGATCGGCATGGAAAATTATAAACGAACCTAAACAAAATCTACCAAGTGATACTATAACTAGCATTAAAATAAATGACAAAACAATAACTGACCCTTGGGAAATATTATTATTATTATTGGCTTTTAATAATTATTTCATTGATAAAATAGTGCCTAAGGATGATTCACTCAACATGCCGTATAAACTTTATATGTCGTCAAAGCAAAAGTCTATGTTTTTAAAACCATGCTTGCCAAATGATGTATTGCAGATTATCAGGAGTTTAAAAAATACGAATAGTGTGGGTTATGATGGCATATCAACTAAGGTCTTGAAATATATAGCTATGAATATTTCTGCTCATCTTTCCCATTTGATAAATCTATGCATTGAAGCTGGAATCTACCCTGACAAATTAAAAACTTCTATCATAAAACCAATTTTCAAAAAAGATAATAGAGAATGTCTAGAAAACTATAGACCTATTGCCTTAATTCCAGTTATTTCCAAAATATTTGAAAAATATATTTACAAAGAACTTAATAACTATTTACAAAATAACAATATTCTAGCAAAAGAACAAAAAGGTTTTAGACACAATAAATTTATAAATATGGCCATACATGACTTTCTGGACTTTGTTATGTTTAATGTTGATAAAAGAATACCTGTCTGCTCTATCTTTATGGATATGACGCAGGCTTTTGATTACGTTGAACATGATATATTGGTTGGCAAACTTAATGAATATGGAATAAGAGGTAATGTTCTGAAATTATTTGAATCATACCTCAAAGGCCGCCATCAATACACTGAATTGACTAGAGTGAATATCCTAACAAAAAAAGAAGAAACCCTTAGATCATGTGATCGTCAACTAAACTATGGTGTTCCTCAAGGAACCGTTTTGGGACCACCGCTTTTTATATTATATTGTACATCAATGACTTACCCAATGCCACTGATAATCCTATAGCTCTTTTTGCGGATGACAGTACAGTAACGATAAAATGTAAAGACATAAATACTTTTGAAGATGACATAAATAACACATTGAACTGTGTTATGAAGTGGCTTAATATTAATAATCTGAAAGCCAACTTAAGCAAAACTTAATTAAGGTACTTTAGACAGCGTTTACCAGCACCAAATAACATAAATATAAATTTTGACATGCAAAAAATAGAGGAAGTAGACAATTGTAAATTTTTAGGTTTATATATTGACGACAAAATGACCTGGAAACCGCATATTCAACAACTCTGCAAGCGAGTTAGTAAATCTGCCTATGCCTTACATACACTTGCAAGCAAAATAAACTCCAGTGCCCTTTTAATTGCGTATCATGGGCTAGTGGCATCTGTTCTCAGATATGGCATAATTTTTTGGGGGAATTCTACCGATAAAGATCTCGTCTTTAAGGCACAGAAACGATGCATTCGGGCTATGTTTGGTTTAAAATCAACGGAGAGCTGTGTGCCTTTCTTTAAAGTCCATTACCGTCACTATACATATTTGAAGTAGCGGCTTTCGTTAAACAAAATCCTCATTTATTTACTTTAGCATCTATAGCTTTCAATCGGACCCAAAAGGACGAAAGTCGTCTGTGCGTTCCAAAAATGAATACTGCCTTGATGTATAAAAGTGTCTTTCACATGGCAACAGTTCTATTTAATAAATTGCCAAAAGAGCTAAAAAATCTACATATTAACTTATTTAAACCAAAACTGAGAAGTTTGCTGTGTCAAAAATGTTATTATAGTGTATCCTTCGATCAATAATAGCACTAGATACAGGATCAGGAACAAAAATAAGTCGCTGTAGTGGCCACGTTTACACACACATAAACATTTACATTTGTTACTACGAAATATAGAAAAAAGTTTTATAATATTTACAACTTCAATTAATTATAAACCTTAACAATCAAACATAAAGTTTAATTACGATTGCAAAATATTTATATTTAAGTCCTTCTATCATCGGAGAAAGGTAAAAGCAATAAATTAAAAATGTTGCTTGAAAATAAAAGGTAATTTTTATAATAAGTACAAAAATATTTATTCTAAAGTGAAACTTAAAACTTAAGCAATAAGGTTAAAAACATTTTGTTGAAAATTTTGTGCTTACTCTATTTTGGAACTAGACATAGTTCTTGGTATTTACATTTCAATGCTCAGAACACAGTAAGTATTGAAAGATGTAGAGTAGCAGAATAATAATATATTTTTTAGGCCAAGGTTCGTTTTAAATGGTAGCAAATATTTTTGACCGATTTTTAAAAGTAGAAGGAGTAAATTAGTACAATAGTTATTTTAATTTTGATTATTAATTTGATAATTAATTATTTTAATAAAAATATTAAAACAAATTGTTGAATTTTTACAAGGTTTATATATTTCTTCTCCTCTTTCTTTCGCGACAATAGATACCCATTCTGCATTGCGAAATGGGTCACTAGGAAATCTACAAACAAAAACAACATATAAAGTAACAATACTACTCCATGCATTTCCCTGTTCCCGAACAGTCGATGTTTGAAATAAGACCACAAAAGTATTTGTGTTTTTATTTTTCGGGCCGTTTTTGAAGCACTTATCGGGAATCTAGTACTATTATTGATCGAAGAGTGTATCGGATTTTTTATCAGATAAATTTTTACATGTAAATGTAATTTTTGTAATGTAATGTAATTTGCTTCTTTGACTATATTGTAATCACAAATCATAATTATTTGAATGTGAATTATTTTTGACATTTATCTAACAAATTATTTTGACATTTACCTAACGAATTATTTTGACGTTTACCTAACAAATTATTTTGACGTTTACCTAACAAATTATTTTGACGTTTACCTAACAAATTATTTTGACATTTACCTAACAAATTATTTTAACTTTTGTTCTTATAGTAATCAAATAACACAATCATTTATGTAGTTAATTTGTAGTTCAGTTCGAGTAAGCTCTTTATTTACATCTAAAAATTGTAATAATTATTTTTGTATGCCTATAATAGGCTGATCATAGCGCACACTGTACCTACCTATGTATCACAAATAAAATATTTCTGATTTCTGATTTCTGTCGGCCTCGTTCGGCATTGCTCGTAACCACCCTACGCTCCTACGGTTGAATGTCAAATGTAAGCCGTCAGACGTCAAGGTTGGAGCAATGTGGCAGTTTGTATAAACTGGTAAAGCTACTGTCCAATATTACACTGATCGTAGAACGCCGGTATATGCCTGTTTCCTGGATCTTTCCAGAGCCTTTGACCTTGTGTCATACGATGTGCTCTGGAGAAAGTTGGGGGACAGGGATGTGCCGGCGGAAGTTCGTAAAATCTTGCAGTATTGGTATGCCAACCAAACTAATAATGTAAAGTGGTCTAACACACTCTCAAAAACATATGGGTTGGAGTGTGGTGTGAGACAGGGGGGATTGACATCCCCCGGGCTCTTCAACCTATATATTAATGACCTCATAGTCGAGCTCAGCAGCATGCGTGTTGGTTGTCGGGTTGGTGGTGTTAATATTAACTGCATCAGCTATGCGGACGACATGGTGCTGCTGGGCCCGACTGCAGGATCTATTGCGGAGATGTTAAAAGTATGCGAGGACTATGCTGCTGCACATGGGCTCGTGTACAACGTAAAAAAATGTGAGTACATGGTCTTTAAGGCCGCCGGTAATTGCACAGACTATGCACCTAATCTTACCCTAAATGGCTTGAACATAAAAAGAGTGAACACATTTAAATATCTGGGGCATATAATTACCGACGACCTTAAAGATAATGCAGATATTGAGAGGGAGCGTAGGGCATTGGCGGTCCGAGGTAATATGTTGGCTCGTAGATTCTCCCGGTGTGCCGACCAGGTCAAGATAACGCTATTCAAAGCATATTGTCAGGGTCTGTACGCGGGGGGTCTATGGATCAACTACACCAAAAGATCGCTAGATGTCTTACGCGTCCAATTTAATAATATTTTCAGAGTGCTCTTGGGACTGCCCCGTTTCTGTAGTGCGTCAGAAATGTTTGCACAGAATCGAACTGACGGATTTCATGCGATCATCCGGAAAAAAATCGCATCATTAGTAACTAGAACCCGGGGCAGTAGCAACAGCATTCTGCAAACAGTGACTGAGAGTTTCTATTCTCCCATTTTGAGGCATCTTGTAGAGAGGATGGCCGGGTGAGAAACTTGTACCTTACTTGGTCATCTTCTGTGCAAAATGCTTCAAACACAGTTGAAAATTACCTACAAATAATAACATTACTTACTAACACTAGCTATAAGATATTACTAACACTGTGGATCGTTTGTTGTCCGATTTAATAAAATTTTGATTTGATTTTGATTTGATTAAAGCAATAACGAGGTCAGGGTACATATCAAGCTATACATTTCCAGTATAAGCTGACCTCTCATTGTACGGAAATCCTATTCAATGCGAGATCAGCTTATACTGGAACTGCATACCTTGATATGTAACCGAGTGTACATGAAGGAACTCACAGAAAGCTTTGGCGATGGCGATGTTGGCGAGCACCATGACGATGGGCATCATGATGACGGCCGAGCCCAGCGTATGCACCATGTCCACGAACGTCACCGTGCTATTGTCCAGCACGGCGCTGAAGGGCGGCGCCGATAGGTGTGGCAGGCCCGGCTCCACGCGCCCTGCCGACACAGACACATACAGACAATTATAACAGCCGATCATTGCCCCGCAGCAGGGCAAAGGCCTATTCTTCCAAAGAGAAGGCACGAGAATTGATCACCAGGCTTGCTCAATTCCGGGACACACAACCTGTTACGAGTACCATGAATTCAGTACATAATTCTGGACCCCTGCCGCTGAATTCAGTACATAATTCTGGACCCCTGCCGCTGAATTCAATACATAATTCTGGATCCCTGCCGCTGAAATTTTTCGTAGGTTATTAAAATTGCACCGTGAAACAACCGTGCACGAAATCGACTGATTTTGATCAATCTTGGTCACGAAAGGGAAAAATAATTTAAATTCAAATTGTTTGTCATTTGAATAGTCGGGTTCTTAGTTTAGGATGTGGCTGAAAGGGATTTTTCAAATAATTTAAGTATTAAAGGAAAATCACTAATATTCGCAACTAGTTTTCCGAACAATGACGCGATATTGACTTTTGATCGTTTTACAAGATGCTACTTTGAACATGAAACATTATCATCAACATCATTATTATGGGCTCGTGGCTAAGTAATAACAGCCGCACGGGTCGATCCATCAGGTTAAGCTACGCTTGCCGGGGTTGGTCCGTGGATGGGTGACCATCTTTACATATCGAGACTCCTCCGTGCCTCGGAAAACACGTTAAGCCGTGGGTCCCGGCTGTCATTCGTGGATCTTTGACAGTCGTTACGGGTCGTCAGAAGCCCGAAAGTCTAACAATCAGTCTTACCAAGGGGTATCGTATTACCCAGTTAATGGGTTGTGGAGGTCAGATAGGCAGTCGCTCCATGTAAAATAATGGTATTCAGCTGCATCCGGTTAGACTGGAAGCCGACCCCAACATAGTTGGGAAAAGGCTAGGCAGATTGATATCATTATTATGGGCTATACTCGCACGTGGCTGGAGCACTTTTTTCAACTTCGACTCAAAATACAGTTTGATAGTTGTTAATAGTGTTGTTTTCGTACACGGCGGCGGCGGCGGCGGCGGCGGCGGCGGCGCGGCGCCTGTCATCACGACCTTACAATAGGTAGGTACATACTGCTTGTTTGTTTATTTGACGTGCATATTATGCAATGGTGATACACGAGTCACTACGCTGACATAATGTATGGAAAGTCAGGGAAATATACTTAGAAAATTTATTGTCAACTTAAATTGGCCGGAAATTCAAGTCGCAGCATATTTGTGGGTTCAATAAATGCTGTACCTACTTACTTATGTGAATTCTTTGATTGATATAAACATAAAATGGCTGTGACATTGACATAGTTTGTTAATCAGATAAAACAATTCGGATGCTCACCGGACAGTTTGAAGAGCGGCTGGTTGGGGTGGTGCGTGACGTAGGCGAAAGACGACGCGGCGAGCACGACCAGCGCGTTGCGGCTGATGGACAGCAGCCACAGCGCGCGCGCCAGGCGGCCTGAGCGCACGCGCACGTCCTTCAGCTTCTGCGCATGCGCACACCGAGCATGGTATTATGTACCGAGCTGCTGTTACTCTACAGACTCTACTACTCTGCCCCCGCGTTTATTAATAAACGCGGAGTAAAGTTACAAGTACCTACAACCGATGTTTCATCTAAAGCTTTTAGCATAAGTTGTCATAAGTTTACTCCGCGTTCATTAATAAGGGGGTTAGGCTCGCTTTTGTCAGTTTACTAGAGCGGGACTGGTGTGGGGATGTGCTACCACAATAGCTACGACCGATGTAGCCGCTGTGCTGCGTTGCGTGCTTGCGGCTTCAAGGGTACGGGTACCCTGAGCGCTGGGTTACGCTGAGGCGCATGACGTCACATACCCTGAGCAGCAGCAGCACGCTGCAGCACACGGCGCCGAGCGCGGCGTCGGCCGGGCGCACGTCGTCCCACTTGGTGACGATGAGGCGGATGTTGTCTCCGACGGACTCGGCCGTGAAGCTGAGCCCCAGCAGCCCCTTGAGCTGCGACGCCACGATGATGATCGCCGTGGCCGAAGTGAACCCGCTCGTCACCGACGGGGAGATCAGCTCCACCAGGAAACCTGTCACAACGTAACATATGAACACGTTCTGCCTCACATTACGCAAAAAACAATGAGCCCCAAGATAGGTACAGACTAACGGCCTAGTTGGAGCTCACTGGCAATTGTGTACCTATGTTATAGGAAAATGTATCGTAACAAGTGGCGTGCTGCAGTTCCGGCCTGCAGCACAGCTGCCGCTATGGGAAATAATCGAGTTTATATACATATTATGTGACATTGTGTATGTTGTCTTCATTCAATATTCTAAAATATGTTTGATTAGCTGTTCCCCGCGACTTCGTTTGTGTGCATTTTGGTGTTTTTTGGTGTGTTTTTTGTTTTGTTTTTTGGTTTATGTTTAACAAAAATATATCCATTGTATCCAGGATGAAAAGTAGCCTTTTTTTACTTTGGAAATTCTTTTTTATTTATTTTTGTGGTTTCTAAAAAATATACAAGTTAACACTATTTAAACTAGGTGCTAAAGTAGCCTTCAGGTACTAAATGTCCTTCTCGGGTTGAAGGCTTATCTGCCACGTTTCATAACGATCGGTGCAGTGGCTTAGGCGTGAAAAAGTAACATCATATAAATGGCTCAAAAGCGAGAACATTTTCTAATTGGCTACGCGAATTCACACGCACATCGGCCAGCTTCGTGAAAATGAAATTATGGTGATGGTGCTACCGTAGGCAACTTCAAGATAAGGATTTATTACTAACCACTTAGATGAACCGTTGCTTTGTAGGTACAGCAGGAAGGTATAATAACAAGTTTGATTGAACACTCGCTCGCAGTTCCTGGTTCACACAACGTCTAATGGTGTATCTAATTAGGTAAACATTTGAACAATATTTATGTGGTATTAAGTGAAATTAAAATGTTCGCGCATGTCATAAACATTGAGCGATAAGGAGTGTATATTTACGGGATGCAAACTGCAAACCTGTGCTGCGACGCGGTTGTCGACATGGCCACATACGAACTACGCATCAATGACATGACGTCATGCAAAAATCCTGCATCGCGCAATTAGAGTTTACCGCGCGACTAGCATGTACACAACGTCCCGGCATCAACCGTCGAGCAGGTGCCCACCAGACACTACACCCGTCTGGTCAGAGGATCCTCCCTTTTCTATGGAGGATGAGTGAACTTTACTCCCTGTTCCTCATGCCTCTATACTGTCAACAATAGAAATCAGTGCGCGTTCAACTAATGAATACATGGAGTATGGCGGTATCAATGTGGACGGCCAGTAGCGAAAGCGAACCATCGATTGTGTAAAAGATGGTGGCTAGCAAGAGGATAGAATAGAATAGAATAGAATATATTTATTGTAAAACATGAGGATGACGGTGACTATAAAATTAAATTAAATACTTAATCATTTATTTCAGGAAATTATTCCCATATCAAGCATTACAAGTAAAATAAATATACATAAGGATTCATTACTTATATAATTATAGTTGTTAGGATAAAATTAACTTGATTATATAAATGACATTTAATTACAACAATTTATCACACTATGTATTATAAAGGTAAAAGTTTGTGAGTGTGAGTGTGTGAGTGTGTGTGTGTGTGTGTTTGTATGTTTGTTACTTCTTCACGCTCAAACGACTGGACCGATAGGCTACTTTTTATCCCAGTCTACTCGGGTAAAACCGCGGGGCGCAGTTAGTCACTTAATAAATGGTGACGAACTGGCATGCAGGCGCATCCACCTCTCCAACACCGCCGAGTCCCACCGCTCCGACAATACGCTCAGGATACTGTTAGTGCTGCGTCGGAAGCGACTTAGTAGCGAGGCGCTCCGCTTCCTAATAATAGCAAACAAGTCATCGGTTTGCGCCTGCGCGAACATCGTAGAAGCGCTGCTAAACCGCGGCAGCCCTAGCAGCACCCTAAGCGCATTGTTGTAGTGGACGCGCATGGCACTGTATGCCCGCTGCACACAGCTGGCTGTAGGCTGCAGTGATGTAGTGAGTGCAGGCACTGCGTTACCTAGCCGCAACAGGCCCATGATGAGCACGACGCAGCCCGACAGGAAGGTCAGCAGCACCACGAACTCCACGGGCAGGCCGCGGCAGATCTGCAGCGTGAACAGCGCCATGAGGCTGGTGGGCCCGATGGACACCTCCTTCACCGTGCCCAGCACCACGTACAGCATCGTGCCTGCGGAAAACTTCCTCATACAATCTGCCCCACATGCATAGTCTCCCACTGCTGGGACACACGCTGCAATACAACCCGCACTACGAGTGAAATAACATCTCTACATCAATATACAGGCTTACTTGTAACTCGACGTATTCCTTGCACGACGTCATAGTAGGGTTAAATTGCAACAAATGTTCTACCGAAATTCCGTATTTTTTTTGTAATTTTTGTCTAAGAAAAATATACCTATATTTCGAAAAATTAAATAAATAAATAAATAAAAATGTTTATTTGCACCTTCAAAATTAACATAAAGAAACAGGTTTACATAAAATGCTTGCATAAATGTTTAATTAAGTAGTGATCTTTGCCAAAGTTTTAGGCATTTTCCAACTTTTAGTGGAACCCTGCACTGTAACACCCGTCGCTTTTGTATAATAGCTTTTTTTTTTGGATAGTATAAACCCTTTTTAATGTATTTTTGAAAACCCCAAAGTGCGCAAAAAAAAGACTAAAAAAAATTTTTTTTAAGTACATATTTTCTAAACGGTTAAGCCATTTGCAGCTCATACCTACTCGTAAGTACATGTTTTTGCAAAACGACGTTAGCGTTGACAGCGAAGCAAACCGCTTGTACCAACGAGGTTTTCTTAGAAGTTATCAACTCCACGGCAAAAGGTAACAGAGGAGCTGCTGGGAGACCACCGCCTTGTTATTGCTGATCAGTTCAGCGTTGCGTATTCAGGAGTCAAAGAGTGTTAAAATACATAACAATTATGTACCTACAAATAATAAAAAAAAGATAGGTAGGTACGATTTTCTCATAAAGTTTTGATTGAAGGTGATTTATTTATTCGCACATATACTTTTGTGAAGCAATCAAAGGGGCTTCACCCCTTTTGAATTTAGCTATAGTAAGTAATGTAAATGTAGGTAAATACATAATTTTCCCCTGACGCGTGTCGCCACATTGACTGCCTACTTGCACAAAATAATGTAGGTACCTACCTAGGTAGGTATTCTAGCTGGCCTTCAGATGTATCTAATTCCTTTTTATGTAGGTACAACATAGGCATTGAACTTCTCAGTCAATGTAATATTTATGTCAACAACAAAGAATATCAGGAAAACAAGAAATAATAGTGAGAACACAACGGGCTCCCGGGACACTCTTTGTTTAAACGTTAAAAAGCCTAAAGTGGCAATTCTCGTAAGGTGAACATACGTACGACAGACTCGATGCAATAAGCCTTATTCTCTCGTACTAGATAATATTATTATCTGTCTACAAGGCAGCTTCGTACCTACTACAGTGACACCTCTGCGAGCCTTTGTTACAATGTAAGTACGTACCCACGAACGAGGAGTACAGGCCGTACTGCACGGGCAGGTTGGCGAGGCTGGCGTAGGCGATGCTCTGCGGCACCAGCGTCAGGCCCAGCGTCACGCCGGCCACCAGGTCCGCCAGCGCCGTCATGCGCTCGTAGCGCGGCAGCCAGCGCAGCAGCGGCACGCGCCGGCGCAGCGTGCGCCTCCAGCCGCCCGCCTTGCCGCGCAGGCGCGGTAGCGGCATGCCCAGCTCCGACTCCATGTTGCGGACACCTGCGCGCGCAAGTCTAACCAATGACTTCGACGATTATGGCCACTGTTTATCGATCAGTTTCGTTAATTAATTAAATTAATTAATTAGTATTGCAATGATCGAAGTGTCGCGCGTCCGAGCCCGGCGCGCGAGCCTCACTGTGCTTTCGGATGGGCGAGCCGCCGGCGCCAGCCGTTTTAATTTAATTCATTATCTCGATATCAGTAAACCTTTCCGATGTGTAAGTAAACAGCGCGGGACAAACACCGCTCTGTTCGCTGTGCACATTGTGCTCACGGTGCACATTGTGCTCGCGGTGCTCACTTCTCGTTGCTCGCTGTGGTCACTGCTCTTTGCTCGCCTGCTACCGCACCACGATACGAGATCCAGATCACACACGTGATCGTACTGTATTTAGGTTCAAGACAGCTGATGTCCCCTCAGACCGAACTCACAATTCTCATGACTGTCGAAATATTTTGCCGCAAACTTAAAAGGAAATGCGGTCGGCATTCTGCTCACACAAACGTAGGTATTGTTCGGTTTTCACCTAGGATAATAAATGATACTAGAGCACACTATCACAAACAAACATCATAGTAGTTCCGCGCCACACACTGACTCACTCACTGCTGAGCTGAACAGGGTTTTCCTGTTTTCTAAAAAGTCCTGAGGCATTCAAAGCTGTGAAACACTGACAGATAAGCGATCAATCTTTGCTTGAGCTATATTGTTATAATTTTCTCTCGACTTTCAAATGCATCAGCATAAGTGAAAAAGAAAAACATCCGTTTTTACATTTTGTAAATTGTCTACGACCTGAAATAGTTTTAAACATGGATTCCACAGAGTGCTCGATTGATCACTGATATGTTAAATGAAGCTGCGAACTCGCTGTCAGCGCTAACAGTGATAGCTAACGTGATCGCAAATAAGTGCAAGCGGGGCTGCGGCGCGGTGCTCGGACACGGAGTGGACAGCTGCGCCCGCGCCTCCTGACTACACGAGCACACAACACAACACCCAGTGTAAAAAAAAGGCTTCAGTTGGCACAAAGTTTCACATCCGCACGGCGCATCGTCCTGCAGCAATCACGGATAGATTTAAACCGAACGGGCAGTTCCTACATCCTATCTACAGCAAAACACTTTCCCCCGCAACCAAGATGGTGTGTGTTAGAGAGCCTGCAGGTTCCATTGAGTAACGATACTAAAGTGAGCATGGTATGCGTGGTCAGTGAGCAGGCTCGTAGTAATGCTGTTTCTAAGGTAGGTTTTCTTTGACCGTTCATACAGGATTAGAAGTAACTTTATTGACATAAGCAGAAAAGTTTGAGAATGAAGAAAATGTAAGATGCAAGAGCGAGCGAAGCGAGCTCGACAATTTTTACATCCTGCCTGGGATAGGTTAGACTCGGAGAATGCTGAAATTGCAGGAATTCATGCAATTCAAAGTCAGTCATAAAAAATACTTAGAGAATTGCTTTTGTTGATATGAAGTACGCCTCTACGCGAAATACAGTACTTATAGTTAATTCTGTATATGAGAGGACGGAGTACCTTAGGGGGGGTCGAGCTATAATAATAACGAACAACTTAGTTTTAAAATAAGCAGATAGCCGTTATAAGCATTATTATTATTATATGTAACTAGGAGCAGTGGTAAAGGCCCCGACTTACGAGTTGTAGGTGATGGGTTCGAACCCAGGCAGGCGATTTATTTTGTATAAACAATTTCATCACCACTGCTCTCAAAGCGGTGGAAGATAACATCGTGAGGAAAATGTCCTAGAAACAAAAATTCGAAGACATGTGATATCTACCAACCCGCACTGGGCCCACTCCCTCTCGAAGAGAGGAGGCCTGTGTCCTAGCAGTGGGAACATTATAGGCTGATTATGCTGTATATATGTTGTTCGTGCCCGGCGTCGCCCGAGTGAATTTCATTTCTCTGTCTCCAGTGGTTTAGGCTATGTGTTGTCTATTTTCATTCAAAAAACTTTTTTATAAAAAAAAAAACAGACTTCAAAAAAATACTACAAAGTGAAAAATAACTTAAATTTCGGAAGTCGGTGTCTTTGGATCTGTATTTTAGCTTTTTGCCACCGACTTCTGAAATTAAAGTTATTTTTCACTTTGTAGTATTTTTTTGTATGTCGGTTGTTTTTTTTTGTAAAAAAGTTTTTTTATTTTTTACTTTTTAGTGGGTCAGTCTGTAATTCATCTAAGTTACAATAGCCTAATGTCAACTGCTCATCACCTTTTACTAAAAATTGCTTTTCCCGATACAAGGACGTTAATTGTTGAGGAGTTCTCCCAGTAAGGCACCAGGAGAACTGGAACTGATGGTGAAGTCACCATCAGCTCCATTTCAACATATGTATTGTGACGAGCATAAATTGCTTACCAATAATCGACTCGCAACCCGTGAAATACGTATTATTGAGTAGTTCCGATGGCCATCTCTGGTCTTCCTCATCAGTTCCACTTCACTAAATGGTGCTTTTCGGGAGCAAATGCACACGTTACTTTAAAAAATACCCAAATCGCTATACGTGTACCTATAAAATTTGAAGGTTCCCCTTCGATTTCTCTGGGATGCCATCATCAGATCCTGGTTACTTATCATGGTACCACCCTTGGGATATCTCCTTTTCAACAAAAAAATAATCATAAAAATCGGTTCATAAACACCGAAAGCCATGAACTCGATCATCGAAACCGAATCGATTGGGACTATTATTTTCAAAAAGTAACATAAAAAAATCACGAAAAATTTAATTAATTGTTTTTTTGAAATAATGAGAACTCGAAGTACCGCTCCCTTGAGATCAATGCATATGTGTGTGTAAAACGTATCGACAAACGGCAACACATGCGAACGGTACCCGTTGAAAAATCCATTCATCGATCAGACAGCATGATCCGTAAGCCCCCGACCCCTTACCCCCCCACCCCACGCTTACAGTCTAGCCTACTACCGCCCGCCCTTCCTTGTTCCTTACGATCTTGCGTTTATGAATGAAATAGTGGAAGCGCTAATAAAATTTAACTCGAATGACAGAAAAAAAGTGATCAATTTCTAACTTCTTTATTAGATGTCTTAAAAAAACAGTAACAATGCCAAAAGTAAAAAAAAAAACTATTACTCGTCTGGAGTTACTGTTTCGGCTCCAGAACGATGTAAAATTAACCGTGTATATTATATTTCCTTTAATAGTGTGACGTGATGCATCTCACGCTGGTCTATGATTGAACACGATCACCGTCGGGAGTCGTAACAATGCCGGAACTACTCGCTAGCTGTGATGAAGTCCGTCAGGTGATGTCAACAGATTTGATTTGCGCGTGTTAGATAAATGTAATTATTATGTGTCTAATATTTAAAAATAAATACTTGAGATTACCTTGATTCCGGAAGTTAGTTCGGTTGTGATTAAAATCATCGAATCATTGTAAGACAACCTTCTGTCACATTTACGAAGCTTGAGACCAATGTAGAAGTATCTAATTTGATTAGTTATTGTGTATACCACTCTTAACTTGTCAAAATCGTACAGATGTTATTACTATAAATAATTAAATAATATTTGGTAGTAACTGTAGTATATCATAGAATTTATATTGCTATTTTAACATAATAGGTTGTTTGAAACGATTGATACAATACTGTCAGTTGATGTTTGATAGGAAGGGATAAATGGAAGGGGTGGTAGGATATAAAAAGGATTGTAATGACATTCTCGAGGCAGTTGCTCAGTGGATGTTCAAGTGGCTAGTGCTAGTGCCGTTGTGATGTGAAATATATCTACCAGGTGTCATGTAAGTTACGTAATTTCATATTATACCTTAAATATTGTTATTATGTTGCTATTATTCTGAGTGATAGAATTAACTGTTTGAGATAACTATAAATTGTGGAAATATAAGAAATGTGTTGATAGAATACTATAATACTGTTTCCATGGAGTTTCTTGTCCTTCTTCTCCATGAAGACCTAGTTTTGCGAACGGACAATAGCTTTCTCATTAAAGATGAATAATTATTGACAAGCCTAATTGAAATAATAAATATCTAGTCTTGTCTTTCTGTGCTTTTCTTTATGAAATCCTTCCCATACACACCATATTCATAATACTTTCATACACAATAAATAACCATTCTGACATTTAAGGCTTGCTATTAGCGTAGTAGCTATATATACGCTTATAATTATATATTATATCTAATCTAACATCAGAAGTGGGATAGTGCTCAGTCTCACATAACATATTTCTAATGAATTTTATTTTGCTATTTTCATGATCAACGTTGGAGCAATCGTGTTCTGCTGGAAACCATTGGTAACGGCGGGTCGTTGACTCAACCCTCATCATAACCATGAAAACGTGCTGAGAATTGTTTTCGCGGAAAGTTAATTTAAAATTGTTAATATTATTGCTCTGTTGATCACAAATTAATTTAAAAAAATGGCTTTGGAGAAAACTTTACAAAATTGAAGTTGGTAATGTCATAAAGTAAATGAAACATAATTGTATTTTTATATTATGAAAGAAATGGCGAATATCACATAACTTGCTGATAAACAAATATGACAAGGTTGAAGGTTATTAATAATTAGCTTTATTTTATTATTTTTCACTTTCAAAATGCTTACTAATAGTATTGTTAACAAAAACTTATAGTTTTGTCGAACTGATCTGTGTTTCTTGATAATTTTGATTTGGCTTGTTATTATAACCTTTTACTAAGAAGTAAGGTACCAACAGAGTGACCATTATTAAATATTTGCAATTATTTAAAAGAAAATGTAATAAGGATGATCAATACAATTTGCAATGATATTGCAGGTTGACCGAGCGGTATATTGTTTTGATTACTTATGTAATTAATACAAAAAGAGCTTGTCTTGTTGACTGATGTCTGGCATTCACTGACTGCGGGTGATTGAGCTTCACCGACGGCGGGTGTTTGGCCACATACAGTAGGATGTGATCAAGTTTCACACTATTGTTTTTGTATAATGATAATTATCTTGTACTTCGAGATCAAAATACATGTTAGTATGGCCGTATCAGATAATTGTAATTAGCTGACTGTGACTATGACTGTGAGTGTTTCCGCTGGTCGGTCATTTGCTTGGTGCAAGTCTATCCCACTAGCAGCGGGTGGAGGGGACTTGACACGTCTAGGCAATTGGCAAAACAAAACAAAACAAAAATGACAGTGACAATGACAAAACCAAAGTAAATTATAATTGTAATCTAATGTACTTCGAGAGCGAAGTACTTGTCAGTATGGCCGTGTTAGATAAATGTAATTATTATGTGTCTAATATTTAAAAATAAATAATAATAATATAATAATAAGTTTAATAATATAATAAGTAGTTATAGTTATATTAGTTATACAATATAAGTTGTTATACAATATTGTGGGAGACTGGTCTAGGAAATAGGTACTTGAGATTACCTTGATTCCGGAAGTTAGTTCGGTTGTGATTAAAATCATCGAATCATTGTAAGACAACCTTCTGTCACATTTACGAAGCTTGAGACCAATGTAGAAGTATCTAATTTGATTAGTTATTGTGTATACCACTCTTAACTTGTCAAAATCGTACAGATGTTATTACTATAAATAATTAAATAATATTTGGTAGTAACTGTACAAACACAGATCTACATTCCGGCCTCGCCGCCGAGGCCCATCGCGTTTAAGACCATCTAACGTAAATGTAAATTCATGTCCCTTGATCGGTTTAATCGAGCCAGCTGGTGGCGTAGCTGAGCCTGTAGCTTTAAACTCCCCTGATAATAATAATTCCCCTAACTTGATCCAGCCTATTGCTTTGCCTTGTTTATCATTGGTCAATGACAACGACTCCCTAAGCCGAGGTCCGTACCCCACAGGGGGTGCCCTTAGTGCGCAGTCGTTTAGTTTATAATTTAGTTAGTATTTATGCCCCTGGCTGGAGGCTTTTGAGCTCGCTTAAAGGCACCCACAGGAAAGTCCGGTTAAGTAGTCGAGACCTCTCATGGTCACACTACGAGATGCCATACCAAAAAAAAAAAAAAAAAAAAAAAAAGGTAGTAACTGTAGTATATCATAGAATTTATATTGCTATTTTAACATAATAGGTTGTTTGAAACGATTGATACAATACTGTCAGTTGATGTTTGATAGGAAGGGATAAATGGAAGGGGTGGTAGGATATAAAAAGGATTGTAATGACATTCTCGAGGCAGTTGCTCAGTGGATGTTCAAGTGGCTAGTGCTAGTGCCGTTGTGATGTGAAATATATCTACCAGGTGTCATGTAAGTTACGTAATTTCATATTATACCTTAAATATTGTTATTATGTTGCTATTATTCTGAGTGATAGAATTAACTGTTTGAGATAACTATAAATTGTGGAAATATAAGAAATGTGTTGATAGAATACTATAATACTGTTTCCATGGAGTTTCTTGTCCTTCTTCTCCATGAAGACCTAGTTTTGCGAACGGACAATAGCTTTCTCATTAAAGATGAATAATTATTGACAAGCCTAATTGAAATAATAAATATCTAGTCTTGTCTTTCTGTGCTTTTCTTTATGAAATCCTTCCCATACACACCATATTCATAATACTTTCATACACAATAAATAACCATTCTGACATTTAAGGCTTGCTATTAGCGTAGTAGCTATATATACGCTTATAATTATATATTATATCTAATCTAACACGCGCGTTATCGCGACCTGCTTCAAAATATGAAAAGCTGTACGTAGAGTTGCGCAACCACAGAACAGATAGCCATTCCACACGCCACCTCCTTTGATAAGTAACGCTTTATCTAATAAGTTAGTATTGTTACATGCCTCCATCACACTTTTGATCGTCCTGAACTCCTGACACTGGATCTGCAGGCTCACTGGACAAGGCTAATAGGAGCCCGCCCGCGCGATCATAACTGTCCACGACGACGAGTCTCTGTAGACTCGTCGTTGTGGACAGTTGTGATCGCGCGGGCTCCCCTGTGGGAGGACTGCTTGTCGTGTTGTGCGTTCCTGACACTGGATCTGCAGGCTCACAGGACAGGGCTGAGAGGAGCCCGCCCGTGCGATTACAACTGTCCACAACGACGGGTCTACAGGGGAGGACTGCTTGTCGTGTTGTGCCGTCCTGACACTGACTCTGCAGGCTCATAGGACAGGGCTGAGGAGCCCGCCCGTGCGATTACAACTGTCCACAACGACGGGTCTACAGGGGAGGACTGCTTGTCGTGTTGTGCCGTCCTGACACTGACTCTGCAGGCTCATAGGACAGGGCTGAGGAGCCCGCCCGTGCGATTACAACTGTCCACAACGACGGGTCTACAGGGGAGGACTGCTTGTGCCGTCCTGACACTGACTCTGTAGGCTCATAGGACAGGGCTGAGGAGCACGCCCGTGCGATTACAACTGTCCACAACGACGGGTCTACAGGGGAGGACTGCTTGTCGTGTTGTGCCGTCCTGACACTGACTCTGCAGGCTCATAGGACAGGGCTGAGGAGCCCGCCCGTGCGATTACAACTGTCCACAACGACGGGTCTACAGGGGAGGACTGCTTGTCGTGTTGTGCCGTCCTGACACTGACTCTGCAGGCTCATAGGACAGGGCTGAGGAGCCCGCCCGTGCGATTACAACTGTCCACAACGACGGGTCTACAGGGGAGGACTGCTTGTCGTGTTGTGCCGTCCTGACACTGACTCTGCAGGCTCATAGGACAGGGCTGAGGAGCCCGCCCGTGCGATTACAACTGTCCACAACGACGGGTCTACAGGGGAGGACTGCTTGTGCCGTCCTGACACTGACTCTGTAGGCTCATAGGACAGGGCTGAGGAGCACGCCCGTGCGATTACAACTGTCCACAACGACGGGTCTACAGGGGAGGACTGCTTGTCGTGTTGTGCCGTCCTGACACTGACTCTGCAGGCTCATAGGACAGGGCTGAGGAGCCCGCCCGTGCGATTACAACTGTCCACAACGACGGGTCTACAGGGGAGGACTGCTTGTCGTGTTGTGCCGTCCTGACACTGACTCTGCAGGCTCATAGGACAGGGCTGAGGAGCCCGCCCGTGCGATTACAACTGTCCACAACGACGGGTCTACAGGGGAGGACTGCTTGTCGTGTTGTGCCGTCCTGACGCTGACTCTGCAGGCTCATAGGACAGGGCTGAGGAGCCCGCCCGTGCGATTACAACTGTCCACAACGACGGGTCTACAGGGGAGGACTGCTTGTCGTGTTGTGCCGTCCTGACACTGACTCTGCAGGCTCATAGGACAGGGCTGAGGAGCCCGCCCGTGCGATTACAACTGTCCACAACGACGGGTCTACAGGGGAGGACTGCTTGTCGTGTTGTGCCGTCCTGACACTGACTCTGCAGGCTCATAGGACAGGGCTGAGGAGCCCGCCCGTGCGATTACAACTGTCCACAACGACGGGTCTACAGGGGAGGACTGCTTGTCGTGTTGTGCCGTCCTGACACTGACTCTGCAGGCTCATAGGACAGGGCTGAGGAGCCCGCCCGTGCGATTACAACTGTCCACAACGACGGGTCTACAGGGGAGGACTGCTTGTCGTGTTGTGCCGTCCTGACACTGACTCTGCAGGCTCATAGGACAGGGCTGAGGAGCCCGCCCGTGCGATTACAACTGTCCACAACGACGGGTCTACAGGGGATGACTGCTTGTCGTGTTGTGCCGTCCTGACACTGACTCTGCAGGCTCATAGGACAGGGCTGAGGAGCCCGCCCGTGCGATTACAACTGTCCACAACGACGGGTCTACAGGGGAGGACTGCTTGTCGTGTTGTGCCGTCCTGACACTGACTCTGCAGGCTCATAGGACAGGGCTGAGGAGCCCGCCCGTGCGATTACAACTGTCCACAACGACGGGTCTACAGGGGAGGACTGCTTGTCGTGTTGTGCCGTCCTGACACTGACTCTGCAGGCTCATAGGACAGGGCTGAGGAGCCCGCCCGTGCGATTACAACTGTCCACAACGACGGGTCTACAGGGGAGAACTGCTTGTCGTGCCACTTCGCCTTCGTATCTGTGTAGATATTTCGTGCAACCTGTTGCGTGACAACAGAACATAAGCTACCCCCGTGCCGAGTTTCCTTGACTTGTAGGTGTTGTACCGTGTCGCGATGACAGACATCTTACACAAACTTTGTTCTTAACTATACTCGTACGTTCCTACATAATCCTAGGATGTATTTTTATTACCTACAATACCTACTTGTCATTCACGTCACATCATATATTTTCACAGCCGAACACCGCTGCATCATAACACCACCAGCCGCAATACCCCGGGTCCATATGTTGTATACTTAGATGTCTACATAATATTTGTAGTTTGTAGCTTAGCTATTCTTTCTTGTATTAGGTACTGCGGCGGTATTTGCATCTGTCCAGAACGTCGATGCAGTTCCGTTGAATTAAAGGGTAGGGAACTCAGGGCCACATGATTCTCAGATCGCCCTTTGAATTGAATTTACTTTGATAAGTAAATTTAGCGTTTAAATCGATAAACCTGATCTTAACCGAATGAGGTTTATAAGTATTCGTTCGAAACGCTTGCTCACATTCGCATAAACGAATGTGAACATGAGAAGAGAGCTTGCATTGCCGAGGAACGGAGTGGTAGCGAGTTTTTGTAACGATATTATACGAGTACATAGCAAAATGAACTTTATGTCAATCATCGAACGCACAAACTAAGTACGAGCTTGTTACTGCGGGAATTCCCGAGAATGCGCGAGAATTCTCCAGAAGACGTGCGACCTGTTATTTGGCTCGGATCTGGTTTGTGCGTTACACTATTGGCATAAAGCTCATTATGCTTTGCACAAAAAAATCGCTTCCATTCCGTTCCGCGGCAATGTAAATTGAGCTTTAACGTTTCAATACAAACGAGCTCTGCATCCTTCGATAACTGTTTCTGTACTTTTCGTTTGATTGCTTCCTTCTTACTGGTCGGTGTACCCTACAGAATGAGCTATGTACTTGTGGTAGCACTTGCACAAGTGTGCACCCGGAGTGAGCGGCATTCGCTTCGTTACATACTAATGTTTAACCTGAATATTTGACCACATACCGACCACTCCTACTAGTTTTTAAATGAAGCTCCTTAGCCGGTGTATTAATAGCGAGAAATGATCATCGGACAAGCAGCTAGGCGCCTGCGCCATTACGAATGCCGCGAATACCGGTGTCGATACCTCTCCGCACATGGTTGACTGACACTAGGTAGGTAACATCGCGGACATTTTCGGTGAACCACTTTTCGTCCTTATTGCTGAGATGATAAGGTTGAAAAGTGGTTTACCGCAAATGTCCTCGATGGTACATGCCAGCTCCGCGCCTAGCTAAACTGACCATTATTTTGATAAGCATCTATCACGTGTCTTTATTTTACTTCACAAGTACCGATATGACGACTAACAGAGAAGTATGTTGCGCTTGCGCCGACCACAAATATATTGGGATAAGGGCAGGTAAATGATGATGGTGGTGATGATGACGTGATGGTTTAGCTAAGCCGGCTATAGGTAGCCCTACTGCCCTAGTATTATTATTGTGAGAAACGTGTACATGTCCAGTGGAGCCAAAACAATTGATGAGGACATTTTCCGTGGTAGGTAATAACAAACGACGAATTCATCTGGTTTAGTTACTTGTACTAGTTCGCAGAAAATGTAAGCTGTTTATTTACCGATGATTTTATAACATGAAGAGATGACACTCGGAGATAGCTAATGTTAACAATTATAAAGATTGATGTCACCGATTACCGCAGCGTCTGTCAACATACGCCCGTGTGGGGATGCGAGCGACATTGACACGTTTCCTAACGTCGGCGACAGCGGCGGCGGCGGCGGGAACGTCTCGCTGATATCTCTCGTGTTGTATCTACTGTTTATTGAAATTCTTATCTATTTATAGGCGCTAGGCTTTAGGTGATAGTCTGTGACATTGCTACTACTGACACGGATGCCTCGCCTGTCTCCGAGTGTCGTGTACTGCACCTACCTACACAAATTATATAGGTACGTTCAGGGTCAAAATGTCCAATGGTGTCAAAAAGTTCAAATCCCAAAATGTCCAATTCTCAAAATGTCCAATTCCCAAAATGTCCAATATTGGTTATATTAGGTTGGGGAAAAAGTCTTTTCGCATTATAGTATGTATGAACTTAAAATAAAATCTCTTTGGCTATACTATTTGTATCTGGCTGGTTTTGGTATCATTGAAAGTTTAAATTTTAAAGAACATAATTCCAAATTCAAATTAGGAAAATGTGTGATTTTCATTTGTTTTTCGTACCGTCAAGATGAGTGAATCTAATGAAGAAATTCGATACATTTTAAAATTTTACTACAAAAAAGGTAAAAATGCAACGCAAGCCGCGAAAAAAATTTGCGATATTTATGGACCCAGTGCTATGTCTGTGAGAGTAGCACAAATTTGGTTTAAGCGTTTTCAATCCGGAAATTTTGATGTCAAAGATGCACGTCGCTCTGGTCGCCCTATTACGGATAAAATGGATGCCATTTTTGAAAAAGTGGAGCAAGATCGGTATATCAGTAGTTACGACGTAGCTGAAGAACTGGGAATTAAAAACAAAACAGTTTTGGCGCATTTGAAAACAACTGGGTACACAAAAAAGCTCGATATTTGGGTACCTCACGAGCTCACTGAAAGAAACCTAATGAATCGTGTACTCATTTGTGATTCTTTATTACGACGTAATGAAACCGAACCATTTTTGAAGAAGCTGATATCTGGTGATGAAAAGTGGATCACGTACGACATGAACGTGCGAAAAAGGTCGTGGTCAAAGGCCGGTCAGGCTTCACAGACTGTGGCGAAACCCGGGTTAACTCGCAACAAGGTGATTCTGTGTGTGTGGTGGGATTGGAAGGGCATTATTCATTATGAGCTGTTACCACCAGGCAGGACCATCAATTCTGAACTCTACTGCGAACAACTGATGAGATTAAAGCAAGAAGTTGAGAGAAAGCGGCCGGAATCAATCAACAGAAGGGGTGTGGTTTTTCATCATGATAATGCTAGACCTCACACATCTTTAGCCACTCAGCAAAAATTAAGAGAGTTTGGCTGGGAGGTGTTAATGCATCCGCCGTATAGTCCTGACCTTGCACCTTCAGATTTCCACCTGTTTCGGTCTCTTCAGAATTCTTTAGGCAGTGTCAGGTTAACATCACGAGAGGACTGCCAAAACCACTTGTCGCGGTATTTTGATCAGAAGTCCCGAAATTTCTATAGCAATGGGATCATGTCCCTACCTACAAGATGGCAAAAAGTTATCGAACAAAATGGTACCTACATACTTCAGATAAATGTAAATAATGCATATAAAAAAATGTTTTGAATTTTCTTAAAAAATGCGAAGAAACTTTTTCCCCAACCTATTATAAAACTACGTTGAATGTTTGTTTCAATTTATAATTATAAAAATTAAGATGTTGAAAAATTTTGTAATTATAAAAAATAGTGATTTCGGGTATGTTGTGTGTTCTCTGGTCTTAATTTGTTACTTGAAAATATATTTTGATTCTTTCAGTATTTTGTATTTATTGTTTGTTATAATCATAAGTCTTAAGAAAGCGCTTTCATGAATTAGGTATTGAACAAATTTACCACATTCTCAAAGAACATTTTGGGGATTGGACATTTTGATACCGTTGGACATTTTGAGAATTGGACATTTTGACCCTGGAAGACCTAGAACTCACTTAACAAAACGTCGAGTTGAAACCATCTCCGCTGTAGTAGCGAATCTCAGTTCCGCAAGATAATGTAATAAATTAAAACTTAATTTTAATCGTTTTTTTATAATGAGCGAACACGAATGGATTAGCATTTATTTGCGAACGTATCGATTTCACTATATATAAACGAAAAACTAGAAAAACGGGCGCCTGCGCAAACAAGTCGGCCGAGCGTACGTACCGTCATACCATGGCGTAAGAAATAAGATAATATAGCAGAATAACTAGCACGTGAGGGCTGTAATACCTGCGTCCGCGCCAGTACGTCGGCATCAAAGGGGCAATGTCTGAGTAGAACAGAAGCACCCCGACAGTGAAGTAACTCAGATGTTCTCAATGCGCAATTGACTGCAGTACTAACCCTGCACAACACTTTTTAGAGCAGTTAGTGCAGCACTAACTCTCCATATCAGTTTCTGGAGCAGTTATTGCAGTACTAACCCTGCACAACACTTTCTGGAGCAGTTATTGCAGCACTAACTCTGCATATCACTTTCTGGAGCAGTTATTGCAGTACTAACCCTGCACAACACTTTCTGGAGCAGTTACTCCTACCTTCCTACGGGACTCGTATCATGACGATATGATATGAGACTATACTGATTCGATGTCTAATCATTTTCTTACGCATTCTTCTGTCTACCCTCCCCCCATGTTACCTGGGGAGGCGTTATATGTTTCCGCTTCCATTCTCCTTGTTAATAGAAATCATTTATTTGCAGATAAGGTGGAATATGTATGAATGGTCCCGATATATTACATCTTACGGCATGCACGGCTGTCACGATCTCATTTACTCTCTCTTCTCCAATACATACAAGCTTGCAAATATTTACCTGTCGGATCACTCAATACTTTGATTAACGGCGGCATTCCATTATGTGACGAACGTGTTAGTTTTAACCTTGTCTTGCCTTCAAAGTGTATAAATCAATAAAATAAGATTTTTCATATAGTGTGTCCTCCCTTTTCACCTCAGGATTTTAATCTTCCCCTGTTCACTTTACAACCCATTTAACCCAATAGGGGTAGCTTTCCGGAAAACCCTGATATACGTTATTCTTTATTATCGGCTTTTCGGTTTTGCGTAAAAGTATTTAAACTGTGAGAAACATCACAGACATTGTGGCTTGTCGACGACATATTGACTGACAGTGTGTATTTCAGCGCCAGGTGGCAGAAAATGGATCTTTTGAATGTCTGGGATTGGGAAGTAGTCAAACGTTATCGATCCAAGTAACTTGCCTAGCTGTTTGATTACAGCTATTTAATCAAACAGCTAGGCAAATATCTATCAATATCATTCAGGCCGCTAGTTGAACGGTGCCGTTTAGTGACGAGGCTAGGCGGTCAGCAGTTGGCTGCGACAGCAGCAGGGTCAGGGCTTCATCTGTAACGTGAACACTGTTCAACGGTTGCCCGCTCGCTGCCTGGACCTGGACACATAAGTTTAGTATTTACGAAATAGGTGCGCGCGATCCTCACTACGTACTTGTCAGTTGATCTACGATACTGCACTTTACAAATTTTCTGATGAAGAATATATTTTTATCCACTTCAAAAGGGAGCTTACATACAATTATATGTATGGAGCAGCAATTATGTAGTAAATATTGACAGCAACCATTAAGTTACCTTCAAAATGGTTGAGCTAATTGGTGCTGATCCATGCGTCATGTTCGTGAACGGGCGCCGTCAGTTGGGGCTGGTCGTCTCTTAGCTGCCACGGCTTATTTTTAATTTAGTTGTTTTAGTTTCTATCTTTTTTATTACGGACGCTTTTTAACGTGCAAGTCTTTCTACATTGTTCTCACATGTATATTTTCAACATGAACGATGTAACCAATATTTTGTAAAAATATTTTGATTGAAAAGAGTGTCTGTTATGGTGGAGCACAGATGTATGAAAAATTATTTTTTTTGAGATTTGAATTTGTAATAGAGGGGGATTGGTGCCTTATATTACTTAAAATAAATATAATTTTTCAATCAATTTGATGAATATCTTCTGCCTCCGCACTGACTTCAAAACTTTAAATTTAATGGAAAAAGTCTATTACAGTTATGGCCAAATATTAAGCTTAATTTAATGATAAACGGGTGATAAATGATACACAATATATAATTCAGATATTTATTAAACATTTTTAATCAAAAATACTACAATTTTTTAAATGAAAATATAAAAAAAAAATACAATTAATTGTTCGAAAATCTCTTTTTGTCACAAATTTAGACATTACGTTCCGTGATTCTAATTTGGCTTTTATTGCACCTAATTGTGACTTTTTTGTGCATTGAGAAGTGGCAGCTTCCTTAGACACTATTTCAGCCCGCTCAACAGCTTGAGTATGGTACGGAAGCCTTAAAAACAACACTTCACTCTCACCACCTGATTCAACGATGAACTGAATTTCTTGGTCAGGCAAGTTTTTCACAATTGGTGGTTCAGTTAATATTTCCTGCCAATTAATTAAATCAATGTATGTTGAAGCATTTAAATTAATAGACGGCACTTCAAACAGTCTAGTTAATAAATGTTGAGGTCTTTAATATGCGCCGAGCTGCCAGCTCTCGAATCAGTCATCATTGCAAGGAGAATACTCTCGGGATGCCCAAAATAGCTATTGCGTTGAATGACAGGATCGAAAACTTTCTAACTTTTCCAAGGAGAGCCTCTTCACAGACTTGAGAAGGTTTTTGCATTTTAAATGGTATGCTTTCAACATCTGTACCTCCCTTGTTCGTGTTACCACAGAATAAGTAGTGTTACTATTGGAATAGATGCAGTTTGCCATATGTTTTCATTTATTGATGTCACTATATCTGCTATTTCTGAAAAAGTGGGCTCTATCGCAGTTTCCAATTGCAACTTTAGTTGATGTCTCGTCCATTCATAGTATTTTATTACATCTTCGTAAGTAGATATAACGTTTTCTTTTAAACAACAAATATCACCAAAAAGAGGACATTTCAACGCACTTCGAGTTATCTGCATGTTTGTTACGAATTTAAATTAAGGTTATTTGTCAAATAACGAGCGCTAAGCCTAATACGAGCGAAAGACAATAGTGCACTGACGACGCAGTGACGCGACGCGACAAGTGCTCTAACTGTCCCCTCCCGCGCTCCCTAACTCACCTTAATTTAAATTATTAAACATAAGATCATGCATTCTTTTTGTTTTGTATCGAAAATAAACTGTAGTTGCAATACTTTCTGGACATAAAATAGGTCTGTTTATTAAAATTTCTTACATTTACATGTCGTCAAAATGAAGTCTAAAAACCAACTTTTTTCAAAAATTCAATGACGTTGCGGAGGCTATTAGGTACTGTAAATTAAATCAAATAATATTTTGCATGGATTAATTTGAGTCTAAAAGGCACCAATTTTTCACTATTAGATGACTCACAACCGAAAAAAAATTTTTCGCTCCACCCTAGTGTCCGTGGAGTTTCTTGCCCGTTCTTGTCCATAGGGATCTACAACGCTTTGGAATGGGCAACTAGCTTTATAATAGGTCTTTACCTATGAAATTGCCGTTTTGTATGAAAAAATTTAAACGAATTTTTTTCATGCATTTTTATTTGTATTAATCGAAGTAATCACCCATGCAATCAATGCGTCTTTGCCAACGCAGTGGCAGTTTATTGATGCCCTTCTTAAAGAAATCAGCTGGACGGGAGGCAACAAATTCTTCAAAGGCATTTTGTACTGCCTCTCGGGTATTGAATTTTTTTCCCGCCAAGAAGTTATCCAAATTCTGGAAAAAGTAGTAATCTGTAGGCGCAAGGTCTGGTGAGTAGGGCGGATGACGGAGAGCTTCCAACCCCAGTTCTTGCAACTTGGAGACCGTCTGCTGTGCAGTATGAGGTCGCGCGTTGTCGTGCAGGAGCAGCGGAGACGAGCGATTGACCAATGCTGGTTGGAGATGTGCCAGCTTCTCCATCATTGTGTTCAGTCCTTCACAGTATACATCTGAAGTAATGCTCACCCCGTTTGGTAAGAAGCTGTGATGAATCACACCGGCGCTAGACCACCAAACAGTGACCATCACTTTTCTGGGGGTAAGTTTTCGTTTAGGGCATTGTTTAGGTGCTGAACCAGGATCCAACCAACTTGCTGAGCGCTTGCGGTTATCAAACAGAATCCATTTTTCATCGCAGGTAACAATGCGGTTCAAAATTCCTTCATTTGTGTGTCTGTTGAGCAGTTCAAGGCACGTCGCGACGCGTACTTCGCGCTGGCGATCATTGAGTTCGTGGGGCACCCATTTGTCAAGCTTTTTTACCTTGCCAATTTGACGCAAATGGATCAATATTGTTTTGACGCTAACGTCGAAAGCTGCTGCTAATTCAGCCGTAGATTGTGTATCATCAGCTTCCACAATCGCCTTTAATTCGTCATTGTCGACCAGTCTTCGGACGACCGCGAGGTTCATTTTTCAGGTCGAAATTTCCAGAACGGAAGCGAGCAAACCAATAACAAGTGGTGCGTTGGTTTGTAGTGTTAGCTCCGTAAACGTCGTTGATGTTGCGTGCCGCTTGTGCCGCGTTGCTGCCACGACGGTACTCATATTCCATAATTACTCGAATTTTTAACGTATCCATGATGACGAAAAAGATTGAAACACGATGAAAATGTAACACTAATCAATAAACAAATGACTACTTTTGGAAAAAAAAATCCATGTTTTTAAAATAAAATTAATTTGAAATTAGAATTCTTAGCCAAACAAAAATTATTTTGATTTGAAATGGCCAGTACTGCAGAACGGCAATTTCATAGGTAAAGACCTAATATTTCTGACTGACCGACCCATTGACAATTCAAAAGTGCCTGTAATTGGTTTATTTGAAATAAATGCTTTGAGTTTGATTCGGAATAAGTCGACTTGCTGTGTAGGAAGCACAACATTACCTGCAGGGTAGCCGGCAGCCGCAGCCGCGCGGGGTGTGTTCGCAGAGCGCGCACTGGCTGCTAGCGTTATCGACATGCACCAGCAGGTGTGCGCTGTTGATAAGGACGCGCTATCAACTGTTAGCAGTCGCAGCGACACCTTCCACGTTCCTACAATTTCATGTATTCATTTTGATGGGAACACACGCAACTGTTAAGGTTCTACGGTGCGCGAGGCGACCGTGTCGCGGCGTCGCCGTGTCCCTGTTGGGTACTTCTGAATGTTGCGGTATAATATGCGCTTGTGTGAACTGGCGGAACTTGTTAACCTAACTATCTAACTAATATTATAAATGTTAAGGTTCTACGGTGCGCGAGGCGACCGTGTCGCGGCGTCGCCGTGTCCCTGTTGGGTACTTCTGAATGTTGCGGTATAATATGCGCTTGTGTGAACTGGCGGAACTTGTTAACCTAACTATCTAACTAATATTATAAATGTTAAGGTTCTACGGTGCGCGAGGCGACCGTGTCGCGGCGTCGCCGTGTCCCTGTTGGGTACTTCTGAATGTTGCGGTATAATATGCGCTTGTGTGAACTGGCGGAACTTGTTAACCTAACTATCTAACTAATATTATAAATGTTAAGGTTCTACGGTGCGCGAGGCGACCGTGTCGCGGCGTCGCCGTGTCCCTGTTGGGTACTTCTGAATGTTGCGGTATAATATGCGCTTGTGTGAACTGGCGGAACTTGTTAACCTAACTATCTAACTAATATTATAAATGTTAAGGTTCTACGGTGCGCGAGGCGACCGTGTCGCGGCGTCGCCGTGTCCCTGTTGGGTACTTCTGAATGTTGCGGTATAATATGCGCTTGTGTGAACTGGCGGAACTTGTTAACCTAACTATCTAACTAATATTATAAATGTTAAGGTTCTACGGTGCGCGAGGCGACCGTGTCGCGGCGTCGCCGTGTCCCTGTTGGGTACTTCTGAATGTTGCGGTATAATATGCGCTTGTGTGAACTGGCGGAACTTGTTAACCTAACTATCTAACTAATATTATAAATGTTAAGGTTCTACGGTGCGCGAGGCGACCGTGTCGCGGCGTCGCCGTGTCCCTGTTGGGTACTTCTGAATGTTGCGGTATAATATGCGCTTGTGTGAACTGGCGGAACTTGTTAACCTAACTATCTAACTAATATTATAAATGCGAAAGTGATCTTGTTTGTTTGTTAGTTACGCTTTCACGCTAAAACAGCTGAACGGATGGATGTTTGGCACATGGGTAGACCATGAACTGGATTAGGAGATAGGATACTGTTTATCCCGGTAGTACGTTCCCGTGGGATAATTTCCGCTACACGCGGGCGATGCCGCGGGCAAAAGCTAGTAACAAATAATACTACGGACTCCGCAATACACCAAATAGTTTATTTCAATTTGTGCAACTATAAAACATAACTATACAATACGTAAGTATATATTGTAAATGCAGCGCAGCCACCGCGAGTTAGTGCTAGCAGCATACATAATATAAACATAAATGGATACATACGAGTGTGTATAATTTACATAATTCAGGCTCGTCATAAGCTCAGGTACTTACGCTAAAGTCGCCTTAAGATACATTAGTACTAACATAACAGGTAACGTATTATTTACAACCGACCCGTCGGAGCCACTGCCACCCCCACTACACAACTACACTAGTCGCCTCGCCACTGCCGCGCTGCCTGCGCGCGCGCATGCTGGCGCCGCGACGCAGAACTCGTAGAGCGGCGGCGAGGCGCTGCGATACAAACTACATCGCTTGAGCACCGATTGTCGTACTTAATATGCGATACAAAAATATAAACAAAAACAAAACTAAATGGTAACCATGTCGTCGCTGAGCGGCGCGGACAATCCCGCTACTTGATCTTCTTCATGATGAGGTCGATCTGCTCGTCCACGCGCGGGCTCGTGCCTCTGCAACAACATGCGGCTTACTGTACACTAGCAGCTGGCAGCAGCGAACATCTCTAAATGTTACGGGTAGTCCACCGAAAGAAAGTGGTTTCATATAGTCGTATACCTACACTAAAATCCAAGATCAGAAAA
Organism: Cosmia pyralina; assembly: GCA_946251885.1. Taxonomy (NCBI): domain Eukaryota; kingdom Metazoa; phylum Arthropoda; class Insecta; order Lepidoptera; family Noctuidae; genus Cosmia; species Cosmia pyralina. The sequence goes on along the minus strand of OX276350.1, from coordinate 585,945 downwards.
CCAGCCCCATTTAATTGCTCAGCGGGATGAGACATCCCTGAAACTGTTCACCAATGCGTTGGAGGACGTCTTTATGACGCTGGACTGGACTGAACAGGGTATCAACGTGAAAGGCGAGTACATCTTACACCTTCGCTTTGCCGATGACATCGTCATATTGGCAGAGACGTTGGAACAGATAGACCAGATGCTGCATAGCCTAAATGGAGCCTCTCGGCGGGTTGCGGCATGAATTTGGACAAGACGAAAGTCATGAACAATTCACACGTCTTGCCGAGTCCAATCCACATCGAAGGGTCGCTTCTTGAATTTGTGAAGGAGTATGTCTACCTAAGGCAATTCGTCCAGCTCGGTAGACACAACTTTGAGAAAGAAGCCGACAGAAGGATCCAGTTGGGTTGGGCAGCGTCTGGAAAACTTCGTCAAGTCTTTTCGTCAGCTATCCCGCAATGTTTGAAGACGGGTTTTCAACCAGTGCGTCCTGCCCGTTATGACATACTGTGCCGAAACGTGGACACTGACGGTCGGGCTGGTCCAAAAATAAATTCAAGGTCGCTCAGCGCGCTATGGAGCGTTTGAAGGATCAAATCAGGAATGAAGTTATCCGGAAAAGAACCGGAGTAATCGACATAGCTTGCAGAGTAAGCAAACTGAAGTGGCAGTGAGCTGGCCATGTTTGTCGAAGGAGCGTTGATCGGTGGAGCAGACGAGTCCTGGAGTGGAGACCGCGTATCGGTAAGCGTAGTGTGGGACGCCCCCCAGCTAGATGGACCGACGACCTGAAGAAAGTGGCTGGGACAGACTGGCTGCGGAAGGCTGAAGACAGGGTGTAGTGGTGCAGCCTGGGAGGGGCCAATGTCCAGCAGTGGACTGCCATAGGCAGAGTAGATTGATTGACACTAAAATACAATTTTTCCCTCCATTCGATCTACCTAACTGAACGAGCAATTCTAGTAATAGCAATCGTTTATTGTGGCTCCACAAACGTTCTTGCCCTCTGCCTATGCTCGCCCGAGTTCGTGGCGCTAGTTCGGACATGCTCACCTGAAGGCGGAGGGGTCGGGCCCGATCATGGCGACGAGCTGCGGCACGTCCTGCGAGTGCGCCACGAAGCGCGCCAACGCCTTGCAGGCGCGCCACAGGTGCTCCTCGCCCGGCGCCCACTGCAGCAGCTGCAGCAGCGCCATCGCCAGCTCCACGCACACCTCGTCGAACACCTGCCGCGAGCGTAGAAACACAATACGCGCACACGTGTGTGTACTATACAGGTACACCCTCAGCGCTTGGCGCATGCTCTACCCGCTCAAACGGTGACAGTGCAGCAGGGTACCCGAACGACACGTATGACGCAGGCATTTAATGTAATGTATATATGGGGCGACTGGTAATTAGTGACCGATACTTAAACACATGATTATACTCATGTTAACAAACAACTTTTACTATGGGACCAAACCTGAATTCGCCAAAAAAGTCAGCTATCCTATACATTCATGTTCGCATAACTCGTCAAAATGTAGGGAGCAGCTGATTTTTCTTTCGCGATTTCAGGTTTGGTCCCATAGTAAAAGTTGTTTGTTATCATGAGCACAATCATGTGTTTAAGTATCAGTAACTAATTACCAGTCACCCTATATAGTAAGACCTTTCACTTTTCATAGCAGCGTACTATTTAAGCGTATGGACATTGGAAGCGGATGGGCATTCATGGTGAATAAATGTTGGCAACACCATTCGCAGCGATATATTTCGCACTACAGCTTTATGTTAGCTAGTGTTGCAAGCTAAAACACACAATGCTAAAACAACGCTGTGCAACTTTTGTTTCCCATGAATGACTGACAGTATTAACAGTATTTTGTCATTGCCTTAGTAAAAGTTTGCCATACGCCGAGTAAAACACAGATCCCTTTCTTACGTTTAAATGCATGACTCTCCGATACTTAACACTTTGGTAGATTATTAAGACACTGCCTAATAGTGTTATATACTAACAATGTATGGAATGTTTTATTCTGAAATAATATGATTAATAATAATAGGGATGATGACAAAAACTTTTTGTCCGTCCGCTTCATGTAGAATAGTAAAAAACATTGAAAACGTATTTTTTATTTTTTTACATAATCAAAAGATTACGGCGATACATTGAGTTAGAATGTGGCATGTCGCGTCACTCCTTGCTAGATTATATACGTAGTTTGTTGTAGTTGTGACGTAGCGAGCCCCCACTCCCCAACTTTAATAAGTTTTATCTAAGTAATTTTTTTTTTTTTTGGACCGATGACCTGAAGAAAGTGGCTGGGGCAGACTTGATGCGGAAGGCGGAGGACAGGGTGTTGTGGCGCAACCTGGGAGAGGCCTATGTCCAGCAGTGGACTGCGATTGGCTGAGTTGATTGAAGTAATTTTATATTAATATGTTAAAGCAAAAATCACGTGTCTAAAATTTTTTTATTAAATATCTGACTTACGGACTAAATAGAATTTCTTTTACAATGCATGTGCTTGAAAAGAGCGTTTACCAAGCAGGCAAATTGTGCGGAAAGTGCCACTTTTTCGCACTAGTGCTTTTTACTTTTCTTATAATTTTTAAGTCCGTCGCGTCAGCCCGACGCAGAGTTTTTTATTTTTGAGAAAAGTTTTACAAATTAGTCACACAACAGTACAGGTTATTATTCATCTAAAAAGTACAATAAAACGAATACTTCACTAAATGCGTTATTAATTATAAGATTAAGATTTAGATTTTGATCAATAAATTAATTTTAAATATTCATTAAATATGTTTGGCTGAACCCATATTTTGCTCGTGCCTTTTTGCGATACGACGTGGCAGCTATTTGCACATGCGCAGTAGTAGATATGCTGAGCGCGCATGTATTTAAAATAAGCCCGCCATTTTTTGCTTAGTTCGGAGTCGATCTATGTAAATCTGCTAAAAATGTCAAGTTCAAGTGACAAATCAATTAATTGAACCCCGGAAAATGTTATTCAAGAAGCACAAAATGCCAACAACACTCTCTTACCGGCTAAATCAAAAGAAAAATACTTTTACTATATATATATTTTTATTTCCTCGCACAATGACTAGTAAAACCACATACAGTCATCTAACGAAGCCCGAGCTGCATACGAAGTTCGGCGAACTGCGTAAGCAGCTCGGGCTCTCGCCGGACGACTGTATGATGTGACTGTGGTAAAACGTTGTATGATACACGTTCGTAAGAAGATTTCCGACTCGTGTCGACTTGTACTCGTCGGAAATCACCTTTCCGCACTTGTAGCATAAATAACTATTTTTTACTCACAGACATCATCCCTATTGCTTGTGTTGTGTAATTAAAGGAGACGGAAACCCTGTCATATATCCTAGGGCCAGGGTTGTAAAAAGACCGCCCGGCCGCCGGTCGCCCGGAGGACACGGTGGAGCATACAGTGGAGGTCTGCCCGGCTTGGGCGGAGCACCGCCGTGTTCTCACGGAGGCGATCGGCGGCGGCGAGCTCTCGCGTCCAAACCTGGTCCAGGCCATGGTGCGGAGCGAGAGTGCATGGGAAGCCGTCACCTCCTTCTGCGAAGCAGTAATGCTCGCGAAGGAGGAAGCGGAACGCGTGAGGGAGAGGCAACAGCCGCGCCCTCGCGCCCCTAGCCGCCGTAGGAGATGCCCTGGGCGGCGGGAATCGATTGCCGATTCCCGGCCACCGTAGGCGCGGACTTGCGGACGACGAGTAATGGGCAGCTCGCCGTCCGGTAAGGACCAGGCCCGGGTCGACGGCGCGTTGTGTTCTACGCGCGCCTCAAAGAGATGTCAGCAGTGACGGGGTCAATTGGGCCGATGCCGCCGGGGTCGCGGGTAGTTCGAAAGAGATACCGTGGCCCTGGCACGGGCAGCTGAAGGAACATGGGTGGGTTTTAGTCAGTAAAAGTCTGACACGCCCTCCCGCTCTGCCCAGAGCGGGAGAAGTCATTTGATGATTTCCCATCCACAAAAAAAAAAAAAAAAAAAAAAAAAAAAGGGTTGTAAAAAGATGAAATTGGTGTCTATTGATAGCTACTATATTATTAAACCATTACTGAACATTTTGCGGATTTTGGCCGTCTGAGAGCCGAGTTAAAAGAGATTTAGTGAGGTGAGCCGATTTTTGAAATTTGAAGCTCGACGACCAAGTAAACTACAGCCTCTAGTCGGTTTGTTCCCACAATTTGCACAACGATCCATGGTGCCAATATGCAATCGGTAAGCCGGTCGTAGAATCCAAAATAACAAGTCTAGTCCAACGTTTATGCGGGGTTCTCGGTACCGTGTCCGGTGTGGTAGCAAGGGTCGTACAAGAAGCAAGATCAGAAGTCCGTAGAATGAAAGCAGGGGTCGAGGAAAATATCAATAAAACTATGGGAAACAGACTCAAAATGCGCACGCACTAAACGATACGAAACGAGTGAGGCATAATAGATAATATACTATATAAAGGTGTGTCCAAATACAGAGCGGCATTTGAGCGCGGCTGCCACGCGCGGCATTCGTCATTGTTCATGTCTGGACGTAATCTTGAAAATTGAAATGTAGGTAGGTAGGTAGGTAGGTAGGTAGGTAGGTAGGTAGGTAGGTAGGTAGGTAGGTAGGTAGGTAGGTAGGTAGGTAGGTAGGTAGGTAGGTAGGTAGGTAGGTAGGTAGGTAGGTAGGTAGGTAGGTAGGTAGGTAGGTAGGTAGGTAGGTAGGTAGGTAGGTAGGTAGGTAGGTAGGTAGGTAGGTAGGTAGGTAGGTAGGTAGGTAGGTAGGTAGGTAGGTAGGTAGGTAGGTAGGTAGGTAGGTAGGTAGGTAGGTAGGTAGGTAGGTAGGTAGGTAGGTAGGTAGGTAGGTAGGTAGGTAGGTAGGTAGGTAGGTAGGTAGGTAGGTAGGTAGGTAGGTAGGTAGGTAGGTAGGTAGGTAGGTAGGTAGGTAGGTAGGTAGGTAGGTAGGTAGGTAGGTAGGTAGGTAGGTAGGTAGGTAGGTAGGTAGGTAGGTAGGTAGGTAGGTAGGTAGGTAGGTAGGTAGGTAGGTAGGTAGGTAGGTAGGTAGGTAGGTAGGTAGGTAGGTAGGTAGGTAGGTAGGTAGGTAGGTAGGTAGGTAGGTAGGTAGGTAGGTAGGTAGGTAGGTAGGTAGGTAGGTAGGTAGGTAGGTAGGTAGGTAGGTAGGTAGGTAGGTAGGTAGGTAGGTAGGTAGGTAGGTAGGTAGGTAGGTAGGTAGGTAGGTAGGTAGGTAGGTAGGTAGGTAGGTAGGTAGGTAGGTAGGTAGGTAGGTAGGTAGGTAGGTAGGTAGGTAGGTAGGTAGGTAGGTAGGTAGGTAGGTAGGTAGGTAGGTAGGTAGGTAGGTAGGTAGGTAGGTAGGTAGGTAGGTAGGTAGGTAGGTAGGTAGGTAGGTAGGTAGGTAGGTAGGTAGGTAGGTAGGTAGGTAGGTAGGTAGGTAGGTAGGTAGGTAGGTAGGTAGGTAGGTAGGTAGGTAGGTAGGTAGGTAGGTAGGTAGGTAGGTAGGTAGGTAGGTAGGTAGGTAGGTAGGTAGGTAGGTAGGTAGGTAGGTAGGTAGGTAGGTAGGTAGGTAGGTAGGTAGGTAGGTAGGTAGGTAGGTAGGTAGGTAGGTAGGTAGGTAGGTAGGTAGGTAGGTAGGTAGGTAGGTAGGTAGGTAGGTAGGTAGGTAGGTAGGTAGGTAGGTAGGTAGGTAGGTAGGTAGGTAGGTAGGTAGGTAGGTAGGTAGGTAGGTAGGTAGGTAGGTAGGTAGGTAGGTAGGTAGGTAGGTAGGTAGGTAGGTAGGTAGGTAGGTAGGTAGGTAGGTAGGTAGGTAGGTAGGTAGGTAGGTAGGTAGGTAGGTAGGTAGGTAGGTAGGTAGGTAGGTAGGTAGGTAGGTAGGTAGGTAGGTAGGTAGGTAGGTAGGTAGGTAGGTAGGTAGGTAGGTAGGTAGGTAGGTAGGTAGGTAGGTAGGTAGGTAGGTAGGTAGGTAGGTAGGTAGGTAGGTAGGTAGGTAGGTAGGTAGGTAGGTAGGTAGGTAGGTAGGTAGGTAGGTAGGTAGGTAGGTAGGTAGGTAGGTAGGTAGGTAGGTAGGTAGGTAGGTAGGTAGGTAGGTAGGTAGGTAGGTAGGTAGGTAGGTAGGTAGGTAGGTAGGTAGGTAGGTAGGTAGGTAGGTAGGTAGGTAGGTAGGTAGGTAGGTAGGTAGGTAGGTAGGTAGGTAGGTAGGTAGGTAGGTAGGTAGGTAGGTAGGTAGGTAGGTAGGTAGGTAGGTAGGTAGGTAGGTAGGTAGGTAGGTAGGTAGGTAGGTAGGTAGGTAGGTAGGTAGGTAGGTAGGTAGGTAGGTAGGTAGGTAGGTAGGTAGGTAGGTAGGTAGGTAGGTAGGTAGGTAGGTAGGTAGGTAGGTAGGTAGGTAGGTAGGTAGGTAGGTAGGTAGGTAGGTAGGTAGGTAGGTAGGTAGGTAGGTAGGTAGGTAGGTAGGTAGGTAGGTAGGTAGGTAGGTAGGTAGGTAGGTAGGTAGGTAGGTAGGTAGGTAGGTAGGTAGGTAGGTAGGTAGGTAGGTAGGTAGGTAGGTAGGTAGGTAGGTAGGTAGGTAGGTAGGTAGGTAGGTAGGTAGGTAGGTAGGTAGGTAGGTAGGTAGGTAGGTAGGTAGGTAGGTAGGTAGGTAGGTAGGTAGGTAGGTAGGTAGGTAGGTAGGTAGGTAGGTAGGTAGGTAGGTAGGTAGGTAGGTAGGTAGGTAGGTAGGTAGGTAGGTAGGTAGGTAGGTAGGTAGGTAGGTAGGTAGGTAGGTAGGTAGGTAGGTAGGTAGGTAGGTAGGTAGGTAGGTAGGTAGGTAGGTAGGTAGGTAGGTAGGTAGGTAGGTAGGTAGGTAGGTAGGTAGGTAGGTAGGTAGGTAGGTAGGTAGGTAGGTAGGTAGGTAGGTAGGTAGGTAGGTAGGTAGGTAGGTAGGTAGGTAGGTAGGTAGGTAGGTAGGTAGGTAGGTAGGTAGGTAGGTAGGTAGGTAGGTAGGTAGGTAGGTAGGTAGGTAGGTAGGTAGGTAGGTAGGTAGGTAGGTAGGTAGGTAGGTAGGTAGGTAGGTAGGTAGGTAGGTAGGTAGGTAGGTAGGTAGGTAGGTAGGTAGGTAGGTAGGTAGGTAGGTAGGTAGGTAGGTAGGTAGGTAGGTAGGTAGGTAGGTAGGTAGGTAGGTAGGTAGGTAGGTAGGTAGGTAGGTAGGTAGGTAGGTAGGTAGGTAGGTAGGTAGGTAGGTAGGTAGGTAGGTAGGTAGGTAGGTAGGTAGGTAGGTAGGTAGGTAGGTAGGTAGGTAGGTAGGTAGGTAGGTAGGTAGGTAGGTAGGTAGGTAGGTAGGTAGGTAGGTAGGTAGGTAGGTAGGTAGGTAGGTAGGTAGGTAGGTAGGTAGGTAGGTAGGTAGGTAGGTAGGTAGGTAGGTAGGTAGGTAGGTAGGTAGGTAGGTAGGTAGGTAGGTAGGTAGGTAGGTAGGTAGGTAGGTAGGTAGGTAGGTAGGTAGGTAGGTAGGTAGGTAGGTAGGTAGGTAGGTAGGTAGGTAGGTAGGTAGGTAGGTAGGTAGGTAGGTAGGTAGGTAGGTAGGTAGGTAGGTAGGTAGGTAGGTAGGTAGGTAGGTAGGTAGGTAGGTAGGTAGGTAGGTAGGTAGGTAGGTAGGTAGGTAGGTAGGTAGGTAGGTAGGTAGGTAGGTAGGTAGGTAGGTAGGTAGGTAGGTAGGTAGGTAGGTAGGTAGGTAGGTAGGTAGGTAGGTAGGTAGGTAGGTAGGTAGGTAGGTAGGTAGGTAGGTAGGTAGGTAGGTAGGTAGGTAGGTAGGTAGGTAGGTAGGTAGGTAGGTAGGTAGGTAGGTAGGTAGGTAGGTAGGTAGGTAGGTAGGTAGGTAGGTAGGTAGGTAGGTAGGTAGGTAGGTAGGTAGGTAGGTAGGTAGGTAGGTAGGTAGGTAGGTAGGTAGGTAGGTAGGTAGGTAGGTAGGTAGGTAGGTAGGTAGGTAGGTAGGTAGGTAGGTAGGTAGGTAGGTAGGTAGGTAGGTAGGTAGGTAGGTAGGTAGGTAGGTAGGTAGGTAGGTAGGTAGGTAGGTAGGTAGGTAGGTAGGTAGGTAGGTAGGTAGGTAGGTAGGTAGGTAGGTAGGTAGGTAGGTAGGTAGGTAGGTAGGTAGGTAGGTAGGTAGGTAGGTAGGTAGGTAGGTAGGTAGGTAGGTAGGTAGGTAGGTAGGTAGGTAGGTAGGTAGGTAGGTAGGTAGGTAGGTAGGTAGGTAGGTAGGTAGGTAGGTAGGTAGGTAGGTAGGTAGGTAGGTAGGTAGGTAGGTAGGTAGGTAGGTAGGTAGGTAGGTAGGTAGGTAGGTAGGTAGGTAGGTAGGTAGGTAGGTAGGTAGGTAGGTAGGTAGGTAGGTAGGTAGGTAGGTAGGTAGGTAGGTAGGTAGGTAGGTAGGTAGGTAGGTAGGTAGGTAGGTAGGTAGGTAGGTAGGTAGGTAGGTAGGTAGGTAGGTAGGTAGGTAGGTAGGTAGGTAGGTAGGTAGGTAGGTAGGTAGGTAGGTAGGTAGGTAGGTAGGTAGGTAGGTAGGTAGGTAGGTAGGTAGGTAGGTAGGTAGGTAGGTAGGTAGGTAGGTAGGTAGGTAGGTAGGTAGGTAGGTAGGTAGGTAGGTAGGTAGGTAGGTAGGTAGGTAGGTAGGTAGGTAGGTAGGTAGGTAGGTAGGTAGGTAGGTAGGTAGGTAGGTAGGTAGGTAGGTAGGTAGGTAGGTAGGTAGGTAGGTAGGTAGGTAGGTAGGTAGGTAGGTAGGTAGGTAGGTAGGTAGGTAGGTAGGTAGGTAGGTAGGTAGGTAGGTAGGTAGGTAGGTAGGTAGGTAGGTAGGTAGGTAGGTAGGTAGGTAGGTAGGTAGGTAGGTAGGTAGGTAGGTAGGTAGGTAGGTAGGTAGGTAGGTAGGTAGGTAGGTAGGTAGGTAGGTAGGTAGGTAGGTAGGTAGGTAGGTAGGTAGGTAGGTAGGTAGGTAGGTAGGTAGGTAGGTAGGTAGGTAGGTAGGTAGGTAGGTAGGTAGGTAGGTAGGTAGGTAGGTAGGTAGGTAGGTAGGTAGGTAGGTAGGTAGGTAGGTAGGTAGGTAGGTAGGTAGGTAGGTAGGTAGGTAGGTAGGTAGGTAGGTAGGTAGGTAGGTAGGTAGGTAGGTAGGTAGGTAGGTAGGTAGGTAGGTAGGTAGGTAGGTAGGTAGGTAGGTAGGTAGGTAGGTAGGTAGGTAGGTAGGTAGGTAGGTAGGTAGGTAGGTAGGTAGGTAGGTAGGTAGGTAGGTAGGTAGGTAGGTAGGTAGGTAGGTAGGTAGGTAGGTAGGTAGGTAGGTAGGTAGGTAGGTAGGTAGGTAGGTAGGTAGGTAGGTAGGTAGGTAGGTAGGTAGGTAGGTAGGTAGGTAGGTAGGTAGGTAGGTAGGTAGGTAGGTAGGTAGGTAGGTAGGTAGGTAGGTAGGTAGGTAGGTAGGTAGGTAGGTAGGTAGGTAGGTAGGTAGGTAGGTAGGTAGGTAGGTAGGTAGGTAGGTAGGTAGGTAGGTAGGTAGGTAGGTAGGTAGGTAGGTAGGTAGGTAGGTAGGTAGGTAGGTAGGTAGGTAGGTAGGTAGGTAGGTAGGTAGGTAGGTAGGTAGGTAGGTAGGTAGGTAGGTAGGTAGGTAGGTAGGTAGGTAGGTAGGTAGGTAGGTAGGTAGGTAGGTAGGTAGGTAGGTAGGTAGGTAGGTAGGTAGGTAGGTAGGTAGGTAGGTAGGTAGGTAGGTAGGTAGGTAGGTAGGTAGGTAGGTAGGTAGGTAGGTAGGTAGGTAGGTAGGTAGGTAGGTAGGTAGGTAGGTAGGTAGGTAGGTAGGTAGGTAGGTAGGTAGGTAGGTAGGTAGGTAGGTAGGTAGGTAGGTAGGTAGGTAGGTAGGTAGGTAGGTAGGTAGGTAGGTAGGTAGGTAGGTAGGTAGGTAGGTAGGTAGGTAGGTAGGTAGGTAGGTAGGTAGGTAGGTAGGTAGGTAGGTAGGTAGGTAGGTAGGTAGGTAGGTAGGTAGGTAGGTAGGTAGGTAGGTAGGTAGGTAGGTAGGTAGGTAGGTAGGTAGGTAGGTAGGTAGGTAGGTAGGTAGGTAGGTAGGTAGGTAGGTAGGTAGGTAGGTAGGTAGGTAGGTAGGTAGGTAGGTAGGTAGGTAGGTAGGTAGGTAGGTAGGTAGGTAGGTAGGTAGGTAGGTAGGTAGGTAGGTAGGTAGGTAGGTAGGTAGGTAGGTAGGTAGGTAGGTAGGTAGGTAGGTAGGTAGGTAGGTAGGTAGGTAGGTAGGTAGGTAGGTAGGTAGGTAGGTAGGTAGGTAGGTAGGTAGGTAGGTAGGTAGGTAGGTAGGTAGGTAGGTAGGTAGGTAGGTAGGTAGGTAGGTAGGTAGGTAGGTAGGTAGGTAGGTAGGTAGGTAGGTAGGTAGGTAGGTAGGTAGGTAGGTAGGTAGGTAGGTAGGTAGGTAGGTAGGTAGGTAGGTAGGTAGGTAGGTAGGTAGGTAGGTAGGTAGGTAGGTAGGTAGGTAGGTAGGTAGGTAGGTAGGTAGGTAGGTAGGTAGGTAGGTAGGTAGGTAGGTAGGTAGGTAGGTAGGTAGGTAGGTAGGTAGGTAGGTAGGTAGGTAGGTAGGTAGGTAGGTAGGTAGGTAGGTAGGTAGGTAGGTAGGTAGGTAGGTAGGTAGGTAGGTAGGTAGGTAGGTAGGTAGGTAGGTAGGTAGGTAGGTAGGTAGGTAGGTAGGTAGGTAGGTAGGTAGGTAGGTAGGTAGGTAGGTAGGTAGGTAGGTAGGTAGGTAGGTAGGTAGGTAGGTAGGTAGGTAGGTAGGTAGGTAGGTAGGTAGGTAGGTAGGTAGGTAGGTAGGTAGGTAGGTAGGTAGGTAGGTAGGTAGGTAGGTAGGTAGGTAGGTAGGTAGGTAGGTAGGTAGGTAGGTAGGTAGGTAGGTAGGTAGGTAGGTAGGTAGGTAGGTAGGTAGGTAGGTAGGTAGGTAGGTAGGTAGGTAGGTAGGTAGGTAGGTAGGTAGGTAGGTAGGTAGGTAGGTAGGTAGGTAGGTAGGTAGGTAGGTAGGTAGGTAGGTAGGTAGGTAGGTAGGTAGGTAGGTAGGTAGGTAGGTAGGTAGGTAGGTAGGTAGGTAGGTAGGTAGGTAGGTAGGTAGGTAGGTAGGTAGGTAGGTAGGTAGGTAGGTAGGTAGGTAGGTAGGTAGGTAGGTAGGTAGGTAGGTAGGTAGGTAGGTAGGTAGGTAGGTAGGTAGGTAGGTAGGTAGGTAGGTAGGTAGGTAGGTAGGTAGGTAGGTAGGTAGGTAGGTAGGTAGGTAGGTAGGTAGGTAGGTAGGTAGGTAGGTAGGAGGTAGGTAGGTAGGTAGGTAGGTAGGTAGGTAGGTAGGAGGTAGGTAGGTAGGAGGTAGGTAGGTAGGTAGGTAGGTAGGTAGGTAGGTAGGTAGGTAGGTAGGTAGGTAGGTAGGTAGGTAGGTAGGTAGGTAGGTAGGTAGGTAGGTAGGTAGGTAGGTAGGTAGGAGGTAGGTAGGTAGGAGGTAGGTAGGTAGGTAGGTAGGTAGGTAGGTAGGTAGGTAGGTAGGTAGGTAGGTAGGTAGGTAGGTAGGTAGGTAGGTAGGTAGGTAGGTAGGTAGGTAGGTAGGTAGCTCGCTCAGATGTCAATGCATACGCTATTATAATAAACTGCAAGCCACGCTCAAGATCTAAGCCCTAATAAATTGAAATGATTAATGAAACGTAAGTTGTGAAAGGCTTCCTTTTATACCGTTAATAAAGATTATATTGAGGACAAAAAGGCTTGGGATTGAGCTGTTCCAATTTTCATAACTTACATAATTTTAAAAATTAACTAGTACTTATACACATAATTTAAAATTAAACTTTTTAAACTTTCGCGATTTGTACTCATTATAAAACAACATCGAGAACGGGCCTTATCGCGATATTCGTTTTTACGAGGTAAACAGGTACCTACTTGTTTCCCGACGTTTCGAGTCCTCCCGTGACCACGAGCGCTGCAAGGCGGTCGAAACGTCGGGAAACAAGTAGGTACCTGTTTACCTTGTAAAAAGGAATATTGCGATAACACCCGTTCTCGATGTTGTTTTATAATCTAAAATATTCACATAAGTTATTAAGAAAATGCTCTAATTTAACATAAATATATTTTTCAAAATCATAAACACCACTTGCCTAGATATGATTTTCAGTTTAAAATCATTAAAAGTCGGTTATGGTCGCCTTAATATGAAACGGTTTTTTTTCTGATCATATTAAAGTCCGATTTATTTACTCTTATATATGGAAAATTGTGACGTAAGAGAAAGATATCGTAATGCAAAGGTTAGATATTTGCCGTTTTATTAAATATTATACAAATCGGAAAACGTTGCCATCTCAACATTGATAAATATTTTCGTTGTGTTCAAATGTGACACAAAGAACACTGATGTCGGCACACAGTGTCAGAGTAATCAAACGATAGCCACACCACATCCGACAGAGCAAGCCGCGCGCAAACACGCGGCCGTGCGCGTGTGCGACACACACACGCTCCGTGCGCGACACTTACACCGCGCGTGTTGGATTATTAACGATTGTTCGTATTTATGGAGAATAATTAAGTAATTGAATAGTTTATTGATAATCTTATTACGAACGTCAGTGTCACTCTGTCAGAATGAATGATGACAGTGACGTTCGGAAACGTTCCATTTCAGTAACATTTGAATAAACTTGATAAACGTAAATTAATGTTTCACGAATATAATAATTAATGTTATACTTATAATATAATATGATATTGATCCTATTAATCAAAACAAAGTCATAGAACGTCAGCTATCACTCTTCTCAGATTAAAGTTGATAGTGACGTTCGGAAACGTTACATTTCAGTGATATTTTATTAAACGTAAATTAATGTTTTATATGTAGAAATGTACACATTGTTATTTGCATTTCTTTGATTGATATTTCATAGACAGATGTATTTTATATTAATTGTTTATATTGCGACTTAAAATACTCGTATTACCAACAACGATTGTAGAGTTGTCGCACAATAGACAATTATGGTGGCTACTGATAATCAAGTTTAGACTTTATTATAATAACAATACTGTAAATGAATAAGTAATAATTAATATGATACTAATAATGTTTCTCATGATTTTACATTGCAATTTCTATGTACCAAGTTATTTCTAAATAACTTGTAACAATAGTCACGACCTGTGATTGGCAGAAATAAATCATGACCCTTGATTGGTTGAAACTAATATCGTATCAGATCTTACTTCTAGATTATAAATAAACAATAACTGTATTCCTAAATGATCCCTTAATGTTTTAAAACAGTCTCGCAATATATGATTTGTTAAGTAATACCTATTTTAGAAGTTATTTGGCAATTATGTATAACCATCTGTGATTGGTCTAAAATGGCGCCAAGAGGTGGGAATAGTTTGACTATAAAAGACGGGACTGCCCCGAATTAGGGGGGGGGTTAGGCCTGGCCGGGGGCTTTAAGTTCGCTTAAAGAACCCACAGGAAACGCCCGGTTGAGCAGTCTCGACCCTTAGTGGTCAACTGCGAGATGCCATATATAAATAACTAATAACTAAGAATTAGGGGGACTCGTTATGCTAGCTGTCGTACGGTAAAGACCCTCTGGTGTCTGCCGTAAATATAAAGCTGCTAAGGAGGACCTATCATCCAAGTCTTTTGGTTACAACTGTTAAACGGTACAGACAGACCATGAGTGGTGTCCCATGTCCGTAATTATTAAGTTGCTAAAAGTTATAATACGTCATTGGCTAAGCCAATGTAAAACACCACGCTGCATAGCAGAAGTTCTGTGTAAAATGGATTCTCTTGGATCTGGTGAAAGATCTAACTACAATGTTCATGTAAGTTGATTGATAATATTATATCTTGATTATTGTTGATAACTATGTTGTTCTGTATGTGTTATAATACGACTAATATTGCTCATGATATTGTGCAATTCCTATCTATTGTTATAGTTGCTAACTTTGAGAAAGATGATCTATGATGATCTGATCTATATTTATAAGGTAATGTGATACCTAATTAAGACTGATCCTAATGTAAAAATGTATGGATGAAATACTAAAGTTCCCGTGGAGTTTCTTGTCCGTTCTTCTCCACGGTTATCTAGTTTTGCGAACGGACAAATAGCTTTCTTAGATAAATAATTATTGACAAGCCTAATTGAAATAATAAATACCTAGTCTTGTCTTTCTGTGCTTTTCTTCATGAAACCCTTTCCTTACACACCATGTTCATAACTAGTTTCATACACAGTAAATAACTAATAATCATCTTGACATACAAAGCTTTTAATTAAGTGGATATATATGTATATATACCTATAAGGTTAGTGTACAATCTACTTTCTAACATCAGAAGTGGGATAGTGCTCCGTCTTACATAAAAGGTTTCTAATGAATATTATTTTGCTATTTTCATGATCAATGTTGGAGCAATCCGTGTTTTGCTGGAAGCCGATGGTGTCTGCGAGTCGTTGACTCAACCCTCACCATAACGATGACAACGTGCTACCATCTGAGAGCCAGCACAGTCTCTGCGGAGCTGCAAGTTGCTACAAAATCTTCAAAAAACATCCCAAGAATTCAATGGAGCAGCGGTACCTACAAATTAACTAAAGTCGGTAATGCCTTTAGAGGCTCTGCTTTATTATTATTTAATCTAAGTTTTTGTAACCTATGTCTATAAAATAGAATTTTAAAACAAAAGTTTGTCAATAAAAGTTAAGCTTCAACTGGTATTTTAAAGACTTAAGAAGCAGGTTTTGTTATATGAAATTGACCAGTATTTTGCATAAAAGTATTCCTAAAGTACTTGCCTACTTAAATAAGAGTAAGTTGAAAGAACATTAATTACCTAAAATTGACTTGTGAAAATTCAAATTGAAGCTTAACTTATAAAATCAATAATTAATATCATCTGCTTACTGCTAAAACCAAGTAAATGCAATGACATAATGAGTTTGTAAAAGTGATATTTCACAAAAAATATACCTAACAGTATAACATAATAAATAATCTTATGGCTTAAATCAGTTGCAAAACAAAAAAAAAAAATATATGGTTACTTAAATCTTTTTACATTTTTATAATTTAAATAATAACATGGTAAATATTATTCTGAGGAAAGGTCATAAACTCATTATTGTTATGAACCTTGTAATATTTTGCTTATGAAGTTTTTAAAATAATTGAATTCAGCAGTTATATCACTTTTTGTTAAAAACAGGTAAAACATATTAAATGAGCACCTTGCAATCTAAATTAAATTTTATAGTTATGGTTTTTACTAATAACAATAATAAAATCCAAAAGTAAGTACCTAAATCTTGTGCAACATTTTGCTTTAAGTTTTTTTTATTTATTGAATTTGAAATAGATCAAATTAAAACTTAAACTTTGAAAAGTCATTTACTAGAATTGACAATAACTGTACTTATTACTTTTTATCCGTAAGCAGACTATATATGTGGTAACTATGTTAGTTACCTACTAGATTATAATAAATTCTAGTTCTCACAAAGATGAGACTGAATAGGATACAAGAGCAGACTATATTATGTGGTTACTATGTTAGTTACCTACTAGATTATAATTAAATCTAGTTCTCACAAAGATGAGACTGAATAGGATACAAGTTTTCACACAGGATGAAACTTGGCAAGAAAGGTTAAAATTGTAGTTCTCACTAACCTGAGGCTGACAATATTATAATGCAGGTTTTCACATAGGATGAAGCTGGGCATTATGGAGAGATTCTAGTGCTCACAAGGAGGCTAAGAATAAAATGCAAGTGTTCACATAGGATGCCGCTTGACATTAGAAAGAGATTCTAGTGCTCACATAGATGGGGCTGAGAACAAAATGCAAGTTTTCACATAGGATGGAGCTTAGCATCACATAAACAAAATGCAAGTATACACATTATGATGATACATTGCATAATAAAGATTCTAATATTGTTTTGAGAATCTGTTAGTTAACAGAAATTGAACTGTGTCACAGAAATACTGATTTTAGATTCTGGTGTTCATAATGATACATTTTGAGGAAAATTGGAGAACTGATTAACATGAATAAAAACATTACATAGGTCAGTAGTAAAGCCAGAATTTAAAGTTTGTACTATGTCATAGAGTAAATGAATCATAATTATATTTTTCTTTTATCCGTTGTACTAATATGTAAGAATTAGCAAACATCACATAACTTGTTGATAAACAAATATGTCCCAAGGTTAAAGGTTATTATTAATTATCTTTATTTAATTGTTTTTCACTTTCAAAGCGCTTACTGATAGTATGGTTAAAATAAACTTAATTTTGTCGGAACTGATGTTGTGGTTCTCTATAATTTTGATTTGGCTTATAACTTTTTACTACAACGTAGAGTACTTAGGTGCCAACTGAGTAACCATGTTATAATTTGGAATTAATTAACAGAAAATGTAATATGGATGATCAATACAGTTTGCACCAATATTGTCAGATTGACCGAGCGACGTGTTGTTTGGATTAGCTATACAATGAATACTAGTTGGTGTTTGATTCAATGGTTAGATAGATGGATTATTGTTTTTCAGTTGTTTTGTTAAAACTAAATATTACTCTGAAATAATTATTCATTTGATAATAATTTATACCGCATTTTGACTATTTACTTGATACTATTCTTTCACACCAGCAGCAGACAAGGTGTCTAGATAAATAGTAATTGTTATTGGTTTAGTATAATCTAATTACCTAAACTAGAAAATTAACATAAAAAGTTGGAACATTTGAATCTGTCACTAAAAACTTATTATTATTCGTATTTGGTCTTGATAAGTCAGATAGTGTTTCTGTGTGCTAAGTACGTACTTCGTTAACGAAGTAATAATCAGAATAGCAGTGTTGGATTATGCATATTTATATAAATATTTATCAACTTTACACTAGTGTTTATAAAGATGAAACTCTTGTTACTACTTTGTTAGATTTTAGTGCACAAAAACGAAGTTTTAAGACTATGTTATTGTAAGTCCTTTGAGAGCAAAGTACTAATCAGTATGGCCGTGTTGGATTATTAACGATTGTTCGTATTTATGGAGAATAATTAAGTAATTGAATAGTTTATTGATAATCTTATTACGAACGTCAGTGTCACTCTGTCAGAATGAATGATGACAGTGACGTTCGGAAACGTTCCATTTCAGTAACATTTGAATAAACTTGATAAACGTAAATTAATGTTTCACGAATATAATAATTAATGTTATACTTATAATATAATATGATATTGATCCTATTAATCAAAACAAAGTCATAGAACGTCAGCTATCACTCTTCTCAGATTAAAGTTGATAGTGACGTTCGGAAACGTTACATTTCAGTGATATTTTATTAAACGTAAATTAATGTTTTATATGTAGAAATGTACACATTGTTATTTGCATTTCTTTGATTGATATTTCATAGACAGATGTATTTTATATTAATTGTTTATATTGCGACTTAAAATACTCGTATTACCAACAACGATTGTAGAGTTGTCGCACAATAGACAATTATGGTGGCTACTGATAATCAAGTTTAGACTTTATTATAATAACAATACTGTAAATGAATAAGTAATAATTAATATGATACTAATAATGTTTCTCATGATTTTACATTGCAATTTCTATGTACCAAGTTATTTCTAAATAACTTGTAACAATAGTCACGACCTGTGATTGGCAGAAATAAATCATGACCCTTGATTGGTTGAAACTAATATCGTATCAGATCTTACTTCTAGATTATAAATAAACAATAACTGTATTCCTAAATGATCCCTTAATGTTTTAAAACAGTCTCGCAATATATGATTTGTTAAGTAATACCTATTTTAGAAGTTATTTGGCAATTATGTATAACCATCTGTGATTGGTCTAAAATGGCGCCAAGAGGTGGGAATAGTTTGACTATAAAAGACGGGACTGCCCCGAATTAGGGGGGGGGTTAGGCCTGGCCGGGGGCTTTAAGTTCGCTTAAAGAACCCACAGGAAACGCCCGGTTGAGCAGTCTCGACCCTTAGTGGTCAACTGCGAGATGCCATATATAAATAACTAATAACTAAGAATTAGGGGGACTCGTTATGCTAGCTGTCGTACGGTAAAGACCCTCTGGTGTCTGCCGTAAATATAAAGCTGCTAAGGAGGACCTATCATCCAAGTCTTTTGGTTACAACTGTTAAACGGTACAGACAGACCATGAGTGGTGTCCCATGTCCGTAATTATTAAGTTGCTAAAAGTTATAATACGTCATTGGCTAAGCCAATGTAAAACACCACGCTGCATAGCAGAAGTTCTGTGTAAAATGGATTCTCTTGGATCTGGTGAAAGATCTAACTACAATGTTCATGTAAGTTGATTGATAATATTATATCTTGATTATTGTTGATAACTATGTTGTTCTGTATGTGTTATAATACGACTAATATTGCTCATGATATTGTGCAATTCCTATCTATTGTTATAGTTGCTAACTTTGAGAAAGATGATCTATGATGATCTGATCTATATTTATAAGGTAATGTGATACCTAATTAAGACTGATCCTAATGTAAAAATGTATGGATGAAATACTAAAGTTCCCGTGGAGTTTCTTGTCCGTTCTTCTCCACGGTTATCTAGTTTTGCGAACGGACAAATAGCTTTCTTAGATAAATAATTATTGACAAGCCTAATTGAAATAATAAATACCTAGTCTTGTCTTTCTGTGCTTTTCTTCATGAAACCCTTTCCTTACACACCATGTTCATAACTAGTTTCATACACAGTAAATAACTAATAATCATCTTGACATACAAAGCTTTTAATTAAGTGGATATATATGTATATATACCTATAAGGTTAGTGTACAATCTACTTTCTAACATCAGAAGTGGGATAGTGCTCCGTCTTACATAAAAGGTTTCTAATGAATATTATTTTGCTATTTTCATGATCAATGTTGGAGCAATCCGTGTTTTGCTGGAAGCCGATGGTGTCTGCGAGTCGTTGACTCAACCCTCACCATAACGATGACAACGTGCTACCATCTGAGAGCCAGCACAGTCTCTGCGGAGCTGCAAGTTGCTACAAAATCTTCAAAAAACATCCCAAGAATTCAATGGAGCAGCGGTACCTACAAATTAACTAAAGTCGGTAATGCCTTTAGAGGCTCTGCTTTATTATTATTTAATCTAAGTTTTTGTAACCTATGTCTATAAAATAGAATTTTAAAACAAAAGTTTGTCAATAAAAGTTAAGCTTCAACTGGTATTTTAAAGACTTAAGAAGCAGGTTTTGTTATATGAAATTGACCAGTATTTTGCATAAAAGTATTCCTAAAGTACTTGCCTACTTAAATAAGAGTAAGTTGAAAGAACATTAATTACCTAAAATTGACTTGTGAAAATTCAAATTGAAGCTTAACTTATAAAATCAATAATTAATATCATCTGCTTACTGCTAAAACCAAGTAAATGCAATGACATAATGAGTTTGTAAAAGTGATATTTCACAAAAAATATACCTAACAGTATAACATAATAAATAATCTTATGGCTTAAATCAGTTGCAAAACAAAAAAAAAAAATATATGGTTACTTAAATCTTTTTACATTTTTATAATTTAAATAATAACATGGTAAATATTATTCTGAGGAAAGGTCATAAACTCATTATTGTTATGAACCTTGTAATATTTTGCTTATGAAGTTTTTAAAATAATTGAATTCAGCAGTTATATCACTTTTTGTTAAAAACAGGTAAAACATATTAAATGAGCACCTTGCAATCTAAATTAAATTTTATAGTTATGGTTTTTACTAATAACAATAATAAAATCCAAAAGTAAGTACCTAAATCTTGTGCAACATTTTGCTTTAAGTTTTTTTTATTTATTGAATTTGAAATAGATCAAATTAAAACTTAAACTTTGAAAAGTCATTTACTAGAATTGACAATAACTGTACTTATTACTTTTTATCCGTAAGCAGACTATATATGTGGTAACTATGTTAGTTACCTACTAGATTATAATAAATTCTAGTTCTCACAAAGATGAGACTGAATAGGATACAAGAGCAGACTATATTATGTGGTTACTATGTTAGTTACCTACTAGATTATAATTAAATCTAGTTCTCACAAAGATGAGACTGAATAGGATACAAGTTTTCACACAGGATGAAACTTGGCAAGAAAGGTTAAAATTGTAGTTCTCACTAACCTGAGGCTGACAATATTATAATGCAGGTTTTCACATAGGATGAAGCTGGGCATTATGGAGAGATTCTAGTGCTCACAAGGAGGCTAAGAATAAAATGCAAGTGTTCACATAGGATGCCGCTTGACATTAGAAAGAGATTCTAGTGCTCACATAGATGGGGCTGAGAACAAAATGCAAGTTTTCACATAGGATGGAGCTTAGCATCACATAAACAAAATGCAAGTATACACATTATGATGATACATTGCATAATAAAGATTCTAATATTGTTTTGAGAATCTGTTAGTTAACAGAAATTGAACTGTGTCACAGAAATACTGATTTTAGATTCTGGTGTTCATAATGATACATTTTGAGGAAAATTGGAGAACTGATTAACATGAATAAAAACATTACATAGGTCAGTAGTAAAGCCAGAATTTAAAGTTTGTACTATGTCATAGAGTAAATGAATCATAATTATATTTTTCTTTTATCCGTTGTACTAATATGTAAGAATTAGCAAACATCACATAACTTGTTGATAAACAAATATGTCCCAAGGTTAAAGGTTATTATTAATTATCTTTATTTAATTGTTTTTCACTTTCAAAGCGCTTACTGATAGTATGGTTAAAATAAACTTAATTTTGTCGGAACTGATGTTGTGGTTCTCTATAATTTTGATTTGGCTTATAACTTTTTACTACAACGTAGAGTACTTAGGTGCCAACTGAGTAACCATGTTATAATTTGGAATTAATTAACAGAAAATGTAATATGGATGATCAATACAGTTTGCACCAATATTGTCAGATTGACCGAGCGACGTGTTGTTTGGATTAGCTATACAATGAATACTAGTTGGTGTTTGATTCAATGGTTAGATAGATGGATTATTGTTTTTCAGTTGTTTTGTTAAAACTAAATATTACTCTGAAATAATTATTCATTTGATAATAATTTATACCGCATTTTGACTATTTACTTGATACTATTCTTTCACACCAGCAGCAGACAAGGTGTCTAGATAAATAGTAATTGTTATTGGTTTAGTATAATCTAATTACCTAAACTAGAAAATTAACATAAAAAGTTGGAACATTTGAATCTGTCACTAAAAACTTATTATTATTCGTATTTGGTCTTGATAAGTCAGATAGTGTTTCTGTGTGCTAAGTACGTACTTCGTTAACGAAGTAATAATCAGAATAGCAGTGTTGGATTATGCATATTTATATAAATATTTATCAACTTTACACTAGTGTTTATAAAGATGAAACTCTTGTTACTACTTTGTTAGATTTTAGTGCACAAAAACGAAGTTTTAAGACTATGTTATTGTAAGTCCTTTGAGAGCAAAGTACTAATCAGTATGGCCGTGTTGGATTATTAACGATTGTTCGTATTTATGGAGAATAATTAAGTAATTGAATAGTTTATTGATAATCTTATTACGAACGTCAGTGTCACTCTGTCAGAATGAATGATGACAGTGACGTTCGGAAACGTTCCATTTCAGTAACATTTGAATAAACTTGATAAACGTAAATTAATGTTTCACGAATATAATAATTAATGTTATACTTATAATATAATATGATATTGATCCTATTAATCAAAACAAAGTCATAGAACGTCAGCTATCACTCTTCTCAGATTAAAGTTGATAGTGACGTTCGGAAACGTTACATTTCAGTGATATTTTATTAAACGTAAATTAATGTTTTATATGTAGAAATGTACACATTGTTATTTGCATTTCTTTGATTGATATTTCATAGACAGATGTATTTTATATTAATTGTTTATATTGCGACTTAAAATACTCGTATTACCAACAACGATTGTAGAGTTGTCGCACAATAGACAATTATGGTGGCTACTGATAATCAAGTTTAGACTTTATTATAATAACAATACTGTAAATGAATAAGTAATAATTAATATGATACTAATAATGTTTCTCATGATTTTACATTGCAATTTCTATGTACCAAGTTATTTCTAAATAACTTGTAACAATAGTCACGACCTGTGATTGGCAGAAATAAATCATGACCCTTGATTGGTTGAAACTAATATCGTATCAGATCTTACTTCTAGATTATAAATAAACAATAACTGTATTCCTAAATGATCCCTTAATGTTTTAAAACAGTCTCGCAATATATGATTTGTTAAGTAATACCTATTTTAGAAGTTATTTGGCAATTATGTATAACCATCTGTGATTGGTCTAAAATGGCGCCAAGAGGTGGGAATAGTTTGACTATAAAAGACGGGACTGCCCCGAATTAGGGGGGGGGTTAGGCCTGGCCGGGGGCTTTAAGTTCGCTTAAAGAACCCACAGGAAACGCCCGGTTGAGCAGTCTCGACCCTTAGTGGTCAACTGCGAGATGCCATATATAAATAACTAATAACTAAGAATTAGGGGGACTCGTTATGCTAGCTGTCGTACGGTAAAGACCCTCTGGTGTCTGCCGTAAATATAAAGCTGCTAAGGAGGACCTATCATCCAAGTCTTTTGGTTACAACTGTTAAACGGTACAGACAGACCATGAGTGGTGTCCCATGTCCGTAATTATTAAGTTGCTAAAAGTTATAATACGTCATTGGCTAAGCCAATGTAAAACACCACGCTGCATAGCAGAAGTTCTGTGTAAAATGGATTCTCTTGGATCTGGTGAAAGATCTAACTACAATGTTCATGTAAGTTGATTGATAATATTATATCTTGATTATTGTTGATAACTATGTTGTTCTGTATGTGTTATAATACGACTAATATTGCTCATGATATTGTGCAATTCCTATCTATTGTTATAGTTGCTAACTTTGAGAAAGATGATCTATGATGAT
Source organism: Cosmia pyralina (assembly GCA_946251885.1). Classification (NCBI taxonomy): domain Eukaryota; kingdom Metazoa; phylum Arthropoda; class Insecta; order Lepidoptera; family Noctuidae; genus Cosmia; species Cosmia pyralina. Next base: position 562,851 of record OX276350.1, on the reverse strand, counting down.
CTGATCTATATTTATAAGGTAATGTGATACCTAATTAAGACTGATCCTAATGTAAAAATGTATGGATGAAATACTAAAGTTCCCGTGGAGTTTCTTGTCCGTTCTTCTCCACGGTTATCTAGTTTTGCGAACGGACAAATAGCTTTCTTAGATAAATAATTATTGACAAGCCTAATTGAAATAATAAATACCTAGTCTTGTCTTTCTGTGCTTTTCTTCATGAAACCCTTTCCTTACACACCATGTTCATAACTAGTTTCATACACAGTAAATAACTAATAATCATCTTGACATACAAAGCTTTTAATTAAGTGGATATATATGTATATATACCTATAAGGTTAGTGTACAATCTACTTTCTAACACGCGCAACAACGTAATCAGAGTAAGCTTGAAATAACATAAGATTGCCTCCTGACATTATTACTCGTACGTACACTTCATAAACTTTATGTACACATTTCTTTTTGTTTGAGATTTACACATTTACACAAAGATCAGCTTGCATTATTTTATAATTTTTAATAAATAACTAGGTACCTACATGAAATTCTCATGTCTTTTTGAAGATAACACTTTGCAACAAAACAACAATATTAGTATGGTACTGATGTGATCTGAGATTGTTGTCGTGAGAACGTCTCCAGCAGCTTCGCGCCGCGCGTAACCGATGGCGTGGTGAGTAGGTAAGTAACAGTCTTACTGCGGCAACAACAGCCCCTTTAATCCATGCATCTGTGTTCACGCTGGATTGTACCGGTTAGGATTTTAAAAATAAAAAAATGTAGGTATTGCTATCTACCGTGCGGTGCACAATCAATAAGTAGCAGTTATATTAGCAAGTTTAGTAGTCTTGTCGAGTGGAGACTGATAGTACCTAGGTATTGCTATCTACCGTGCGGTGCACAATCAATAAGTAGCAGTTATATTAGCAAGTTTAGTAGTCTTGTCGAGTGGAGACTGATAGTACCTAGGTATTGCTATCTACCGTGCGGTGCACAATCAATAAGTAGCAGTTATATTAGCAAGTTTAGTAGTCTTGTCGAGTGGAGACTGATAGTACCTAGGTATTGCTATCTACCGTGCGGTGCACAATCAATAAGTAGCAGTTATATTAGCAAGTTTAGTAGTCTTGTCGAGTGGAGACTGATAGTACCTAGGTATTGCTATCTACCGTGCGGTGCACAATCAATAAGTAGCAGTTATATTAGCAAGTTTAGTAGTCTTGTCGAGTGGAGACTGATAGTACCTAGGTATTGCTATCTACCGTGCGGTGCACAATCAATAAGTAGCAGTTATATTAGCAAGTTTAGTAGTCTTGTCGAGTGGAGACTGATAGTACCTAGGTATTGCTATCTACCGTGCGGTGCACAATCAATAAGTAGCAGTTATATTAGCAAGTTTAGTAGTCTTGTCGAGTGGAGACTGATAGTACCTAGGTATTGCTATCTACCGTGCGGTGCACAATCAATAAGTAGCAGTTATATTAGCAAGTTTAGTAGTCTTGTCGAGTGGAGACTGATAGTACCTAGGTATTGCTATCTACCGTGCGGTGCACAATCAATAAGTAGCAGTTATATTAGCAAGTTTAGTAGTCTTGTCGAGTGGAGACTGATAGTACCTAGGTATTGCTATCTACCGTGCGGTGCACAATCAATAAGTAGCAGTTATATTAGCAAGTTTAGTAGTCTTGTCGAGTGGAGACTGATAGTACCTAGGTATTGCTATCTACCGTGCGGTGCACAATCAATAAGTAGCAGTTATATTAGCAAGTTTAGTAGTCTTGTCGAGTGGAGACTGATAGTACCTAGGTATTGCTATCTACCGTGCGGTGCACAATCAATAAGTAGCAGTTATATTAGCAAGTTTAGTAGTCTTGTCGAGTGGAGACTGATAGTACCTAGGTATTGCTATCTACCGTGCGGTGCACAATCAATAAGTAGCAGTTATATTAGCAAGTTTAGTAGTCTTGTCGAGTGGAGACTGATAGTACCTAGGTATTGCTATCTACCGTGCGGTGCACAATCAATAAGTAGCAGTTATATTAGCAAGTTTAGTAGTCTTGTCGAGTGGAGACTGATAGTACCTAGGTATTGCTATCTACCGTGCGGTGCACAATCAATAAGTAGCAGTTATATTAGCAAGTTTAGTAGTCTTGTCGAGTGGAGACTGATAGTACCTAGGTATTGCTATCTACCGTGCGGTGCACAAACATGCCTTTGATTTATGAAAATATCATTCCCTAAGGGGTAAACTAGGGGTTGATTTTGAAATTCACAAATCCAACATCCACGCGGGCGAAGCCGCGAGCAAAAGCTAGGTCTATATATATAGATTCAGGGAAGTACGACGTACAAGTGTGTACACGTCTCGTCTTATTTATGAGCGCTTCTTAGGTAACGACATTCATAAATCAGGTGTTTGAGAGAGATACCGATCAGTTCACGTCTACGATCATTACAAACATTGTAAAGTTTCCTTACTAAATTATTATTAAATTTATTAGAACATAATAATTGTATAATTCTGGGTACTTACGTAATTAAAAGAAACAAGTTCGGAGATGATTAACATAAACAAGGTAATTAATTCTTAAAACTTTGGAACTGCTTTGTATATTATTTTGTTCATTATGAGAAAACATGTTAAATATTCTATTTTTTTAACTAAACGGACAACAAGAGTTATGTAAATGTGAAATACTATGTGGAGGTTATTTAGTGAGGCAGGCACCTGACTACTTTAGTTAGAAGAAGCGGTCACCATTGTTGGCAAACAGGTGTACGGTATACCTGCTAGGAAGCGGTCACCATTGCCAGCAGACGCCTACAGCCCCCCTCTCGTCTAAATCTCTTCGGTCCAGTTAAATAGGTAAACGGAGGTTTTGACTGTAAGGAGTTTACTAATGTAGTAAGAATTGGTTCTTACTAGGTACCACTTGCAAATAATACATAGGATATATACGAGTAAGTGAGGCGGAGTTATATTAGTTCGGCATTCTCCCCACCACGGAGTGTCACCTACTGCCCGCGCGCACTTGCACGGGCGCACGCCGCCGCCGCAGCCAGCTCCGTAAAGCTTTACCCCATCCCGTTTTTATCGTCTTGCACGGCAGCCTTTTAAATGTGCCCAAGCTAAGGTTTCAATGGCGATGTTAAAAACTTGTTCAGATTACTAAATGTATCTGGGCGACCAACGGAGCTCTGCTCGGATGAAAATAGACAAAACGAATTTTCCCAGATATGAGACCTAGCTAGATCGATTTTTCGTCCCCGTAACCGCTATATTGCAACTTTCATCGAAATAGTTAGCCGTTTTCGATAACGTGATTACAAATATAACTTAAATAAATCAAATATTATATCAATCGTTTGCATATTGTATTGTTAAAATAAACGTCTGCTTTTTTATTTATTTTCAGATCAAAATAATTTAGTTTTAGGAGTAATAAACTAATGAACGAAAGAATCGAATGCTTTCGCTCTTCTTTGAAAGACGATAAAAATGGCACGGTCGGAGCATAATATTTGCACGAGGAGCTCGTGGCTAAGAAATAACAGCCGCACGGGTCGATCCATCAGGTTAAGCTACGCTTGCCGGGGTCGGTCCGTGGATGGGTGACCATCTTTACAAACCGAGACTCCTCCGTGCCTCGGAAAATGTAGCTCAGGTTGGCTGGACAAATCTTCAAAATAGCACGCATATAACTAGGTCAATAGGGCAGTTTATTTGACGGCTAAACACCCTTATTTCAGAATTTGTGACGCTACAGAATCTTAGATAATCGATCGAAAACGTGTCCAGCCAGCTTGAAAAACCACTTTTCGCTGGTTTCTCAATCTCGGTAACGGAAGTGATTTTGACGACTTTTTGCATATCAACGGGCGTCACATAAATTTGTGACAGGCATCGAGCTAAAAGTTTTGTGATACGTACAGTGGTTTAGTAGAAAAATGCAAAAATCTGTGTCCAGCCAGCTTGAATTTACGTAAAAAACTTTTGGCTGGCACTTCCGAATCTCAATAACGGGAGCGTTTTCGAATATGGTTCCTTTACTAAAATATGGTGACGCAATGTGTGATAGTAATAACGTTTGATTTATGGCGTCACATGTAAGGGTTTACAAGAAATCAATAAAAACTTAATGTCCAGCCAACCTGATTTCAAGCTGGCTGGACACACGTATCTCCGCTGCCTGATGATCTACGACCTTCAAAATGTGTTCAAACTATTGTGACGGGGACGATTATGATAACCTGAATTTGTGACGGAGAAACTTTGCGTAGTTTCAAAGATATTGACCATTTAAATTTTCCCATATAAACATCCATTAATATTGTGAGGTGACCATAATTTTTTACACAAATAAAGGATTTCTTTTTAATCGACTAATCGGCCGGTAGCAGCCACGCCTGCTTTGTATTTGATTTCCCCGTGGGAATAAAAGTTTTCCTGCAGTAAAAAGCGTAAGTATGTATTAATTAAAAAAAAAAAAAAAACTCTTTTTTGCAGCGCTGGTGGTCATTTTTTTTTTTTTTTTTTAATAAAAGTTTATTTCGCGTTTAGTTTAGGGTAACTGAAAATGAGAACTAAACTCGACAGACGGCAGTGTATGTACTTTTCGAAGTGATATAACTAATCAGAGTAAGACAACTTAATCTGCAGTAAGACAACCTAAATAAGAGTAATTAAGATTAGTAGTCCTAGTAGTGCCAACTTTAAGCAATAGATGGCGACACCAACATCAGCTATCTATCATGGAAGTATTACATTCCGTTCACAGTTATTTTGTCCTCCGACGTTTAACTTTAAACATTTTTTACGCAATTTATTGATTTCAAATTTTGAAATCGATATTGTTTATTTAATTAATATTCTGATAATTAAATAAACAATACCTAGCCGCAACTTCATAACATTCAATCACTACTAACCCATTTCTATGAATTAGCAGCATGAGCGATTTTAGCGCTCATGAGTGCGATTCGGAACGCGGCCATGATGATGAGACTTGCTTTGTGTGTGTGACTTGTAATGGCACAAAGGCCTAGAAGCCCTGCCAGAAATATTTAAAAAAAGAATGTAACTGATAGTTATAAACTTTCAGTTATGTACTGTGTTTTTTAACCGACTTCAAAAAGGAGGAGGTTCTCAATTCGTCGGAACCTTTTTTTTTATTTATTTTTTATGTATGTTCCCCGATTACTCGAAGATGGCTAGACCGATTTGGATTTTTATTGTTTTATTCGAGAGGGTATATACATCACAGTTGGTCCCATATAAAATTGATTAACTTTGCTTCGGTAGTTTTTGAGTTAGCTTCAATAATACGTATTTTTTCCCCACTTTTATATGGATGATGTTCTAGTTTGTTTTGCAGGTAGTGGTATTTGAATTTGTGTGGGGTAGGTACACAACTAAAAAGTGAAAAATAAAAACTTTATTACAAAAAAATACAACCGACTTCCAAAAACAACACTACAAAGTGAAAAATATCTTTAATTTCGGAAGTCGGTGGCAAAAAACGAAAATACATTTAACTAGACACCGACTTCCGAAATTAAAGTTATTTTTCACTTTGTAGTGTTGTTTTTGGAAGTCGGTTGTATTTTTTTGTAAAATAGTTTTATACAACAGACTGTTGTTTTGTGTTTTGTTTAAAAACTAATGTGTCCTTGGTAAGTAACGTGAATTACAATGTTTTTTTTTTTACGAAAGTTGTTAGTTTTCACGATTTGTGTCGTCTACTTCATTTGTGCTTCAAACACTTAGGGCGGCGGTAAAAACAACGCTTTGGTACAAAGCGGGGGTTACTAAAGTGCAAATGGAGTTGATCGTCATCTTAAATTTTTAAATCGTGTAAGTGTTTTTATACTGTATGTTGTTTTTAGTGAGAATCTATTTAGAAATAAGACTTTCTTTATATAACTCACCTAGCTAACTAGGTAGTACGTAGGTACTAAAACCAAAAATGTGATTGTATCTTGTCATATGAATCAATAAAGAATACTTTACCAAATCCTTAATAAAAAAAATGAAGACTGATGCTGTGATTGATTTTGTGTAATAATTCTCTTTTATAAATAGGTATCGAAGAATATTTTAATATATTCAGCTATTTATATGATTAAAATGACAACCACCGACTTCATTTGCGCTTGAAACACTTAGGGCGGCGGTAAAAACAACGCTTTGGTACAAAGCGGGGGCTACTAAAGTGCAAATGGAGTTGATCGTCATCTCTTATTTTTTTAAATCGTGTAAGTGTTTTGATACTCTTTGTTGTTTTTAATGAGAATCTATTTAGAAATAAGACTTTATTTATATAAGTAACCCACCTAGTTAACTAGGTAGTACGTACTAAAACCAAATGTGATTGTATCTTGTCATATGAATCAATAAAGAATACTTTACCAAATAGGTGCTTAATAAAAAAATGAAGACTGATGCTGTAATTGATTTTGTGTAATAATTCTCTTTTATAAATAGGTATTGAAGAATATTTTAGTATATTCAGCTATTTATATGATTAAAAATGACGAACACCGACTTAATTTGCGCTTCAAACACTTAGGGCGGCGGTAAAAACAACACTTTGGTACAAGGCGAGGGTTACTGAAGTGCAAATAGAGTTGATCGTCGTCATTTGAAACGCTGTATAAGTACAAATAAATAAATGTGATTTTATTTACATTATTTTTTCATTTAAATACCTTAGAGCATTAGTTATCCTGACACAATATCTACCTAGTACACTTACCATGAAAAACATCAATACGTATCTGCTAAAAAGAGTAGATATCTGCACGTAAATAATCAATAACATTAAAAAATTACCCCCCTCCCCCTTCTTCACTTCTACCCTTTTGTCTTCTATTGATTTAAATATCTACAGTTGTTCGTATTAGTATCACCTATACACGGATTTTTCATCCATTAAAGAAAACACCTTAAAATATACTTAGTCCTACATAAATAAAACCTACAATATGGTAACCCTACTGCAGTGTTTGTATGGGAAAATTTAAATGATCAATATCTTTGAAACTACGCAAAGTTCCTCCGTCACAAATTCAGGTTATCATTATCGTCCCCGTCACAATAGTTTGAACACATTTTGAAGGTCGTAGATCATCAGGTAGCGGAGATACGTGTGTCCAGCCAGCTTGAAATCAGGTTGGCTGGACATTAAGTTTTTATTGATTTCTCGTAAACCCTTACATGTGACGCCATAAATCAAACGTTATTACTGTCACACATTGCGTCACCATATTTTAGTAAAGGAACCATATTCGAAAACGCTCCCGTTATTGAGATTCGGAAGTGCCAGCCAAAAGTTTTTTACGTAAATTCAAGCTGGCTGGACACAGATTTTTGCATTTTTCTACTAAACCACTGTACGTATCACAAAACTTTTAGCTCGATGCCTGTCACAAATTTATGTGACGCCCGTTGATATGCAAAAAGTCGTCAAAATCACTTCCGTTACCGAGATTGAGAAACCAGCGAAAAGTGGTTTTTCAAGCTGGCTGGACACGTTTTCGATCGATTATCTAAGATTCTGTAGCGTCACAAATTCTGAAATAAGGGTGTTAAGCCGTCAAATAAACTGCCCTATTGACCTAGTTATATGCGTGCTATTTTGAAGATTTGTCCAGCCAACCTGAGCTACATCTCGGAAAGCACGTTAAGCCGCTGGTCCTGGCTGTCATTCGTGGATCTTTGACAGTCGGTATACCGCCGTTTACCCGAATTTTATTTGCCCTAATATCATTTGCCATAATAGTCAACAGCCATAATATCATACGACATAATACTCATTTGCCCTACTCTCATTTGCCATATTAGTCACGTGCCAGAATCATTGTTTCCCATAAAGTCACTTACCATTACATCATTTGTCATAATCATTGTAAGCCCTAATTATCACATGCCCTAATTATCACATGCCATAACATAATTTGCCATCGACATCGGGTGTGTAACGGTTGTTTATATCAAGAGAAATTGGATGCAATTGGGACTTTAGGGCACCCCGACTCGGACAGGTTAGGTTAGAAGGGGATGGCGGGGGCGAATAGACCCCGCCATCCCCTTCGTGGTTATTTTTTTATAAACCACACAGAAGTAGGAGCCCCGCGAAGCGGGGCTCCGTCGACCTAGCCCACCATCAACCATGCACAGAAAAAAAAACCATGCACAGAATAAATAAGTTTATTCTTATAATACCAAACATTGCGCACCCATCGACATCAACAGCCAGAAAGCTAATAAGTAGGTAAGTATTAGAATTAAAAACAAGATTAATAATCAAACTATATAATTATATTAAATATTTGTCTAATACTTGTTATGCCATTTAAATATTATGCCATTTAAATATTATGTCTAATAATTATTATGACACATAAAAATAAGGCAAACAATACTTATGGCATTCGTATCTTATGGTATCTAAAATTCGGGCAATTAAAAGTATGTCATATGTCTTTTAGGGCAAATGAAACATTCGGGCAAATGAAATTCGGGTAAATGATGATTATGGCATATAATCTTCGGGCAAACAATAGACAACCTTGACAGTCGTTACGGGTCGTCAGAAGCCCGAAGTCTGACAGCCAGCCTTGCCAAGGGGTATCGTATTACCCAGTTAATGGGTTGTGGAGGTCAGATAGGCAGTCGCTCCATGTAAAATACTGTTATTCAGCTGCATCTGGTTAGACTGGAAGCGAAACCCAACATAATTGGGAGCAGGCTAGGCAGATTGATTGGTTGGTGCATAATGTTTAATTTAGTATTAATCACATGTACCTAGTTTTAGGCTTCTTTGTAGTTACAATATTATCATTGACACCAGTCAATGACGCAAGTTTATTTCAGCAGATTATACAATTAACTTTATTGCGAACGCAAGCACATCATGTTTAAAAAGGTTATTGATGAAGCACAAGCGGGCGAGCTTCACGCCTACCGAAAGGACTGGCCCGTGCAAGCAGACAATACAAGTGTGTGGCACAGGTAGGAAGGTGTTTGCGCTGCGGTGGCGCAGCCCAGGATAGACGAACATGATGCGCTGTGCGACATCCAGTGAATGGTGAGATGTACCTTGGACTTGGCGCCGCTGGGCAGCAGCTCGCGCAGCGCTTTGCCCACTTGGAACCGCTGCAACACACGCACTAGCGCTGCACCACACTCGCGCGCACGCACGCACGCACGCACGCACGCACGCTCGCATTGTATCTCACAACAACACACATGGCGCGCGCGATCAACGATATTATGCGATATATTTGTTGCATTAAGGTCGACTGGCATTTATACCTAAGTCCACTTTTGTGCATTTTTCACTTGTGCCTAAAGGTTTTAATAATTATAAACTCATATTCATAATATGTATACTGTAACATTTTTGTTTATGTATCGTAGACATTATTTTGTTTTAGCTGATGTATTTTGTTACTTGTTATCAACTTGACTGTCGTACGCCTAAAAATGTTCTCAAACAGCTACATTATTGTGAAATACTATAAATTATAGGCGAGCTGAAATACGTAGGCCTCGAATTTCAAACAGGTTTAATATTTAGTGTGTTGTTGTGAAATAAAAATAAACATCAAATAAACAAAACGGTGAGGAGCATATTGAGAGAGCAGGAAGCGTGGTAATGTTAGCGGTGGGAGGAGGAGGGGGGAGAGGGGGTGAGCGGCGGACTCCTGCTCGTTACCTCCCAACAAAGTATGTATAGTGGACTGTAGTTATCAGAGTTGTATGAAAGTCAGTCCTAAATAGCTAAGTAGCTGCGCTCGCTCACAGTTCTAACCTAACCTAAAGCAAGACCGACTCAGAGCCGCACCAAACGTTTATTGTGTCTGCAGATAAGCCATTCTGAATTACGCCTAAATGTTTTTTAAACGTAACGCAATGACAATCTATCTGAACGTTGTTCTGCTGTTTTACTTTACGGAGCTGTTTTGTACAACGGCGAATTTGACAGTCCAACTGCGACATATACAAAACCTCCAAAACGTATTTTTCATTCTTAATGTTGGCAAGAGTAGTTTATAATAAGTGCAAGCAAATATAGAACTTATAATTATTTGACTGTAACTACACAAACCAATTAAGGTGGATAAAGACCACGGTCTTTACCTCCTTGGTGGCGATGTTGTGCATGAGCGCCGTGCCCACGTTGCGCAGCGCCAGCTCCGCGCTAAACTGTAGTGAGTAGTGTGTAGTAAGAACAAGTAAAGCGGATACAGACCACGGTCTTTACCTCCTTGGTGGCGATGTTGTGCATGAGCGCCGTGCCCACGTTGCGCAGCGCCAGCTCCGCGCTAAACTGTAGTGAGTAGTGTGTAGTAAGAACAAGTAAAGCGGATACAGACCACGGTCTTTACCTCCTTGGTGGCGATGTTGTGCATGAGCGCCGTGCCCACGTTGCGCAGCGCCAGCTCCGCGCTAAACTGTAGTGAGTAGTGTGTAGTAAGAACAAGTAAAGCGGATACAGACCACGGTCTTTACCTCCTTGGTGGCGATGTTGTGCATGAGCGCCGTGCCCACGTTGCGCAGCGCCAGCTCCGCGCTAAACTGTAGTGAGTAGTGTGTAGTAAGAACAAGTAAAGCGGATACAGACCACGGTCTTTACCTCCTTGGTGGCGATGTTGTGCATGAGCGCCGTGCCCACGTTGCGCAGCGCCAGCTCCGCGCTAAACTGTAGTGAGTAGTGTGTAGTAAGAACAAGTAAAGCGGATACAGACCACGGTCTTTACCTCCTTGGTGGCGATGTTGTGCATGAGCGCCGTGCCCACGTTGCGCAGCGCCAGCTCCGCGCTAAACTGTAGTGAGTAGTGTGTAGTAAGAACAAGTAAAGCGGATACAGACCACGGTCTTTACCTCCTTGGTGGCGATGTTGTGCATGAGCGCCGTGCCCACATCGCGCAGCGCCAGCTCCGCGCTAAACTGTAGTGAGTAGTGTGTAGTAAGAACAAGTAAAGCGGATACAGACCACGGTCTTTACCTCCTTGGTGGCGATGTTGTGCATGAGCGCCGTGCCCACGTTGCGCAGCGCCAGCTCCGCGCTAAACTGTAGTGAGTAGTGTGTAGTAAGAACAAGTAAAGCGGATACAGACCACGGTCTTTACCTCCTTGGTGGCGATGTTGTGCATGAGCGCCGTGCCCACGTTGCGCAGCGCCAGCTCCGCGCTAAACTGTAGTGAGTAGTGTGTAGTAAGAACAAGTAAAGCGGATACAGACCACGGTCTTTACCTCCTTGGTGGCGATGTTGTGCATGAGCGCCGTGCCCACATCGCGCAGCGCCAGCTCCGCGCTAAACTGTAGTGAGTAGTGTGTAGTAAGAACAAGTAAAGCGGATACAGACCACGGTCTTTACCTCCTTGGTGGCGATGTTGTGCATGAGCGCCGTGCCCACGTTGCGCAGCGCCAGCTCCGCGCTAAACTGTAGTGAGTAGTGTGTAGTAAGAACAAGTAAAGCGGATACAGACCACGGTCTTTACCTCCTTGGTGGCGATGTTGTGCATGAGCGCCGTGCCCACGTTGCGCAGCGCCAGCTCCGCGCTAAACTGTAGTGAGTAGTGTGTAGTAAGAACAAGTAAAGCGGATACAGACCACGGTCTTTACCTCCTTGGTGGCGATGTTGTGCATGAGCGCCGTGCCCACATCGCGCAGCGCCAGCTCCGCGCTAAACTGTAGTGAGTAGTGTGTAGTAAGAACAAGTAAAGCGGATACAGACCACGGTCTTTACCTCCTTGGTGGCGATGTTGTGCATGAGCGCCGTGCCCACGTTGCGCAGCGCCAGCTCCGCGCTAAACTGTAGTGAGTAGTGTGTAGTAAGAACAAGTAAAGCGGATACAGACCACGGTCTTTACCTCCTTGGTGGCGATGTTGTGCATGAGCGCCGTGCCCACGTTGCGCAGCGCCAGCTCCGCGCTAAACTGTAGTGAGTAGTGTGTAGTAAGAACAAGTAAAGCGGATACAGACCACGGTCTTTACCTCCTTGGTGGCGATGTTGTGCATGAGCGCCGTGCCCACATCGCGCAGCGCCAGCTCCGCGCTAAACTGTAGTGAGTAGTGTGTAGTAAGAACAAGTAAAGCGGATACAGACCACGGTCTTTACCTCCTTGGTGGCGATGTTGTGCATGAGCGCCGTGCCCACGTTGCGCAGCGCCAGCTCCGCGCTAAACTGTAGTGAGTAGTGTGTAGTAAGAACAAGTAAAGCGGATACAGACCACGGTCTTTACCTCCTTGGTGGCGATGTTGTGCATGAGCGCCGTGCCCACATCGCGCAGCGCCAGCTCCGCGCTAAACTGTAGTGAGTAGTGTGTAGTAAGAACAAGTAAAGCGGATACAGACCACGGTCTTTACCTCCTTGGTGGCGATGTTGTGCATGAGCGCCGTGCCCACGTTGCGCAGCGCCAGCTCCGCGCTAAACTGTAGTGAGTAGTGTGTAGTAAGAACAAGTAAAGCGGATACAGACCACGGTCTTTACCTCCTTGGTGGCGATGTTGTGCATGAGCGCCGTGCCCACATCGCGCAGCGCCAGGTCCGCGCTCAAGCAGCTGTGCACGCACACCTGCACAACACATCTGTTACACACACGCCGTCAACAGTGTCAATTCCTAGCATTGGGTAAGTAAGTAAGTAAAATTTAATTTGTTTAAACATGGTGTACATGATACATTGCATGCAGGATAATAACAGATACAGAAATAGTTCGAACATGTTCAGCCGCATATCGGGGCGTACAAATTGGTAGGAAGAGATACATAAACCGTGATAATATTCATCAATGAAGTGAGCATTCCACCTGGGAATGCTCACTTCATCTATGTTTTCTTGGTGATATTTTTATAGGATATACAGGGTGAATTTTGCAAGTGGGCGTGGATGGCCAAATTCGAAACTATGAGACATATTGTAATGCTGAATGCAGTACAATCCTTGAGACGTCATATCCTATGTATTGAAAACAATGCTCATCATTCTGAACAATTAATCAGTTAAGGTTTAATAGGTAGGTCATCATCATTCTCCTGCCCTTATCCCAATCTATTTGGGGTCGGCGCAACATGTCCTTTTTTCCCATACTTCTCTATTATTCGTCATCTCGGTAGTCACCCCCTTTCTAGCCATGTCATCTTTCACACAATCCATCTATCGTTTCTTTGGTCTTTCCCTACTCGTATAGCCATCGACATTCATACTCAAAACGTTCCTCACGACATTTTCCTCACTCCTCCGCATCACATGCCCATACCATGACAACCGATTTCCGCACAACTTTTCAGTCACCGGTGCCACTTTCAGACTTCCTCTTATGTACTAATTTCTTATTCTATCCATTCGTGTAACACCACACATCCCTCTTAGCATTCTCATCTCAGCTGCATGCAATTGCTTTTCATTCATCCCTTTTGTGGCCCAACATTCTGATCCATACAAGACCCGCATTCCCCTTAAGTTTAAGGGGAATGCGGGAGTCGCAGATTGTTCCAGGTGTAATAGGTAGGTAACACAAGTAAAATAAAAATCAATTAAGTAGTCAAATAAGCCCTCTTCCTCTCTGCTACTTTTTGCTGTGCCCGACAGGGTCCACAATGATCATAGTTTTTGTAAAACCTACCACCTAATTTCACACGTGGAAGCAATAAATATATTGAGTATTGAAAAAAAGTATTTATACCATTCCGCCTTTAAAAAGCTTATTTTATTCACTGAAAACAGTGAATAAAAAGCACTTTTAATCACTATTTTGGTTTTTGAATTCAGAACACACCAATATATTCGATCTATATTTGTGTGTTCTAAATTCAATTTGATTGGTCGACATTTTCGACAAGGAGTTTAGCATTAGAATAAAAACTGTTTTGTGTTCTTTGCAGTACAAACACAAAGTTTAGTGTTACTTAATAATAAATCGATTAAAAATGCATTCAAGTGATGAAATGTGTTAACACCCGAGTTTATGAAAGAGAGGGCGGCCGATATAGTAAAAAAACTTGCTACCCAACAAATTACGGCTGGTTTACATCAAAACCAATTTAAAAAAAATAATTAACCTTACTTTTTCTTCATTAAACCTTATTTTCCGCTTAAATCTTTATTTTTCTCGTAGTCATGGTATATAGTATGCAACACTTGAATAAAACGGATTTATATCGAGGGCCATGAATCATTCGCGTCGATCAGGATTCTTCATGAATCACTCCCTACGGTCGTGATTCAGTCGTTAGAATCCTTCACAAGCTCGTGATTCATCTATGGCGTTCGCCATAAATCCGTCCCTTATTTACTAATTGCATAATATACTATTTGTTAAGAATGAGCTCTGTACTTTAGTGTGCCGTGTGTCATTACTTCCCAGGATTCGACCCTTATTAGCGACACTATGGAATGCTGTAATAATACAGTGGTAGTCAACGGGTTCGATTCGTGGCTAGAAATATTGATTTTTCAAAAATCCAATGATGCAGTTTTAGTTTTCATCAAAATCGAGCTCGAGACTCCTTTGAGTACTTTTTGCTATTGCTCATAGTTTCAGATTTGGCCATCCACGCCCACTTGAAAAATTCAGCCTGTTGATCACTGGATGGAAGTACCGAGCCGCCGTGACTGAATGCCCCGTTTTGACAATAATACCAAATTGCTTTTAAAAGATCATAAAGTAGTTTTGTTTATGTCACTATTATGCTGAAATATTCATATCTTGAAGGAAATAGACCACAAAAACATTATTAATCGGTTTCTCAAAAACGGTCAACTAGCCTATTGCCGAAGCGCATATTTTTTCTGGATAATCTGTGTCGCACTTCGCAAATGTGTGCAAATGCTGCGGAGAGGCGCAATTATATTTTTGATGATGTTTAATTTTTTCAGTCTACTATAGTTTTCCTCAAGGCTGTAACTGTACCGGCACTGAATGTGTCGGCACGCTAGCATGCAGAGCGCGGCGTACCTTCGTGGTGGCGCGTATGTTGGAGAGCGGCTGTCCGTTGTGCTCCCACTCGCTGATGTACAGCAGCCACTCCGACGACGAGATGTTCTCGAACAGGTTGCACAGCTGCGGGACGAACGAACACAATGCTACAGTCGGACTCAGACATATTGACACTTCGACGTCGAATACGTCTTTATTGCATGAGTAACAGGGGCGGTTGTGCGGCTGCACCGACCACCTCTACAGATTTTATTTATAAAGGCATCTTTTAAGACAGTCGCTATGTGAAATCCTCACGGAATGTGCCTGAAAGATTGTCTACAAAATGATTCTGGTTGCATTCGATCAATCAAGTGAATTTAGAATGTTCGGGTCAATCACCGAACAATAATTTCATGTCAGCGTAATTGCGACACCGCGCTCCATGCTTTGGACATTATGTAGTACTTAGTAAAAGTAGTCAGTACGCTTTCGGATAGCATATCTGGCGTGACTCAATCTCAAAATCACTCACTCAAAACATCACTCAGCTCAAAACGACTCAGTTTCAAAATTGATGTGATAGGCGCGTAAAAGTGAACACGTCCTCTTGAAGTAAGTACCTTGCTAACACTCAGTATTGCTTGTTATTTAGCGCCTGCGCCGTACACGTCCCGGTACAGAGACAACACACGTGCAAACTAGTGCGATACGTACGAAGAGCGCGAGCGCCAGTTGCTCGGCGGCCGGCAGCGCGTCCACCTGCGCCGCGTAGTTGAGCAGCGCGTGCGTGCGCCGGTCCTGGTGCAGCAGCAGCGCCACGTCGTCGCGCAGTGCGGCGGCCGCCAGGCTGCGCAGCGCCGCCACGCGCACGGCGCCAGCCAGCGCCGGGTCGCTCAGCAGCCGCCCTGTGAGCGAGGGGAGTGAGCACGAGGGCTCGAGAGCCATTTTTTATCGGGACGAGTTTTCATCTCGCACTGGATTTTCAACGCACTGCAAGTGTCCAACAGTGTGTTTTTGTGCTCGGCTCGACACCGACAGTTGAAAATCCAAAGCCCCATAAGAAAACGTCGCTTTATAAATGACCCGAACGGCGCCCAGCTCCGCTCGGTTCATTTATAAAGCGACGTTTTTTTGAATGGAAATATTCCATTCCCGATACTTTTAGTGCACTAAAAGTATCGGGAATGGAATATTTCCATTGTTCCTGTCATATTAAAATCTTTTTAATTGAAAACTCTTTGGTTTTAAAAATCGAATACCATTTATTTATTTAAAAAAAGATTCTCGGTCTTGTCACAAGGTTTTGTCAAACTTGTTTAGTCGTTGAGAAAATGGAATTGACTCGAGAAAATTCAAGAGCGATGATTTATTATGACTTTCGAAGTGGTTTAACACAAAAATAGTGTGTTGACCGGATGATTTCTGCATTTGGTGATGAAGCCCCATCCAAAACCACAATTTATCGCTGGTTTGCTGAATTTCAACGTGGACGTGTCAAGCTCAGTGATGATCCCCGTGAAGGTCGTCCAAAAACTGCAGTCACCCAAGAAAACGTTGATGCTGTGCGTAAGCTGATTGAGGAAGATCGACATGTGACATACCGCGAAATTCAGGCAACTTTAGACATTGGCATGAGTCAAATACAAATAATCTTGCATGAACAATTAGGTGTAAAAAAGTTGTTTTCCCGATGGATACCGCATTCGCTCTGTGAAGAGCAAAAAGCGGCTCGCGTTACTTGGTGCGTCAGAACTCTCGAAAGATTCCACGCAGGATCCTCAAATGCTGTATACAACATCGTATCAGGTGACGAATCCTGGATATACGCGTACGAACTCGAAACAAAAAACCAGTCACGAGTTTGGGTGTTCGAAAATGAGTTAAAGCCAACAAAAATTGTTCGTTCACGGTGTTGCAAAAAAAAATGGTGGCCACGTTTGTCTCCAAAACCGGCCATGTTGCGACTATTCCACTTGAGGGACAAAGAACGGTTAATGCAGAATGGTATGCTAGCATTTGTTTGCCACAGGTCGTTTCTGAACTCCGTAAAGAAAACTGCAACCGCCGCATCATCCTCCATCACGACAATACGAGTTCTCACACCGCGCACAGAACAAAAGAGTTTTTAGAGCAAGAAAACATAGAATTATTAGACCATCCGCCGTACAGCCCCGACCTAGGCCCTAATGATATCTATACTTTCCCTAAAATAAAGAATAAATTGCGTGGTCAGAGATTTTCATCACCTGAAGAAGCTGTGGACGCCTACAAAACGGCCATTTTGGAGACCCCAACTTCCGAATGGAATGGTTGCTTCAATGATTGGTTCCATCGTATGGAAAAATGTGTCAAATTTCGCGGAGAATACTTCGAAAAGCAATAAATACATTTTTAAATAGTAATGTTGTGTCACTTCCTTGATTCCCGAAATTTTCAGCGCCGCCCTCGTATCCGTCTGTGGCTGTCCCGAATGTTGCTACATACATATAATAAAACAGTAACCAAGTCACAACTTCTGTACATTCAATATTTTTTTTCTACTATTATTAATTGTTACTCGATTTTTCTTTCTTTTACAGACATGACGAAACTATAACTTCCTTTGCTCCTTGTTGACTACCAAACCATAAAAACCCTCACATAGTAACATAATAAGATTGACTTCACAACACTGATAAGATAAGTTTTCAAAGCTTCCTCTCTTCTACTTTTCTGTGCCCGACAGGGTCCATAATAATCTCAAATATAAAATGTTATGTTACTACCTAAGTGCTCACGGCAACACATCAAGCTATAAATTTCCAGAATAAGCTGATCTCGCATTGTATAGGATTTCCTTACAATGACAGCTCAGTGTAAACTGGAAATGTATGGCTTGATGTGTAGCCGTGTGTACCACATTGTGGGATGCAATAAAAGATTGAGTGTTGAGGAATACTCGTTCTACGCTCACGCTGGCTTCCTCTGCTCACGCTCCGTACCTATGAAAGCGAGGAAGTCGTCGCCCAGCACCCAGCTGCCCTCGCCCTGCACCAGGTACTGCTGCAGCTCGTCCAGGCTCTGCCGCTCCTCCGCCGACAGCTCCACGCCCTCCAGCTCCTTGGCCAGCTTCTCAAACTCCTGCACGGCCTGTGACAGCAACAGAGTCACGTTATGTTCTATTTGATTTGATCGACAAGTGCCGAACTGAGCGAACACACATGGCTAAATTGTGCAAGCGAGCTCGGCGCTAACACGACTGTAGAGTAACTCCTGTTTAGCGCGTTTTGAATTCGCATCGCTTCGTATCAACGCGACGTTTTGAGTTTCGGCCCTAAGACGACTGTCACAACATCAAAATGCTAGCAGATACGAGGGTGGATTGAAAAGTACTCGGCCTGATACAGATCCTTAAAATCAAAATTACCCACATTATTTAGTGCAGTTCATACTAATTAACTGTGCGAAGTTCGAAATGTGTGCGATAATTAGTTGTGATTTTATAAATTTATTTAACAAGCAATCCGCCGTAATTTCCGCAAATGGAGCAAATTGAGCAGTGTGCTGTGATTAAGTACCTCGATAAGAAGGGGTTATCACCAAAGGCCATCCATAATGATATGGTAAGTGCAATAGGGGATTCTGTTCTGTCATATTCAACCGTCAAAAAATGGATAGCAGAATTCAAGCGTGGTAGAGAGAGTGAGAAAGACGAACCCCGCACTGGAAGGCGTTCAACGTCCACTACTGACGAAAATATTGAAAATGTATTTGATTTAGTTATGCAAGACCGCAGATTAAAAATTAGAGAGATAGCCGAGATTATAGGCATCTCTTATGAATGAACACAAAACATCATAGTTGACGAATTGGGTTTCCACAAGGTGTCAACGAGGAGGGCCCCGCGGCTGCTTTCAGTCGAATAAAAAAATAACGCGATTGACTATTTCACGCGACTATTTGGAGTTACTTAAGGCGATCCAGATGATTTTTCAAATTAATTTGTTACTATGGACATAATAATCGACAAAAACCTAAGATTTCAAGACCATATAAACACTCTGAGTCTGATTACGGAAGCTAATTTATGTATTCAAAACACTGAGACCTGTAGTCGATAAAAATATTATGAAATCAGTGTACTATACCCTTGCTCAATCTTTAATATGCTACTGCATCACTTCTTGGGGTGGAGCACCAAAAACTACCCTGATAGAAATTGAAAGAGCCCAAAGAGCTATACTGAAAGTGTCGTCTTTTCGACCGTATCGTTACCCCACTGAGCAGTTATATTAGGTTGGGGAAAAAGTCTTTTCGCATTATAGTATGTATGAACTTAAAATAAAATCTCTTTGGCTATACTATTTGTATCTGGCTGGTTTAGGTGTCATTGAAAGTTAAAATTTTAAAGAACATAATTCCAAATTCAAATTAGGAAAATGTGTGATTTTCATTTGTTTTTCGTACTGTCAAGATGAGTGAATCTAATGAAGAAATTCGATACATTTTAAAAGTTTACTACAAAAAAGGTAAAAATGCAACGCAAGCCGCGAAAAAAATTTGCGATGTTTATGGACCCAGTGCAGTATCTGTGAGAGTAGCACAAATTTGGTTTAAGCGTTTTCAGTCCGGTAATTTTGATGTCAAAGATGCACGTCGCTCTGGTCGCCCTATTACGGTTAAAATGGATGCCATTTTTGAAAAAGTGGAGCAAGATCGGCATATCAGTAGTTACGACGTAGCTGAAGAACTGGGAATTGATCACAAAACAGTTTTGGCGCATTTGAAAAAAACTGGGTACACAAAAAAGCTCGATATTTGGGTACCTCACGAGCTCACTGAAAGAAACCTAATGAACCGTGTACTCATTTGTGATTCTTTATTACGACGTAATGAAACCGAACCATTTTTGAAGAAGCTGATAACTGGTGATGAAAAGTGGATCACGTACGACAAGAACGTGCGAAAAAGGTCGTGGTCAAAGGCCGGTCAGGCTTCACAGACTGTGGCGAAACCCGGGTTAACTCGCAACAAGGTGATGCTGTGTGTGTGGTGGGATTGGAAGGGCATTATTCATTATGAGCTGTTACCACCAGGCAGGACCATCGATTCTGAACTCTACTGCGAACAACTGATGAGATTAAAGCAAGAAGTTGAGAGAAAGCGGCCGGAATTAATCAACAGAAGGGATGTGGTTTTTTATCATGATAACGCTAGACCTCACACATCTTTAGCCACTCAGCAAAAATTAAGAGAGATTGGCTGGGAGGTGTTAATGCATCCGCCGTATAGTCGTGACCTTGCACCTTCAGATTTCCACCTGTTTCGGTCTCTTCAGAATTCTTTAGGCAGTGTCAGGTTAACATCACGAGAGGACTACCAAAACCACTTGTCGCAGTAGTTTGATCAGAAGTCCCAAAATTTCTATAGCAATGGGATCATGTCCCTACCTACAAGATGGCAAAAAGTTATCGAACAAAATGGTACCTACATACTTTAGATAAATGTAAATAATGTATATTAAAAAATGTTTTGAATTTTCTTAAAAAATGCGAAGAAACTTTTTCCCCAACCTATTATAAAGAAAATGAAGTCCTGTCAGTGCGTCAACTGTTTATATTGCACGTTCTGTTGAAACAGCATACCCTATTGGTTTATAATCCAATGCTGTCCAGGGGAAAAAGACGATATGACCCAGTGGAGCGCCATCATTACAATACTATTTTTGCAAGGCGATTCTTTTGCTATCTGGGTAGCTGTTTGTACAATAAAACTAATAAGATGCTAAATATATTTAGTCTCACTAAGAATAAATGCAAAAAGAGGCTAACTGACTGGCTACTAAAGTTAAACTATAATGATACTGAAAACATGCTTATGAAAACCTAAACTTACAATCACGCACTCTCACACACCCACACACTCACACACCCACGCATTCACCATACTACACATCTACTAACATTCGTCTCGCATTCTTAACCTTTAAATATTAATCAAAATAAATATTGTTGGATTCCTTACTACATTCTGTCAGCGCGCTTGGAATGCATAATTTACAAAATGAAAATGTAAAGGGTTGGGATCCTGGTCACGAGCCTAGCTTAGGCACCAGTCTCCCACAATATTGTATACCTACTTATTTGAATTGTGTATTCAGTGTCGAATCTAATCAATGTACTGTAATATATATACAAATTGTGGTGAGAAATAAAGTTGATTGATTGATTGATTGATGGACGAAACATGGGTTCATCACAGTACACCGGAAACAAAACAACAATCAAAACAGTGGAGAAGACCCGGTTCACCACCCCGTAAAATCGCGCAAATAAGGTGATGGCTTCAGTATTCTGGGACTCGAAGGGCGTGATTATGGTTGATTACCTTGAAGAATATAAACTCTGATTACTACTGCACCTTACTACGTCGTTTACGTGAGGAAATAAAAGAAAAACGCCGAGGAATGCTCAGAAAAAAAATCCTGTTTCATCAAGATAATGCCAGTGTTCAATCAATGGCTGAAATTCATAACTGTGGCTTGAACTGTTACCGCATACGCCTTATTCACCTGATCTGACTTCTTTCTGTTCCGTAACCTAAAAAAGCACTTAGGAGTCAGAAATTTTCGACAAACTTCGAGGTCAAAGCAGCACTAGACGCATATTTTGACTCTCAAAACGAATATTTTTTTTCAACGGTATAAACGCTTTGAAGGATAGGTGGCAGAAGTGCATTCAACTTGATGGTGATTACGTAGAAAAATAAAAATATAATTGATTTTGTATGAGTTTATTTTCTTAGTTAGGCCGAGTACTTTTCAATCCTCCCTCGTATAAAACTAAGAACTCCTATAAAACGTAATGATGACAATGCCAGTTCCGGCATCTTTTGGAACATGACGAATTAGTATGTAATGCAGCATTACAACCTACGGTCCTACTTCTGATATCACTATCCCCTAATAACACAGGCGAGCCAATGATTTGTAAGCATGACATAAGCGTTGGAGTGCTCATAATTTAGCTCTCTATGGCAGTGACAACGTATGAGTACGGAACGTAAACATTCGCTCCAGCACAACATCCGGCAGTCCGGCACCCACGCGCCACGTGCTACCGGCGCGACTCAGCCGTGTGTCACTGACCATCTTGTTCACACGCTGGAAACTTCTAGAAGCATTTTAAGCTCGTCAATTTTCCATGATTGTTATAAAGCTGGCGACGTTGCAATAAACATCGCATATAAACATCGAATATCATATTTACAGCTTACAGCATGTGTGAATCATCGGGTGAAAAATAAAGTTTATTTACAGAAGCTTTCCGTTCAGTAAAACCGCCGTCTGTAAGTGTTACGAGAATGCTCCTTCACGACCTTGGACGTAGTTGCATGTTTCACATGTGCAGCTACAAGCCCAGGGTGTCAGTACTTACTTATGTAGGTATGGGTGAATGGGGTGATGCTCTGGAAGCGTTTAGTGGCCACCGTCGGTAAACAGCATTCAGCCAAATATAATCCGTTACAACAAACTAAACCCGGTGAAGTGCCCAAGCTTCTGGTTATGAGCATTGGTGTAGGAAGCATGAGGCTCGAGTCTCGTCTGCGCGCGGTACTCACGTCGATGTCGGTGAAGACAATGGGTGGATCGCGGTTGCGCTTGCGCAGCTCGTCCTGGCGCCGCTCGTCCGCCTCGGCCGCCAGCGCGTCGGAGCTGGGTCCCGGTCGCGACAGCTCCTCGGGCGCGCCCGCCGTTTCCACTGCTTCTGCCATGTCTGCACAATAACACCGCTACATCAACATCGTGACAGTAACGCACGCGCAGCGCCACCACGCTAGCCGTCACTGGCTCGACGGCCTCTCACAAGCGCCGCGAGTTCGGGGAACTAAATTAAACCCGGAAGAAAAATAGAATGCTAACTGCGGCACTTGTGCACTTGTTATAATATGGATTTGGAGAACAGTCCTATATTCGCGTTTGGGGAAGATGTAAAACTATTAGATTGAGAACACTCGTATACTTCGAAGGTTAGTTACTAACCTAAATCTACCGGCGCGCGACTTGTTTGAGAATGTTTTGATACCGCGTCTGGCAAAGTGTTTTAGGACTCCGAATAGATCACTAAAATGGGACAAATTTCGATCCGAATACAAAAATGTTGGGTTCGCACAACGTGACGTACGCGCTCCGTCCAGCGTGGAAATAGACTCAACATAAATAAACCGAAGCGCGTGCGGCGCGGCGTCGGCGTGGCGCGCGCTGCGTACGCACCTGCGCGTGCTGCGGTGCTGCTGCTGCTGCGGCGCTGTCCGCGCGAGGAATGCCGCGCCGCGCTCGCCTGGCGCCGCGCCAGCTCGCCTCCGCAACACTATTATATTTATAATTACGCCGGGCGCGGGATCGGGTACCGCTCTCTCTTCACATATTCGTATTCGTTTTGTAAACACGCTGTCTCCGCGATCTCCGAGTCTCAGTGGCATGCATAATATTTTATCAGCGACGATCCCAGGCCATTTGACGTGCTCTTAGACAGATGTGCATAACTCCAGCTTCCTCATAGGTGATAGAAGAATTCTACCTATGCCAATATTTAAAGCATAATAGCTGCAATCAAAGTACCGAGTCTTATTTTAGCTGCCGCAAAAACTTCGTCAATATGAGTCATTTAGTGTGTGTCAGCTGGAGTGACGCCACCCCAGCTTCCTCATTCAGAACAGGCCAATCAGTGAGGTTAGAGTTTTGGACTAAAGTCAGAAAATTAAAGCATAATAGCTGCCATTGACAGCAAAATTTTCAAATCTCTGGTCAAAATACTCTAAGAGTTATTTCAACTTCTAAACATGAGTAGCTGGAGTGACGCCACCCCAGCTGCTCAGTCATATCTTCCGAACGAAAGAACATATGATAATGTTTTACAGCTCAAAAATTAAGGCATAATAGCTGCCTGAGGCAGCAATATTTTCAAATCTCTAGGTCTCGTAGTTTGTACGTAATAAACAAAAAATAGTTTCCGCGCCAAAAAATTCAAATTATTGCCTCGGAGCACGTAAGGAGCGGCGTTGCCGTTCCGTGCGCTACGTGATTCAGTTAGTTGTAGTTTGAATTAGATTGTATACTGGGAGCCGATTACACCCTTTAATATTGTACTATGTACGGACCGGACGGAGGAGCTCGTGGCTAAGTAATAACAGCCGCAGGGGTCGATCCATCAGGTTAAGCTACGCTTGCCGGGGTCGGTCAGTGGATGGGTGACCATCTTTACATACTGAGACTCCTCCGTGCCTCAGAATCTGAAAGCACGTTAAGCCGTTGGTCCCGGCTGTCATTCGTGGATCTTTGACAGTCGTTACGGGTCATCAGAAGACCGAAAGTCTGACAACCAGTCGTACCAAGGGGCATCGTATTACCCAGTTACTGGTTTGTAGAGGTCGGATAGGTGTGGAGGTCATAAACATGAATGTCAATAAGGTCTAAATTAGCTTGACACTTCAGAAAGTGTCTAGTTCATTATGCACAATAATTTTAGGGTGTCAAGCTAATTTCGACCTTATTGACATCCTACAACCCCTTTGTTTTTTTGCTCCAGGATACTCAGTAAATGATCTGGAAGCTGAATTTAACAAAAAAACATGAATGTCAATAAGGTCTAAATTCGCTTGGCACCTCAGAAAGTGTATAGATCATTATGCACATCATTTCTAGGGTGTCAAGCTAATTTCGACCTTATTGACATTCTACAACCCCTTAGTTTTTTGCTCCAAGATACTCGGTAAATAATCTAGAAGCTGAATTTAACAAAAAACATGAATGTCAATAAGGTCTGAATTCGCTTGACACCTCAGAAAGTCTCTAGATCATTATGCACATCATTTCTAGGGTGTCAAGCTAATTTCGACCTTATGGACATTTTACAACTGAGTACAATGACCCCTTAAAATATAGCCACTGTTTACACTTACACCCTGTTTAAGTTACGGTCGCGAATCATAATTTGATCAACATGCAACCTAACAGTGACATGCAAATTGCAAAAAACGTAATAGTTTGAATTTCGTGGGCTACATTTGCGCCCGAACTCACAAAAAAAAAAAAAAATAATGTAGTTCTCTCATCGTCTAAAATTGATAAGTATCTAAGCTTTTTATTAATACATTATTAGTTCCACTATAGTTCAGTCGGCTCTCAATCTATATCTTCAATATTCAAAATTAAAATTATTTAGGGCGCAAACTATAATGACTTCTAATAAAATTCCTGTTAAGTATAAACTTGCTTGCAATAATATAGCGCACGGAATGGCAACGCCGCTCCTTACCTGCTCCGAGGCAATAATTTGAATTTTTTACTATTTTTTGTTTATTACGTACAAACTACGAGACCTAGAGATTTGAAAATGTTGCTGCCTAAGGCAGCTATTATGCCTTAATTTTTGAGCTGTAAAACATTATCATATGTTCTTTCATTCGGAAGATGTGACTGAGCAGCTGGGGTGGCGTCACTCCAGCTACTCATGTTTAGAAGTTGAATAACTCATAGAGTATTTGGACCAGAGATTTGAAAATTTTGCTGCCAATGGCAGCTATTATGCTTTAATTTTCCGACTTTAGTCCAAAACTCCAAACTCACTGGTTTGCCTGTTCTGAATGAGGAAGCAGGGGTGGCGTCACTCCAGCTGATACACACTAAATGACTCATATTGACGAAGTTTTTGCGGCAGCTAAATTTAGACTTGGTACTTTGATTGCAGCTATTATGCTTTAAATATTGGCATACGTAGAATTTTCTATCACCTATGAGGAAGCTGGCGTTATGCACATCTTAGACAGCGGTCCTTATTCTGATCGAGTTACTTTCATGATACATAATACTGGGTCGCCACTCGCTAAAATGATGGTTTGCACATAGGAGAGGTGTGTGTAGTATTTATTTCCGATGAGATTCACTAGTGCCGAGCTATCTGATCTCGCCCGCTCCATCAACGCGGCATGTGCTGCTCATCGCCCTAGCCGTCGGTTGGAGTTGGAGCCCGCCCGACCTACTTGTGGAGCGTTCACCTGACCGCACTCACAATAAATAGCGCACTCGATCACATGAGCGAATTCGTTTACGATCAAATTCTCTTTAATTAGTCAAGGATCACATGACGAATGTCACACACTGAGATGACATACTTACTCCACACTCCAATCATTTAGCGAAACTACAGATCCGCTAATCAGAATCGAAAATCGAATTAAAGATCGTTATATTTATCAACATTTTAAGCCGAACTCAGATCAACTGTCAGCCTGTAAACAGCTGGCTTTACTTTTTATTTTCACCAAAATTGCTAACTTTGCTTATCTTATTCATAGCAATTAAGATGTTACAATACTTTTAAAATACTGAACTGATAAATTGATTAAATACATAAGGCCGTACATTTTAAACCTATCTGAACACTATAGTCACTGCAAATTCGATTTATGAAATACCTTGTTAACCCAAAACTAAAACGCGAGTGTAAGGAAAATTATCAAAAACTTTTTAATGTACTTATGTAAAATGCTTCGCGTGCATGAGAAGGTCAAGTACTTGGTGGTTCTAGAGCAGTTCTATAATGACCAATTCAACGTGCATGTGCAAAACACTTACAACACTAGAAGTGTTAGAGAACGTAAATTCGTGCGAGCAGCAGTCAAAAATTACTATGGCAAAAGAACCAGTAAGTATTTGACCCCTACACTTTTTAATAATATCCAATGGTTAAGGGAAGAAAATAGTGTAATTAGCAAAGGAACTCTAAAAAGTAAATTAAGAGCTGAGTTGCTTAGCGCTCGGGCGCGCGGGCGGTGCGCGTCGGAAATGAAGGCGACCGTAGGGCATGGGGCGGCCGCGGCCATCGGCGTTCGTCGGCGGCTGCCGTCGGTGCCGTCGGCTGCGCGCCGCTCGTGTGTGTCTTTGAGTACGGTGCACAAATGGGCGAGCGGAGCGATGTCGGCGGCTGCGGTTGCCTCTGCCGACCGGTGGCGCGTGCCGCTTGTGTGTGTAGGCGCTGGGTGGTTCAAATACTCATATATCTGTTTTTTTTTATTCTATGTATTTTTTTTTTTGTGTCTAAGCAATGACCAAGTTTTGTAAAAAGGAGCTCTAATCCTGCCAACAAACTGTCTTGCAGTTTGGCAGGTTTTAAAATGTTTGTAAATGTTTGGTCCAAATAAATGATTTTTTTTTTATTGTTAAACTTTCAATTGAACCCTCTACACAGAGTGTAAAGAGACTCAACAGCGCCCCGTCGGTTTCTACGCATTCTTAACATCCACAAAGTACATACTCCTAGTATACTATAGTACCACGGGCTGGTGTCCGCAACTCACACGTCCAAGTATTTGTGTAGTTGCTGTTGGAAACATCCATCAGTCGATCCAGCCCAGCACAGCTTCTTTAGTCTGGGCTTAGTCAGCGAAACGTAAATGCACAACATCATGTAAGCCGTTCTGCCGTTCAAAGAATTTACAGGAGGACCACGAATCCGGGTCACTGCTGCACGACTAGATCGGTTTATCTCTACCACCAGCCTGCGTAATCGTCACCTAACCTCAGTACTGCTCCAAGAATAGCTTCCAAACCTTTCTGTGTTGTGCGATCTCTGGCCATGTTGGCCCTGCAAACATGATCAGATCGTCACACCACCTTCGCCGCGGTCTGCCTCGACCGCGATGTCCTGAATTATAGAGCGCGGGGTGGTTTCTAACGCGATCTGTACGCTTGACACCTTTTATGCTACGCTCCATTGCCCGCTAGCAAATCTTGAGTTTGAACCAACTTTATGCACGTAGGTTAGAACGGACAAGATACACATGTCGATGAGTTTTCTTGTCAGTGTTATTGGAAGACTACCTTTTCCTAGCATTTTGGACTCGTCTTTCAACTTCATTGTCTTGTCTATTTTTGAAAGACACCTATCTGGCCCAAGTATAAAACGTGTCGTTTTGCAAGTGACAGCATCAGGGGTATCCTGCAACAATTTCGTAGTTTTAGAGACGCGCTTTACTCTAGATTTAGCTATAGGTCCCTTTTTCTTGGAAGTATAAATGTGGATTGGTAAATTAGCTAGGACGGTGTCCTGGTTGTATCTGGGTGCGAGTTTAGATCTACTAGCGAAGGGATTACTGATGAATATTTGTTGGTCGGGTTCACAGTCGAGCCTCTCGAGTTTTATTACGACTCTCCATGACCGCCGTTCGATTAGCGAGAGACGTCTCATTGATTAGTTCGTATACTTTTTGCATGTGTTTTCTATGCGTTTCAGTACATTGTTGTAGTAGGAGTCCGGTCAAATCTATGTCAATCGGGTCTCGTGGGTCAGTATGTCCTATTGTGGTCGCCTAATAATGTTCTATACATCCACAGATGCGGAATTTAATGCAGCGCCATCTCTAATATTTTTAGAAGCTTTAATAAAGTTACCACGGTACAAAAAGTTATAAAGGGAACCAGCGCGCAGTTAACCTGTATCCTTATTGCGTAAAGTGGGTCTAGACAAAACATTGAGAATTATAGACCTATATCGATTCTTTGTTCTATTGCAAAAATATTTGAAAAACTCGTTCATCAAGCTATTTATCCATTTTTGAGACACAATATTAT
This sequence comes from Cosmia pyralina, assembly GCA_946251885.1. Lineage (NCBI taxonomy): Eukaryota > Metazoa > Arthropoda > Insecta > Lepidoptera > Noctuidae > Cosmia > Cosmia pyralina. The sequence goes on along the minus strand of OX276350.1, from coordinate 534,306 downwards.
ACCTGAGCAACACGGTTTCGTTAAAAATAAGTCTACTGTGACTAACTTAATGATCTTTACAGATCACTTGTTCAATAACATGGACGCAGGTTATCAGACCGACGCTGTTTATACTGATTTTAAAAAGGCTTTCGATGTAGTGGACCACTCAATTTTATTAAACAAAATAGCCTTTAATGGCATCAGAGGTAACTTACTGCGTTGGTTCTGTTCATATATTAGCAATCGTAGTCAAACTGTAGTGAGCAATGGGTACAAGTCGGACTCATTTCTGGCGACCTCAGGCGTTCCCCAGGGATCTATTCTGGGCCCATTAATGTTTATTATATATATAAACGACATATGTAACTGCTTTCTAAATAGTAATTTCTTATTATACGCTGATGATCTTAAGGTATTTAGAACAATAAAAAATCCTGTTGATAGCAGCCTTTTGCAGGAAGACTTAGATAGATTATCTGATTTTTGTGATGAAAATAAATTAAAATTAAGCATCCCCAAATGTAAATACATAAATTTTACTAAAAATAAAAATGTAATAGCCTACGATTATTCACTTTGTGATAAGACTTTAGTTAAAGAAACCGGTATCTGTGACTTGGGCGTTCATCTTGATTGCAAACTTCACTTAAATCTACATATAGATAAAATTACTGCTAAAGCATTTCAAATGTATAACTTTGTTATGAGAACTTCGATTGACTTTAAACGACCAGCCACATATCTGTATTTATTTAATTCTCTAGTTCGCCCACAGGTGGAATATGCTTGTATGATTTGGGATCCATATTATATTAAATATGATACTGCAATTGAGAGAGTACAGCGTAAGTTCCTCAGTACATTGCAGTACAAATGTCGCACCGTACGTTTATCTTACAAAAACGCTTTGTGTAAGTTTAAACTATTAACATTACGCTCTAGACGCTTGTTGCTCCAGGGAATGATGCTCCATGGACTTGTACATAATAGGTTTGATTGCTCTGAATTAATCAGTAAAATATGCTATATTGTACCTAGAACAGTGTTGAGACGTGAGGCGCGCTCTTATCCACTGTTTGCTACAACTCCCTGCCGCACAAATGCAGGGGAGAGAGCGCCGCTCCAGAGATTGGTTCAGGCTTACAATAATAACTTTAATGATATTGATGTTTTTGCCCTATCTAAATATACATTTAGAGAACAAATTACTAAGCGCCTTGCTCATAAATTTTAATTATTATGTACCTTTTATTTAGACATGTAATAGCTAATTAATTACTGCTTAATTTTCCCAACACTGTATCTTTTTTTTTTTAAACTAGTAACATGTGGAAACGTAGTGGATTGTACATTTATTTATAGCATACTGTGTATCTAGATATAATATACAATGTACGATTGTTTGTTTTCCCAAATAAAATAAAATAAAATAAAACACACTATCAATCGGAGTTGGTTTCATTTTGACAGTTCAACAACATTTATTACGTTATTTACGTTGTCGAGCAGACAAATTGTTCGTACATATGAAGGAATGGATTAGCAATTTGCTTTAAAATGGTTAAAATTCCGATTGATAGTGTTACGCAATTAGGGTGCTGGTAGCTGTAACGTTCAACCGGATTTTTTTTAGCAAACATGGTAGCTAAAAACTATGCACACTAAAACGTATGGTAACTGCTGTAACGTTTCAGTGGCTATGCATACTTTTTATCCGTGAGGTTGAAAAAAGTTGTTTATTGTTTATTTTTTAAATTTTAGAATAAAGTAAAACCTATTCAATACCCACTTTTTTATAACTTTTAATTTTCATTAGTTTAGAAAAAGCTCCAAAGTGTAGGTAGGGGAGAGCGGGGTACAGTGTACCGTGGGGCACAGTGGATCTACTTATATAACTGCTTGTCTATTTGTTACACACACACCGCACAGCGATGAAACGGACATTCTGATAGTTCCCCTCCCCACCACCAGTGCCCTTGACGCTCTTGCTGTGGAAACACAAGTAGCCGCCATTTCGCCGCCCGAAAGTACTATATCTATTTTTTTTACTGGTATTCATCGAATGTGCTACACTAAAAACTATTTGATATTGTGTTAATATGATTAGATTTCCTAAATAATAATTTATTAAGCTCTCAAAATAAAGCGGTGCGCTAGTCGTTTAGGTTAAGATAATCGTAAAAATGTGATTCATTTTCAAATATGGCTTATCGGGGAACATTGGACTGTTTTACTCTTCTGGGGTACAGTGGACCGCGGCTCACTGTGCCTCATATTGATATTTCATACTTACCTAACTTAATTTCGTAATTGTTTCAGACTAACAACATGGTTCGGAACCGCACAAGAAAAACTAATATTGGTCTCGTGAGTCGGGAACAGATGAAGGATGCGATCGATCTCATTTTGGTAAGAAATAAAATTAGAAAAGTTGCTGCACTAAAAGCATTCCATACACAACTTTGCAAAGATATTATGAAGGTTTTTATTTTTATTTTTTAATTTTTGAGGATTTTGTGATTAAGAATAAGATAATTTTGATTAAAAGTATTGATTAAACAAATTAATCTTTCATTTCATATTTATATTGAAACAGTTCACTGTAACCCATTAAAAAAAGCATGGTAATTCCATGTGTTAATTAACTGTACCCCACTACGATCCACAGTACCCCACATGAAGATCCAGTGTAATCCAGATGTGGGGTACAGTGGATCATTTCCCAACTTAAAAAAAAAACGTTTTATGCCAGAAAACTATTGATGTTATTGCTAAAGTTGAAATATATTTAGGTATCCAACATCCCGTTCTATCAAATAAAGCCGTAATTCTTTAAAATTTATTGTTATTTACTAATTTGAACCGCTTATAAAAAAAAGTTATCCACTGTACCCCTCTCTCCCCTATAGAGTTTTATAAACTTAACATAAGACCAGAGTTTTTAATCTCGATCTGGATTAGTTTTTCCAGGCGCCATCTATTGATGTGAATACTAAATTTATATCAACTGTCATACAAAAGCATAATTTCTGTCTCTAATTAAAATCATTATTTTATAAAAGTTAAACGTAAACACACAGGTACTGGTTTACAAAAGGTACCCTAATGGGTAATGAGTTTTTGTACATTTGGTGGTTTTATGATAAATTAGAACTGATAACAAACTTACCTACATGATTTCACAAATCCGACAAGGCTGTTTGGGCATCTTCTTTTGCCTCTCCACTGACATGAGACCAACCGAACCAACGTTTTTGGCGCCAACAAAAACGTCAACTTATAGACAACTACTATAATATATTATTCTCTTTTTGTTCGTAAGTCATTGATTAGTCAAATGGTGTTCAAATAAAATAATCATTAAAATGTGCTTTGTAGAAAAGATTATAAAGCCTCGTGGACGTCCGAGAAAACAAACAATAAAAAGTAAGTTCAAAACTAAAAAAAGACTACTGAACAATCACGCTCGCCGCGGTCGGTCAATACCAATCTGCCTAGCCTTTCCCCAACTATGTTGGGGTCGGCATCCAGTCTAACCGGATGCAGCTGAATACCAGTATTTTACATGGAGCGACTGTCTATCTGACTCAACAACCCATTAACTGGGTAATACTGTAGGTACCCCTTGGTAAGACTGGTTGTCAGACTTCGGGCTTCTGACGACCCGTAAAGACTGTCAAAGATCCACGAATGACAGCCGAGACCATCGGCTTAACGTGCTTTCCGAGTCTCGGTATGTAAAGATGGTCACCCATCCACGGACCGACCCCGGCAAGCGTAGCTTAACTTGATGGATCGACCCGTGCGGCGGTTATTACTTAGCCACGAGCTCCTCCGCCGCGGTCGGTCTATAATCAATTAAATTAATATTATTTATCTCCACTTTTAATATTTTTAACAATTTAAACATATTTATTTACTTATACAATATGAAATACATGTCGGGGACGGTCAATAGTACGGAGACGAAACGAATCGCAAGCGCGCAACGGGCGAAATCGCGTGATCTACTCACACCTAACAGTACGCTTCTACAGAGTCGATGTTTTCACCTCATGGCGAGGAGGATAGTGTGTCTGATCGCATCGGGGTTACTACGCCACGGAACTGTATTCGATTCGTTGTGCTCAGTGATTGTGTTAATTTTAATTTGGAGTGAATGTATTAGATTGTGATTTAAATAAGCACCGTGTATCGCCCCAGTGTGTTTTCATTGCACGAAACCCAACTTCTGCCCACATGATTTCTGAATCTAACTGAGTAAATCCTGACGACTCCGACATACATATTTGTAATGTGCTCGACAAGACCTTTCTTTTGACACCAAACATGTCATTATTATCTCAATTTAATTTTTTTTCGTGGTCAGAAATGTACGTATAAAGTCCACCATATTAAATTTAGGGAGAATTTATATAGCCTATGTCACCCGGATCATTATTACGAATCTATTGAAACCTCATTCATTAAAATCGATTCAGTAATTTAGGCGCTACGGTGGAACACACGTAAATACATACTTACATACATACATAGACTGCTAAAATCGTAACCCTTCCTTTTGGCTTTGCCGTAGTCGGGTAAAAGTTTCAATTTCCAAAATTCACAACCTACAAACAATTTTTTTGTAAGATCTACATAAATCTAATATCTGGGAAAATTCGGTTTCTTTATTTTTACCCGAGCAGAGCTCGGTCGCAGGTACTTGGTATTAAAACCGCAATGAATTGGTGTTATTTTAAAAACGCACTGGCCAGCAAGACGACCGCACCACAGATAATAATAGGTCTTTACCTATGAAATTGCCGTTTTGTATGAAAAAATTTAAACGAATTTTTTTCATGCATTTTTTATTTGTATTAATCGAAGTAATCACCCATGCAATCAATGCATCTTTGCCAACGCAGTGGCAGTTTATTGATGCCCTTCTTAGAAATCAGCTGGACGGGAGGCAACAAATTCTTCAAAGGCATTTTGTACTGCCTCTCGGGTATTGAATTTTTTTCCCGCCAAGAAGTTATCCAAATTCTGGAAAAAGTAGTAGTCTGTAGGCGCAAGGTCTGGTGAGTAGGGCGGATGACGGAGAGCTTCCAACCCCAGTTCTTGCAACTTGGAGACCGACTGCTGTGCAGTATGAGGTCGCGCGTTGTCGTGCAGAAGCAGCGGAGACGAGCGATTGACCAATGCTGGTTGGAGATGTGCCAGCTTCTCCATCATTGTGTTCAGTTCTTCACAGTACACATCTGAAGTAATGCTCACTCCGTTTGGTAAGAAGCTGTGATGAATCACACCGGCGCTAGACCACCAAACAGTGACCATCACTTTTCTAGGGGTAAGTTTTCGTTTAGGGCATTGTTTAGGTGCTGAACCAGGATCCAACCAACTTGCTGAGCGCTTGCGGTTATCAAACAGAATCCATTTTTCATCGCAGGTAACAATGCGGTTCAAAATTCCTTCATTTGTGTGTCTGTTGAGCAGTGCAAGGCACGTCTCGACGCGTACTTCGCGCTGGCGATCATTGAGTTCGTGGGCCACCCATTTGTCAAGCTTTTTTACTTTGCCAATTTGACGCAAATGGACCAATATTGTTTTGACGCTAACGTCGAAAGCTGCTGCTAATTCAGCCGTAGATTGTGTATCATCAGCTTCCACAATCGCCTTTAATTCGTCATTGTCGACCAAAGTCTTCGGACGACCGCGAGGTTCATTTTTCAGGTCGAAATTTCCAGAACGGAAGCGAGCAAACCAATAACAAGTGGTGCGTTGGTTTGTAGTGTTAGCTCCGTAAACGTCGTTGATGTTGCGTGCCGCTTGTGCCACGTTGCTGCCACGACGGTACTCATATTCCATAATTACTCGAATTTTTAACGTATCCATGATGACGAAAAATATTGAAATGCGATGAAAATGTAACACTTATCAATAAACAAATGACTACTTTTGGGAAAAAAAATCCATGTTTTTAAAATAAAATTAATTTGAAATTAGAATTCTTAGCCAAACAAAAATTATTTTGATTTGAAATGGCCAGTACTGCAGAACGGCAATTTCATAGGTAAAGACCTAATAATTAAGTTACTTACGAGTATATAGTGAAATAATGAAACCTTATACAACATGTTCCCGCCATCGCGATTTGCCTGCAACACGCGGGTAGGCCAATAATCATAAAAATTATAATAAGATAAAATAATTAGTAAATTGAAATAAAGAAAATTTAAAACAAACTAAATAATGAAAAAATAACCACAATTGGGATGCAAAAGACTCATTCATGAAGCTATTATTCTATGCCATCTGGTAAAAGGTCATTGACCAACACCGTTTTTTTATGTTCGTTTGTCTATTGTTCTGAACCAGCTATTAAGGTGTGCGTTACGCCAGCGGAATGTTGTCGCTTTTCAGGATTTCGGCTTGACAGAAATTAGTGCCTCATCTCGTGTAATTGTGCCCGAAATTTATAATTTGTGCGTCCAGCCGATCCAACGATATTCACGAAAAACAGATTCCGCTGTAGTAACGTTACTGCAGCGGCATGTTTTTTGACACTAGACTTAAGCTCAAGTGGCATACTGCTTGGAAGCGCACTAAATGTACATTAGCTCATAAAAACTTTTCAGATTTGAGAACTAGCCTTAAAACACGGGTAGCACTTGCTAATGCATCGCATACAAATCTTGCAATATATTTCCAGTTTACGCTCAAAAGGTGGTTTTGAGCCAAGTGTTACCTATAACGGTGAAAAATTTTCAGGTGTTCAGGCAGCTGATGTGTTTGCTGATTTCTTCGTTAGTGTTTATCTTCCTGATGTTCCGCTACTTGATGCTGATAAGGTTTCCCTCTGTGATACTAATGTTAGCAGTAATTATGTAAATATATTTAAATTCACTCCTCAGGATGTCATATCAGGAAACTCAAACTTAGTTGTTCCGTAGGGCCTGACAACATTCCTCCAGAAATTTTGAAAAGTTGCAAAATACAATTTTGCTTACCTTTATTTCATATTTTTAATCTATCCTTAAAAACCGGAATATATCCACCACAATGGAAGATTTCAAGGGTCATTCCTATTCCCAAGAGTCTGAATAAAACATTAGTAGAAGAATTCCGTCCCATTGCCCTTTTGTCATCACCAGCTAAAGTTTTTGAAAACATACTACATAATTATATTTATTCCCAAGTTGAAAAGTATCTGTGTAATGAACAACATGGTTTCCACTGTACCTACCTATGTATCACAAATAAAATATTTCTGATTTCTGATTTCAGAGCAAAAAGATCAGTAAATACTAATCTTCTCATATTAGTAGACTATAATATCAAAACGATTGGACCGTGGAGGCCAGGTCGATGTCTTGTACTTTGACTTCCGGAAAGCGTTTGATAGGGTCAATAATGATATTCTGCTAGCAAAACTATGTGCCATTGGGTTTCCGCCAGGTCTATTACGGCTCCTCGCCGACTACCTCTGCGATCGTCAGCAGTTTGTCAGACTGGAACTTTATGAATCCCAGCCCTATCATACGCGTTCCGGAGTCAGTCAAGGATCAATCCTGGGATCCCTTCTTTTCCTGATAATGATCAACGACCTTCCTTCAGTTATTCATCACGCCAGAAGTCTATTGTATGCAGATGATTTAAAACTCTTTTCCGAAATTCACTCCGAAGTCGATTGGCTGGCGCTGCAGCGTGATATTGAGGCGATATTGGAGTGGAGTGTTAAGAATAAAATGGAATTTAATTCTTCCAAATGTTTCATCATGAGTTTTACTCGAGCACGAAACTATGTCACCTTTACTTATAAAATAAATGGCAGCGCTATCGCTAGAACAAATGAAATTAAGAATCTGGATGTCACATTTGACAACAAGCTAACGTTTCATGGTCACATGGTATCGGTAGCAAAAGATTAATTTAGGCGATTAGGCTTCATACTGCGCAATGCTAAAGATTTCAGCAACATAAGCGCTATTAAATCTATTTTTAATGTACTTGTCTGCAGCAAACTGGAGTCCAGTGCATGCGTCTAGAACCCGCACGAAAAAAAATACAATTTACTCTTAGAAAAAGTTCAAAAAGCTTATCTTAGGTATTTGTACAAACGTTTGAATGGATATTATCCGTTTATGTATCCTTCGAACTTTCTTTTAGGCTGTTTAGGGTACAATTCTCTCGAGGTCAGAAGAAAAAATGACCAAATGATTAATATGTGTAAGATTGTTCACGGAAAAGCAGATGCTCCTGAACTGCACGACGAACTATCCCATCTTTTTGCTTCAATAAACTATAGCCTTAACAGGAGGCACAGATTGTTCGCCGTGCCTCGGAGTGGAACCGTTCGCTGGAGCCCAGTCTCCTGTTCCGCGCACTCACTGCGCTCAACGCTCTCTTGGAAGCTAAGCCTGTGATGTGTTCGCGGATGAATGGAAGATCTTGTCAGTATGTCTGGAGTATTGTGAGAAGAGAGTATGACTGTCGAGTAGTTGTATACTTTTGTTATTGTACTTAAATAATGTGTTTGTGTCTTAACTAATGTAACTGGCCTTGGCCGTTTTATCTTAAAATAAATAAAACAAGCACTGGATGCCTTGTATGACCATGTCAGTGCCCGTACCAAGCGCTAGTCCACATCTTACATGGATAGTGTTTATCAATTATAAATGGTGCCCAAAGGTTGGAACAAGGATGGCGGCGCTGCTTGTAACGGAAGATGTCAAGAACCTGTCAAATTCATCTGGTTGAAGTGCGGTTGATTCAGCCCGCAGGTTGCACTCACCGTCATCGTCGTCGGCGTCAACGTCGCCGCGCTCACGTTGCTGTTTCTTGCGCTTCTTATCGCGGCGCCGCTCCTTGCGCGCCAGCTTCTCCGCCAGCGTGCTGCGCCGCGCGTCCAGCTCCTGCGACGTCACTCTGCGACAATACACACCGTCACTACCAATCAACAATAACCTATTATCGTCAGAAACATCGATCTAGATTTTTTGAAGCATTTTAAGTGCTACCTACTAACTCTGTTTTTAGCTGTAATTAATGTGCACAATAAAACCGGTGCATTTGTTAAGCACCCGCAGAGGAGCTCTGAAGGCCTAGACAAAGTAACTTTCGATTAGCGATGACGCTAGAAGAAAACGCAGAAAAGCCAAAAATTTATGGGGTCAGCCCCATAAATTTTTGCGTTACATTTAGAATGTTTATGTCAGCATAAGCTATCGAAATGTCACGTGATCATGTCAATGTCACTTTGAAGCTGTAGCGATTGTAGAAATAGCATCGCTCCGAAGCGAATGTCATTTGTATAGACTTTTGTGTTCCAACTTAAACGACTTCCTAAATGATAATTTTTCCAAACTTTGACCTCACAGTGACATCAAATAATAACAATTCATAAGCATGTATCTCTAAATATTGTAATAATTCTAAGAATGACATTGAAATAATCTAAATATTACTATTATTAAATAAATAAATAACTTGTATGACATTGCATTAATATCTTATAATATTTTATGATTGTTTTTATTTATTTGTTGATTTAATTTTATGATTTTTGTTTATTTTTTAAATTCTATGATTGTATACATTTTTGCATGCCTTACGGTAGAATCACTTGAAACCTGTAAATTTCTATAACACCGTTGTAACAGTGTTTTCAGCAAAAATAAATGACTATGAACTATGAACTATAGGCCCTCTGGACTGTCCGGTGATGCAAGTGGGCGAGATTTGTGTTCATCTCGCAGTGAGGTGGTGCCCAGGTTAACGAGCAGGCGCGAGCACAAGCCACATAGTGTGCTGTCGTCCTCCCGCAGTCACTCATCGGATGTACCGTTCTATTAGCTAGTTAGATGTTTAAGGGGTAGCCAAACTAGAAGCCTTTTTAGGATTCCGTAGTCAACAAGGAACCCTCATAGTTTCGCTATGTCCGTCCGTCTGTCCGTCCATCCGCAGCTTAGCTCAGAGACTCTTAGTACTAGTAAGCTGTAATTTGGCATGGATATAATAGGTCTTTACCTATGAAATTGCCGTTTTGTATGAAAAAATTTAAACGAATTTTTTTCATGCATTTTTTATTTGTATTAATCGAAGTAATCACCCATGCAATCAATGCATCTTTGCCAACGCAGTGGCAGTTTATTGATGCCCTTCTTAAAGAAATCAGCTGGACGGGAGGCACCAAATTCTTCAAAGGCATTTTGTACTGCCTCTCGGGTATTGAATTTTTTTCCCGCCAAGAAGTTATCCAAATTCTGGAAAAAGTAGTAGTCTGTAGGCGCAAGGTCTGGTGAGTAGGGCGGATGACGGAGAGCTTCCAACCCCAGTTCTTGTAACTTGGAGACCGTCTGCTGTGCAGTATGAGGTCGCGCGTTGTCGTGCAGGAGCAGCGGAGACGAGCGATTGACCAATGCTGGTTGGAGATGTGCCAGCTTCTCCATCATTGTGTTCAGTTCTTCACAGTACACATCTGAAGTAATGCTCACCCCGTTTGGTAAGAAGCTGTGATGAATCACACCGGCGCTAGACCACCAAACAGTGACCATCACTTTTCTAGGGGTAAGTTTCGTTTAGGGCATTGTTTAGGTGCTGAACCAGGATCCAACCAACTTGCTGAGCGCATGCGGTTATCAAACAGAATCCATTTTTCATCGCAGGTAACAATGCGGTTCAAAATTCCTTCATTTGTGTGTCTGTTCAGCAGTGCAAGGCACGTCTCGACGCGTACTTCGCGCTGGCGATCATTGAGTTCGTGGGGCACCCATTTGTCAAGCTTTTTTACCTTGCCAATTTGACGCAAATGGACCAATATTGTTTTGACGCTAACGTCGAAACCTGCTGCTAATTCAGCCGTAGATTGTGTACCATCAGCTTCCACAATCGCCTTTAATTCGTCATTGTCGACCAAAGTCTTCGGACGACCGCGAGGTTAATTTTTCAGGTCGAAATTTCCAGAACGGAAGCGAGCAAACCAATAACAAGTGGTGCGTTGGTTTGTAGTGTTAGCTCAGTAAACGTCGTTGATGTTGCGTGCCGCTTGTGCCGCGTTGCTGCCACGACGGTACTCATATTCCATAATTACTCGAATTTTTAACGTATCCATGATGACGAAAAAGATTGAAATGCGATGAAAATGTAACACTAATCAATAAACAAATGACTACTTTTGGAAAAAAAAATCCATGTTTTTAAAATAAAATTAATTTGAAATTAGAATTCTTAGCCAAACAAAAATTATTTTGATTTGAAATGGCCAGTACTGCAGAACGGCAATTTCATAGGTAAAGACCTAATACATATTCATCACGCCGACAAAGTGGTCAAATAAAATCATGAAAAAAAAATATGTTTTTTATGGTATATTCTGTACACGTAAGTTGGGATGTTTTTTTTTTCCCCGTCTACCCCATTGTGTGGTGTGTTGTTGGATAGGTCTTTCAAAAATATTGGGGATTTGTGAAAATAATTCTTCGATTTAGGGATCCGTTTCTGAAATATTAAGCTTTAAATTGCTAATTTTTGTTACAGTCAAGTGCGTGTCCCCTGCCAGCTAAACGGTTAATTTTGGATGGGTGAAAAAATTCACGGTAGTAGTATAACGAAATTAAAAGGAAAACTATCACAGCTAAGTCGGCTTGTCAAGTTTACGAGTAATAGTCAACCAACTTGTGAAATGTACTTGGAACAGTAAAAATTTCGTACAAATTCCATTAAAAATTACTTATATAACGTTGTTAGTTGTGTAAAACACGTAGTAAATATAAGTTTATGAACCATGTAAAAATATACAAAAATAAAATCATAACATTCTTATTAATAATGATATCTAAATAAAAACTTTTTTACAAAAAAATACAACCGACTTCCAAAAACAACACTACAAAGTAAAAAATAACTTTAATTTCGGAAGTCGGTGTCTAGTTAAATGTATTTTCGTTTTTTGCCACCGACTTCCGAAATTAAAGTTATTTTTCACTTTGTAGTATTGTTTTTGGAAGTCGGTTGTATTTTTTTGTAAAAAAGATTTTATTTTTCACTTTTTAGTTGTGGTACCTACCCCACACAAATTCTAATACCACTACCTGCAAAACAAACTAGAACATCATCCATATAAAAGTGGGGAAAAAATACGTATTATTGAAGCTAACTCAAAAACTACCAAAGCAAAGTTAATCATGTTTATATGGGACCAACTGTGATGTATACCCTCTCGAATAAAACAAAAAAAAATCCAAATCGGTCTAGCCATCTTCGAGTAATCGGGGAACATACATAAAAAAAAAAAAATTAAAAAAAAAAGGTTCCGACGAATTGAGAACCTCCTCCTTTTTGAAGTCGGTTATTTACGCTCGAATAACGACGGGCGGCGGCGTGCACTACGGAACCCTATTACTGCGCGTGTCCCGACACGCACTTGGCCGGTTTTTATAATTTTGTCATGACCGTTGTCTGTCCTGTTCGTCTGTCACACAAATTAACGAACCCGAGAGAAGAACGCCCACTACTGGGGACTACTACGTAAGAACGCCCACTACTGGGGACTACTACGTAAGAACGCCCACTACTGGGGACTACTACGTAAGAACGCCCACTACTGGGGACTACTACGTAAGAACGCCCACTACTGGGGACTACTACGTAAGAACGCCCACTACTGGGGACTACTACGTAAGAACGCCCACTACTGGGGACTACTACGTAAGAACGCCCACTACTGGGGACTACTACGTAAGAACGCCCACTACTGGGGACTACTACGTAAGAACGCCCACTACTGGGGACTACTACGTAAGAACGCCCACTACTGGGGTCTACTACGTAAAGTTACCTAAACATAATTGCGGAAAAAAGATATATTCATTATAATTTCTGCCAAGCCACTGCCACAATTGATGCACAATTGCAAGAGTTTGAGCATTTTGCGTCTCGTTTATCAATACTTCTGACAAATCTTCTCTGGCGGTCTTTTTTAGGGCTAAGATATTTAGCTTGTTCACTATCGACGCGTCTTCGCAAAATCATCATAGGAAAAGTCTGTAGCTGAAGAATATCTTGAGGGTCACTGTAAATTATCAAAATTGAGAGATTAATCAGCCGAGACACAGTATATCGTGTTCTTGTGGAGTGTAGCGCTCCATGGTAAGTGGACATAAATATTAAGCAACCGAGACACAGTATATCGTGTTGTTGTGGAGTGTAGCGCTCCATGGTAAGTGGACATAAATATTAAGCAACCGAGACACAGTATATCGTGTTGTTGTGGAGTGTAGCGCTCCATGGTAAGTGGACATAAATATTAAGCAACCGAGACACAGTATATCGTGTTGTTGTGGAGTGTAGCGCTCCATGGTAAGTGGACATAAATATTAAGCAACCGAGACACAGTATATCGTGTTCTTGTGGAGTGTAGCGCTCCATGGTAAGTGGACATAAATATTAAGCAACCGAGACACAGTATATCGTGTTCTTGTGGAGTGTAGCGCTCCATGGTAAGTGGACATAAATATTAAGCAACCGAGACACAGTATATCGTGTTCTTGTGGAGTGTAGCGCTCCATGGTAAGTGGACATAAATATTAAGCAACCGAGACACAGTATATCGTGTTCTTGTGGAGTGTAGCGCTCCATGGTAAGTGGACATAAATATTAAGCAACCGAGACACAGTATATCGTGTTCTTGTGGAGTGTAGCGCTCCATGGTAAGTGGACATAAATATTAAGCAACCGAGACACAGTATATCGTGTTCTTGTGGAGTGTAGCGCTCCATGGTAAGTGGACATAAATATTAAGCAACCGAGACACAGTATATCGTGTTGTTGTGGAGTGTAGCGCTCCATGGTAAGTGGACATAAATATTAAGCAACCGAGACACAGTATATCGTGTTGTTGTGGAGTGTAGCGCTCCATGGTAAGTGGACATAAATATTAAGCAACCGAGACACAGTATATCGTGTTGTTGTGGAGTGTAGCGCTCCATGGTAAGTGGACATAAATATTAAGCAACCGAGACACAGTATATCGTGTTGTTGTGGAGTGTAGCGCTCCATGGTAAGTGGACATAAATATTAAGCAACCGAGACACAGTATATCGTGTTCTTGTGGAGTGTAGCGCTCCATGGTAAGTGGACATAAATATTAAGCAACCGAGACACAGTATATCGTGTTGTTGTGGAGTATAGCGCTCCATGGTAAGTGGACATAAATATTAAGCAACCGAGACACAGTATATCGTGTTCTTGTGGAGTGTAGCGCTCCATGGTAAGTGGACATAAATATTAAGCAACCGAGACACAGTATATCGTGTTCTTGTGGAGTGTAGCGCTCCATGGTAAGTGGACATAAATATTAAGCAACCGAGACACAGTATATCGTGTTCTTGTGGAGTATAGCGCTCCATGGTAAATGGACATAAATATTAAGCAACCGAGACACAGTATATCGTGTTCTTGTGGAGTGTAGCGCTCCATGGTAAGTGGACATAAATATTAAGCAACCGAGACACAGTATATCGTGTTGTTGTGGAGTATAGCGCTCCATGGTAAGTGGACATAAATATTAAGCAACCGAGACACAGTATATCGTGTTCTTGTGGAGTGTAGCGCTCCATGGTAAGTGGACATAAATATTAAGCAACCGAGACACAGTATATCGTGTTGTTGTGGAGTATAGCGCTCCATGGTAAGTGGACATAAATATTAAGCAACCGAGACACAGTATATCGTGTTCTTGTGGAGTGTAGCGCTCCATGGTAAGTGGACATAAATATTAAGCAACCGAGACACAGTATATCGTGTTCTTGTGGAGTATAGTGTGGAGTATATTTGTAATCAAAATAATTTTTGTTTGGCTAAGAATTCTAATTTCAAATTAATTTTATTTTAAAAACATGGGATTTTTTTTTCCAAAAGTAGTCATTTGTTTATTGATTAGTGTCATATTTTCATTGCATTTCAATCTTTTTCGTCATCATGGATACGTTAAAAATTCGAGTAATTATGGAATATGAGTACCGTCGTGGCAGCAACGCAGCACAAGCGGCACGCAACATCAATGACGTTTACGGAGCTAACACTACAAACCAACGCACCACTTGTTATTGGTTTGCTCGCTTCCGTTCTGGAAATTTCGACCTGAAAAATGAACCTCGCGGTCGTCCGAAGACTTTGGTCGACAATGACGAATTAAAGGCGATTGTGGAAGCTGATGATACACAATCTACGGCTGAATTAGCAGCAGCTTTCGACGTTAGCGTCAAAACAATATTGGTCCATTTGCGTCAAATTGGCAAGGTAAAAAAGCTTGACAAATGGGTGCCCCACGAACTCAATGATCGCCAGCGCGAAGTACGCGTCGAGACGTGCCTTGCACTGCTCAACAGACAAACAAATGAAGGAATTTTGAACCGCATTGTTACCTGCGATGAAAAATGGATTCTGTTTGATAACCGCAAGCGCTCAGCAAGTTGGTTGGATCCTGGTTCAGCACCTAAACAATGCCCTAAACGAAAACTTACCCCTAGAAAAGTGATGGTCACTGTTTGGTGGTCTAGCGCCGGTGTGATTCATCACAGCTTCTTACCAAACGGGGTGAGCATTACTTCAGATGTGTACTGTGAAGAACTGAACACAATGATGGAGAAGCTGGCACATCTCCAACCAGCATTGGTCAATCGCTCGTCTCCGCTGCTCCTGCACGACAACGCGCGACCTCATACTGCACAGCAGACGGTCTCCAAGTTGCAAGAACTGGGGTTGGAAGCTCTCCGTCATCCGCCCTACTCACCAGACCTTGCGCCTACAGACTACTACTTTTTCCAGAATTTGGATAACTTCTTGGCGGGAAAAAAGTTCAATACCCGAGAGGCAGTACAAAATGCCTTTGAAGAATTTGTTGCCTCCCGTCCAGCTGATTTCTTTATGAAGGGCATCAATAAACTGCCACTGCGTTGGCAAAGATGCATTGATTGCATGGGTGATTACTTCGATTAATACAAATAAAAAATGCATGAAAAAAATTCGTTTAAATTTTTTCATACAAAACGGCAATTTCATAGGTAAAGACCTATTATTAAGCAACCGAGACACAATATATCGTGTTCTTGTGGAGTGTGGAGCTCCATGGTAAGTGGACATAACCAATGTATGGTTAGCGATTATTTATAAGAAGCCAGCTGTTTTTAGGGTTCCGTGCCTCAAAAGAAAAAAACGGAACCCTAGGATCACTTCGTTATCCGTCTGTCTGTCTGTCAGTCTGTCAGGACCCTTTTTCTCAGAAACGCGTAAGGTATCAAGTTGAAATTAATATCAAATACGATCCCTATGGCCGGTGTCTATAGTCCCATGGAACTCTAAAAAATCAAGCTTCCAAGTCAACGCATTACAAAGTATGGCAATTTATGCAACATATTTGAATACTCGCAAGTAAATCAAAACCTCCATGGTACTTTACTTACCGTTGACCTAGAATCATGAAATTTGGCATCAAGCAAGGTTTCATAGCAAAAGTAAAGGAAAAAATTCGAAAATAGTGAATTTGTAACATTAACATATAAAAAAATTTTTTTGGAATTACAAACTTAAATTTGCAGTTAGAGAATTGACCGTGACATAATATTTATATGTTTTTCAACTACAATCAATATGAAATTTGTTTTTAGAATAAATTATTTTCAACTACGGAACCCTTCATTGTGCGTGGTCCGATATGCACTTGGCCAGTTTTTTTTTTATTGGGAATTTCTCGCCTGACTCAGACTTTTTTATTTTTCTCTTTCTGTAAGTACCATTTTTTTTTTGATAATATGTTTGTAGATATTAAATCCTTAAAATATGACTTGCTCCTAAACTATAAATAATCGCTGAACATACATATGCCTTTGATTAGAGGGTTCCAAAGCTTTCTATTGGTTTCATGGGCCACCCTATATATGAAAGAATAGGTATGTTCGTAAGACTGTCACACGGCTCGAACCGCTATAGATTGAGATAGAGAAAACTGAATTTGAACAGCAGTTACAGTTTCAAAGTTTGTTGAAGGGAAAAGAAATAATTTTGCGGAAACCAACTCTTAAAGGGGATGAAAACGGGGGAATGAGTTTATACGAAAAATCTTATTCCTTGGGTTTATACTTAAAAACTTGGCACGAAAAGGGATAATCAAGTGGGGGCTTTTACTACTTACTTCGATTAACTCGAAAATTAGTTTAAATAATCTTAAATAAAAGCAAATAGTCAAATAATGGGCAACGTAATAAACGATCTTTCAAAAATCAACCCCTGTTCCCCAACAGTGTTGGGGTTACAGTTTGTATGAAAAAATCCTTCTTTGGTTTAGAAACTTGGCACAAATACTTATCTAGGTAAATAACAAATACCGTACTGATTTTACCAAAACTACCCTGTAAAGAGGGTGGAAGGGGTACTGCAGTTGAAGGGGAACAAGTTGCGGGCGAAGTGCTACTCATTTATATTCAGTAATATCTTTTCTTAATTCTCATAGTCACATGCGTGTCATCCCATTAAACAAAGTATTTACTTTGTTTAATAGCACGGTAAACGATTCCCTTGCGACTTTTGAAGTTCCTCTGATATTTGTCCTCGTTCTCAACTCCGCTCACTACAGTCTTGTTTCATCATCTTCTATACAGCCAAGCATTTCGCTCCATGCAGAACGACAGGACAGGTTTTAGTTCGTATCCGCAGATTTCGTTTTAGGCAAATATCTAGCTAGCTACCTACATTGCTACAAACGACATACATGATTATTTTCATATTTCTGTTTATTCGTCAGTCAAAGAAAAAAAATAGAAGTAGATAGCTTGCACACTTAGAAGGGGTGCCTGGTCTTGTGGTGGTGAGGGCGCGGATCGTCGCGCGGCGGGCGGCAGCGCGGGCGCGGGTCGCGGGGCGGGTGGCGGTGCGGGCGCGGGGCGCAGGACGGGCGCGGGTCGCGGGGCGGGCGAGAGTCGCGCGCGCGCTCGCACAAGTCGGCTAGCGCGCGCGCGCCGGCCGACAGCAGCGCCGCGCCGCGCCGCACGCGCGCCTTGAGCCAGTGCCCCGCCGCCGACCTACAGCGGGAACCGACCGCCTCGATCACTGAGCTCCGACACACTACGTCTACCGTTTGTCTACGATACGACTCTAGCGACAGTGACGAGTATCGAACGGGGACACCCTTCGGTCGACTTCCAGCATTCCAGCATCGCGAGTTCTTACGCCGCTCTGTGCAGCTGGCGGGCGCCCGCCTGTACGGGGTGGCAGCAGAAGGACGGTGAGGGCTCACCTGGCTTCTTCGATCTGCGAGTTGAGCGTGAGGTAGTCGGGGCTGTCCTGCCGGCTGTGGCGCGCGCCGTTCGTGTATGTCATCTGCATAACAAACATACGCTTTCTCAACTATTTAGCAATGCTTTGGCAAAAACATTCATATAATTTAATATTATGTTAGATTTCCGGGCAAGCAGCGTCTACAGGCAAGGCATCCGAACATCTTGCAACTTCACACGGTTATGTGAAGACGCAAGATGTTCGGAGAACGCCCGAAAGAGCTACAATAGTAGCAGTTGAAAGGGGAGATACCCAATCATTCACAGATTCAGAGACAGTTTTAGCGTGCGCCTCGGACTGCACAAAAAGCCTGTCAAACTGTAGTGGTCCTTATTATTGATTGGTTAAACTACATTATAGGAATGAAACAACTCACGCGTTTTCTTTCTTTCATTTCATTCTTTCGCTCAGGTGGTCAGAAGAGCGACGGACTCGGAACATCGCTACCGCGGCGAGCGCTCACTTCCGCTCAGGTGGTCAGAAGAGCGACGGGCCCGAGTCGTCGTTACCGCGGCGAGCGCTCACTGTCGAAATCTCTGCCACTCATATCGCTCACATTCTGCAACCCACATCAACACACTCATCATCCAACACACTCAGTATACATCCTCGGAGCCCGCAAAGTACTGCTGGCTCACAGAGCACGAAACCGCCGCATCAGCAGCGTCTAAAGTACGTCGCGAGTTACAAGCCGTGATAAAGTTTGTATAATGTTGATATGTGTTAGAAAGATATTAAACAATTTTGAGGGTGGTATCTTCAACTTTGTATATAATGGTTTTTAGAGATAAATCAAGGTTTTGCAAGAAAATTGCCTCACAATATGAAAACATGTGAAGAAGAATTAATATAGTGATTTATGTTTTAATTTTCTGGTACATTAATTATATGTTTGGTCTGCCTACGTCAATAGGGGTTTTGTTAGCACTTTCCGCAGTTCTAGTGAATCACAACCACCCTAATCTGCGGGCCCCCAGGAGAGGCAGGCTCTTCGAGCAGTTCGGGAGTCGGTGTCGGAGCCAAAGTGCCTGTCATTTTACCAACAGCTCCAGAGAAGTAAGTGGCTCAAACTGTACCATACTTTAATGGGGAGACTCAACATTGCAACGTTCGTGACTCCGAGAGGTCGCCTGCACAGACACAGTCTGCTGCTCTACAGTCGACAGCTGTCGGTGAAACTCCCGTACCGGCTGATACCTGTCCCTCAGTCAGTGATACCTGTGTCAGTCAAGCTATAACAAATCGAGGCCGATCCACTTGAGCTCGGTGACACATGTATTGACTATATACACATCAGACATCGGATGGGGAAAACAACTCAGAGATACAAATATTGTGGGAACCTGGATGAATTTACAAAGGACCTGGCGTTTCAACAAAAAAAGAAATGTTTGCTGTTTATTTATTTATTTATTTATTTATTTATTTAAAGGTACTCCAACGACTTGTTCACTAATGCATTACATAAATGAACTTATAAGTATACATATTATTATGGTGAATTCGTCACTTACAGAAGTACACAGCTTAAACATAATTATAATGTATACACAAATTATAAGATGGACATGTTAAAAGTGATTAAAAAAAAAAAAGAGAAACTATTTTTTGTTACAATGGAAGAAAATTTTAGTAAAGTTTACGCAGCTATACGTCAGAACCCACAGCAAATCCAAAGTGGACAGAATGTCGGCTGCAGACCGACAATCGGACAGTAGTCTCGTATATAAACAAGGACGTGGGCAGCACAAAGTGCACAGAATGTCGGCTGCAGACCGACAATCGGACAGTAGTCTCGTATATAAACAAGGACGTGGGCAGCACAAAGTGCACAGAATATCGGCTGCAGACCGACAATCGGACAGTAGTCTCGTATATAAGCAAGGACGTGGGCAGCACAAAGTGCACAGAATATCGGCTGCAGACCGACAATCGGACAGTAGTCTCGTATATAAGCAAGGACGTGGGCAGCACAAAGTGCACAGAATATCGGCTGCAGACCGACAATCGGACAATAGTCTCGTATATAAGCAAGGACGTGGGCAGCACAAAGTGCACAGAATGTCGGCTGCAGACCGACAATCGGACAGTAGTCTCGTATATAAACAAGGACGTGGGCAGCACAAAGTGCACAGAATATCGGCTGCAGACCGACAATCGGACAGTAGTCTCGTATATAAGCAAGGACGTGGGCAGCACAAAGTGCACAGAATATCGGCTGCAGACCGACAATCGGACAGTAGTCTCGTATATAAGCAAGGACGTGGGCAGCACAAAGTGGACAGAATGTCGGCTGCAGACCGACAATCGGACAGTAGTCTCGTATATAAACAAGGACGTGGGCAGCACAAAGTGCACAGAATGTCGGCTGCAGACCGACAATCGGACAGTAGTCTCGTATATAAACAAGGACGTGGGCAGCACAAAGTGCACAGAATATCGGCTGCAGACCGACAATCGGACAGTAGTCTCGTATATAAGCAAGGACGTGGGTAGCACAAAGTGCACAGAATATCGGCTGCAGACCGACAATCGGACAGTAGTCTCGTATATAAGCAAGGACGTGGGCAGCACAAAGTGGACAGAATGTCGGCTGCAGACCGACAATCGGACAGTAGTCTCGTATATAAACAAGGACGTGGGCAGCACAAAGTGCACAGAATATCGGCTGCAGACCGACAATCGGACAGTAGTCTCGTATATAAGCAAAGACGTGGGCAGCACAAAGTGCACAGAATATCGGCTGCAGACCGACAATCGGACAGTAGTCTCGTATATAAGCAAGGACGTGGGCAGCACAAAGTGGACAGAATGTTGGCTGCAGACCGACAATCGGACAGTAGTCTCGTATATAAACAAGGACTTGGGCAGCACAAAGTGCACAGAATGTCGGCTGCAGACCGACAATCGGACAGTAGTCTCGTATATAAACAAGGACGTGGGCAGCACAAAGTGCACAGAATATCGGCTGCAGACCGACAATCGGACAGTAGTCTCGTATATAAGCAAGGACGTGGGCAGCACAAAGTGGACAGAATGTCGGCTGCAGACCGACAATCGGACAGTAGTCTCGTATATAAACAAGGACGTGGGCAGCACAAAGTGCACAGAATGTCGGCTGCAGACCGACAATCGGACAGTAGTCTCGTATATAAACAAGGACGTGGGCAGCACAAAGTGGACAGAATGTCGGCTGCAGACCGACAATCGGACAGTAGTCTCGTATATAAACAAAGACGTGGGCAGCACAAAGTGCACAGAATGTCGGCTGTAGACCTAGAATCGGACAGTAGTCTCGTATATAAGCAAGGACGTGGGCAGCACAAAGTGGACAGAATGTCGGCTGCAGACTGACAATCGGACAGTAGTCTCGTATATAAACAAGGACGTGGGCAGCACAAAGTGGACAGAATGTCGGCTGCAGACCGACAATCGGACAGTAGTCTCGTATATAAACAAGGACGTGGGCAGCACAAAGTGGACAGAATGTCGGCTGCAGACCGACAATCGGACAGTAGTCTCGTATATAAACAAGGACGTGGGCAGCACAAAATCCAAGAAACTTCTCTAGAAAAGCAGAACAATTTATATGATAGCACGTTATTTTCCGGGCAGATTCAATGCGGAGGTGGATGCTTTTTCTCGGCGGAAGGATTGTCCAGAGTGGCACCTCACGAGGACACCAACGACTCAAATATTTCGAATGTGGGGCACGCTGGAGATATACCCCTTCGCATCGAGAACAGCTTACATAGTACCAAGTCCATCATTGGACGTGGACCTTTAGTAAGCACAACACCACAGCGCACTTTATCGCCAGTGGCACTACGACCTACGTAGCATGGTTGTTCCCGCCACCAAATCTGTTTCCCAGGGTACTCACAGATGAGGAGGCGGAAAGCGTGAAGGAGAGGCAACTTTCGCGCCATCACGCCCCTAGTCACCGCAGGAGACTCCCTGGGGGGCGGGAATCAATAGCCGATTCCCGGCCACCGTAGGCGCGGGCTTGCGGACGGCGAGTAATGGGTAGCTCGCCGTCCGGTAAAGACCAGGCCCGGGTCGACGGCGCGTTGTGTTCCACGCGCGCCTCAAAGAGATGTCAGCAGAGATGGGATACGATAGGGCCGATACCGCCGGGGTCGCGGGTTGTTCGAAATTGATACCGTGGCCCTGGCACAGGCACAACTGAAGAAACACGGGTGGGTTTTAGTCAGTAAAAGTCTGACACGCCCTTCGCTCCGTCCAGAGCGGGAGAAGTCATTTGATGATTTCCCCTATACAAAACAAAAAAAAAGGGTTCTCACAGATCTAGCCCGCACTCTGAAGGACACCAGAACAAGGGCGCATCCGCCGCAGGCACAAGACCTAGGTACACTTGGAGGCATGGCTGATTTCGGGTAGCCAGATATTTTGACGGACTGGACAGCTAAAGAACATAAACTCTGTATGTCAAGCTGGAGCGGCTTCACACTCAATACCTGCAGACCAGCGTGGCTTAGATGGAAGCGACGGTGTGAGTCGCATTCAATTAGTTAGAAATACCCTAATGCGGATCAAGTAGTTCGATATTTAGCACATTTACACTGTGATATAGATCTTGCTTTTAGGACTATTTTGGTACATAAATACGTTATATCACATTATAATAATATCATTTTAATGTTACTAACGATTAATTAACAACGTAAGTTTCTAATTTCTACATTCATAAGGGGCCTTTCACAAGAAACTATCATAATGTAAAGCATATTTCTCATAAATTATTATTATGTTTCTTTCAAAACACAATAACACTTTGAAGAAAGCATCTCAATTATTGCCTTATATACTATAAATAGTTAAGATATACGTACTTACATTCCCTTTTAGTTACCTGTGTTCTTTCAACATGTAAGAAATGTCGCGGTGACTATGGTCTCAGCGAGCTTGAGTTGTCACTGTCAAGTGTCATTCATAGCGTCTAAATTTTTGCCGCCAATGTATACGTAAAATATTTTCGCTCGATAATTTTAATCGAAAATGAGTAAAGTTTCAGTTAAAACTTTATTAAAAGTGAATAAGAATAGTGCTTGTGGTAAGTGATATATCGACGCCTTAGAGTGAAAACCTCGTAAGTGTAAAAGACGTAACTTTTCAGGAGGAAGAAAAAACAGCGTGCTGTAAAATTTTTGTACGGCGTCTTTTGTTTTTTGTTAATTAATATGGAATATCATCAATCATAGATGGCGCTACGAGTATCGAATGAACAAATTAGTCAGATCAGATTGTGCGTTGCGAGGTTTTCTTCCTAGAAACACAATAAAATAAATTTGAGTAAAAATGCATTCCCGAGGTTTTCACTCTAAGGCGACGATATAGTGTTACGCTGATCGTGAGTCAGCGAAGTGCCGAAGTGGAGATCGATACCTCAAAATATATACATGGTCGCCAGTGCCTTTGGAGAGCAACCGTTTGTATTTCGATTCTCCTAAGTGCTGTAATGGGGAAGAACGCTGTTCCCACCGGCTAAAACCAGGGTAATGAGATCGAAATGATTTCCTGTAAGACCGACCTACTCTATGCACTGACCTACAACCGAATGAGTACTAAGAGTAGCCAAGTAAGTGTTAAGTTTCTGCTAACATGACACAATTTCCACATTATATCACCAAACCTTACTAAGACGACCCACTGACCTTACTCAGACACATTATCAATAAACTTCTAACCTGCTTCTTGCTATTATTTACATTAGAAGCGCATTGTTGTTTTCTAAACAACCCGGTTGTGTCTAACTAAATAGACAGAAATATTACAACTTAAAGATTTCAGTGCAAATTATGATAATTAGGTAGTAATTCCTAAAGCAAATGCAGAATGTCTAGAGGAGCTAAAGCTATTCAAGCAGTTTTTGACATTCAACCATGAAAAGTTATAATCCGTTATAAGAAAACCTTACATTTATGCTCACTCACCCCATGTGTTTCACACAGTGCATTAGAAGTAAATGAGTACTTATGCCACTCAACAAAACTAAATCCTACTATTTAGCCCCCGCGGAGGGAGTTTTGGCTGGGATTTCTAATGTAGGTCTAGAGCAGGCAGAGCTAGCTGCTAAAGTAAGGTCTACAGGGACTTGTTATTTGGGCAGCAACCTACCCACTACAATTGTATCCTACTTTCCCTTTCGGAAGTCCAAACACTCCCATCGAGAAGTGTATTTAAATTACAATTTTATTGTTTATGCTTGCAGGTGGTATGCAATTGTTACTTTCATTGTAACAAAAGATAAGTTAGTTTTTTAAATCACTTTAAAATAATTATTTGTATATATTTACTATTTCTGGTTAAGCTGTGTACTTTTTAAGTGACAAACTCACCACACTAATAAAATAAAGTTCTTTTGTAATATGTTATTAATGCATAAGTTGTTGGAGTACCTATATATAAATAAATAAATTAATTAAAGAGGTTCAGCACCTCTTATGAACTCTAATCTGCAATTAGAACATTAAAATACTACTAAATAAAGTTTACATCAAGTTTTATAGGTACTTAACTAATAAGCAGTACTAAATAAAAAAAATATAATTTAAAATGGTATACTGTATATTTTTTCTATATTTTGTAATAATTATGGAAATCTTATAATTATGAGCAGGATCATAAGTGCTCTATCAAAATTAGAAATGGAACAAATACAGCCACCAAACAATTTAAAACTGACAAGATATTATTTAGAGCAGGAATAGATCTTTGATTATTTTAAAAACATGATAAATTGGATCATAGCAACAATAACTAGGCCAAGATTCATAATTTTGACAAGATTCAGGCTGCCTAAGGAACCATGTAAAAGCTTGGGAATGAAAGACTGCAAACCTGTTTCTGTTCCTGAAGATCATAACAGGAAATGAAATACTGAAAATATTAACATTCAATACAATTCTACTTTGAGCTATATACAGGGTGTTTGGCAGAACGTTGAACATACGAAAATGGTGGATAGGTGGGGTCATCTGCTACTTACTCAGCCCTAATTTATTTGGCCCTGGCCCTCTGGATATTTTAAATTTTATTTTTTTTGCTTTTTTCTAGTTTCACCACTTTCTTAACTTTAAAGTGTAATTTTTATAAAAAATGGGTAAAACAGGCAATACTTTGTTTTTTTTTTTTAATCTTTAATGTTGGCAGATTCTTATAAAATTATTGTTTTATTCAGATGTTAGCTAGAAAAAAAGTTATGAGTCCTCAAACTTACAGAAAGGTGTAAAAAATTACTTAAATCTTAGTTTCAACTTGCATTTAAAAAAAAACAAAAAATGATTGAGGAGTTCCAAGTCTAGCAAAACATCCCTAGTGTGTGACCTTTCTAATGGTATGTAATTTGCTTTTATAAAAAAAAAAACTTTAAGAGTTATTTCATAATTTTATCAAGTAGGAAATTTTTGACGAAACTCTACCTTTACGGAAAGTGAAATGTTTTGCGAAATTTAACACTGCAAGGTTCGTAAAATTTAAATGATCGACGGCTTGCCAGTAGCAGTGGTGCAAATTGACATTCACTATTCCCTTGGGATGGTTACACAAAGCAGGTAGAAATTTTGTGTCACTCTTGTGCAGTCAAAGCTTATTTTTTCTCTCTTTCACTCTCGTGGCACCGTGACGCCTCAGAATGAATTCTTTTCTTTTATTCAGTCCAGACTTAACTGCCTCTGCGATCTCACGTGCCCGTTACGCTTACGTTTGTTTTTGTTCACTTCGTTTTGTTTTATTGTTATCACTAGTTTTGTAACCTGTTAGTTAAGTTTTTTGTTATTACTGTTACCTGTTGATAATGGTAAAGAAATGGCTGCTTTTACCAGTGAGGAATACGCGGACATGTTGTTAGCGTATGGAAGCGTTAATGCTAATTCGCGTGAAGCACGAAGGATTTATCAAGAGCGTTATCCCAACCGCCGAGTACCCAGTCATCAGACGTTTGCGAGTCTATGGTCTTTCAACACGATGGCTGCCCAGCTCACTGGAGTCTGATTGTACGTGAACATTTGGATAATTGTTTCCCAAATTCGTGGATTGGCAGGGAGGACCAATTCCCTGGCCTCCGCGATCGCCCGACCTCACTCCGCTCGATTTTTACGTGTGGGGAAGAGCAAAGGAACTAGTTTACACTACAGAAGTAGAAAGTCGAGAAGATTTGATAAATCGAATTAATGCTGCTTTCGAAGTTATGCGACAGGAGATGCTGCTGCGCACAACAACTGTAGAAATCAGACGTAGATGCCGCGCCTGTATTGTAAATGAAGGGCGTCAATTCGAACATCTGTAATTTATTAATTAAATAAATTATTTAAAATTATTGAATTGTTTCATTAGCGCTCCTAACTGGTACAGCTATTTTCTTTGTACTTAATTCAAGAAATTACATAATTTTAATCGATCATTTAAATTTTACGAACCTTGCAGTATTAAATTTCGCAAAACATTTCACTTTCCGTAAAGGTAGAGTTTCGTCAAAAATTTCCTACTTGATAAAATTATGAAATAACTCTTAAAGTTTTTTTTTTATAAAAGCAAATTACATACCATTAGAAAGGTCACACACTAGGGATGTTTTGCTAGAATTGGAACTCCTCAATCATTTTTTGTTTTTTTTTAAATGCAAGTTGAAATTAAGATTTAAGTAATTTTTTACACCTTTCTGTAAGTTTGAGGACTCATAACTTTTTTTCTAGCTAACATATGAATAAAACAATAATTTTATAAGAATCTGCCAACATTAAAGATTAAAAAAAAAAAAAAAAGTATTGCCTGTTTTACCCATTTTTTATAAAAATTACACTTTAAAGTTAAGAAAGTGGTGAAACTAGAAAAAAGCATAAAAAATAAAATTTAAAATATCCAGAGGGCCAGGGCCAAATAAATTAGGGCTGAGTAAGTAGCAGATGACCCCACCTATCCACCATTTTCGTATGTTCAACGTTCTGCCAAACACCCTGTATATTAAGTAATAAAGCTACTAGTTAAAATAATTAATACAAATTAAATCTATAATAGTCTATGCAGAAATCTAAGATTATGATCATAATCAAATAGCCTATTGTTTACACTCTGTTATTACTAAAAAGTAAGACGGAAGCAATGATATGTTAATGAAGGGAAATTGTTCACACGAGTTGACAGAACACCCTTTTAACATTTCTTCAGTGCCCTGGTTATGTGAAGCGGTGGGCAACTGAATGACAGAGAATTTGAGAGCCTGTGGTATCTGCATTCTTGTTTATTTAGTTTAGATAATTTCCTACTGGTCCACTAGGAAAAGATACATTTTTGATTTCTGTCCCGGAGACTCTGGGTCCTAACAAAGCTTGGGTGACGAGTGAATTTCCTAAGTCAATTCTAAACCTCAATCAGGAGCTACAATATGTAGGCCTTCTTTTGAGCACTGCTACCAATCACAAGGCCCGGCCTGCAGGCAAGGTTGAAAGGAAGATAATAATATCAACACTTTGTTCCCTGAAACAAGTTCATAGTTCATTAACACAAAAATGTTGTTATCCCTGTATGGGAATGCTTGTTGCCAGACAAATATTTGAGAAGGGCAGACCAGGACTAATGGAAAAAGGTTGCCCCGCTGGTTTGCATAGAGTTAATGTGGTGGCCAGAGGCTACTGATAGACCACAGCTCAGTTCACTTACACAGGGGTAGAGTAACCCACTTCCTGTCCACACTTTCCGTGGAGGAAGGGTAAGGAGCCTACATGAACGGGCTAATATATTCATGCAAAGGGAGTCCAAAGGATGTCTTTAAAATATCGCTTTTAGTGATAAGACTGCCCATTGTGTCACCCTAGTGGTAAGGTGTACATAATAAAGAATATTCTATTATATCCTACTCTAGTCAGGAACTTGACCAAACCAGAAAAAATTGTACTTGAACTTGCGAGAGATGTTTGCCATATATGCAGTATTGCCAAAAAGCCAGTTTTCAGAGTGCACATATTAGATTCAGAGTTCAATCCGACAACAGACCATTTGTCGCACATTTAAGATGAGCGAGGGATACGTCCCCTAGCGTTTCTGAACCTAATTTGCAAGATGGAAGTTAGCAGATTAGCTGAACACTCTGTTAGCGGTTTACCTCCCGGGGAGGTTAAAAGTGTAACAACGGGTTAGCCGACCGCTTATCTAGGAACAGACCAGCAGAAGTGGCTCCTGTTGCTCCAGGCCCCAGGCCTCGGAGGCCATGTTACAAAGTGGGGCGTCCCCGGCGTCGACGTTTTCACGTCAGATAAGTCGGCCGTTTGTGCGACAGTACGTCATATGGGACTCAAATGATGGCTTGGCAAGCTTCTGCGATGCTTTCAGTCAGAGGTGACAGCATCAACTAGCATGGGTTTTTCTTCGCCCGACTTAAGAGAGAGTGCTCAGTCATGTGAACTCGGAAATGGGACGGGGACGTACTATGTAGAAATCGCCCCATACTGAACCCAATGTGACTGGCTCCCGTATTTGGAGACGAGGCCTCGTAGAGTTAGTACCAGTATAAGATCTATGTAAGATCGTCTTAGACCTGATAAGCTGCAACTCCTACCCTGGAAAGTTGGGGGGGAGGGGGGCAATCAGGTTGCAAGGCTTGGTAGACAAGAACCTTGCTAAAGTGTAATTGGAGATAATCTACAGTAATTACTTATAAAGCTCCTATTCAGAGGTGAATGTCATGGTGTAGAGTGCATGGCATTAGTCCTAAATAATCTGATCCCAATTTATTTATATTTACGCATAAAGCACATAATTATGGTACCAACCAACAGATGTTAGATCTAAACAGTTTTGTGTCCATTGTTTCAAAAGCATTATCCTTAGCTAAACCACTACCCAGAAAGTCATGAAATGAAATTAATTCCAGAATGATGAGGCTGCCAGAAGAGTTTTACATACTCTAATATTGTAAGTCACAGCTTTTAAATGTTGAATAACAATGCAACCAAGGTGTGGTTCAATCAAGAAGTTTACTTAAAATCTACCATAATCGTTGTTGATTTTGATTTACAATAACGTGTGTGGCTAAGCTTGCTTGAAATATTTTTAAACAGACTAAGTTACGAAAAGCCTTCTGGAGGTACATAAAGTAGTCTGTGGTAGCCTTCGGGAGGCTGACTGGAGAATAGTTCATCAAATGAAATTAAACTGGAAGAGCCACTAGGCTTACAGAATTATTACTTTTGTAAAGTAGTAAAGGAGATGGTTACCTCTCAAGATAATTTAGAATGCCCAGCCTATAAGATTCCCACTTTTGGGACAAAGGTCACCTCTCTGTGAGAGAATAGGGTTCATCATTATGATAATTATTAATTCCCTATGAAAATATTTATAATATTTATTAAATATATTTGTGTAGAGGTACATGATTCACATTTCAAGACATTTTAATTGATAAATGAAGAGATTTATACTAGAATTCCTTCTTAGATCATTTACATATGTCTACTACTTAGACTAATCTGTTGACCAAAGTACTTAGTGTAAAGAAGGGTCCTAAATATATTTTAGTTTCAATGGAATTTTAACTGTGTCATGAATGACATTGATTTTGTTTTTCCACATCTTTATAAAATTATGAGATTCAGAAATATTTGTTGATTGATCTCATAACTTCCAAGTACTCATATCCAACATTACCTAACTTGTGTTAATTAAGTATATGAGTGATCCAATTATCCTTTAGTAATGAGATTATGATTTTAATTCAGTTTTAGATCTTATTGATTTTGGATTATCATTAAAGCTTGATAATTCATGTTCACCTTAAATAAGGTACTTAAATAGATTTGATTCAACTGTCGACCAACCTCATAGAGGTTGGTAACAATAATATAGTGATTTAATTGTGTCTCATACATAGCATGACAGTTGAACGTTTCTAATAACATTTTATGGAATTTGTTCTTTTTTGCAGTTTCTAGGATAAATAGATGGAAAACTTGTAATTATTTATTTGAACATTTAATGAATACATATAGACCGTAATATTCGTTCATTCCATAATATAAGTAAATAAAAGTAGTAGTAGTAGTAGTAAATTGTATTTACTGTTTTACTTTTTAATTTGAATATTATATTATATTATGTATAATTCACATAGCGTCTACATCCTTCAGGTATTCTTTCACCAGCAGATATCAAACAGGTCTTCAAAGTGTTATTGTGTTTTGAAAGAAACATAATAGAAATGTTTTGCATTAAAACAAAACAGTTATTATGTTATGAAAAACACAATAACACTCGAGTAAGGCGCTTGCTGTTGAATTTTGAAGACTTCTATGAATGACACTTGACAGTGACAACTCAAGCTCGCTGAGACCATAGTCACCGCGACATTTCTTACATGTTGAAAGAACACAGGTAACTAAAAGGGAATGTAAGTACGTATATCTTAACTATTTATAGTATATAAGGCAATAATTGAGATGCTTTCTTCAAAGTGTTATTGTGTTTTTCATAACATAATAACTGTTTTGTTTTAATGCAAAACATTTCTAATTTTATCAAAAAAGTCTTATTAGATAAACTCGTAAACTATTAGTTTTATCAAAAAAGTCTTATTAGATAAACTCGTAAACTATTAGTTTTATCAAGTCTTATTAGATAAACTCGTAAACTATTAGTTTTATCAAAAAAGTCATAATAAATAAAAATATAGATAAAATATATATATATATTTTTTTTTACTAAGATGTATTTCTATAGCTCTTAGCATTTTCAAGTTACGAAAGCGCGAGTGCTGTGTATGTACATACCTGCGCGGCGTGCGGCACCAGGTTGTCCAGCAGCGCCTGCACGGCGGCGCGAGAGCTGTGTATGTACATACCTGCGCGGCGTGCGGCACCAGGTTGTCCAGCAGCGCCTGCACGGCGGCGCGAGTGCTGGGCGCCAGCAGCTCCTCTGGCTGCGCCACGATGTGTTTAGGAATGTGTGCGCCACATAAGAACTGTGCTACTTCTTCGCTAAAGTGATTGCAGTTGTGCTCCAGCAGGTTATACGTCGAAGGACTGCAATAAAACACAAATATTCTAAAGTTTAAAAATATTCCTTTAACATTTTTATTAAATAAATAAAAAATGTTCTTTTCCGAAGCCAGTAGGCTTCTGATCTTATAGGATGGAAAGTGTAAGCGGGCCCTGGAAGGGAAATACCCTATACAACGTGTCGTTTTGCATCCTCGTCAAATTTCGTGAGCGTCAAGATGACGGGCTCAAGTCACCAATCTAAAATGTATCACATTAAAGTGTTTGTACTACATTATGTACTATTTGTACCCCAAACAAGACATTTGTACCTCTAAAGGTAAAGGAAGTATGTCAATACGTCCCTAGTCCCGCCACTTTGACGTCAAAGTGGCGGGACCTTCTGGAAGCGCTACTCAGAGGCAGGTAACTCACACTCTAAGACTTAGTACTACATATGTACAGGTAAATACTCAATTTTCAATACAATTGTAAGTTGAATTTTTTAAACTTTCGCGATTTGCACATTACAATATTGTAAGTGCCAAATTAAAGTTATGTGATTAAAACATTGGTCCCGCCAATTTGATGATTCATGGTTACGCTGAATTCATATGAAAACCGTTAGAGCTCTTGCAAAATCAAATGTGGAAACTTAGTACGTCATAAGTACATGATCGTGTGTAATTTAAGTATCATATATTTTATTATCAAAGATCGAAAATTTTATTTTTAGAGAATTGGACAGGTGTATGCAGAAATGAAACACACAACACAATGATACATTTTGGTGACTTGATCCCGTCATCTTGACGCTCACTAATATTTAGGGTAGTTCAGAGCCCGCTTCAACGTTTCACCCTGCATAAAGTGGTACGCGGCGAGTTGGTGGCTGGCATCCACTCCATTCATCTCACTGGTTTAGTGTAACAGTTGGTATTTCAAGTACTTGTACTCCAGCAGGTGACGAAGTAAATCACGGCATGTTTTTATCGTAAGGCAGAGGTGTACTTTTAGTACCCACATGTCGCCCATTTCATTTTTGATTTTATGTCCTCTAAAATGCAGGTTGGTTCGTTATTTCCAGTTCGAACATTCTGTTTTGTTTTATAGCCCTGGGACTGTCCCCAGACTTCCTAATCTTTCATTACCCGAGTGAGGCAGAGGGGCGAGCCGCTAGTTACTTTATAAAATGCGAGGGAAGCTGAGCAGGCACTGAAAGCGGGATCACTCGTCCTGACCTGTATGTGGTGGTGGAGAGTCCCTGCAAGTAGTCCATGAACACCTGGAACGGCACGAAGGTCTGGCCGAGCTGCTCCACGCGGTGCGGCGCGCCTAGCTGAGTGCCGGCCTGCAATTAACAACATCGACGAATGAAAAATACTTATAAGCACGCGCGACTTGGCCCTTATTTTTAATGGTATTGTCTGTATAATGTACTATAACAGCCAGAAGTCGACTTACAATCTAACAAAACTATGGCATAGGCATATTAGTTGTACTTATGACCTTCTTCTTTAAGAACGTTTGACAACACTACACATTGGCAACTTGTTGCCCGCTTAT
This sequence comes from Cosmia pyralina, assembly GCA_946251885.1. Lineage (NCBI taxonomy): Eukaryota > Metazoa > Arthropoda > Insecta > Lepidoptera > Noctuidae > Cosmia > Cosmia pyralina. The sequence continues at coordinate 501,457 of OX276350.1, read as the reverse complement.
GATTGTTATTACAAATTTCAATTAGTTAAGTAAGCGTTACGGTGGCTAAAGTGGTTAGCACTGTGCCTCGCATGGCGAACGTTCAGGTTCGAGTCTCACATCAAACATGAAAAATATTTTTTAAGTATTACATGTGAAATAAGAATGCTAAGTTGCTAACAAATATGTTAAAATATTCCACAACTAAACGAAGATTCTTTCGTTTTACAATTATTTTCCATCTTAGCGTCGTTATTAAAATATGAGGGTAGATTTGAAACAAAGTGATAATTTCACTTTGTAAATCTACCCTCATATTTTAATTACTTTACTAGTTTACATAAATTATTCCACTATTCGCTGTTGTTGGTTGGTGAACATAGTTACGAGCGTTTGTGTTATCTTGTTGTTGCTTTTTTAGTATTCTTCTGAATTCAATATGCAGGCTAATATTAGTATTGAAGCCAAGGCAAATAATAGGTCTTTACCTATGAAATTGCCGTTTTGTATGAAAAAATTTAAACGAATTTTTTTCATGCATTTTTTATTTGTATTAATCGAAGTAATCACCCATGCAATCAATGCATCTTTGCCAACGCAGTGGCAGTTTATTGATGCCCTTCTTAAAGAAATCAGCTGGACGGAAGGCAACAAATTCTTCAAAGGCATTTTGTGTTGCCTCTCGGGTATTTAATTTTTTTCCCGCCAAGAAGTTATCCAAATTCTGGAAAAAGCAGTAGTCTGTAGGCGCAAGGTCTGGTGAGTAGGGCTGATGACGGAGAGCTTCCAACCCCAGTTCATGCAACTTGAAGACCGTCTGCTGTGCAGTATGAGGTCGCGCGTTGTCGTGCAGGAGCAGCGGAGACGAGCGATTAACCAATGCTGGTTGGAGATGTGCCAGCTTCTCCATCATTGTGTTCAGTTCTTCACAGTACACATCTAAAGTAATGCTCACCCCGTTTGGTAAAAAGCTGTGATGAATCACACCGGCGCTAGACCACCAAACAGTGACCATCACTTTTCTAGGGGTAAGTTTTCGTTTAGGGCATTGTTTAGGTGCTGAACCAGGATCCAACCAACTTGCTGAGCGCTTGCGGTTATCAAACAGAATCCATTTTTCATCGCAGGTAACAATGCGGTTCAAAATTCCTTCATTTGTGGGTCTGTTGAGCAGTGCAAGGCACGTCTCGACGCGTACTTCGCGCTGGCGATCATTGAGTTCGTGGGGCACCCATTTGTCAAGCTTTTCTACCTTGCCAATTTGTCGCAAATGGACCAATATTGTTTTGACGCTAACGTCGAAAGCTGCTGCTAATTCAGCCGTAGATTGTGTATCATCAGCTTCCACAATCGCCTTTAATTCGTCATTGTCGACCAAAGTCTTCGGACGACCGCGAGGTTCATTTTTCAGGTCGAAATTTCCAGAACGGAAGCGAGCAAACCAATAACAAGTGGTGCGTTGGTTTGTAGTGTTAGCTCCGTAAACGTCGTTGATGTTGCGTGCCACTTGTGCCGCGTTGCTGCCACGACGGTACGCATATTCCATAATTACTCGAATTTTTAACGTATCCATGATGACGAAAAAGATTGAAATGCGATGAAAATGTAACACTAATCAATAAACAAATAACTACTTTTGGAAAAAAAAATCCATGTTTTTAAAATAAAATTAATTTGAAATTAGAATTCTTAGCCAAACAAAAATTATTTTGATTTGAAATGGCCAGTACTGCAGAACGGCAATTTCATAGGTAAAGACCTAATATTGTGGCCCTATATTCGAATGACCTTAATATATCTCAAATATCGAATGAAACCGGCTTATGTGTGTTTATTTTTTTTATTTTATGTGATGATACCTACAAAAAATAATGGTAGATAAATCGCTTGTTGCAAGTGTGAAATAGTTTTTTTTTTTTTAGAGAGAGACTGTTAGTCGTTGGGTGAAGAGATTTGAGGAAGAAGGTAGCCTGAAGAGTCGTGAGAGGAGCGGAAGACCACCTCTTATTAGCCAGCCTCAGCGACGTTATATGGTAGCTGAATATGAGACGAATGGTTTCATCCCAACAAGGCGTTTTGTCGATGAGTTCGGCACATCAGTACGCACCGTTCGCCGCATACTCCATACCGAAGGTCTTCATCACCGAACGCCAGCTAAAAAACCGTTTTTAACGCAACGGCATAAAGAGGCGAGGTAAAGTTTTGCCCGGGAATATTTGGACTTTGATTGGGAGACGACAATATTCACCGACGAAAAATCTTTTAAATCGTGCCAAAAAGGAAAGCTGCATTTGTGGCGTAAAAATAACACGCGTTGGTCTGAAGGCAATGTCAGACCAAATACGGAGTCAGGCAGAATCAGTGTGAATATGTGGGGGAGGATCAGTGCTCAAGGGCCCGGTGAATTAAGTTATACACGCTTACATTTTGATCGTTTTAATCCCGTGGAGGGTCGATCCGGTGCATGAAACACTATCGATTTGTAAAGATAAAATTAAAAAATAAAGTACTTTTTTTTAAACTCGAATTATTTCTCGCATGAGTGATAAAACAATGCGAACCATTAGTCGGCACCATTCGATACTAACAAGTACTAAAAATAATGACGCGTAAGCGCAGTCAACGTGGATTCACAAAAAATAGCCAATCCTAGGCCAAACCCCGCCCCCAAACCCTATTTGATTGGCAATGCAAAAGGCGCGCGCCCCGCGCACCCCACGCGCCAAGGGCAGCGCAGGACCACGTCGTGTAAACAATTCAGTTTCTCTAAGACGTCATCGGTGTGTTAAGTGTCAGTGTTGTTAAAAAATATCCTTGTCGGGCGAATGTAATGGCGTCTCGTAATTACGCGTACTCCAACCTGGAATTTGTTGCCATGGTGCAATTCTACGCGATTGCGGGTTTTGATGCGCAAGCGGCTCGTCGTCTGTACAACGAACCAAATCACTTGCAATCTTTGCGGCTGCGTGGTATACCTAACCCGCAAATTCCGTCTGGTCAGACAATTGTGGCGGCTATGCAGCGTTTGTTAGATCACGGACAATTCCGTACACCTACACATGCTCAGGGCCGCGGTCGCCAACCAGTCTACACACCTGAGCTAGACGAACAAATCCTCGAGTACTTCGAACGACATCCCAGGCGTAGTACAAATATGGCTGCAATTAGCTTTAACGTAAGTCAATACTACGTTTGGAAGCTCTTAAATACAGAAGGACTCCATCCGTAATACGGATGGAGTCCTTCTGTACGGAGCTTGTACTTTTCTAAAGTGATACGGATTCCGTATCACTTTAGAAAAGTACAAGCTCTCCACGAGAACGACGGGACGGCCAGAGTCGCATTTTGCCAGTGGATACTAAACAATCGCGATGTTAATATTCTGTGGACTGACGAATCAACTTTTACGCGTGTAGGACTATTTAACCAACGAAATGAACATTTTTGGGCATTTAATAATCCCCACGTAATTAGTGAGTGTAGACACCAAGTGCGTTTTAGCATAAATGTGTGGGCTGGCATTATTAATGATACAATTATCGGACCGTATTTTGTCGAAGGGAATCTGACTGGTGCGACATATCTAAATGTGCTGCAAAGTGTGATTCCAGACTTAATGGAAGATATCCCACGGGAGTATTTGAATAATTTGTATTATCAACACGACGGATGTCCAGCACATTACGACCGTAATGTTCGTAATCATATGAATTCCGTGTTTGGAGATCAGTGGATTGGACGGGGTGGTCCAGTTGCTTGGCCAGCCAGGAACCCGGACCTTACCCCGCTGGATTTTTATTTGTGGAGTGAGGTGAAGCGATTAGTGTACAGAAACGAGCATCAAACTAGTGAACAAATGAAAACTGCGATAGTGGACGCGTTCGATGTTTTAAAAAGTGACAGAGACACGTTGTTAAAATTAAAAGACAATTTATTAAACGTGCAAGATTATGTACCGAAAGGAATGGTTTGCACTTTGAACAATTATTACGCTATCGTGAAGTTTAGTCCTTTAGTGATGATTCAGAATTGACAATTTGTAACAGAACTCATTTTTTAAATCGTTGTAAATAATTTTGATTACACATTTTTTAAGAACAATTATTTCGTATCGCGAAGTGTCCTTAAAAGTTAAATGAAACAAAGGAGATTTAGGTATGTATCAGAACTGTTTTAATCGTGTAATTGTACTTTTTTATTTTTAAAATCATTGTAAATAATTTTGATTCCACATTTTTAAATACGCCATAAGTAGGTGTACGTTACCCCAGCAAGAAAGTGTCTCGTAGAGTTATATGAGTAGAACGTATAATTGGTGCCTTATCTGCTGTAAATGTGCCCCCACATAAAAAATGTGTGCCCCCCGTCGTTTTGGAAAAAAACGGAAAAAACGATTCTTGCTGGGGTAACGTTTTTCTAGCAGGAAAATTCTAAACGAATGATCGGAGAGAAAAATTGTGCATGGCCAGAGAGCTTATATGTGTGCCAAAATGTGCCCCTAAAAATAAAATCTGTGCCCCTTCAGGTTTTCGAGATATTGCATTTCCTGCTGGAGTAACGTTTTGATGAATCGTATATCTCTAAAACCATTGCATGTGCCCCTGTAGAATAAACATACACGAGTAGCTCTTAATGTGTGCCCCTTAGTGCCCCAATTAGATTTAAGAAATTATTAATAGTTTTCAAGTTATCGCGGTTTTATGAAAACCCGAAAAAACATCGCAGCGCTTAAATGAGACAAGGTATAAGTTCGCTGAAAACTGTATTCGGTCCTTCTTGACGCTAATAATAACCATACAAAGTTTCAAAACTGTTCATGCATGCGTTTTTGAATAATCTTGCTAAAAGTCAAAACGATGGTGTCATAACTTTGACGGCAAAATACAAGGAACCGGCTCAATCCCAGATGTGTAGGTGTAAACCAAAATTATGTGCCTTTAGTCAAAACTATATGGTGAAAATATTCAGCTTGGAATGTTTCGCATTAAGTAAATATAAACAAAAAACCAAAATATGTAAACAACGGCTGGTTATCCGACCAAATTCCAATGACTACTAAAAAGCGACTGATTCATACATATCGATGACCTTCTTTATTGGACGTATTATACCTAAGCTGTTGTCCGTACAGTTGCGTTCAAAAGTTTTGACATGATATATAATCCCTTAATAACTAGAAGTTATTAAGGAATTATATATTATGTCATCAACCTAGCACAAGAAGAGAATTAAATACGTATTAAACAAAAAAGAAAACAAATTACTGTATCGATTTTGATGAAATTTCTATTGGACCAATCGGAAAGTATGTATATGCTTTCAGATGAAAACAAAACACACATGAAAAATCCAAACGCACTTCCTAGTCAATAAACACTTCGTACCTATTATACATAATAGAGCGACGTTACACGTAACTGTCTCTGTCACACTAACACCGTACGCGTACTAGCTGTCTCACTTTCTCCAAGCTAGACAAAGCGACTCCTTGCGACACGACGTCAGTGGATGCCGCGGGGCCAGAGATATATGCAGCGGTGTGGGGAGGCGAAAAAAGGGAATCTTCTATTAAGGTAAATGCTCCAACCAACCCGCGAAATTCAAATTTTCTTACGTTTCTTGGAATTTGCAGGCCAGTGCTAGGTTGTATGTTGATTAAAATATTATTCGCGGCTGTAAGACATATGTAGTTACAGAATTATAATCATCAAAATCATCAATACAACGCTCTAAGTTCATAAAGCTGTAGGAATGACTTTTTCTGTTTTTTTTTTTTGTTCCTACGCCTTTATGAACTTGGAGGGTTTTATTGGTGATTTTGATGATTATAATTCTGTAACTACATACGTCTTACAGCCGCGAATAATATTTTAATCAACATACAACCCAGCACTGGCCTGCAAATTGCAAAAAACGCAAGAAATTTTGAATTTCGCGGGCTGGTTGGAGCATTCCCCTTAATGATGAAAAACTTGCTGTTAATTTATCTAACCTACGGCTTATCAATAAATATATATAATAAAAAGACAAATACGGGGTTTTTATTTATATACAAAAAAGAGCTACCTCTTTTTAGTAGTAGGTATTCATCACACATTTCATGAACTATATATTTTTTTAAACATCGGGACCAATCAAATTTTGGGTCAAAGACCTGGCAATTGGCAAATATCAGGATATTAACCATTTGCCATATCTTTCGTTCACACATAAATTACTGGATGTATTTTTATGAAATTTAGAATGGAGAAGATAACTTACCTTGAAATAGCACTTAGGCTACTATTTATAATGTACTTAATCATGTGTAAGGTCATAGAAACAGCTAGTAGAATATAATCCAATAACAACTTTATTTTATTACTTATTACTTTTCTAAAGAAAGAAAGAAAAGAAAAGAAAGAAAAACGTTTATTAGGACACACTTCGTGAAACACAAAAACAAAAGAAAAAAAAATTAAAATAATGTTTTAAAACAAAAGTGAAGTGAGTGAAGTGTGAAGTGTGTTCTACTTCAGTGTACTCGGGCACAACACGTGTTAACCGGTTAGTGAGTAAAGTAAAGAAGGTCATCGATATGTATGAATCCGTCGCTTTTTAGTAGTCATTCAAATTTGGTCGGATAACCAGCCGTTGCTTACATATTTTGGTTTATTGTTAATATTTACTTAATGCGAAACATTCCAAGCTGAATCCATATAGATTTGACTAAAGGCACATAATTTTGGTTTACACCTACACATCTGGGATTGAGCCGGTTCCTTGTATTTTGCCGTCAAAGTTATGACACCATCGTTTTGACTTTTAGCAAGATTATTCAAAAACGCATGCATGAACAGTTTTGAAACTTTGTATGGTTATTATTAGCGTCAAGAAGGACCGAATACAGTTTTCAGCGAACTTATACCTTGTCTCATTTAAGCGCTGCGATGTTTTTTCGGGTTTTCATAAAACCGCGATAACTTGAAAACTATTAATAATTTCTTAAATCTAATTGGGGCACTAAGGGGCACACATTAAGAGCTACTCGTGTATGTTTATTCTACAGGGGCACATGCAATGGTTTTAGAGATATACGATTCATCAAAACGTTACTCCAGCAGGAAATGCAATATCTCGAAAACCTGAAGGGGCACAGATTTTATTTTTGGGGGCACATTTTGGCACACATATAAGCTCTCTGGCCATGCACAATTTTTCTCTCTCCGATCATTCGTTTAGAATTTTCCTGCTAGAAAAACGTTACCCCAGCAAGAATCGTTTTTTTCCGTTTTTTTCCAAAACGACGGGGGGCACACATTTTTTATGTGGGGGCACATTTACAGCTGATAAGGCACCAATTATACGTTCTACTCATATAACTCTACGAGACACTTTCTTGCTGGGGTAACGTACACCATAAGTAGCAGACCTGTAAAGACTAATTTTTACATGTACCGCATTTTTTTTTTAATTTTACTAGGTATGTCCCGAAACATAGGCACAAAGCAATTATGACGGTCCTAAGCCCGTAAAAGTATGAAGGAAAATTTGGAATCATTTAATTTGTTAGCATTTGTTTACGTGAACATGATCAGCTGAGCGAGTCAATAACCTAAAGTTGATCGGGCGGAGTGTAGGTAGTTAGATAAGTACCGACGACGACGCGGCGTACTCGTAGGTAAGTAACTCATGGCACTACTACCGATTTCATGCATTTTGCGAGTATTACGTTATCACTTCCTTTTTTTTTTATTTTTAGAGATACGATGCTGTGCAAGCTTTTGATGAATACTATTTTGTAAGTTAAACCACCCGTCCAAGGGATTAATACGATCAAAATGTAAGCGTGTATATCGACGCAAGCCAACAGTGTCTACTATGTGGAAGTGTTGAACGATATAATGTTGCCTACGGTGCGTAATGTCTACCCCGCAGAAGACTTAAACGAGATAAGTTTTGTTCAAGACAATTGTCCAATTCACCGTGCCAGCATTGTTCGCGAATGGTTTAGCAATCATCCGGAAATTAAAGTTATTCCTTGGTCAGCTCGGTCCCCTGACTTAAACCCCATAGAAAATATATGGGGTTTAATGGTGCAAAGATGGGAAGCTCGGGACGAGAGATGCCCTGAGCTACTCAAATCCCATTGCATGCAGTTATGGGATAGTTTGCGCGGCACAAATATCTGAGCAAATATTGTGGCGTCTATGCGTCGACGTCTCATTAGCTGTATCGAGGCTAACGGAGGTCACACGAAATATTAAAAATCATAGACAGGTAGGGTAATTTTGTGTCAGGGGACACAGTGGCCGTAACTTTAACAAATTAGTATTTATATTATTGTAATATTGAGGTTAAGTTTCTATCCTCTTTTCATTGAGAAAATGAATAATTAAGCTATAACCTCTTAAATGATATCAGAATTTTCATAATATCTTTAGGTATCCTAAAATGTGTTTTTTAACATTCAATACTATAATAATAACATAACTAAGTGTAAAGGATTTCTTTTCTATAAAAAATATTACAATGTTACCATATCAAAATTTGTTTAATTTATTATCATATTATAATAATAAATTACCTATAATGTAATATCTATTTGTTCAAAGTAATTTACTAAAATAAATTACTAAAACATACAAATAATAATAATTATAGGCCCAACTAGGATTCGAACTCACATATATCCGGATCACATTAGCGAGTGCAGCCTCGTTACCGATCTAGCTAATGTTAACTTCTATTCACTAGTTGAAATTTTGCATTACTATGAAAAAAATAATCAGACTGCGATAAAAAAACAAGTTACTGATATTGTCATCCTTGTCTAGCATTGACCACATATAACTACTCGTAGCGCGATGCTACACGACATGTTAATTTGTTAGCGTTGGAACATCACTCACACGGATAAATATGCGTATGTGTGTATAGGCGCCGCAGCTTGTATAGCGCAGGCGATAATGGTAATTGCGGTGTAAGTGGATTTCTGGCCGTTGACTGTACGTACACTAATTAATAGCGCATTTATCCATGCGATACAATATTTACAAATCAAAAACTTAAAAGCTTGTAATACCTCAGCTCAAATTCATATTTTGCCCCCACTTCCCCGCACCGGGTATCATTCTATCTCACTCGCACAGTCAAACTGATTCAGTTAGGGTGAACTATACGCTATTTATGGTCTAGGCTTGGTAATAATTGATTAAACCTATGTATATGTATTACTTTACGAAATATTGCAAATCGATTTCAAAGAACTATCAGAATCAACGTCTTCTGGAAAAGTAAATGAAAATATTTTGAAAAATTAGTTAATTTATTTATAATTTAACACACAACACAACATCACGCCTTCCCCGAATGGAATTAATAATTTAGGTTATTTATCAAGGTTGGTATCGTACGTACCTATAGACGTCCAACCAAAAGTATGCGCTTCGGCAATCATCGTCTATCTTCGAAAATATGAACGCGCGATGATAACTATTATAGAGCTATTGCAACCACGGAAGTACTTGTCTACTTTGTATTACCATGGTTAGAAAATTAAAGATGAACACCACTACGCCCTTCTAAATAATGACATTCCCATTTCACTGCCTAGCCACATACTTACTGTGGGGTGAATGGTAATTAGTGACACAGTCATGATCGTACTCATGATAACAAACTACTTTTACTATGGGATCAAACCTGAAATCGCGAAAAAAAATCAGCTGTTCCCTACTATTATGTTTGAATAACTCGTCAAAATGTAAGGCACAGCACAGCAGATTTTTTAGAGACCATAGTAAAAGTAGCGCGGAGATTCGACGAGTTCAGCCGGCAGCCGAAGCAGGCCGGCTTTCGAGGAGGATAAAGCACCATATAGACCACATTGCGAAAAATTATACACAAGTCCGAAGAGTATAATCGAAGACTAATTTTTCTAACATATGAAGCAATGGATTAGCAATTTGTTTCAAAATGAAACCAACTCCGATCGATAATGTGTTACGCAATTAGGGTGCTGGTCTGTTTTGGAGTCTCTGCACCAATGCGAATTTGACTGGAGAACCAGTCGAATAGGTGTAACCAGTCGAATTGGCAGACGGCAGACGGTCATTACCGCGTTATCATGAAGACATCTCAGGATGTCTTTATGGTCTATCACAACTTTGTCACTGGACCAACTAGAGTACCTAACTGCAAGGCTATCTTTTTCATTGTCAGTGAGTAGCTGTCTTCTAGCTGTACACCGAACTTTGATGACAACTGAGAATTAATTCGAAAAAGTAGCCATAGTCGATTGATCACACAAATAAAAGTCCAAAATCAGTGAAGGAGCTCACAGCTAGGGCTAGGCTCAATACCTTAAACACCTCCAAAATCAACACGTGAAGGAGCGCACAACTTCATGCGGTGAATTGTGTAAACACGAATTTGCAATTAATATGTCTAGTCACAAGGGCAGTCGTTACTTGACTAACTGATGGTCCGAAGATGTGACGAGTCCACCCGACTATTCGGGTACTAGTATTAGTGTAAATAAATAACGACTTTACATCCTCAGCAACTAAGCTGATTTTTCTATTGAATAATAGCAGTTCAGTAGACGCTAACCGAGAGTCGAAAGAAGGGCATGTTTGCTATCGTCGCGCGGCGGCTTTTGTTATGCGAGTTCCCAGAAGTTGTGCGTGCACCATAATTCTAAGAATGAATCAGTTATCAGTTCTAACAAAAAACAATAGTGCATTAGCAAAAATGTTGCATTATTTTGGTCTGTTTAAAAATTAAATATTCGACCTCAATTTGCTTTGTACATCCTAATTCCAAGAGTTGATGAGAGATCTGCGTAAATAGTACCTCAAAAGAAAGGGCACTAACCAAGCATGTTTTCAAAAAGGTTTGAACAACTGAGGATATTTTTTTATTTTTTTTATTATGCCGTAAACAAAACATTTTCTTGATTTTTAAAAGTTTCTTAAACTTGAATATTACGTAGAATGTTTCTCTGATGACACAGATGCTTGGGAATAATTTTGTTTGAGTAATCACACATTACATAAATAAAAAATAATAACATAACAGCTTTTACTGGACACTATTAACCATTTATTGAAAAAAAAATGGGTATTATTGTTAAAAACCTTAGAATTTAAAAAAAAAATACAAGGAACAGACTTCGTCTAAGACAAGTTTAGCTTAATAAGTTCTAAATGGTCTAAGATATCACCACCTTCAGGCTTTGCACCCATCTACCAAACACCCTGTATATAAAATGAGGTTGTAACTCGACAATCTAGTGGAATTCAATTAAATTATGTGTGTGTGTTATATTTACTTTTGCTATTTTTTATAATTGTAGATATGATCGAAGAAACAAAGCGTACCAACCTATTTTTTATTAGCAAACTATCTAATGTAAAAAAGTTGAAATTTGTTATAGATATGTATTTATTTTATATAATTGACCAACTTAATTCTTCATTAGACCCCTAGAACCAAAGTACTAAACTTGTCAAAATGAATCAAACGACCCCAAATTCGATGGGGTTGCGTCGTTTTATTACAGAGTTCCCATAGCCGCCTTTCAGGGTGTCACCTTCTGGCTCCATCGTCAGACCCTGGATATCATCTAGGACCAGAGTTCTTGCCAAGATGAATCAAACGAGCCCAAACTCTATGGGGTTGCGTCGTTTTATTTCGAGTTCCCATAGCCATTTTTCGTCTCCATCATCAGATCAGCTCTATGTCATAATAATATTGCATTGTCAAACAATTTACTTAGGCATGCAAAATTTCAGCTCAATCGGAAACGTGCCATACTTCTGCCACGAACAAGGATCACAATAAAGCAACAAAAGCCGTAATGTTGACACGTTTCACTTAATACCGGCTTCGGTATTACCTAATCGCTAGAATTTCTAAAATACTACTCAATACTCAATATCTTTATTGTTTTACCATAATCTGTACTTAGGTGGTAATTATATAATTGAGATCATTATGGACCCTGTAGGGCACAGCAAAAGGGTAGGAGAGAGGAAGCCCTCATTTAGGAGATTGTGAATAATTATTATTGATATATTATTTAATTTATTATTATTGCTATTTTATTTAATTATTATTTTTGTTATATTATTTATTAATAATTACCATATCATTAATATATTTTAAATATACCAATAAATTGCGTGATTATCATTTACTTTTGTTATCAATTATTATTCTAATATTATTTTTTTATTATATTAGTAATTTCTTTAACGTGCTACATTTCTTCTATTATTTATGTTTATCATTTAAATATTCATCTAAGGAATAATAGCATTTGTTTATTAGTAATTTTTTAAGTTTTATTATAAATATATTGAACTTTTCTTCTTTCTTTATGTTTGGTAAGTAGTCTCTTGTATATTTTTATAGACATTACGTAGGGACTTGTAGAATGCATTTTTAGCTTGGATGCTGGTATGTTTAAGTACTGTGATTGGATGTCTTCGCGTTTAGTGTAGAACTCTTGATGTTTACGGACAAATTTACATATTTCTAGAATGTAAATGTGTATGTGTGTGTGTGTAATGTGTATGTGTATGTGTGTGTGAATGTATGTTTGTGTTTGTGTATGTTTGTGTGTATGTGTGTGTGTATGTGTGTGTGTGTGTATGTGTGTGTTGGTTGTGTGTATGTATGTTTTGTTATGTATGCTGTATGTGTACTGGGGAGGGTTCGAATATTATGTTTTAGAAAATAGGGTTTGCAACTGTCAGTTTGATCAATATTTACCAAGATTCTTACCAATTTCTTTTGTAGGGTAAAAAGTGTCAGTGCATCTGTACTATTTCCCCAGAGGATTACGCCGCAGCTAAGCCATGCAGTGGCATACGCATAATAGGTGGTGAGGGCAGTATGTAGATCGGTTGTCTTTTTTATTTCGCGGAGAGCGTGTGAGAATTTTGAAATTTTTGAACGGGTTTTTTGTATTTGTGTTTTCCAGTTAATATGTTTATCAATTGTAAGTCCAAGCAGTGTAAATTCATCAACAGTTTCCAATTTTGAACCATTAAAGATGAAATTTAAGTGTAGAGGAGCTTTTTGATAAGGGTGGTAAATTATCAATTTAGTTTTAGCATGGTTAATTTCTAAATTATGTGAGGTCATCCAGCTACATGTTTTTGTGAGTGTGGAACTAAATTTTCCTTCTATGTTTGTGTTATTTTGACAGGAGACTAATAAAGATATGTCATTATGCAAATAAAACACATGGCCCCTCTATGGTTTTCGGTAAATCATTGATGAAAACAAGGAATAATAAGCCACCTATTACACTTCCTTGGGGGATGGAAGCGTTTGTTATTTTGCTTTTTGATCGGATTTTTTCTATTTCTACTGTTGTGATTAAAGTGTTCAATTTCAACTACTTCTTCTCTATTTTTTAAATATGACGTCAGCCATTCATGGGCTGTCCCGCGGATTCCTATTCCATACAGTTTATTTAGGAGTATTTTAAAATGTACCTTGTCGTACGCTTTGGTCATGTCCAGTAGTATCCCAACGGCGTATTCCTTGTTATTTATAATATTTAGGGCTTCTTGGATGTATTTATAAACAGATAATGTGGTGGAACGATTTTTTCGGAAACCGTTGTGACAATCGCTCAATATATTAAATTTTTCGCAAAAAGCACACACACAAGCAGGCACAGGCATTTTTCGCAAAGGGACACATAGCTTTCTCAAAAATCTTGGAGGCTGAGGGCAAGAGATCACTTTTTGTGTTCTTTTTATGGATTGGTTTAATTAGTGATTTTTTTAACTATTCCGGGAAAGTGCCTTCTGTAAAAGACTGATTTAAAAGTAGATAAAATGGTAAGGTGAGTTCATTCGCGCATTCTTTCAGTAACTTAGGTGGAATTTCGTCTACACCGTAACTACGTTTATTTTTTAGGTTTTTAATTAATTTGTTAACTTCCCAAGCTTCTACTGGGCTCAGGAACATGGTATTCTCCGTGGGATTTAGTGTTGACATGCCGCCCAGTGCAGTGCCAGCTGGATTGTTGCTGCTTTCTCCTATTGACGCAAAGAAGTCATTAAAAGTATTAAAATTTGCTTAGATTCGGATATAATACTATTATTGTGTTGTAATGTTATGTTACATTTTTCCTTTTTTGGGTTTTTATTTGTTCTCTCATTTATAATGTCCCAGATCGTTTTTACTTTGTTGTCTGATGTCTTTATTTTGTTTATGTTAGGTTGGGGAAAAAGTCTTTTCGCATTATAGTATGTATGAACTTAAAATAAAATCTCTTTGGCTACTATTTGTATTAGGTCTTTACCTATGAAATTGCCGTTCTGCAGTACTGGCCATTTCAAATCAAAATAATTTTTGTTTGGCTAAGAATTCTAATTTCAAATTAATTTTATTTTAAAAACATGGATTTTTTTTTCCAAAAGTAGTCATTTGTTTATTGTTTAGTGTTACATTTTCATCGCATTTCAATCTTTTTCGTCATCATGGATACGTTAAAAATTCGAGTAATGATGGAATATGAGTACCGTCGTGGCAGCAACGCGGCACAAGCGGCACGCAACATCAACGACGTTTACGGATCTAACACTACAAACCAACGCACCACTTGTTATTGGTTTGCTCGCTTCCGTTCTGGAAATTTCGACCTGAAAAATGAACCTCGCGGTCGTCCGAAGACTTTGGTCGACAATGACGAATTAAAGGTGATTGTGGAAGCTGATGATACACAATCTACGGCTGAATCAGCAGCAGCTTTCGACGTTAGCGTCAAAACAATATTGGTCCATTTGCGTCAAATTGGCAAGGTAAAAAAGCTTGACAAATGGGTGCCCCACGAACTCAATGATCGCCAGCGCGAAGTACGCGTCGAGACGTGCCTTGCACTGCTTAACAGACACACAAATGAAGGAATTTTGAACCGCATTGTTACCTGCGATGAAAAATGGATTCTGTTTGATAACCGCAAGCGCTCAGCAAGTTGGTTGGATCCTGGTTCAGCACCTAAACAATGCCCTAAACGAAAACTTACCCCTAGAAAAGTGATGGTCACTGTTTGGTGGTCTAGCGCCGGTGTGATTCATCACAGCTTTTTACCAAACGGGGTGAGCATTACTTCAGATGTGTACTGTGAAGAACTGAACACAATGATGGAGAAGCTGGCACATCTCCAACCAGCATTGGTCAATCGCTCGTCTCCGCTGCTCCTGCACGACAACGCGCGACCTCATACTGCACAGCAGACGGTCTCCAAGTTGCAAGAACTAGGGTTGGAAGCTCTCCGTCATCCGCCCTACTCACCAGACCTAGGCGCACCTACAGACTACTACATTTTCCAGAATTTGGATAACTTCTTGGCGGGAAAAAAATTCAATACCCGAGAGGCAGTACAAAATGCCTTTGAAGAATTTGTTGCCTCCCGTCCAGCTGATTTCTTTAAGAAGGGTATCAATAAACTGCCACTGCGTTGGCAAAGATGCATTGATTGCATGGGTGATTACTTCGATTAATACAAATAAAAAATGCATAAAAAAATTCGTTTAAATTTTTTCATACAAAACGGCAATTTCAAAGACCTATTATCTGGCTGGTTTTGGTATCATTGAAAGTTTAAATTTTAAAGAACATAATTCCAAATTCAAATTAGGAAAATGTGTGATTTTCATTTGTTTTTCGTACTGTCAAGATGAGTGAATCTAATGAAGAAATTCGATACATTTTAAAATTTTACTAAAAAAGTAAAAATGCAACGAAAGCCGCGAAAAAAATTTGCGATGTTTGTGAATGCAGTGCAGTGTCTGTGAGAGTAGCACAAATTTGGTTTAAGCGTTTTCAATCCGGAAATTTTGATTTCAAAGATGCACGTCACTCTGGTCGCCCTATTACGGATAAAATGGATGCCATTTTTGAAAAAGTGGAGCAAGATCGGCCGGCATATCAGTAGTTACGACGTAGCTAAAGAGCTGGGAATTGACCACAAAACAGTTTTGGCGCATTTGAAAAAAACTGGGTACACAAAAAGCTCGATATTTGGGTACCTCACGAGCTCACTGAAAGAAATCTAATGAACCGTGTACTCATTTGTGATTCTATTACGACGTAATGAAACCGAACCATTTTTGAAGAAGCTGATAACTGGTGATGAAAAGTGGATAACGTACGACAAGAACGTGCGAAAAAGGTCGTGGTCAAAGGCCGGTCAGGCTTCACAGACTGTGACAAAACCCGGGTTAACTCGCAACAAGGTGATGCTGTGTGTGTGGTGGGATTGGAAGGGCATTATTCATTATGAGCTGTTACCACCAGGCAGGACCATCGATTCTGAACTCTACTGCGAACAACTGATGAGATTAAAGCAAGAAGTTGAGAGAAAGCGGCCGGAATTAATCAACAGAAGGGGTGTGGTTTTCCATCATGATAACGCTATACCTCACACATCTTTAGCCACTCATCAAAAATTAAGAGAGTTTGGCTGGGAGGTGTTAATGCATCCGCCGTATAGTCCTGACCTTGCACCTTCAGATTTCCACCTGTTTCGGTCTCTTCAGAATTCTTTAGGCAGTGTTAGGTTAACATCACGAGAGGACTGCCAAAACCACTTGTCGCGGTATTTTGATCAGAACTCCCAAAATTTCTATAGCAATGGGATCATGTCCCTACCTACAAGATGGCAAAAAGTTATCGAACAAAATGGTACCTACATACTTTAGATAAATGTAAATAATGTATATTAAAAAACGTTTTGAATTTTCTTAAAAAATGCGAAGAAACTTTTTCCCCAACCTATTTATTATATTGTATTTTTTTTTTGCAGTGTTATTGAACGCGCTAATCTCTGGAACTACCAGGCGGACTTTATAAATTATTTTATCATTTGATTGCCTAATTCTTACGGAAGGCTATAGGCATATGCCTATAGCCTTCCGTCACTTAACGTCACTCAAGAACTCTTAGGTGCCGAGAAAAAAGAAAAAAGTCAGAAAGAACGCTAAGCGAAAACGAAATAATAGCGTGGGCAGGCAATGCGATGTGACGGGGTGGGTCGGAGGAACAAGAAATATTAGCAGCAAGGAATTTCAGAATTTTGGCAGAAGCTATCTCAATATATAATAAGAAAAGTCCTGACTGACTGACTGACTCATTAACGCCCAACCCAAACCCTTGGACCTATAAAGCTGAAGTTTTGCACAGAGGTTCCCTTTATAAAGTAGACGGGTTTTTGTTCCCGTGGGATATTTTCCGACGTCCACTCAGGTGAAGCCGCGGGAACAAGCTAGTATATATATAATTTGACTTCACTGACTCACGCACGATCAGAGTAACGCTATATATCACTTACCACAAGCACTATTATTCACTTTCTATAAAGTCTTACCTGAAGCTTTACTAATTTTGTAAAAAAATTAACGAGAGATTATTTTTTTCATAAGTTGACGGAAAAAAATTTTGACGCTATTTATTCTTACAGAAAGCTTACAGACTAATATCATAATTAACAATCATTCATAGGCAGGACAATTTGCTAATGATAAGCTTCCACATATATGTTTTGTGTCTATGATGATTGACGCTTGACAGTGACAGATCCAGCTCGCTGTTACCATAGTTCACCCCGAGTTCTGCCATAGTGAAAGATCACTGGCAACGAAAAGAGAATACAGGTACGTACCTGTATTCTCTACGTTAAACTAACGTTAGTTTTTACTTACTTACCCAAAATTTAAAACTGTGCCTTAAAACCAAACGCTATTATATAATAACGCTATATAACGAAAACGACACCCTTGACGGAAAATTTGAAACTTTTCGAAGCCGCTATCTAGGATTTAAATTTTTACCTCATTATCGTTTTCAGCGATCTCAAAAACCATGAAAATGACACCCGTGACGAAAAATTTGAAAATTTTCGCAGCCGCCATCTTGGATTTTCATTTTACCTCGTTATCTTTTTCAGCGACCTCACAAACCATGAAAATGACACCAATGACGAAAAATTTAAAAATTTTCACAGCCGCCGTCTTGGATTTTCATTTTGACCTAATTATCGTTTTCAGCTACCTCAAAAACCATGAAAATGACACCCCTGTCATTATTATTATTTCCTTTATTTCATTTTATACATATATGTTACATTTTTAAATATTAGAATATAAAAAATAAAAAAGGGTCTTGACGAAGACGGAATTTCATGACGAAATTTCGTGACGGAAAAATCTTAATATTTTTTTCGCCTAGCCCCCATCCGCCAAGTTTGTACCGTCCGATAAGAAACGTAGTTCCAAAACTTCGTTTCAATAATATATTTGACCTCTCTTGTTTGGGGCACGCCCGCCACACTTAAACTCGTAAGTACCCCCAATCTCCTCCTCCTCTTCAATCCCTGCAACTCTTGTAAACCGAATCTACAATGGCGACCAAAGCTCGACGAGTCCATCTCGATTGTTAAAACCCAACGATGTAAAAAAGAGCATTGGAAAGTTTTGTGTCACCTTTAAGATTTATTGAAACTTTTAGGAAGGAATCACCGGTTGTAGTCGTTAGAGACGATACGATAGTTATGTGGCGGCGCGGTGCGAGTGAGACGCGCGTCGTTGGGAAGTCGCCTATTTCAAGTGTTGCGGGCGTTTCGGCATATAGAGCGTGTCCAACGTGCCAGTAAATACGTTTGCAAGAACACAGCGAGTTCCTGCGGCTGCAGCACGCGCACCTATTATGTATTTATTTTACACCAGCTAATAATACAGTCACAGTCACAGCCCCACTGCGGAATTGACATATCTAATGAAATCTTTACATAATTGCTATGACATTTATGAATTTATTCATAGACTGGTTAGGATAAGTTCATCACAATACCATTATTATTGCCACGATAAGCAGCTCCCTGCACATGGAAGGATTTTGGTATATTTTTTAAGCTTAGAACGGATACTGATATCTGCACCCTAATTGCGTAACACATTATCAATCGGAGTTGGTTTCATTTTGACAGTTCAACAACATTCATTGCGTTATTTACGTTGTCGAGCAGACAAATTTTTCGAAGATATGAAGCAATGGGTTAGCAATTTGTTACAAAATGAAACCAACTGCGATCAATAATGTGATACGCAATTAGGGTGCTGGAACATAAATACGCAATAAGACGGTTTGGTAGGCCCAACCGCCCAACCACACTTTTTACATTTTGGAACGCCAAAACTATGCAAAAGTAGAACGAACAGAATAATGTTTGTTTATTTAAATGATTGTAAGGCGATTACAATTTACACAAACATTAATTATTTTCTTCCTTCTACTTTTCTTCAAATTGTCTTGAAAAAATAGTGAACTCGGCGAAGCCATCCGTTTCATCGCTTGGATCTAATATATATATATATATAAGACTAAAATAATGATAGTGTGAAAGTTGCAGCTGTAATTTAAATGCATTCGTGATGTTGGCGCCAAGCCCCGCTTAAAAATAGAGTCTGTTTACAATTCGGGAGCGTTCATATCCCGGTTCGGCGAGGCCCATCGCCGTGTGTCGGTCAGGTGTCACGGGGGGTCGCGCAGCAGCGAGATTATAATACATAATCGTTCGTATCCCGGTGCGGCGAGGGCCATCGCCATGTGTCGGTCAGGTGTCACGGGGGGTCGCGCTGCAGCGAGATTATAATACATAATCGTTCGTATCCCGGTGCGGCGAGGGCCATCGCCATGTGTCGGTCAGGTGTCACGGGGGGTCGCGCTGCAGCGAGATTATAATACATAATCGTTCGTATCCCGGTGCGGCGAGGGCCATCGCCATGTGTCGGTCAGGTGTCACGGGGGGTCGCGCTGCAGCGATATTATAATACATAATCGCGACTATAAATAACAATGGAGTAAGAATAGTACACGACTCGTGTTATGAAATGTATTAATAGACGGCTACACGCCGCGACGTCTTGTGGTCAAACTACCCGTTTACACATGCCATTTAAAACGGTTTCATTATGATTACCGGATTGATTTACGGGAATTTAATTAAACATTACGTCTAAATTAGTAACTGTTTTATAAAATACTGACTAGCTTCTGCCCACGACTTTGTTCGCGTGAAATAAATTTCTTGTACCCCGCGTTGCAATGCGACGCGGTGGGCCCCGCGTCGCGTTGACAAGATAAAGCACTTTTACTCAAAGGTCTATCAGATTACTTATGTTAATACCTAATCAACTTACAATTAACAATTATCTTTGACATCAATTATTTATAAATAAATTAAAAGCAAAAAAACCTTGAAGAAAATAAAATTTTTCTTTTAAAATTTTAACTATCAACTTATAACCTCATTATACACAATTTATATGATCATAAAAGCTGGTTGCGCGATTTATTTGTGTATATAAACTAGTACCTATTGTTAGCGTGCATTGATGACTTGTTGACTTAATAAGACTGATTGACTTCCTGTTAACATAACGTTTTAAATATTATCTGTAATTAATACTGAACTACTGACTTCCGGTTCTCAGAGACATTATCGTTGGAAATTGCCGCAGGAGCGAACGATATCACCTGAACCGATTTGTGAGATTGATGATTACTGTTGTGTACCTACGTGTACAAGTGTAAGATATTCATTGAAGTTGACTATACAGCGTTAGCAAAGTGATTTGCCTTTT
This sequence comes from Cosmia pyralina, assembly GCA_946251885.1. NCBI lineage: Eukaryota > Metazoa > Arthropoda > Insecta > Lepidoptera > Noctuidae > Cosmia > Cosmia pyralina. The sequence continues at coordinate 480,830 of OX276350.1, read as the reverse complement.
CTATTTGTAATCTATAAGTATATATATATATATAATCTATAATCTATACACCTGGAGGCTATGAGAACGCATACGTTCCAATACTATTTAATTGAGTAACTTAATCTGCTAAGTAGGTAAATTTTTATTAAATTTCAGTTTAATTAAATACTTATAGGTACTAACGCAAACTTCGTGACAAGCTTTTATGATCATATAAATTGTGTATAGTGAGAATTATTTTTAACCGACTTCTAAAAAAGGAGGAGGTTCTCAATTCGGATGTTTGTATTTTTTTTTTTTTTTATGTTTGTTCGCGCATAACTCCGCCGCTTGCCAACCGATTTGAAAAAATATTTTTTTGTTGGAAAGGGTATACTTCCCAAATGGTCCCATTTTTGTCAAAATCCAGTTCTGATGATGGGATCCTGGAGAAATCGAAGGAACTCTTCAAATATTATAGGCACACCTATAGCGATTTGGGTATTTTTTATAGTAGCTCGTGCATTTGCTCTCGGAAAGCACCACTTGGTGAAGTGGAACTGATGATGAAGACCACAGATGGCTACCGGAACTACTCAATGATAAATATTTCACGGGTTGCGATTTGATTACTTTAATATGGTTGTTAAGCAATTTCCGCTCGTCACACAATGCGTGTGGTGAGTGGTTGTTGAGGAGTTCTCCTGGTTCTTACCAGCAGAACTCCTCAACAATTAACGTCCCAGCATCGGGAAAAGCAATATTTTGTAACATGTGATGAGCAATTGACATTTAACTATTGAAACTTATTCAAATTATAAACAGACCCACTAAAAAGTGAAAAATAAAAACTTTTTCACAAAAAAATACAACCGACTTCCAAAAACAACACTACAAAGTGAAAAATAACTTTAATTTCGGAAGTCGGTGGCAAAAACAAAAATACATTTAATCAGACACCGACTTCCGAAATTAAAGTTATTTTTCACTTTGTAGTGTTGTTTTTGGAAGTCGGTTATATTTTTTTGTGAAAAAGTTTTTATATTTATAAATAATTGATGTCAAAGATAATTGTTAATTGTTAGTTGATTAGGTATTAACATAAGTAATCTGATAGACCTTTGAGTAAAAGTGCTTTATCTTGTCCCATTGCATATAAAGTTTACGTGGGCAACATGTGGGTGCTCCTTGTTTCTTTATGACAACATAACGACCATCTCTGCGTCCTCCTGGAAGCCTCGATCGTGCAGGCCTGGCTGTCACCACCGGACAGGCCTGCTGACATCAACGACGAGGCGGAGTGGTTCCGGGAGGCCATGTCCGAAATATGTGACGTGGCAATGCCCCGGGTCCAGCCCGGACGCGCCTGGCGCCAGGTGTATCACCGGAGCCGACGGCTCTGCGCGAGGTGTGCGTTGCTGCGCGGCGGCGGTACACCAGGCACCGCAGGCTCCGTATCCGCCCTCCAGATACGGAAGCCATTCAGGCGGAGCTGTACGAGGGGTACAGAGCGGCGATGACTGCCCTCCGAGCGGAGATCTTGCGGGCCAGGGGTCTGGCTCGCGAGGAGACGCTGGGGACTCTAAACAAAGACCCGTGGGGACGCCCGTATAAGATGGTGTGGGATAAACTCCGCCCATGGGCTCCCCGCTGATGCAGTCTCCGGCCCCAGCTCGTGGAGGCCGTGGTCTGTTTCCTTCGCGAGGGGAACATGCTCCCCCGCCCATGGCTCCGCCTCCTGCGGGTCCCGATGCTAATATGTGGGTATCAGGGCTTCACTTTGCTTTTTGGGAGTCGGTTGTTTTTTTTTATAAAAAGCTTTTAGGTCAAATCAATTTAATCAAATTGTAAACTGGCATCATACTTGAATGCGACGGAATGCACCTTGCTCGCTGATTGTTTAACTTGTACAACATTTGGCTCGCGCCGCTATCTTTGACTGTCATTCCCTATCGTTCGTTAGCCGCCGAATAGGGTATAAACAAACAGTGAAATCATTGTGGTTTTCAATATTGTTCGTGTTGAAAATAACTAAAAGTAATACTATTATAATAGTCAACTAAGATTAAACAAACAAAAGTGAAGTTTCAGTGAGAAATAACAGTACTTTTCGTTTTAATCTTTTTTTTGTTTGTGAAGCTATAAGCATCCATGGACTATCATGAAATTGATTTCTTGATTGCCCATGTCTTGAAATTGGTCTTATAAAAAACGCTGAAATGCCAGTTATTGTTGATCAAGAACAATTTACCTTAGAATTACAAAAGTTACAGTGGGCATAATGAAAACAGTAAAAAGTTGGAATGGACAAGCGAAACAATTCAAAGTGTAATAATCAAATTGTTAGACGACTATAATACTGCAGAATGTTTGGGAAAGCGACCAACAAATAAACAATACCATCACGCAAATAAATAAAAGATAGTGAACCCTGCCTGTCGGTATGTGCAGGGTATGTTCACAATTTGACGGTTTCACATGGATACATTATAATATAAACTATAGAAAATTAATACGTTCTAATGTAAGCAGTGTGGTACAGTCACAATTTATAGCCAGTTTACAATTTCACGAGTTTCAATAGAAACTATCGAAATTCATAATTATACGGTGACAATATAGATATGCCGCCCGAGACCTGCAGTGTCAAAAGAAAGGGGGATGGAGGAGGGGCTGCATTGGGTGAATTAGTAGTAGTTGCTGATTTAGAAGAGGAACGCTTTTAGATTTTTGTTTTTGCTTCTACTAGTTTTTAGTTTTCAGATACATTGACTTTTTTGTAGATTTAACTAAAGAAAGAAAGAAAGAAAAAGTATTTATTGTGACTCGCACAGGACTAACTAAACCAAAAAGATCTCATCGTAAATAACCGAGATACCACCTGCACCAAGAACATCAGCAAGATATAAAGAGGTATTCTACAACATTCATTTCTCGAAAATAAACTGCGTGATTTCCTTGAACAAAAATGTCCAAACTATTTTAATGTGGATGATGATAGAAAACACGTAGATATTATGTGCTGTAAATAAGAATAGACGCAGCGCCGGTGGCGCGCGGGCGGCCGCCATATGTAATATATGTGTACAATCTAACGTAAAACTTAGCTTCATCAGTGCCTTGAGTACCTATCGCACAAGCGTCAGACAGGTAAGACATGCCTACTATTCATTCGTCCAACAAGCAAACATTTAGAGCAATGACTAATCTATTTACGGTGGACATCGGAAACTATGCGTTCGTTTACAGAAACTGCTCTCGCACCTGTCGCTTACAGTCCCGTCGTAGCGTTTGAAAATGTTATGTTGATGACGTGCTTTGTTCTGCTGCATGCATTACAGACCTATCATTTACGTGGAGGCGTTTTTAAGTTCGCGGAATGGGGGGGAGGGGATAACAATAGGTCATTATCGGGATGGCCACAATTTCAGCCACTCAATATTAGTATAAATACCAGGTTTTATCTTAATTGAATCATTGATTCCCCGTCATGATCCAATTTCCCCGTCATGATCCAGCCTGCCCCGTCTGGCTGTCATATTATTATTAGCGACGCTCAGTCGACTAATAATTTACTCTAGTTTTAAGCCTGGCCGGGGGCTTTAAGTTCGCTTAAAGAACCCACAGGAAACGCCCGGTTGAGCAGTCTCGACCCTCAGTGGTCAACTGCGAGATGCCATGTATAAATAACTATAATAACTAATTGAATCATTAGTCTTTGAACTATCGTCAAGCAAACAACTCAATTGGGAGGAAAGTGTGAATTATGGAAAAATTCGAGTACCGTGCCGTAATAAAGTCCCTTACCAAGCAAGGAAAGTCAGTTCAAAATATACTGGAAGAGATGGAATCCGTTTACGGGGACTCTTGCCCGGGTAAAACCTTGGTTTACAAGTGGCACAGTCTCTTTAAACAAGGCAGGACCTCACTTGAAGACGACCCACGGCCCGGACGGTCGATCGAGGTGACTACTCCGGAAATCATTAAAAAAGTCGAAAAAATAATATTGGAAGATGCCAGACTAAAGAAGAAACAGCTTGCAGAAATGGTTGGAGTATCGGATACGACAATTTTCAAAATTCTACACGATCATCTTGGCATGACAAAGGTCAGTGCAAGATGGGTGCCAAGAATGCTCACGCCGCCTCAAAAACAACACCGCGTGGAGTGTTCTCGCACGTTTTTGGACCTCTGTAACGAAGATAAGGATGGACTATTAAGTCGAATTGTTACTGGAGATGAAACTTGACTTCATCATTATGAACCTGAGTCGAAACAACACTCTATGCAGTGGCACAAAAAAGGCACACCACCACCCAAGAAGTTTAAAGTGTCACAATCGGCTGGAAAAATCATGGCAACAGTGTGTCCCTCTTCTTCACGACAACGCGCCTGTTCACAAGAGCCATGTTGCGTTGGCTGCCCTGCATAAGGTGGGCTTCGATGTTTTAGACCATCCACCCTACAGCCCAGACCTGGCTCCCAATGATTATTACCTCTTCCCAAAACTGAAAAAAGAACTTCGTGGGAAGAAATTTTCAACTGATGAAGAAGTGAAGGACGCAGTTTCAGCTTATTTTTCGGACAAAGACAAAGCATTTTTTTATGAAGGTATACATAAGCTAATTGAAAGATCTGAAAAATGTATAAGGGTAGCAGGTGAATATATTGAAAAAGAAAAATAATTTAGTATTTTTATTTTCACTTCTCACCCTCCATTCCGCGAACTTAAAAATGTACCTATGTATAGCGTAAGTGTAATTTTTAGCATCCGCCAACATTACCCTGAGCAGTTGAGCTCTGCCAGAGAAGTATTTCAATCAAATTATACTAAATAGGCCGACAATTTTACTCAACACGACTTATTGTAACTATGGCTGATGCTTAAACAGGAGAAAAAAAATATTTTACTGCTGATCAGAGTATTTGATTTTAATGACACAATTGAATGACAACAACAACAAAGAGGTGAAAGACACAATTATAGGACTAGAAATGGGGACCAATTAGTTCAACCAGCTTTCAGACTGGCTAAAGTAGACTCAACCTTCATGGGGTACTGTTTAAAATGTTATAATAAAATACCTCCCCACATACTCCAGCTGAATGAAATGAAATTTAAATCTTGTATAAAACGCACACTATGCAGCCAGGCATATTTTAAGTTGGGGGATTAGGTACATCGCTGACAAAAATGCTTGGCTGAATGCTTGTCCTGCTCCACAAGGACGCAATAACTAATTGATTAGCATTCGAAAATATTGTTGGAGCTGCTGAAGATTAAGAAGAGAGAAAACTTTCTTTGCATTGTTTAAATTCAATATCTTAGTATTATATAATTGCATAGCACATGTGTGAGCACTATGTAGCTACTATTAAGCTACCTTTTACTGGGTACGTCTTTCACTGACTTGAATGTGCCCTGGCGGTTGAGATATATCATGCTCACTCAAATGTCTCGCTGGTGGTAGCGTGTGTGTTGAATCATTAAGTTCCCTTCAAAATGGTTGAGCTAATTGGTGCTAATCACAGAAATCTAAATAATAAGCCACAACCACAACAACAACAACCAGCTACAACCAGTAGATGGGCTTCCTCAACGAGGCGGTGCAAAAAGTCGGTCAACAGTAAGCACATCAGAGATGGCGCGCGGGAGGCGGGGACGAGGTGCAGGGGCGCGGAAGCTGGTGGCGCCGATCGATAGCGCCCGCCGGCACGCGGACTGCTACACAGACACATTGGGATACCCGCATGCATTCGTACTGAACTACTATAGCAGGCTGTTGCAGTGGCTATCCTTTTTTCGTCACAGAATGGTCTGAGATGCCGTTGTGTCTCCCCTGCTAGGCCGTCCCGCAGCGGGCAGATCGCTTTGGTGTGCTTCTTCAAGGGAACAATAACAGAAATACTACTACCACACGAATAAGTTTACTAAAGAAGAAATACAACGTGTAGTTTTGCATCCTCGTCAAATTTCAGGGTGTGGTACAGAACATCAAACCGAACAATTTCTCCATGGGACTAACATCGTAATTGCGAAATAATTTTCAACTGTCCCAAACAAATTTCCAATACCTACTAGACGCAAATGTATGGGACGGCTGATTATTTTTTTGCGATTACGATGTTAGTGCCATGGAAAAAGTTGTTCGGTTTGATTGTCTATACCACATCCTTAAATTTGACGAGCATGCAAAAGGACGCGTTGTATACAATAACTAGCTGACCCACAGAAATCTAAATAATAAGGCACTAGAAGTCGTATAGGCGCGTGACCTTGTCGCCGCACAGGTGACTCGTAAATCACCATTGCGCGTGGAGCGTTTGTTTCGGTCACCAGTGTTGTTTCAGACGCAGAGAGGTAAAAATGGTGTTTTGCAGCAGAACCAACTGCAGAAATTCTTCCACAACATGTAATTTTTCAAATAAAGGGATAACATTTCATAGGTAAGTACTTAATTTTTGAAATAATGTTGTTTTTTAATGTAATATACTCAAACAAAATTATTCACCACCAGTACTACGATTGTCGGAGAAAATCGAATTCTTTTCTCATTTCAATAACCATTGATGCTAAAGCTTGCTCATGTCTACTATTACAACTACTAAAAGCAGCAATGGAATTATAGGCATGTGCAATAAACAATTTCGTCACGTACGTAAATTTCCAGGAACACGGCCGCATGAGTTGAGCGCCAAGTAGTGACGTGCCAGTCGTGTCACTACTATTTTTTATGGATAATTTATTATGTTTGGCTTACTTAGTTTTACCGAATTGGGAATGAAATGTTATTTTTTTTTAAATATTTCTTTTTCTTTCTTTCTAAATAGTTAAACTAAGAAAAAATATGTCACCCGTATCTACTTATATTTATTTGTTTGTATATTTGTATAATATTGTATTCATATTATTTATGCATCTGTTAATTTTACGAGTTCGAGCCACCGACGTGCCACCTTAAATATTTGTATGAATCTGTTTTTATTTTTATTAATTAAAAACTTTTAAACTTACCCTTAACGTTTTATTCAGTTCCCTTTTCTTATTAATAAAACGTCTAAAAGCGCGTCGACTAATGAGACACTTTTAATTAATTAGTTATCTATTGTTGCGAGAGTCCTGAACGATCAACGACACTCAACGGAAAGTTATCGATACGAGCGTTGCACTGCACTATTCGTATGAGAGTGCGCATGATTGGTCCGAGTGGCTACGCCTTCTGAGATTTTGCGTTTTTAAAAAATATAGTTTAATGCCACAGCATAAAGTTCAATTTTCGTTGCATCAAAGCTAGTGACATGTGTTGGCGTAATTGTGTATTTATTGTTTGTCTATGTGTTGGTAGCAGCGACCTGGCGACACGCGTCCCGGTATTAAAAGACAGTAGATAGCATTTTTAGTGCCTTATTTAGATTTCTGTGGTGCTAATCCATGCGTCATATTCGTGAACGGGCGCCGTCAGTTGAGACTGGTCGTCTCTTAGCTGCCACGGCTTATTTTAATTTTTAATTTAGTTGTTTTAGTTTTTATCCCTTCCTATATCCTCCCCCTCTCACCCCTGCCGTTCTCCCTCTAACCCCCTCTCACCCCTTCTTCTCTTCCTCTAACCCTCCTTCCCTTCCCTCTTCTTTCACCTTCCCCTATCATCCCCCTTACCGGCCCCTCACCCCCTCCCCTTTCTCATTTCCCTCTCCCTCTCACCCCCGCACCACATCCTTTTCCGCTAACCTCCTCCTCCCCTTTTCACTCCCTCTCACACCTCTCTTCACCGCTTTCGCCTCCCTCTTTACCCTCGCCAACTGCTCCCCTCTCTCTCTCATCCCCCTGTCCATACCCTCCCCACTCACTACACCGTCCTTTCCCTCTCCACCTCTCCCCGCTCTTCAATCAATTAGTCAAAAGTCTCAAGTCATCTCTCTTCAATGAATAAGACCTATACAAAGAGCAACTTTAAGGTGTACAGGCACTCGTAAGTTGCCCTCCCCCCCTATCACCGCCCCTTCACCCTCCCCTCTCCCTCTAACCCACCTCTCACCCCTCTCTCCTTCCTACCCCTCACCCTCGCCATCCCTAACCTCCTAACCGCTAACCTCCCCCTTCACCGGTTTCCCCTTTCTCTCTACCCTCACCAACTCCTTCTCCCCTCTCCGCGTCCTTCCTCCTCACATCCTGCTTTCCCTCACCCCTCCCCCGATCATCCTCCCCTTTCCCTCCTCACCACCCCCTCCCCTGCTCCCCTCCCTTTCTACCCTTCCTCTGGAGGAAAAACTATGAATGACAAACTTTATTACTTGCTTTGGCAAGTATTTGTGCCAAGTTTCAAGTTAATTAACTAAATGAATAAGATATTTCATATAAACCATATTCCCTGTTTTCACCCCCACAAGGGTGGGATATTTCCGTAACTTGAGTGAAAGATTATTATCACCAATTTTCGAGTTAATCAGGCCCCACACTAAAACTTGCCCTGTAAAATTGACTACCCCTTTTCACTCCCTTAGGGGTAGATTTTCGAAAAACCCTGATCTGATACCTAAACCCTGATCTGATATCCTTAGACTAAGAGATATTTGTAACATTTAGTGATGGAAATAAACTAATCTATTCTATTCTATTCTATACACGTTATTCTTCATTTTTGATCTCAAGTATAAATACTGAATTTCGAGTTAATCGGACCGCGCGTTAAAATTACTCCATACAAACTTTGACACCCCCATATCCCGTTTTAGGGGGTAGTTTAGGAAAACTAAAAATGACAAACTTTATAATTTACTTAGATAAATATTCGTGCCTAGTTTCAAGTCTATTAACTCAAGGAATATGATTTTTCATACAAACTTTGGACCACCATTTCACCCCCTTAGAGGGTGAATTTTGAAAAAGCTTTTCTTAGTGCACCCCTAGACCTCATAAGGAACCTACGTGCCCAATTTGGAATCTCTAGACCTAGCGGTTTGGGCTGTGCGTCAGCCAGTCAGTCAGCCAGTCAGTCAGTCAGTCAGTTTCTTCTTTTATATATTTAGATTATCAAAAATCGAAAATTTTATTTTTAGAGAATTGGACAGGTGTATGCAGAAATGAAACAAACAATCTTAATGATTTTGATTCATATTTTGATCAGTGGAAACCCTAATTACTTTACGTATTTTGTATTTGATGAAGTAATTATCTCATAACCGTGTTTTATAAGTTGTGAGAAAATATTATTGAACTTGAGGGTTGAAAGTTGATTGCGTTTCAACCATAGGTACTGCTTTTTGCGGCGGAACCGTGTCGTCATTCTGAATGCGCTTGATAATAACAGTTAATTGTAGTAATATTGCCTATTTTACTACCCGTACTTTATAACCTGTTGCGAAGGAGCGGGGCGCGGTCTGTGTACGGACGGCGCCCGCGCCGGCCAGGTATAACACACACACAAGAAAACAACACAGGAACACTAAAGGCAACATTTAAAATTTGGGATTAAATTGAAAACATGCACCAAATCGAAATGGGAGATTGTACTCATCATTGTGAACAACTTTTACTATGGGACCAAACCTATAACCGTGAAAAAAAAAAACCAGCCAAGAGCAAGTCGGATTCGCGCACGAAGGGTTACGTACCATTATCATTAAAAACGGCAAAAAAATCACGTTTGTTGTATGGGAGACCCCATCACTATTTATTTTATTCTGTTTTTTATTACTTATTTGTTGTTATCCAGCAACAGAAATACATCAATTTGTGAAAATTTCAACTGTCTAACTATCACGGTTCATGAGATACAGCCTGGTGACAGACGGACAGACGAACGGACAGCGGAGTCTTAGTAATAGGGTCCCGTTTTACCCTTTGGGTACGGAAGCCTAAAAATCTGCTGCTCCCTACATTTTGACGAATTTGATGTAGATAAATGTACTGAACAGCTGTTTTTTTTTTCACGAATTCACGTTTGATTTCATAGTAAAAGTTGTTCATAATGATGAGTACAATCTCCCATTTCGATTTGGTGCATGTTTTAAATTTCATCCTGTTTATACAGGCTGTCCCAAAAGTCGACGTCAAGCCGGAATCGGGTAATTGGTCAAGTCATTATAGTTAGTTAACAGAAAAATATTTCAAAAATATTTGCTACGTATTTAATTTTTTTCAGTAGGTACACACGTATACATATCAAGCTATACATTTCAATTTACACTGACCTCTCACTGTAAGGAAATCCTATACAATGCGAGATTAGCTTATACTGGAAATGTATAGCTTGGTCTCTAGCCGTGCATGGTCATTTAAAACTGGCCAAAGCATTAATATTGAATACTTAGTTGGGGAAACAATCACATTTGCTTCTGGACTGGAGCAGTTGGCTGTTAATTTTAAACAACAGTTTACAGAAGCATTATTTAGGATTACATAATAAAAAGAAAATTAAAAAAAAATTAAAATTTGTAGCAACAGGAGTTAAGAGACCGTCACAGGGAGTACATTTTCTCGATTTTATCAAATGCCCGTAATTTTTAAAATACATAGCAGATTTTTTTATTTTTTTCTGTTAACTATTATGATTTGACCTATCACCCGATTCCGGCTTGACGTCGACTTCAGGGACACCCTGTATAATTATCATTACCATTTTGGGTTGTTCATTTCTGCATAGATGTGTCCACTGTCCATGTCCATTTCATTTGTGATAACGATGAATCATAGATAACATTTGATGTACTTAGGTTATGAATATGAAAACAATACACGTTCATGTACTTATGACGTACTAAGTTTCCACATTTGATTTTGCACGAGCTCTTACGGTTTTCATATGAATTCAGCGGTAGCATGAATCATCAAATTGGCGGGAGCAATGTTTTAATCACATAACTTTAATTTGGCACTTACAATTGTATTGAAAATTGAGTATTTACCTGCACATATATAAGCACCCATAAACCAACCCACCCAACCAACAATTGACATTTTTATGACTTTTTCTTTTACTTGTGCTATGAGACCTTGCTTTTTGACAAATTTCATTATGCTAGGTCAACGGGAAGTACCCTATAGGTTTTGATTTACTTGCGTCAGTTGCGAGTACCAAAATGTGTCGCAAAATGGCCGTATTTTTTTATTGCGCTGACTTAGAAGCTTGAGTTTTTTAGGACTCCAAGAGACCATAGACTTACGTATTTCATATTAATTTCAACTTGATACCTCCACGTGTTCTTGAGAAAAAGGGTCTTGACATACTGACAGACAGACAGACAGACGGACATCGAAGTGATCCTATAAGGGTTCCGTTTTTTCCTTTTGAGGTACGGAACCCTAAAAAAACGAATAAACTCCAGTCGTGCATCGGAGCTGATATACACCCTTTTTTTTTGTTTGTTTGAACGCGGTACTCTCTGGAACTACCAGTCGGACTTTAAAAATTCTTTTTGCATTTGATAGCCCAATTCTTAGGGAAGGCTAAGGCATATTTAACATCACTCTAGCACTCTTAAGTGCCGCCGAGCAAAAAAAAAAAAGTCAGAAAGAATGCCTAAGCGAAAACGAAGTAATAGCGCGGGCAGGCAATGCGATGCGACTGGGTGGGTTGGGGGACAAGAAATTCCAAACATACGAAGTCGCGGGCAGAAGCTATCTCATTATATAAAAAGAAAAGTCCTGACTGACTGATTGACTGACTCAACAACGCCCAGCCCAAACCCTTGGACCTAGAAAGCTGAACCTTTGCACAGAGGTTCCCTTTATAATGTAGACAAGGAATAAGGAAGGATTTTTGTTCCCGTGGGATTTTTTTCCGACATCCACGCGGGCGAATCCGCGGGCAAAAGCTAGTTTGAAATAAATGCTTAGAGTTTGAGTTTGACTTTAGATAGGTTTTGAGTATTACCAATGTGGAAAAAGCGAAAGCTACACCTACAAGAAAGTAAGTTAAGTTTTCTTTATGGAAATCATAATGTTTTTTACTTTTCATTAATGCGGTCCTTTGTCAAATGGGCTATGTTGAATACAGTTAGCGGTCTCCCTGAAAGTGACGTGTGGTGGTGTGTGTGTGTGTGTGTACTGACCGGCGCGCAGCTGCTGATGCCGCCGCCGCCGAAGAAGAACTCGCGGCTGTACGCCACGACGCCGGTGTGCCACACGCCCTCGATCTGCCGCCCTGCAACGTGACAACATTAATATAAAGAGTCTTTCAATAGGAAAGCTGGAACTGTGACAGTGTATAGGGGCCATCTTGGTAAAGTGACAGCTGTCAAAGGAGATTGCCAACGGACAGTACTCTTGAAAAATGGCTCGTGTCTCAAAAAGTTAAACAGTAAGAAATATCTAAAATATAAATATATTTTTTAAATAATAAGTACTTAATTATTATTTATAATTGGATAGTTTTGTGAAAAATAATTAGTACTTTTAAGTTTCCGACAGTAAAGTACGCCATTTTTTACTATCGCCTGTCAGTACCTACTAGGGATGAGGACCATTTTTCCCATTGCGTGTAATGTGCCTACCTACTACTTAAAATATAATTATATCGATTTTGATTGTTCGATTTATTATTGCGAATCAATTTAATTAAATATTTACTATACAATATTTTTAAAATATCGATAGCTAGCAAGGTAAAATAAACAACTCAGTTTCTATAACCCCAAAGAACCAGTTATTATTTATTTATATATTATATATTGTACACCATAAAAATACATAACATAAAAACAAATCAAACACTACAAAATGTAGAATGAGCGGCCTTATCGCTTTCTGCGATATTAGCTAGGAAGCGTTCCCGTTTGAGCACCAATCAATATTTTAACGTGGTGCTCAAAAGGGAACAATAAAAAATATTCAACTTTGTTCCCTTTTGACACAAATTGGCAGTACTTTTGAACACCATGGGATACCTCGAGGGCATTGACATTGACCTCAGGGTCATTGACCTTGAGGTCAAAGTCAAAATTCCGAAAGACAAATTCCGTGATTCTCCTAAGGTCACTGATCTTGATCTCAGGATCATTGACCTTGAGGTAAAGGTCAAAATTAAAACCAAGCCTAACCTCGGGGTGCCCTTCGCTCGACATGACGACTATGCAACAGAGAGCGAAGGACACCCCGAGGTTAGGTTTGGTTAGGTTAGTTTAAACCTTTTACACAGAAATACCAACCGCGAATTGGACCAACAGCAATTGGACTTCCGGAATTTTGTCCTTGACCTCAAGGTCAATGACCCTGAGGTTAAAGTCAGGGATCTTAGGAGAATCACGGATCTTGACTTTAATAACTTTGACCTTGACCTCAAGATCAATGACCCTGAGGTCAAGGTCAATGCCACCAAGGTATCTCATGGTGTTAAAAAGTACTGCCAATTTGTATCAATATGTTTACTAAACACCCCATCACTAGAAGCTACCGTAGGTGCTCAAAAGGGAATAAAGTTGAATATATTTATTGTTCCCTTTTGTGCACTACGTTAAAATATTGATTGGTGCTTAGATGGGAATACCTTTGGTGCTCAATCGGGAATGCTTCAAAAAAAGAACCGGGATTCAAAATAAATCCCGGTTCTTTCGGTACTTTTGATAACCAAATATTTAGTATTCAAATATCAGATTCTTTCCACTTATTTGTATTTGCAGTAGGAGGGCTACTTGTGTAACTCAAAGTTTATTATTATTAAACTGCCTGATTTTTTAATTATTTTTGTTTAAATTTTGTATAGCCTATATTCTATGTTCTATCTATGCTAAGTCTGGCAGGTTATTCGGGCCTTTAGGCCTTTGAAACGCTACCTCCGCCTCTCCCAAATGCAGCGCGACGTTTTTACGATGCGCCGCCGACGATTTCGCGGAAAATCCATGCCACAGTGTAAAATATTTGCAGTTGATGAACTTAATTCGTTTTCCTTAGGTCGATTTTTTTCCCATAATTTTACATTTTATGGTGTCTATGGTGGAGTGAACTAAGATTATTACATAAAATGTCGTAAGTTTGTTTTCACATTATCAGATAGCGATACCAACCCGATTCGATACCGATAGGTATAATTATTATCGGCCCATCAGATTTTTAAAAATCAAAAACGTTTCAGATGGCTTGGATCACATTTTAGTTTATGACTCGTGTCTTATACAGGGTGTCCCGTAAATAATGGATCAAACGTAACGGGTAGGTAGCTTACCTAATTTCCAACAACTAATTTGAATATTAAAAAAAAAACCGTTACAGTAACCAGGATATTAATTTTTTTTCGAATTTTACGATTTTGTCTTCCAGAATTAAGCTTTTTTAATGCTGTCGCTGCAAATGATGACATTTTTAGGTATGATTTTTATTTAACATTTCTGAATAGCTTACTAATGTTATAAGATACCATTTTTTTGAATACCGTTTTATTTGCCTTAGAAAAAAAATCTTGAGTTGAAAAGTTTTTTCTTTACGATGTTAGGACCAAAATTGAAAAAATTCTCCTGTAAAAAAAATGTATGACACCGAAAACCACCATTATTTTAAAAACTTGTACATTTAATAAGGTTTGCAAATTGGTGTAAAACTTACGTCTAGTCTTTATCGTTACAAAGATATTGCTATGAATGTGATGAAGACAGAAAATAAATTAAATTGGTACTATTCCATTTTTTCATTTTCGTAATGGCTTATGCTTGAATGCTTGTAATCGAAGCAGGTAGTTAAGCGGCTAGCATATTCCGACCCGATGACGTCATCTGTCCGGAATTTGGGACCGCTACCTGTGGCGGAGTTGCACCTCAGTCAGCGTGAAGGGGATAGATAGCGCCGCTTTTGTATTTTTGGTAAATTGGTATGAAGTTGTACATTCTAGTCCTTGTCGTTACAAAGATAATTGCTATGAATCTGAGAGGTGCTCCAAATCAACGTTAATAAAAAAAATAAAAAAGTGTGTACATTTAAACTTTTTCTTTAAAATGTGTAACTGTAGTATTTCAGAGGCAATGTTCATTGAATTATTGAGGCGTATGAAAAGAATTAGGAGGCCGTACTAAAAAAAACAGTTAGTTCAAATAAATCGTTTTATTTGGTTTTTACAATAAATGTTCGAATTGCCTTCCCTCTACAAGAATGCAAAGTCTGCATCTCCTAATAAAGGAAGCTCTTATCCGACGGACAAAACGGCTTTGGTTTATTTCTGATACAGCAGATTGGATGCGCTGTCGTAATTCTTCTTCCGACGTTATTGGATTCTTGTAGACCCTGTCTTTTAAACATCCCCAGTAAAAAAAATCTAGGGGATTTAAATCCGGAGATCGCGGAGGCCACAAAATTGGTCCTAATCGGCCGATCCATCTGTCCGGATAACTTTCATCAAGGTGCGCCCTTACTGCCGTCGCATAGTGAGCGGGGCACCCATCATTTTGCAACCACATTGCTTGCCGTACGTCTTCTGGAACGTTTTCTAATAACCTTGGCAACTCATTCCTTAAAAAATGGAGATAATATTCGGCGTTTAGAGTAGCTGGTAGTTCAAAGGGCCCTATTATTTGCCCATTGATTATTCCCGCCCATAAATTTATTTTAAATTGATGTTGGCTCCTGTCCTCTCGCATCAAATATGGGTTTATCAGCTGCCAACTGTGCAAATTATGCAAATTTAAATATCCATCTCGGCGGCATGAAGACTCGTCACTCCATAAAATCTTGTTAAAAAACTGCGGGTCCGCCCGAATCATTCTAAGCATCCTTTGGCAAAATTCTATTCTTGGCTGGTAATCACGCGACGTCAGCGTTTGAACACGTTGCACGTGATATGGGTGCAATCGGCACCGTTGTAGCACTCGATGCACCGTCGATCTAGAAATTCCTACGCGTCGCGCTATGACGCGAACGGAGACTGACGGATCTTCCTCGATTTCTCGAAGAATGACTTCGTCATTAACTTGTCGCGGTCGTCCTTCACGGGTACCACCAACTCCGGTGCCAAGAATTCTTCCCTCAAGAAGCGCGTTATGCACTCTAATAAAGACGCGATAATCGGGATAACGAACCAGGTTCGGGTATCTTTCACGGTACAATCTTGCAGCCGCCCTGGCATTACCTCTTGCTTCTCCGTAGATAAAATGCATTTCGGCGTACTGCCGTGGCGTGTACTCATAACGAGGCATTGGGCTGAATAAGGTTTCAGCGCTACTGCACACACGTACAAGCACACACAAACGAATGTTTTCGGAGTCCGTAGGATCGCCAAGTCGTTTGTCCAATACGCAAAGAGTTCCAAATCGATAGGCAAAGCAAAGTCCAAAAACACAGCACAAGTCAAATTTTACAGAAGAAAACACCGAGCCACTGACCGGGAGCGAAAGTTGTCTGACGTAGCAACTCGAAGAGAGACTAGTTACAACTAAACTAATAAAATCAAGCAACAATGAAGCCTGTACGAGTGAAGGGCGCAGGAAAGAACAAAAGAACCTGCGCAACTTCATACCGATTTAACCGATTTACCAAAAAGCGGCGCTATCTATCCCTTTCACACTGACTGAGGTGCAACTCCGCCACAGGTAGCGGTCCCAAATTCCGGACAGATGACGTCATCGGGTCGGAATTATGCTATCCGCTTAACTACCTGCTTCGATTACAAGCATTCAAGCATAAGCCATTACGAAAAGGAAAAAATGGAATAGTACCAATTTAATTTATTTTCTGTCTTCTTCATCACATTCATAGCAATATCTTTGTAACGATAAGGACTAGACGTAAGTTTTATACCAATTTGCAAACCTTATTAAATGTACAAGTTTTTAAAATAATGGTGGTCTTCGGTGTCATACATTTTTTTTACAGGAGAATTTTTTCAATTTTGGTCCTAACATCGTAAAGAAAAAACTTTTCAACTCAAGATTTTTTTTCTAAGGCAAATAAAACGGTATTCAAAAAAAATGGTATCTTATAACATTAGTAAGCTATTCAGAAATGTTAAATAAAAATCATACCTAAAAATGTCATCATTTGCAGCGACAGCATTAAAAAAGCTTAATTCTGGAAGACAAAATCGTAAAATTCGAAAAAAAATTAATATCCTGGTTACTGTAACGGTTTTTTTTTTAATATTCAAATTAGTTGTTGGAAATTAGGTAAGCTACCTACCCGTTACGTTTGATCCATTATTTACGGGACACCCTGTATTTGGGTTGTTCCACACAGCTTGGGCTCTTTTAGTTTAATACTTTTTATGTTGGAGCTCGTGGCTAATTAATAACAGCCGTACGGGTCGATCCAGCAGGTTAAGCTACGCTTGCCGGGGTTGGTCCGTGGATGGGTGACCATCTTTACATACCGAGACTCCTCCGTGCCTCGGAAAGCACGTTAAGTCGTTGGTCCCCGCTGTCATTATTGCATCTTTGGCAGTCGTTATGGATCGTCAGAAGCCCGAAAGTCTGACAACCAGTCTTACCAAGGGATATCATATTACCCAATAATTGGGTTGTGGAGGTCAGATAGGCAGTTGCTCCATATAAAATACTGGTACCTATTCATCTGCATCCGGTTAGACTGGAAGCCGACCCCAACGTAGTTGGGAAAAGGCTAGGCAGATTGATTAACTTATTTGTGTTCTCCATAAACCCACACGGGTTGGGCTACTAGATCATGATTTCATTGTTAAAATAACAGTGGAGCTACCAAATGTCGGCAGTTAGTAATTAGCAATCACGTGACTTATTTGATTTTAATAACTCGATTTTGATCTGATTGGGGTTGGAACGTTTTTCAGATACAACGTCCATTTGAAGTTGATGAATTTGCAAAAATGAAATATGTATAGCTAAGCAACAAGCTAGTCTACCCAAAAACTGAAAAACATGGCATGTGGTCTACGAGACAAAACAGTTTGGGAACCTCTGATCTAAACCATATTGTTCACTGCTAGCCATGGCCATGAGCTACTGCTAGCACTGTTGAGCTAGAATGAACCACCTATAAATGTATTTGAACGCTTACCTAATATAGAGGGTGAGAGCAAAGAGGCAAGTCCATTAGTGAGGTCATAGACGTACAGCTCCACCGCGGTGCCCTGCTCAGCCATGCTGCGGGTGCCGCTGGCACACTTCAAACAACATCATAAACTCTCATTACTCGCTAAACTTATCACTTATCCCTAAATTCCAAACTTGCACTTACATGAAAACTTTATATCTAGTACACTTGTTATCAGCTGTAACAACATTCAATATGAGTAGTATCCAACAGACTTGTTAGCACTATTTAGTTTCAGTCATAGTCAGTATACTTGAAATTGAGAATCGAGATCACATGCTGTTTTGATTGTTTCAAAAAACTGTAGGTACAGCATATTTTACTGTCTTAGTACATAGCGCAAACAAGAATATCCATGAGAAGGCACATGAAAATGTAATTAATGATTTGAGATCTATGCAATACATACATTTAAGTTGTAGGTGTAAAAGAAGGGTATTGTAGTTGTGTTCGCTAATAGGCGACAGTTCGCGTGCCGCAGCCCGCAGTGCAGCACTTGCAGCTTGCAGCGATGCAGCGACTGGCGAGAGTCGAGTCACTGCTTCGGAAACGACGAGACGTAAGCTCGACCACTCACGACATGCAGCGACTTGCGAGTTGCGCGTTGCGACTAACCCACACGGCACATCAGAAATATAATTTATAAATAACACACCGCCAACACAATCATACTACATGACTGACACGAATCGCCTACAGGTAGGGACAGATTTCGCGGACTATTACGTCAAATTCGTGTAGCGTAAACAGATCCGTCAACCGCTATTCGCAGTACTTAGGTCGGTAGTCGGTATAGGCTACTCGCCTCATCGCTGGTTATAAAAGACATACTACCACGACTTTGGCTAAGTTTTATAAATTCACAGAAACTCACCTTTCTTTATTAGACAAAATATTTTCAGATGGAATTGCACTTTAATAAATTATTCATATTATTTCCGACTTGCTGTTATTTCATTGTTACCTAAAGATTGTTCATAACAATTTGTTATTTATCTTTTTTTGGCCGCCAGTCCGTAAATATGATACTGTTTGTCTTGTTTTTAATCCACAGACGAAGTAGTTTTAATCCTTGAGCTCAGGGGGGTGAAACCATAGATAATACACAAAAAGTCGTGGATCATACGAAATAAGGAGTTAAAGGAGGTCATTTCTTTTGGAATTAATATCTTGTAAACAGAGCTAGTTTAGTAAAACTAGCAAATAGATGGTGGACTTTTATTTCGTATCTTTTACAGAGTGACATACATGTTTTTAATAATAATAATAATAATTTATTTTTCAAAAAGTATACAGACTATAAATAATTAATTGACACACTGTGGAACCGTAGACAGAGAATGCAATAGACAAATTTATATCTTTTATCGCATTCACACAAGAAAAAGAGCAACTTACGCCGATTTCGTGTAAAGAAATGAAACAGAACGATGACATTTTTTGTTTCACGGCCCGTGTCTCGTTTTTCAAGGTTAGCACACTAGTTTGCTAAACAAAGTTTGACAGTTAACGTGCAGCTAGCTATCGTCTTCTTATAAAAACCAGTTTTTAAGTGCTTTAGGCTAAGTAATTTACATTATAGATTGTTGTGAACAATTTACTTAATATTTCAACAATTTTCAAAAAAAAAACATGGTGCGGTGTAGCGTTTTAGGGTGTAAAAGTGATAGTGGAACGAAAATGCCGGACTTGTCTTTTCATTCGTAAGTATAACACTCTTTATCAAGTAATAGGCGTTCAATAACATTTTAATGTGTGTAAACATAATGTATAGTGTAACTTAGACGTAAATTAATCAATAAAAAGCACAAAAATAACAATTATTAAATTCTAACCTAAGAACTTTGGTGTTGCCAATTTTTCTATACATTATTACCCACTATTCTGGGAAATATGTATCATGCAGTTTGTATTAGATTTAATGGCTTGTTGCAGTTTTCCCGAACATGATAATTTACGTCGGAATTGGATTGTAGCTACAGGACGAACAGATTGGACACCAAAACCGTCATCAAAAATATGTAGCAGACATTTTGAGAAAAAATTATTAATAAAAAAAAAGAAACTTACACTGCTATTACCTTATGCTGTACCTATTCTGGTAAATATTCAGTTATATTAAGTTTCGATACAGGTTTTATAAGATTGTTATTTAAGTTTATTATTTTTAAAAGTACTACGTGTTGCAAACTATTATTTTGTATACATATTTTATGAGCAAATACTGAGACAGGCTTCTCTTAAATCTGAACGCGATTCAAGGTTTAATATTGTTCAAGAACTTAAAATACCTTTTACTGTAAACAACATCTTCCTACACCTATTATGTGTCTTCTTTAAAGATAATTAACTTGTTTTAGGAAACAAAGGCCTGTAATCCACCATTTTCCTCCATCAGTTTACATGAAGAACCAATTATGGAAATTGAAAATAATTTAAGCATTCTGGTAAGTATCCATGAATATTTACATCATTTAAAATCTAACAATCTTAAAAAAATATATATATACAAGTATATAGAAATTGTAATTTAAAAAAATTCTGGTAATTACAGCATAATATAATAATTTATAATGTACAAGTACATAGAAATTGTAATGAAATACTGTATTAATTTGTTTTGTATTGGGAAAATAATACTATTTTCCCCCGAATAAATACAGAATTTGGTATAATTATTATTTGGTACATGTTATGTATGTATAATTTTTAATTCTACAGTATTAAGATAAATTACCTTCGTAATTATCTTGGTACGTTTATTTATTATCAAGCCGTTTGATTTGGCGGTGCTTAGGGGAGGCCTATGTCCAGCAGTGGACGTATTTCAGCTGAAATGATGATGATGAAGAAGTTTGAACGAGAGATGTTGTGTGGCAGATTTTAACAACATACAAATCGCATGATTCCAGATTGAGCCTGCTGTTGCCTTACTGCCGTCGACTAGTGGTCAAAAGCCAGTTGTAATAGCATACCCTCCAATTTTTAAACCACCATCAATAGTAAGTATTACAAACAAAACAATATTGTGTCTTAACAAAGTTATGGTTATTAAACAGTTTGTTTTGATTTTAGGACAAGACTCCAGAGTACTCTCCTCAAACTTTGCGAAAAAAATGGAAAAACGCAGAAAAACTATCATCCGAACGACTGAAAAAATTAAAGGCTCTTAGAGAAAAAAGTAGACGTTTAACGAAAAAAGTCGCTAAATTAGAAAATGTGATTGCGGAACTTAAAACAAAGTCTTTGATAAGTGAAGAAGATGGGGATTTATTAGAATCTATTGACCCTGCCAATAGAGACTTCTTGAAAAAAATGTTGAACCCGGTTTCTGGTGGTAGAAAATATTCACCATCTTTACGCAAATTCGCTCTTTGCTTGCAATTTATAAGTCCTCGGGCTTACAAGTATGTACGACAACAATTTAATACTTGTCTGCCTCATCCATCCACACTTACTACATGGTACAAAAGTGTAGATGCAAACCCAGGTTTTACAACAGAATCATTAGAATGCATTAAATTGGTGGCAAAGGACAAAAAACCGAATTGTATTGTGCAGTATGCATGGATGAGATGGCTATTAGGAGGCACGTCCAGTGGGACGGAAAGAAGTGTGTAGGTCTGGTGAACTATGGGGAAGCTTTGGATGGTCATAATATAGCTGAAGCTCGGGAGGCGTTGGTGTTTATGGTAACGTTTATAAATAGTGGATGGAAGATGCCTATCGGTTATTTTTTTATTAACGGCTGTACTGGCGAACAAAAGGCAACATTGATGAAACAATGTCTGAGTTTGTTAGTAGATTGTGGTGTTAATATAGTCTCCCTAACTTTTGATGGTTGTCCAGCCAACTTTTCGATGGCAAAAAGCTTAGGTTGCAATTTCGATGATCTGGAAAATATAACTTCATATTTTGTAGCTGATAAACAGCACGTCGTTATTTTTCCAGATCCAGCGCATATGCTAAAACTTTTGAGAAACACACTAGGCCAGAAAAATGAATTAACAAACATGCATGGTGGAATCATTTCATGGCATTTTATCGAATTGCTTCATAATCTGCAAGAAAAGGAGGGTCTCCATCTTGCTAATCGTCTTAAAAATCAGCATATTAACTTTTCAAAACAAATAATGAAAGTTAAGTTGGCGGCACAAACATTGAGTAATTCCGTGGCAGATGCGATAGAATTCTGTGACAAACAATTGAATTTGCCTGAATTTTCGGGTTCTGATGATACTGTTGATTTTATAAGAAAAATTAACAACTTATTTGATATTTTTAATAGTCGGAATCTGAATATGTATGGTTTTAAAAAACCTATTAATAGTAAAAATGGCGATAGCATACTAGACTTTATCAATGTAATGGATACCTACATCAGAGGACTGAAATTAGAGGGAAACCCAATACTGCAAACAAATAGGAAAGTTGGATTCATTGGTTTCTTGATATGTATACAAAGTCTTAAAAAGATGTATGCTGACATCATAGTGACGGGCAAACTTAAATTTTTACCTGTGTACAAACTTAGCCAAGATCACTTGGAGTGCTTTTTCAGCTCGATCCGATCGAAAGGCGGCTATAACAACAATCCAACAGCCTTTCAATTTCAAAGTGCCTACAAAAGACTAGTGATACACGGGGAAATAAAAGGCATTGAGTCGGGAAACTGTATACCTCTAGAGGATATAAAAATTTTAACGCACACAGAAGTTCGATATGAACGTAAAATTAATATGTACTGCACTCAAGATGTCGAAGACTCGATTATAGATTTTCCCGCTAATAATAATTTCTTTGTCGATGATGACCACGAGTATATTTTTAACCCCTCAAAATTGACAATCTATATTGAAGAAATAATTTCATATATCGGTGGGTTTGTTGTTAGGAAATTAGGAAAAGCTATAAAATGTGATGATTGTCTGCTAGCTCTTATTAGCGACAAATATTTGGGTCTTATATTTAAAAAAGATAAGGGTGGCCTTATTTATCCTTCACCCGATGTAATTAAAGTATGTACGATCGCAGAAAGAATATTTAGGATTAATTCACATGGAGGAATCTCATTCTTTTCCGAAAAAAATCTTTTGTCTAAACTTATTTTAGCAACTTTCAAACGGTGCCAGGATGTATTTACGACCAATCATTTTGAAAGTCAACCTTTTATTGGAAACCACAAAGTTTTACTTATCAAGGCAATCTCCATGCATTATTTTGAACTGCGTATACATCACGCAACAAAAGGATTTGAACCCAAGCAAAAAATTAGAAACATTCATACGAAGCTTGTTTTATTTAAAGGACAATAATGTGTAAAATCAATAAAAGCAATTATAAATAAACATGTTGTATTATTATTAACTCACAAATCCAGAACATATAGTCTGGCAAAAACGTCTAGAAACGGAACTAATTTTTAATCTTTGTCAGTGTTGCCTTAGTCCGTGCTTTATCAGACAATAAATGTGCATGAAAACGAATAGATTGATTTAAAATTAATAAGAATATCTAAAGTTCTGTCAGAAAAATGGTTATTAAAGTTAATATTTTATAATGTATGTTCAACTCTTTTTTGCCAGACTGTATGTCCTAATATCACATTACAAATGGTAGGTATTTAGAATCACATCACCGCTATCCATCGTCACCCTCCTGTCCTCATCGCAATTTATTTGAGTTCGCCAGCATGTCCTTCCATACACCTTTATTATTCCTCGGTATCACATATCTATACCTATACCGATGATATTGATAATCGATTTATAAGTGTCACTTTCAAGCTTTCTCTTACATACTAATTAATAATTTTAACCACACATTGTGGGGTAAATTTTTCCTCACACGGTAACCCTAGATAAAGTGACGTATTTTTTTTTGTCTTTTTCTGCGACACGCTTTGTAGGTGTCTATTGCATTCTCTGTCTACGTGTGGAACACTTAAATTCTATGATACAATATTGAAACATCTGTGTCTGAACTAGATATAAAATATCTGTATTTCAAACATCAGCGCTCTTCCCCAGCTGTAGGTGACATTTACAAATTCGTTTAGCTTGACCTCTAAACATATTGAATCAAATAAAAAAAAAAAAAATAATAATGGAAAAAAAAGAATCATAATAAAAATAAAGTAATAATAATAAGGAAATGACAATATATAGGAGCACAATTTAAGATTATTTGTATAGTGATGGCCTCCGGTGAGTAGAGTGTATATGAGTGGATGTGTGTAGGAGGGTGAGTATTATTATAAGCTACTTAACTATAGTCAATAGGTTTTCGGTCTCAACGTAGTTTAGATTGCGAATGTAGTTTACTACCGTGGTTCTACATTTATTTCTATTTAAGGGGTACATATCTACAAGCTTATTTAGTCTTTCATAAAGAAAAGAGCCTAAGAAACCATAGTACTTGCGAGCATATGGGTGTTTAAAGATCGGTAGATCATTGCATGTAATAACCTTTCGTCTGCGATTAGACAAATATGAGGACTTGTCATACTTTGTATTAGGATGGTATCTCAAGACTGCGTGCAGGACAAACAACTGGCGGACAGTAAGGACTTCACAAGACTGGTACAACTGATATGTAGGGAACAGATAGGGCCGGAAAGTACTGACTTTGAGTATTGCTCTTTGTGCAACTTCTAATGGTTTGAGTATAGTTTTTGACGTGCCTCCCCATACAGAAATACAATACTGCAGCAGAGACTGACCAAGTGCAAGGTATACTTGTTTAACTAATTTAGGTTCAGCTGCACTTCGTAGATTTCTAAAAATGAAAATCAGTTTTCTTACCCTAGAAGTAACCATGTCTATGTGCGGTCGAAAAGATAGATTATTGTCAATAATTATTCCTAAATATTTAACTTTGTCCACATTAGTTAGGGCAGGGCAAGTACAGTTAACATTATTGCAGCAATTGTGTGCTATTATGGAGAGATTTAAGGGAGGGCGATTACAGTTTCGCATAGAAAAAGTAAGATATTGCGTTTTACCTGCATTAAGAGTAAGAATATTTTTCTGAAGCCAGTGACTGACTATATTAAAACCATGCTGTGCACTCTTGAACACATCCTCCCAAGTGTCAGCAGAAAACAGTAGCACCGTATCGTCTGCATACGATATTATTTTACCTCCAGCAAGATTTATCTCACACAGGTCATTTAAATAGACCAGAAATAGAGTAGGGCCCAAAATGCTACCCTGAGGAACACCGAAGGAGACTGGTAAGTCACTGCTTAAGTAATCATTTATTTTCACACATTGCGTGCGACCAGAAAGGTAGTCTCTAAAAATTTTGAGTTGGTCTCCTCTAACGCCCAAACGTTCAAGTTTTTGCAAAAGCAGTGGCACTGAGACCGAGTCAAAGGCTTTTGCCAAATCTAAGAATATGCCTATAGTCTTTTTGCCGGCATCTAAATTTCCCACCACAAAATCTACAAGCTCATGGGCTGCATCACTTGTCGACTTGCCAGCTCGGAAACCAAATTGTTTATTAGAAAGATGGTTATTTGTTTCTAGGTAGCTTGTGAGTCTTTTATTGAGGATCCGTTCCAGGAGCTTGGAGATAGAGGGCAAAATAGAAATGGGCCTGTAGTTGGTGAGGCGGTCTTTATCTCCGGATTTATGTATTGGATGCACCACTGACTTTTTAAGGACTGTAGGGAAAACACCTTGTGATAAACAGAAATTAAAAAGATGCGTTAAAAGGGGCACAAGTATGTGTTTATTTTCTTTAAGAAGGCTGTTAGGTATAGAGTCCCAACCAACGGAACAGATGTTTTTGAGACCCATAATCAAACTGTCTACCTCCGTTTCATCTGTGCCTAATAAAGCAAGTGACTTTAGACAGTGCTTTGAGTTTTCAGTTGCATAACTAACGTGCTCCGGATTTGCACAGTTTATAGTATTATCAGCCAAGTCTTTGCCTACCCTGACAAAGAAATCATTCACTTTACCTACCGACTCTCTTGCGTTGCATGCATTAATTAATTCTGTCGCTGTATTTTTAGTATTTTTAGTGCTCGTAATAATTTTTATTGCATCCCATATTTTTTTGTTATTTGTGCCTGCAGTTTTTAGTAGGTTCTTTTCATACGATGTTTTAACTTTCTTTAGTAGACGGTTGCAGAAATTTCGGTACCTTGTGTATATAGTTTTAAGTGTATTATTTTCAGGTGACTTTCTTAACTTTGTATGTAATCTATCCCTGTGTCTCATGCAACGTATCAGTCCTGGGGTTATCCATGGTTTAATAATTTTATTTCGCTTCGATAACTTTCGCACGGTGGTGTTTGCTGCAATTTCATGCTGAATGGTTGCTACGAAAAATTCCATGGCAATATTTGCATCAGATATGGAGTAAAGCGACTGCCAATTAATTTGTGATAAATTATAGTTTAATTTTTCAGTATTTACTTTAGTGACGGAGACGTGGGCAAAAGTTCTAGCCTGCCCACGATGGAGACATAACAAAACAGCCTGATGATCAGTGATTGTTGATTGCAATACAGCAGTGAGTGCCTGAGATTGAGTTTTAAGCATCACATGATCTAGGCACGCCTTGCCACTTCTCGTGGGCAGGGTGTGGGCAGGTAAGATACCGTGGTATGCGCATAGATTTAAGTACTCTAAAGATTTAGGGCCTTGGCCAACCGGACAAATGTTTATGTTGATATCTCCAATGACAGAGATATTTTTAAAAGTACTGAGACTAGTTAAGACGTTATTGAGAGATAAGAGAAAGGCATCAGTGTTTCGATTTGACGGAGATCTATAAATTGCTACTATTGCAGTTTCGGTGCCGATTTTTATGACAAGACAATTACAGTCTTGGCATGCCGGCTCTTCACAAATAGCATGCAGATTTGTTTTGTGAAACACTGTAACTCCGTCATTTTGATTAACAAAGTTATTTGAAGAAACTCGTTCATATCCATCAAGATTAGGCAATACTGGGTTACATGATAACCAGCACTCTGTCAGAATAATAATGTCACAGCCGATACCCAACCTAGATAGAAATACCTCAAACGCATCAAAATTTCGAGATAAACTGCGTATATTTTGGGTAACAACAGTCAAACAGTCATTCGGGCAAGGAATCAAACTTCTGCAGTCTTCGACATCACATGCAACTGAATTCGACACTGATATTTCATCAATTTCAGCAGAAATGTCAAGCATTTTTGATAAAATATTTAGGCACAGGATCAGTTAAATGTGACTTGAAGTATTTGAAGATAAACAAATTGTTAACGTTATTCAGTAGTCGAGCAAGACATGTTACGTCGTATTTTCTATAAGCTTTCCAACAGGATGTAAGAATTTGCGATGCATGTATGATTGAAATCAATATAGAATTATGAACAAAGATAAAAGTACATATTTTGTTAATTTGACTGTATTTAAAGTAGGTAATTAATAGTGTGGAGTGTTTGAGTGTTTGGCGTATTACAGTATTCTTAAAATAAAAAGTATTTTCTATAAAACTAACATGCAATATTAAAAAACTAAGGTACAACAAGCGTGAGCAAATGGATGAAGATTGATTAGATAAAACATAATAATATAAAAATAGTCATTTTGTGGCCTTCTGCTCATTCTTAAGCATAATCAAGTCTTGCTCTTCGTTAACACGGATGTGCGGCATACCCTCTTTCTTTCGCAAATAAATTTTTCCATAGGATGTCCAGCAGTAGGTGTATTTATACGTAGTAGCAAAATCTCGCGCTAAAAAGAATAGTCGCCTGCCCTTTGGTGTTAAACATTCTGAAATAAAAATCGGCTTAGGGGGGCTACCAAGGCCGATCAAGCTAGTATTTAACTTTTCGGTCTTCTCTGTCAATGTTAGGTTTTTGACACTGTTTACGACACTTTCTTTTGTAAGAACTGAGGTGAATTCAACTACAATCGGTTTCAAAACGTTCGGTTTAGCAAAAGGACGACAAATATCTTTAATGTCCGTGGTTTGTAATTGAAGATTGAGAACATTTCCTATTTTCTTCACCACATTACACAGCTCAACTTTCGACTCGTTTTGTAATTTCGGAATATTTCTCAATTCTATCTTAGCCGAACAAGACTGCTGTTCAAGGTTTTCTATTTTATTTTCTAGAGAATTAATATAAACCAAGTGTTCTTTACGTTCACGCTTGAGACTCTCTAATTCCTTAAGTATGACGTCATAGTTGGAGGACAAAGACTGCATGGACGTATTAATACTGTCATTCTGGTTTTTAATTTCAGCTAAAGATGATTCTAAGCTTTGTAATTTCAGATTATGTTCCTCAGAGAAATTCGTGAAAGAATCGCGTACCTCTTGCATAAAATTACTAAGCTCTTCTTGTTGTTTACGTTTCACCATTCGCTTCATATTTATGTTACCCTGGTCCTTAGTACTTTGCATATCTGACACGTTTCCCTCAACACTCTCAGAGTCCGCCTCCGAGAGTATCTGTTGCTTCGGTGGGGTGCGTTTAAGTGGCATCACAGTGTCGTCTAAATAGGGGAAAGTACCAGGATAGAAGCGCTGTATAGTGGTGGCGATGATCCGCGCGAGACAGTGATAGCGAAATACCAGGAGCACCGGTACGTACCTCCCAGCTGTAGTACAGTAGCAATGCGGAGCCGTGGTCTTGCGTATGCGTCGCTAATTGGCCGGACTTCGTCACGCCCCAGGAGGCGGGCTGATAGCAGCAGTGGGCGGAGCAGCACAGGAGGGGCTGGAGCGGATGCGTCACTTCAATGACACCGCGACAACCACGACGTTTGGTGAAATAAGATCTCCTCGAAAGTTATGAACTCCTATTTTTTAATTCGATTTAATTGCCGAAATTTATATTTAAATTTTGAATTTAATTAACACAACGAGTCTCCTTAAAAACGTCTGAGCTCCTCAGAGGTCCGGGGGGAAAAGGCAAAGGAAAGGTTTTTATATCAATAAAGTTACCTAGCAACTAACGTTATAATAGACTAGATGTATCCAGCATACAACCTCTTTAACACCCCCACTGTATGCCTATACATTTTTTAAAGTAGTCCTGCTTAACTCTAGCAAGTCCTTTTGTGAAGATATCGGCGGGCATCTCATCAGTCTTACAATATTTGATACAAATTTCATTTGCCTCGGCCAATTCCCTCACATAATGGTATCTAATATTTATGTGCTTAGACCTTCTACCAACTGTTGGCACGTACACTAATTTTATAGCGCTTTGGCTGTCGCTGAACAGATCAATCGTATTATTCTGACCTGTCAGTTCATGGTAGAGACCTTTGGCACAAATTACCTCTTTCGCTGCTTCACAGATAGCGACATACTCTGCTTCAGCCGTACTGAGTGCGACGCAACGTTGCTTGCGGGTCTGCCAGGAAACCGCAGCACCGCCAAGGGTAAGCATATACCCTGTAAACGAATGTCCATCAGCGTTGGCACCCCAGTCCGCATCGGCATATGCAACCAGAAGATTGCCAGTCTTCTTGTAGACTAATTTGTGATCTACTGCCCTTTAGGTACCCTTTAGGTACCTCAGCACTCTCTTGAGTGCAGCCATGTGAGTCGAATTCCAACAAGAATTAAACTGACTCAGGTAGCTCACTATGAATGCGATGTCAGGTCGTGTGCCACAGGACAGGAACATTAGTGAACCCACAATCTCCTGGTAGCTCATATCTCCAGTCGGATCGCCTTTCTCCAATCTGAGATTAGTCTCTGTAGGAGTCGCGACAACTTTGCAATCTTCCATTTTATACTTTCGGAGGATCTTCTTTATGAAGTTTCTTTGGTTGAGCTCCACTTCTCCCTTCCTTTGCGTGAGCTCCATGCCCAGGCAGTCCTTTGCCAATCCCAAGTCTTTAATTTTGAACGCGTCCCAAATTTTCGCTTTCACGGCCTGAATCTCGTCAATGTCATGCCCAAAAATGTAGAAATCGTCTACGTATAAGGCAATTGCGAGAAATTTGCTTTTTACATTCTTCAGGTATACGCATCGGTCATATTTTGACCTCGTGAACCCGATCTCAATTATGTGAGCGTGAACCTTCACGTTCCAACAACGTGCTGCCTGCTTCAGACCATATATGGCCTTCTTCAGCTTGCAAACCTTTCCCTCTTTCCCCCTCGTGATGAAGGCCTCTGGCTGTTCCATATACAGGTCTTCAGCAAGGTCACCATTAAGGAAAGCGGTCGTGACATCGATATGATGCACTGTCAATCCAATTTCTGCCGATAGCGCCAGCAGTAGACGGACCGACGACAGTTTAACCACTGGTGCAAAGGTTTCGGAGTAGTCCTCCCCCTACTTCTGGGAGTACCCTTTAGCCACCAGTCTTGCTTTGTGGCGCTGCACTGTCTCATCAACGCCAATCTTCAGCTTAAATAGCCACTTGCATTTGACCACGTTAGCTCCTCTTGGACGATCCACCAGCTCCCAGGTTCCGTTCTCGATGAGCGAATCATACTCTTGCTTCATCGCATCCAACCACAGATCCTTATCTGCGCGATCCATTGCATCCTGTACCGACACAGGATCGTGCACGCTGAGAAAATTATATTCAAAATCTTCCTGCCTATTTGGAACTCTGATCCTTTGAGAGTATCGAGGCCCCTCTACAGCTGGTTCAGTTTCTCCTTCTTCGCTTCTGTCACAATCCGAGATGGAATCCATTGAATCATGGAACTCCTCAGATTCAACTACAACGTTTTCGGGTGTGGTGGACCCGGTTGTTGGAGCTGGTATGCTCTGGCTTGGAACTTCCTCCTCAGTTTCCATAGCCCCGGTAGTCCCTCCTTTAATGGGGACTCTGAAAAATTCTTCAGGAACATCCATCACCGGCATCTTAGTTGGCGATTTGTTTGGAGGTCCGAGAAAATCCATATTGTCCTTAGACTGATTTGGCAACCTCTCATCAAACACAGCGTCCCGAGCAACAATAATCCGCCTTGGATTATTCTTAACATCAGCAAACTTAAACCCCTTTTGTTCCTCACTATAGCCAAGAAATATAAGTTCTCGTGTCTTGGGATCAAACTTTTTGAGGCTTCCATCTTTAATAAGAACCTGTGCCTTTGAACCAAACACTTTTAAGTGCGAAAGGTCCACTGCCTTTCCGGTCCACACCTGTTCAGGGACCTGTTGCGAAATAGCCATAGTGGGTGAGCGGTTTTTCAGATAAATTGCCGTTAGAACTGCTTCACCCCAATATCTCTTATTGAGATTGCTTTCCGCTAGCATGCACCTCGCTTTTTCGACGATTGTGCGGATGGTTCTCTCCGCAACTCCATTTTGCTGTGGAGTGTGCGCTACAGTTCTCTGATGTTGAATTCCACGATTTTTCAGATGATCCTGGAATTCCTTACTGGTGTACTCACCACCATTGTCGCTCCTTAACTTTTTAATCTTTAGGCCCGTTTGGTTTTCAACTAATGCCTGAAACTCACGAAACTTCCCGAAAGCTTCTGATTTGCATTTCAGCAAATAGCCATAAACTTTTCTGCTATAGTCGTCAACGAATAGCAGTATGTATCTTTTGCCGCCCAATGACTCCACCTCAATGGGACCCGCAACGTCACTATGGACCAGCTCCAAAATCTGTGAAGCTCTATTGAATTTCCTTTTTGGAAACTTTTTCACGCATTGCTTGCCTTGACTGCATGGTACGCAGGGGTTCTTGCAGTTCCCAAGGCTATAACTAAGGCCCTTGACGATGTTCTTAAGTTTACACATTTCAGATTGGGATAAGTGGCCCAATCTCCTATGCCACAACTCAAAGTCATCCTGACTTTCTCCTAAGAGAACCGTCGCCTTGTTACTCCCCGAACCTAAAACATAGAGCCCGTTTTGCTTGCGTGGCGCTGTAAACAGTACGTTCCCATCCACAGATACATTGCCATCGAAAACTCTGCAACGATTTTGGTCAAACACTACAACCTTGCCATTATCAGTGCACTTGCCAACAGACATCAAGTTGGTGACTAGTTCTGGAATCAACAACACATTATTCATTGTCAGTCCTAATGGACGTCCCTTGTGACGTACGTCCAACTTCACAGTACCTTGCGAGGTCGATACTATTTTGTCATTATTCGCGCAAGTAACAGCTTTCGAGCTGCTTGCTATAGGCGTTAAAATAGACTTATTTGATGTCATGTGTGATGTCGCGCCACTGTCTACCACCCAGCAATTATTTCCACTAGCGGCAAGTAAAGTAACAAAATCAGTAGAATCATCATTAATTCTGCTTACAGCCGCTAAATTGCTCTCAGTCTTACCTTGTTTGGCTTTGAAGAGCTTACATTGCCATTTAAAGTGACCTTTCTTTTTACAAAAATGGCAAACTATTTTCTTACGAGCGCTACCGCAGCCGCTACCATCTGCTACATTAGCTAACACCGTATCGTTCTTATCATTCACTTGCTGTCGGTGACTTTCACGCAGAAGAGCCGCTATTACGTTCTCCGATGATAATTCCTTGCCAGAATGTTCCATGGCCATCACCAAAGGGTCATAAGAATCCGTCAAACCAGCCAAGAGAATAACCGCGATGAATTCATCATTCAGTGCAGCTTGGATTGCCTCCAGGGCTTGATGCGTAGCTTGCACTTCATTGACGTAGGCATCCATATTTAGGAAATTATCCAGTTTCAATGAAAATAGCTTCCGCAGCAGACCTAATCTTCTAATTAGACCACAGTCAGCATAAGCCTTTTTTAGAGCATTCCATGCTTGCCATGAGGTTTTAGCATTCTTGACAATGGTGATGCACTGTTC
This sequence comes from Cosmia pyralina, assembly GCA_946251885.1. Classification (NCBI taxonomy): domain Eukaryota; kingdom Metazoa; phylum Arthropoda; class Insecta; order Lepidoptera; family Noctuidae; genus Cosmia; species Cosmia pyralina. The sequence continues at coordinate 448,107 of OX276350.1, read as the reverse complement.
TGCGATTGATAAGCAAATCTTTGCCCTTGCCCTTTCGTCGCGTTTCCGGTCTTCAGGTTTGGTAGTAACGAAATTTTCACTCACACAGTCCCAGAGCCCCGCATCTATTAATAGCATTTCGATGCTGAAGGCCCAACTGCCATAATTATTTCGGCCTGTGAGCTTTTTGATCGCACTCGTCGAACTTTCCATCTTTATACCTAGTTGAATTTACTGTATATAACTGCCCTACAAATTTAGCATCAACGAGGCACGGTCTGGGCCCATAACCTTTTGGAATTAATATCTTGTAAACAGAGCTAGTTTAGTAAAACTAGCAAATAGATGGTGGACTTTTATTTCGTATCTTTTACAGAGTGACATACATGTTTTTATATCAATAAAGTTACCTAGCAACTAACGTTATAATAGACTAGATGTATCCAGCATACAGCCTCTTTAACAATTTCCAACAAAAAATCTTTCTACAGCATGGCCATAATTCAATTGCCTTAAAAATTAATTGCTCTTTAAATTTGGTACCCAGAGCCGCAATTAAACTAATTTAAAAAAATGTGATACGTATAAAAAAATAAATCAAACTGTGTTATATTATTACAAGATAATGTATCGCACTACAAAAGTTCTATTGCGGCTCTGGGTACCAAATTTCAAGAGCAATTAATTTTTAGGGCAATTGAATTATGGCCATGCTGTAGAAAGATTTTGTGTTGGAAAAGACCTCCTTTATCTCCCTATTTCGTTTGATTCACGAGTCCACGACTTTTTGACCACACTGTATAAAGTACTAATAGGTCTTTACCTATGAAATTGCCGTTTTGTATGAAAAAATTTAAACGAATTTTTTTCATGCATTTTTTATTTGTATTAATCGAAGTAATCACCCATGCAATCAATGCATCTTTGCCAACGCAGTGGCAGTTTATTGATGCCCTTCTTAAAGAAATCAGCTGGACGGGAGGCAACAAATTCTTCAAAGGCATTTTGTACTGCCTCTCGGGTATTGAATTTTTTTCCCGCCAAGAAGTTATCCAAATTCTGGAAAAAGTAGTAGTCTGTAGGCGCAAGGTCTGGTGAGTAGGGCGCATGACGGAGAGCTTCCAACCCCAGTTCTTGCAACTTGGAGACCGTCTGCTGTGCAGTATGAGGTCGCGCGTTGTCGTGCAGGAGCAGCGGAGACGAGCGATTGACCAATGCTGGTTGGAGATGTGCCAGCTTCTCCATCATTGTGTTCAGTTCTTCACAGTACACATCTGAAGTAATGCTCACCCCGTTTGGTAAGAAGCCGTGATGAATCACACCGGCGCTAGACCACCAAACAGTGACCATCACTTTTCTAGGGGTAAGTTTTCGTTTAGGGCATTGTTTAGGTGCTGAACCAGGATCCAACCAACTTGCTGAGCGCTTGCGGTTATCAAACAGAATCTATTTTTCATCGCAGGTAACAATGCGGTTCAAAATTCCTTCATTTGTGTGTCTGTTGAGCAGTGCAAGGCACGTCTCGACGCGTACTTCGCGCTGGCGATCATTGAGTTCGTGGGGCACCCATTTGTCAAGCTTTTTTACCTTGCCAATTTGACGCAAATGGACCGATATTGTTTTGACGCTAACGTCGAAAGCTGCTGCTAATTCAGCCATAGATTGTGTATCATCAGCTTCCACAATCGCCTTTAATTCGTCATTGTCGACCAAAGTCTTCGGACGACCGCGAGGTTCATTTTTCAGGTCGAAATTTCCAGAACGGAAGCGAGCAAACCAATAACAAGTGGTGCGTTGGTTTGTAGTGCTAGGTCCGTAAACGTCGTTGATGTTGCGTGCCGCTTGTGCCGCGTTGCTGCCACGACGGTACTCATATTCCATAATTACTCGAATTTTAAAACGTATCCATGATGACGAAAAAGATTGAAATGCGATGAAAATGTAACACTAATCAATAAACAAATGACTACTTTTGGAAAAAAAAAAATCCATGTTTTTAAAATAACATTAATTTGAAATTAGAATTCTTAGCCAAACAAAAATTATTTTGATTTGAAATGGCCAGTACTGCAGAACGGCAATTTCATAGGTAAAGACTTAATATTTATAGGCCATTGTAGTTTTTGTTTTGTAAAAAGTGATTACTCCAGTTAAGAGATGGCGCTGCATGTCCTGATGTCTCCTTGGCTAGCTCACTAGATGGCGCTTTTAGGAGTTTTTGTTTCTAGTATTAAATCCATAATCTTTGTATTGAAGAATGATTATGTTATTTTATTTGTGTGGAATAAATTAAGTCTTATGTCTTTAAAATAAGACTATGATGACAAATTCTCATTCTAGAGGAAATGTAGAATTCGAAACATACACATAAGAATTTAGTTATTTCACAAAATAAATAAAAATTTTTAAAAAATTTAATTCTACAAAATCTTAAACTATAGATGGCATCATCAAGAGACATACCAATAAATGAAACCGAATAAAATGGTAGATAGAAATGTAATAATATTTATTTAAGAAAACAAGCACAGGCTTATGTTATAAAAGAGCACAGATCACCAGAACACAAACACATTAAATATTACGAATACAACGAAACAACGAACAAAACTATACATTAATTTATAAAGTATATTAACAAAAATAATAATGATGATTTGGAATCAAAATGAAATGGAATCACACTAATATTTTAAAAGCGAAAGTTTGTGAGTGTGTGTATGTTTGTTACTTCTTCACGCTCAAACGGCTGGACCGATTTGGATGAAATTCGGTATGTAGACAGCTTATAACCTGGATTAACACATAGGCTACTTTTTATCCCGGAAAAATGTAGTGCTCCCGTGGGATGAGCAAGAAATTCAAATATATTTGCTACTCTTTCAAACTCAAACGCCTCGACCGATTTTGACGAAATTTGGTGTGGAAGTAGCTGACACTCTGGATAAACACATAGGCTACTTTTTATACCGAAAAAATAGAGATAGAAAGAAAAAGTATTTATTGTGACTAGCACAGGAAGATCACCAACCAAACAAAAAACACAACAATAAAAGTTTGAAAACAAAAAAACAAAATTAAATAATCACACTATCACATCACACTAATCACACTAATATTATAAAGGCGAAAGTTTGTGAGTGTGTGTGTGTGTGTGTATGTTTGTTACTTCTTCACGCTCAAACGGCTGGACCGATTTGGATGAAATCCGGTATGTAGACAGCTTATACCCTGGAAAAACACATAGGCTACTTTTTATCCTGAAAAAAATGTAGTGCCCCCGTGGGATGAGCAAGGAATTCAAATATATTTGTTACTCCTTCAAACTCAAACGGCTCGACCGATTTTGATAAAATTTGGTGTGGAAGTAGCAGACATGCTGAATACACATAGCACACATAGGCTACTTTACATCTTGAAAAAATGTAGTGTTCCCGTGGGATGAGCAATTTTTTTGTGAATACTTTTCTCACCGATTAAATAATACACGTTTTAGTGTATCTCATAAACCGCGGGTAACACCGCGGGGCGCAGCTAGTAAATAATAATTCCTAAAATATTGTTCAGGAATATCAAATTTGAACGAAACAGAAAAAATGTTTTCAAAACTCAACGGTACTGGGCACACGCCGGGGGCCACGTTGCTCTATGGGTTCGACCGACAGCGTCGTTATTGTTTTAGTTTTGACTTGACACTTTCGAGCGAATATTTTCTTTATTAAAGTAGCAGTCGCACATCATAATCATTGTAGACATTGCAATTATCTGCATTATCTATCCCAGTTTCAAGTTGTCTTATTTTTAAACTTCGTTAATCTTTTAAAAATAATTGGCTTTTACAATATTTTCAAATAACAGTGTTAATATGTATGGGAGGACAATGGTGCCGATTCTCTTGTCACAAATGCCTCTAAACTAGACTAAAAATCACTAAAATTTAGTTTATTCCTGTCAAACGACGACTTCCCATTCCGAAATTGACTAAAGTGACACAACTTAACTATATTTTAGATTGACAGCACTAATAATGTACCGAGTTATTAATGGCAATTTTGCTATTCTGAATTTCACTGTTTTCACTTAAAATTTTAGTTGTGAAACTAAATCAGACTATTTTTAATCGCGATTAAAAAGGTGTAGAATAAAATTAGTTATCATGAACTAGAATATTCACACCAACACCTTGACTTTAAGTGTAAAAACAGTATTATTTTTATTTTGCTTATATCTTGAAAACGGTGTATCCTATCGCAAAAATAATGAAAATTTGGCCCCCTTTTCAAAACACTTAAACCCCTAAACCTGGACATATAGGTACCAAAAAAAAATCCATAAAAAAACACGTTGAGCTACCCCTTCCCTGCTCATTGAGCAAAATATGACAAGCCTTGTCACTTTTGATAGTGATTTCGTTAGTTCCAATTAAAACCACCGAGTCATATTATACTACGGGCACTATACCACGCGGAGTCACGATTGTCAAACTCGATTATAGTTGTGTCAAAATGGTTTTTTAATTTAGAGGTTTTTTTTTTGCAGAATAGCTTTAAGATTCTCATAGTCAAAAGTAAGGAATTTTAGTGATACCTAGTTTAGTTAGTTTAGTTCGGTGTACAAGAGAATCGGCACCAATGTAGGCCTTTAAACAACTACCAGGGCCGGTAGTCTCGACATTCGTAGAGACCCCTGAACGACTGAAATCGCTCGCTAAGTCTTAATGGGGTCCCTAGATAGCCAAAATGGTTAGACAAGCATGAAACAATCATTTTCAGTTTCAAAGCAGTTGCGACGAGGACCGTTTTGACGACTGGTTTTCGCTTTATGGAAAACTGCAGCGTTTCGTCGTCAAAATAATTGACTACGACCCACCACAAAAATCATGTGTTAGTAGCAAAGTCCTAACGATCCGGATGTAACGATATTTGGTAGCCTTGAAACTCAAAGTTATCGATTGTCATCTATATTTAACCGAATCTCTATGATTTTCGTAATGTGTACGACTACAGTCAGCGACCAATTTTGAGAGCCCGCTAAGTGATTCGGTTGGTAGCGAATTGTAAACTATACTTACCAAATGTTTTGGTTTTTAAGTCAATACAAACATAAATTATACGGATCGGGCTCGAAGATGGGTTTGTACCGATGAGGCTTTTACGTCCACTTATAGGTTCGGAATATACTCAACATGCTAAGTGCGAAAGCGTCGCCGATATTCATAGCATTCGTTCATTTATTATATTAATCTCTTTAAAGGGTGAGAATCGTGCTATTTTTCGTGTATAAATAAATAACACACAACCGTACCTAAATCATGTTTTAACTTTATTTAATCTCTATAAAGTATGACAATCATCTCCTAAGTTCACACATTCTAATAATCTAGATCTAGGCACAGTTTATACGACACATGTTGCATACCTATCCACATGAAAATAACAATGCACTCAGGAGTTTAATAAAGTGGATTGAAAGTAATACCTAATTTAATTATAAATCTCCAAAAACCAAAATCATGCACTTTTGCCAATGGGTATCAATGAGTAATTAATGTAAATTAAGTACACTAGTCAATTAGAAAAAGTGAATGTTAATTTTTAGGGATCTTAATTAACACCCAGTTAATGTGGAAGTCACAGCCAGAGGACATTATTGTAAAAGTGTAAGTACATAGCGGTTCAAGCCATTCATAACATTTAAGTGTGCTCACATCACTAATGTTTTGTTTAGACTTACTACTGTCAATATAATTTGATACTTACCTACTTAACGTTTCATACAATTGTTATACTTATTAATTCTTTTATAAGCTGCATAATTTATCAAAAAGAGTAAATCTGCCGACAATATTGGTTGCCTTATGCCTAGGTACCATTGTTTGATACATTACAACCTGGAAGTAGCCGCATTTGTAAAACCTATATATAAACATTTTAATTTTCTACCTCAAATTAAACTAGACAATGTGGTACAGATATGAGATCTCAATATCAGAAATTTTTGTGCACGGTATTGTCAACTTCTATACTCAAGAAAAAATATTAGTTAGGTATCTGTATGGCACCTGTAATTTATAATAAAATACCTAACAATAATAAAGACCTACCTTGTAGGAATTTAGAAAACAGCTAACAGTTTTTATTATTCTGTACAAGATTTCATAGCGGATAAGTTAACTTAATTGAAATTTAGTTTTTGTAATTTGTTTAAATGTACTAAAGAATCATGGTCATTTTGGACTAGGGAAAAACAGAATTCCGACCTAAGATGAGACTATCACCAAAATGTAGTACATTATTAATGAAATTATTAGGTATCATCAATTTATTTTTAAAAGATTGGGAGGTATTTAAATAATCATCATTATAATTATAACTTTGCTTTATCAGAACGCAGTAAAAAGTATTGATTTTGAACGCATTTATAATTATTAACGTAACTAGAGAAGTCCATACTTCAACTTAGATCTAAATCGATTTTATTTTTTAATCGAAACGAAATCCCAGGCAATGTGAACTGTTTAAAAGTAATCATTTTAGGCATGTATTTAACGCGGCGAGAAATTAATCAGAATTTGGGATTAAAAAATTATTAAATCGAGTAGCAAAAATAGTTGGTTGGCAGCTACAGCGAAGGATAATATTTTAAGTAGAAAGTAGCAGCTTAAGGTGATTGCGCTGTGTAGCCCGCGAAATTCAATTTTTTTTTTGGTTTTTTTTTTCGGTGGGATTCGTCAATGACGAATCTGCACGAAATCTAACTTAGAGAGATGTATTGATGATTTTGATGGTTAAAATTACATAAATACATATGTTTTATTTCCGCGTATCAAAGCCACAGATTAATAACATACCACCTAACCTCAAAAAACATATTTCTTTATTACTCGACTCTCCCATCTTTTAAAAATATATTGAAGGGCCGTACTTAGTTACATTCTAAAGGTAAATGAAACAACGTATGTTTCATCAAGGGTCGTTTTGTTAAATTTCACTAGTCCAAGCATGTTAGCAGCGTGGCCATGATTCTTTGCATGCTATATTAGCTAGAATGTACATGGATTCCTCACAACTGTAAAAACTGATTTCAGTTTCAAATGTAAATAAATATTCTATTCTATTTTATTGAAAAATAAATGACAACCACAAATCATGTTTTCAACTTTATTAAATCTCCATTATCACAATCATCTCCTAGTTTACACATTCTAGACACTTTACACGAGGCATGTTGCATACCTATTGAAAAATCTTTCACATGAAATTTTAAACTTTCACTATTCATTTATTTCAACATGTTTTCTTCTACGTCGTGCCTTCAATATATTACATCTCCTCCAAGCTATGTGGCCTTCCGAGGTGTGGACCGCTTCTTACTTCATGCTGCCTCCCAGTCTTCAGACACCCTTGTTAGGGATAACTTTTTGTAGAATCCCAATCCAAATCCAAAGTATTTAAACAGTACCTAGTACAAATCCCCAAGTATCATTACGCAGCTATTAGTACTATAATAAAATTTTAAAAAGACTATTTTAGTTTTTGAAATGGTTACAGCATCCTTTACGTACACCGATCGCCATATAAAAAATCTAGTTCAGGTTAATTTTCATAATTTAACTAATTTCAGATGATGAACGTTATATACATTTGATAATAAACGTAGGTAAATGTGTACACACGACTACACATCAAGCTACACTTTCCAGTTTACACAGACCTCTCATTATAAGGAAATCCTACACAATGTGAGATCAGCTTATAGTGGAAATGTATAGCTTGATCTGTAGCCGTAAGTACGTCAAAATTTAATTTTGAATATAAAATGGGAAGATCGGTCACGTCCGTTTGATAACATTTTGCTCCGTGACCATTATATCACAATAAGGCCAAGACTACATGTAGGGCTTTTATTTAATTAATATTTAATTTTATTTCATCTTTTTTATTTTATATGATTTTTAATGCATGTGTGTTTGGCAATGGGTATTATTAACCTGATATAAATGAATTTATTTATTTATCCAACCAACTTCAGTTACTACAACAACTTAAATATGATTAACCTCGGAATGAAAGATAAACAACATGACTATATGACGTTTTCATAAATAAATACTCGTTTGACAATAAAATAAATAATTTTAAAACTAATTAAGTAAAAAAAGGTTAAAAAAGTTGTGTTTTATATTATAAATATATAATTGAAGAAAAATGTTACATTGTTACAATTCAATGTTGGATAATACTGAAAAAAAATTGCCTAAACTTATGACTCTGATATGTAATAACTACTTGTAGTACCTCTCAGTTTTGGTTTAAATTAATGTTTCTCGTAGGTACCATCACAATATAAATATGGATAGTAGGGAAACTACGTACAAAGGGTCGAAACGGCACACCCACACAGACAAGCGCATTGACGAGGCCACAAAGCGATAGTCGCGGTGCTCTGTCGCGGGTGCCGTGTCGAGTAGGGATGAACATCGCTCATAAAAAACATCGATACTAATATCGATATTTTTCATGAGCAATATGCATCCTTACTCATCAATATTTTCAAAAGTAAAACATCGATTTTAAAAACATCAAAATTGAGAATATGAACGATATATCGATTTTTTCGATGTTTTTTATCACCATTTAAATCTCTAATAAAAAAATAGAAATCGGCAGTAATGTTACTTTAAGTAATATATATAGATTATATCTTCAAACTGACAAAAAATACAATAAATTACAACAACAACTAACTCGGCAATATAACCTTTAAGCTCACTTTTTAAACTAAAACAATGAATTAAACTATAATTATAGTATTGAAATAATAGGTACACACGGCTGCACACAACCTCCTTCCAGCCCGCGTCAAAATTATCCCGGCCCTGAAGGTCGATAAATTTGCGGGTATGGCCGGGCCTCTAAAAAGGATAAGAGCGCATCTGTTTGGCCACTCGTAACACGCGGTGAACGCTTACGCCTGAAATATTTAAATAAACTAGAACCAATTTTTCAAAATCTTAACATTATTTGACTCAATCCGTCTTATTACAAAAAAAAAATGCTTAAGTACTGGTTTAAACCCAGACTAAAAGGTCTAGGATTGTTACGGTATTAAAGTTAGTACCACGACCAAAATGTGTTCCGATTACAAAACGAAGACCATCCGAGGATCAGTTAGTACCAATGAAGGTCAATGCTTTTAAAATATCCACAGATGAAATATTCTATTCTATTCTATTCTATTCTATAAACAAGTTGTCATATTTTTTAACACATATAGCGTGATTTAAATACTGCGGGCGGCGCGCGTAATTTGAGAGTTGAGACGAATGTTTTTGTTGCGTCCTATGCCTAATAATAAATACCTGAATGCACTTCTTATTTTTATTAATTGTTTTTAGTACTACTGTTACTGTTATGTGGTTTGTTCGTGAGTTGTTGTATCTGGTTAAATTGTGAGCTACAGTACCTAATTTAAAATGGAACAACAAAAGAAAAAACGGAGTGAAATCTAGAGTTCTGAAAAAAAAGTTAATAAAACATGGATTTTAAATTATTATTAGGTAAGCAATGCTATGTATCATCTTATTTCGACTACTTAACGCGATGGTCTTATTATTATAGGATATATTACGTCAACTTATTGCTCAATCAGCACATATTATAGAAAATAAATCCACGAAAACATCTGTAAACATGCAGAAAACAAAAGAGTGGAAGAATATACGGATTTGTGAACCTATACTTGTATCTAAAATCTTCGTCACTCAATTCAAAAGGATTCACACGATAACGTTGTCTGTAAGATCGCCGAGGCGTCTCCATCATATTATTATCCAAATATTCCAAATTCATCAAGTCAATCATATTTATGTCCATTTTTAATAATTTGTAAATAAAAAGACACACAACAACGAAAACTGACCACAACGCTAACCTCAAATAAATTAGTACCGCAGTTAGTCCAATAGATAAACTAGGGGTCTCTGTGGTTTAACTTTAGTACCATGGATAGTTCATGAACTAGTGATAAACTTCATTTTATAATACCGTTTTATTTAGTCATGGTTTAAATCTAGTAATAATCCCAGTACTAAATTTAGATCGCGTTTTGTAATAAGACGGATTGAGTTCAACTGGCTATGGTTTGACTAGAATAGTCAATAGAAAAAGCGATCAATAATGAACTGACAAATTAGATTAGAAAAAAGGTGTTGTAGTTTGAGGTCGGGTACTTACTTGACGCCGCTCGGACCCGGGCCTGCAGCTGCATCTGCTTCCCTTCCTCCAGTCATTTTATTTTATAAGAAATAGTACCTACTTATTGAAGAACAAAACAAAACAATATTTTGGACGCGAAGTGGATCAAAGATAGTATTGAAAGTAATTTAAATCGGGTAGTAATATAGGTACTTATTGGTTGTCTATGACACCGACGTAGTGTTGCAAGGAGGCAAATTTTTATGTCCATAGATATTTGACAAGTTACTATGGCTTCCTATGAATTTCCATGAAAAATAATGTTTTCAAGATAAGGTTTACGTAATGAATTTCCAATTTTCAAGATAAACAATGATTTTTATTAAATCATGATCTCCAATTTTCCTCGTTATTAAAGAAGATTTTGAAGTGGCCAATAATTGTCTTTGATAAAACCGAACTATTACCATTTGCCCGTCTAGGGGAGCTCATTAGGACCACAGAGCATGTAATTAGGACTTAGCGAGCGATTTCAAGTCGCTATGAGAACGTAGCGAATGTCGAGACTGCCGGTCCTTAACAAAATAAAAAATAGTCAACATATGTACGGTCTACTAGGCCTGCAACGTTCTCACATTCACAAAATAAAAAAATAATTAAAGAATAAAAATAAAAACCTATGACATGATTGCAATTACAACTACAGTAACAAATCTGACTAAATATTTTTATTTATTTAGTAACAACCAACTTATACTTACAGTTTGCACCACACATAAGAGTTATCGGCCAATAGGTACTAGTACACAAACAATCATAAAATTAGATTACGTAGGTACATAAAACATTAAACAACAATATACATTAATGTGGGCTATTTTATAATTTAAAGTAGGTTAGCTATGTTTTTACTGAACTGTAATCTGATCAAATCTGATGATTTAAAAAAAAGAAACGTAGAGGCATAGACGAAGGTGAGAGAACAAAAGGGAGTCAAAAAGATGAAAAGTGTGTAAAGGTTTCAAAATAACATCGTGCCAAAGTGGTGCTGGAAAAAAAGCGCGGGAAACTTCGTACTTGACGGACGCCTTTTTTTTTGAGCTTGACCTATGAACTAAACGTGACATTGGCTAAATGCACAAACCGTGCGAAGCCAGAAAAAAAAAAAAAAAAAAAAAAAAAAAGTGTGTAAAAATAAAAGCTGATTTATTATTTAGAAAAGGTGTTTATTTTTGCTAAAAAAAAACAATTCTTCCGTCCTACAACTTTGGGGGCTCGTCCGGGATTGGAAGAATAAGAATTTTGGCAGAAATATTACGTTCGAAACGAGATTGGTTTCTCACGCATGTGGCGAACTCGTTGCCGGTCGTTTTGGGAAAGTTGTAAAAGCTGTATTTTGAAGATGCAAGACGACAAGGCGATGTTTTGCGTCGCGAACAGTTTCGGCGCAGATGGTATTTTGAAATTTAGTGGCGATGACAAGACGTATTCGTCTTCTAAATGGGCTCAGGATATTGAGGACAATTCCGAGATCTTCAGCTGGACGCCTCAACAGAAGCTGATCGTTGCCCGTAGATCGCTAACAGGCACGGCTGAGCTCTGGTTGCGGTCAGAAAAAACCTACAAGACGTTCGAAGAGCTGAAAGCTGCACTACAAAAGGAATTTCCTGATTCATTGAATATTAAAGAAATGCATGAGTTTATGAGTTCTCGTAAGAAGAGGCGCGAGGAGACTTATTACCAGTACATGTTGGTTATGAAAGAATTGGGCAAGCGGGCGAAATTCCCGGATTATGTGGCCATTCAATACATAGTGGATGGAATACAGGATTTGGAGATGAACAAAGCAATACTCTACGGCGTCACCACCTACTCGGCTCTGAAGGAAAAGTTGTCCATATATGAAAATATCAAGAATAAGTCGAGAGTCCGTGTCAGTTTGTCAAAACAGAATCAAGAAAGTACGACTAGTGGCGGTCGCGGACAAAAGTTGCAAGCCGCTGAACTTAAAAAAAATTGCTACAAGTGTGGTGATACATCTCATCTATCTAATTCTTGTCCGAATGGAGTAAAGTGTTTTAAGTGCGATACGTTTGGCCACATTGCACCAGATTGTAAGTCGAGCAACATTCAAAAGTATGATTCGCAGTCGCAAAATCGGCAGCGTCATCAGTCGATGTGTGTGAAGTTTGCGGCGAACGATGGTGGCGACCACGATCAAGATGGCGAAAACCGAATTAAAGTGTCAGACATCAACATTGAAGGTGACAGTGACAGTGGTCCGCAACTTCAGTCGGTGTTGAATGTCAACAATAAAACTCAAAACAAACTTCAAAAATCGGAGAAAATAATAGAAATTTGTGGTCAGAAAGTAGAAACATTAATTGATAGTGGAAGTGATTTAAATTTGATAACAGTAGATTTATTTTTTGAATTAAAAGTGTCATACACTAGAGAAAAGTTGTTATTAACTGGACTTGGATCGTCGAAAGTAAATACGTTAGGGAAGTTTAATGGTATCATCAATATGGACGGTCATAATTTAGATGTATTATTTTATGTAATATCGGAAGATTAATGCAAAGATGGTCAAAGACGAATTTCCTTTACCAATTATAGACGATCACATGGATAGGCTTTCAGGTTATAAGATATTTAGTAAGTTAGATCTCAAAGATGCATATTTTCATTTAAAAGTGTGAGAAAGCAGTATAAAATATACCTCATTTGTGACGCAAACAGGGCAGTATGAGTTTAATAGGGCACCTTTTGGACTTTCTATATGCCCAAACTATTTTACTCGTTTTATAACTATTGTTTTCAGGGATATAATCGCAAAGGGTCATTTATTGATTTTCATAGATGATATCATGTTAATGGCAGAGACCTATCGAGAGGCACTTGACAGACTTAGAGAAGTATTGAAAGTGGCTTCTGTACATGGACTCCAAATCAATTGGAAGAAATGTAATTTACTGACCACTAGGGTCGAGTACCTTGGTCATATAATTGAGATTGGAACAGTAAGGCCATCGAGTGATAAGGTGGAAGCAGTCATAAAGTTTCCAGAGCCACGAACCATTAAACAACTCCAAAGCTTTATAGGTTTAACCTCATACTTTAGAAAATTTATTGAAGGTTACTCATGGATTGCAAGACCACTGACTGATTTGTTAAGGAAGACCAGTCATTATCATTTTGGTGAGGAGCAGCAAATTGCTTTCAATCAGTTGAAAGAGAAGTTGACACAGGGTCCAGTGCTCAAAATTTTTAATCCATCTTTGAAGACAGAACTGCACACTGATGCCTCCCAACAAGCTTACGCAGCAGTGCTCATGCAACAAGATCCAAATGACAATTGTTTACATCCAGTGTACTACATGAGCAGGAAAACTACAGATGCAGAGAAAAAATATACAAGTTACGAGTTGGAGGCTTTAGCTGTGATAGAAGGTGTGAAAAAGTTTAGAAAATATCTATGTGGAATCCCGTTCAAGATTGTTACAGATTGTTCAGCATTTGAGATGACTTTAAAAAAGAAAGATTTAACAACAAGAGTGGCCAGGTGGGTTCTCTTATTACAGGAATATGACTATACAGTTGAACATCGATCTGGAAGCAAGATGAGACATGTAGACGCCCTGAGTCGCAGCGCTTACGTGAATATTGTTACAAGAGGAGTCCATGACCAGATAAGAAAGGCTCAACAGTGTGATGAAGGAACAAGTGCTATTTTAGAAGTTGTAAAACAGCAGCCATACATGGATTATTATGAACATAATGGACTATTGTATAAAGGTGAAGAAGGCAAAATAGTTGTGCCAAAAGGAATGGAAATGCAAATAATAAAAAAAGTACACGAAAATGGTCATTTTGGTAAAAAGAAAATGATAGAGCTCATTGAAAAGGATTATTATATTAAAGATGTCACTAGGAAAATAGAAGAAGTTATTGTCAGTTGCATACCTTGTTTACTAGCATTGAAAAAAGAAGGAAAGCAAGAAGGATTTTTGAACAGTATAGAGAAGGAAAGTATACCTCTTAGTACTCTACATTGTGATCACATTGGTCCTCTATCAGAAACTAAGAAACAATATAATTATATTTTGACTATAGTAGATGCCTTCACTAAGTTTGTGTGGTTGTTCCCGACAAAAACTACAAACTCTATAGAGCTAATTAATAAACTAAGGGTTCATCAACAAGTTTTTGGGAATCCAAGCAGAATGATAACAGATAAAGGAGCTGCATTCACTAGCAACGATTTTTCAGATTATTGTCAAGCTGAAGGAATACAACATATTACAGTTACCACTGGTGTTCCCTGTGGTAATGGACAGGTGGAGAGAGTACACAGAGTTTTAATCTCCATACTTACCAAGTTGTGTCTAGGAGATGAGAAGCAATGGTACCGTCATGTAAGCCAGGTGCAAAGATCATTAAATAGTACTTTTCAGCGCAGTATAGGTACAACTCCTTTCGAGTTATTGATTGGTACCAAAATGAAACTTAAAGAAAAAGGTACAACTCCTTTCGAGTTATTGATTGGTACCAAAATGAAACTTAAAGAAAATATAGAGATATTAACATGTTACAGGAAGAGGAAAGAGAAGATTATGTACAGGAAAGAGAAAAGCTGAGAAAACACGCTAAAATACAGATTCTAAAAATACAAGAAGAAAATAGGAAAAATTATAACAAAAAAAGAAAGGAGAGTGTAAAGTATGCTGTGGGAAATTTTGTAGCTATTAGAAGAACACAATTCGGAAAGACTTTGAAGTTAAAGGCAAAGTATTTGGGACCCTACAAGGTGGTGAAGATATTTGGGAAAGATCGATATGAGGTGGAAAAAGCTGAAGTTACTGCTGAGGGTCCTATAAGAACATCAACTGCAGCCGACTACATGAAAAGATGGCCAGAGGTGAGCTACTAAGCTGGTTGTTTATTGTGTTGTTTTTTATATTATACATTTTTCAACATTTCAATTTTAAGTTTTCTTTATTTTATTATAAAACAGTTTAAAGTAACATAAGGCATTGGATCTCAGGTGTACAGTGACATTTAATTTTAAGATGTTAGAATTATGATGTTTATATTAGTTTATTTCTAAAACTGTGATGATACTAGTTAATATTTGAGTTGTTGTTTTAAAATAAGTAAGTAGTGGAGTAGGTATGTTCATAGTCTGAGGTCAGACTATGGCAGAATGGCCGAGTTGTGGGCTATTTTATAATTGAAAGTAGGTTAGCTATGTTTTTACTGAACTGTAATCTGATGATTTAAAAAAAAGAAACGTAGAGGCATAGACGAAGGTGAGAGAACAAAAGGGAGTCAAAAAGATGAAAGTGTGTAAAAATAAAAGCTGATTTATTATTTAGAAAAGGTGTTTATTTTTGCTAAAAAAACCAATTCTTCCGTCCTACATTAATATTATTACATAAAACTAGACAAAAAGATATAAACCTTTTATTATAGAAGTGGTAAGTGACACTGAAACCGAAAGCGATAGTGATATTGATGATAGTGGTACAGAAATAAGCGGAGTATGGCCTCACAAGATGAAGTTGTTTATGCAGGTTCATCTAAAGATCACAATGACTGTAAACCTGGTTTTCAATAAATTATTGTAAAGCAATTTTTTTTTTATTACACTACACTACCACTAGGTATGTACCACTGCTAATTATAATTAGTCAAATCTGGTGTTAGGGGTTAGGTACGGTCATAACGGTTGCATATTAGAAAATCAAAAATTTCTCGAGCAAATTTCAAAAGAACAATAAACGAAATAACAAAATTTAAATGACCAAATGTTTTTCCAAACGATGGTCATTTGATCAAAAGTTCAGCTGACCTAAGTCTGGAATATCAAAGTTTAAATTATTTATTACACTATTGACCAAATTGTTTAAAGGTCAAAATGGATTACTGGATAAATTAAACCTTAACCCTGGACGGTCGACGTCAGGGGCAGCCCGAGGTTCGGTTGGTTAGGTTCCTTTAAACCCTGCAGACAGAAATAGGAGCCCCGCGCAGCGGGGCTCCGTCGACCTGCTGACGGAAACCCTAACCCTAGACGGTCGACATCACGGGGAGTTAGGTTCAAAATGTATTGATATTTTAAAATTACGTCTAGCAACTTTTGATCAGTCGTTCATTTGATGTCACATACATTGGGATTTTAAAATTTTTCTAAATAAAACATTTGGTCATTTAAATTTTGTTATTTCGTTTATTGTTCTTTTGAAATTTGCTCGAGAAATTTTTGATTTTCTAATATGCAACCAATTAGCAACACTGAATCGACGGTGCCGTCCTCTTTCAGAAGTTGGTAGGACTGTAGGTATGACGATTCATTTTATAAACTAAAAAAATTCATCGTTCTGTAAATAACAACAAAATAAATTGCATGCTTTTAAATTAATGACTGAAGCTTGACTGAACTGGCTTAGGCTACTAAGCTCCCGTATTATTATTAAACTCTTTGCTACTATGCTATCCAAACGACTGGGTACTCACGGCTACACGTCAAGCTATATCCATCCAGTTTATACTGACCTCGCATTGTAAGAAAATCCTATACAATGCGAGATTAGTTTATGCTGGATATTTAGCTTGTTCTGTAGCCGTGCGTACTTATCCCGTAAAACCGTTCTTTCCGAAGTCCGAACTTATCCGAACATACTTAATGTCATTCATAGATTCATACTCATGACCGAGTCATTGTGTGAAATATTGTGTTTCTTATTACAATAACACTGATACAGTCCACGTAAAAGCATTAAAGCGAGAGATGTCACTTCTTTTCAAATTGAAGAAAGAGATAAAAAGTCTAAAATGTTGAAAAGTTGATTAATTTAGTGGAACACTCTTGTCATTTGCTGTCAAAGTGTCAACAAGTCAGGATTGTTATGTCAGTCAATTGTTGGTGTTTTGCGATTATTTTACGTATACCAAGAAAATGTCGGGTTCAAAGAAAATGGTAACAATATTCAATAATCTTATATCAATATCAAGCTGTCGCACCGTGCTATGCGATAAAAATTGACATACATCATTCGTTTACTTAGTCTAAAATATTCAAGTTTTCTGTTGATCCACTTGTCAACTTTTTCAAATTCAAATGTTTCCAAAAGTTTCTATTTTATTGGAACTATGACTAAAATATTCATATAGTTAGAACTGTAGGGCTACAAATTATCTGCAAGTTATGAGAGGTTACAATGACGAAGCATTTTTGATACATAAAGAAGTTAGTAATGCTCGCCCCTTATTTTGATGGCTTTTATTTGAATGTGTTCAGATACTTCGGGTGCAATCACCGGAGGGCACCACTCGCGTAGAGATGTCTGAGTCGGACGTGACGGCGCAGCTGTTCGAGCGCGTGCACGAGACCCTGCACCTGGGCACGTTCGCGTTCGTGCTGCACAAGGACCGCCAGCGCAAGGTCGAGGTCACGTCCAGTAAATCGCGGCGCCTGCGCGACGCTGGCCTGCAGCACGGCGACATGCTCTACCTGAGTCCTGTCAACGGAGCTGTGCTGTTTGATCAGCCCTCTACCAGTGGAGAGGTAAGCGCTCACCAAACTCAACTCACAACCTTTGCTGTTGCCCTCGTGGGTATTACAAGACTCATGTGTATATACTATATCGTCGTATTAATGGGAAAACCGACTAAATGCCCAAAATATCAAAACGAGATATTGCATTTTGAAAGTTAGATAAAGAAAATCGCCAATGAATTAAATTATATTGTACGTTGTGTCCAAATTATATTTAGAACAATTATTTATCATTTCAGATCACTAAATGTTGTGTTCTGCAAGTCTATAATAATATCAGAAAACAGAAAAAATATCGTAAAACCCCCCAATTAGTTGGTTTTACCTGTATAATCTTAAAACATGAATATTTAATTAAATATGGCTTCTCTCAAAGTGTTATCTATTGTTTAGATTGGCCTAGAATAATTATTTAATAGTTAATAATTATTGAGGTACCTAAAACCGGCATAAATCTAATTATATGTAAAAAACGGAAATTTTAGTTGGTTTTACCCGTCTAGTAACAAGAATATGTATTAATTTATTGTTTAACTAATAATGACCTATAATTAATTATTGAACAAAAACGTCAATTATAATTTTCTTGAATCTTTACTAATTAATGTATGACTATTAGTCTGTTTTCTGTCAGTGCAATGTATGTGGGAGGGTGTTTGTGTGTTTTATTAATTTTGTTGTTAAACTACTCGTACTCAGAAATGAAACCAAAAAGTAAGTAAGTATAAATTTTTAATTTTTATTATTTCAAAAAGTTGCGTTCCGTATATTGTAGGTACAGACAGAAGCGCGAAATCGTACCTACAACAACATAGACTTGAAACTTAACAAAAAGAAAGAGAACTAAAAAAACTTAATCAACGTTCTTCAACGTTATCTTAGATGCGTGACATTTATAATAATTATCCTTCTCCTTGAACATTTGCTGCCTCCATCCATCCTTACTCTTCATCCGAGGTAACTTCATCAGACACAGTAGCATCTGGTAATCGATCGCCGGTATCTTCGGTCTCCATTTTCTCATACCAGTCATGGTACTCCTTTGGGATTACTATCTCAGAGGAGTACCATGACTGGTATGAGAAAATGGAGTCCGGAAAAAGCGAATTTGCTTTAGTAATTGGCAGACGCTTGCAGTATAGTTGTATCAACTCGGCAGGAAATTGTGGTTCAATTGTTCTAACATTTTGAATAAATGCATCGTCAGCATGCATCTTCTTTTTTCGGGTCAAGTAGTGATGTACTGGTGGATCTAAATCAAAGTTGGCTTGATTGAAATTTGTAAGTGCGAGGTCTATAAAGAAAAAGTTTTCTGACATGTCATAATTATAATAAAATTTCATTTCGCCTTTCACATATTTCATTCTTTTTATTTTTAGCCAAAGTACACGGTTTCCTTCTGCATTCTTTGATATTTTCTTTCCCATCACACTTGCTGCTAATTCTTTTAAGGCTTTGAACTCGCTAAATTTCAATTCTCGCACATTGTATGGCTTCTGGAACTGTTTATTTGTTTTCTTTGAAGATCTTGCCCGACGAAAAATATTAACCCACTCTGTCATAGAATATACTGCTGTATGTTTCTTGGTGGACTCAATGCTGCTGTGCATTGAGTCCACTTCCATATATGAGTGCCCAGTCTCTAGGAAATTGTGCTCGATGACTTTGATGTGATCAATCTTCTGGACAGCCCAAAATAGTAATGAAGCGACATACTGATTTCGGTTCCGCAGGTGATTTCCTCCGCAGGTGTTAAAATTAAAATTTATTCTCCTTGTTTGCTCTTTCCTTGTCTTTTCTTTTTTCCTCAATGCAAGCTTCTTTTCTGGCGATGTGATCTTCATATTCTTTCTGAAAGCTAGGATTACCTTCAGCTTTCGTGCGTTCATATTTTGTACAAATACTTGTAAGACACTGGTCTTTTTTTGGAAGAAATAACCTAAATTAAATTCTGTACCAAACACTTTGCGATAAATGGGCTCTGAAACTGGATCAGTTTGTCTTCTCTTACAATCATCAACGTAAAGCTTGTACATTTTTGCCAAGGATAGGTTAGAGTCCAAGTACTCACGTCGAATAGCTTTCCGAACGTAATGACTTTCCATTTTAGGATATGGATTAATATGATTTCGCACTTCCTGTATATTTTCATTTGGTATTTTGTTAGGAGGTGCCTGACGTCCACGCAGATCTTCTTTGAGTGCGTAAAGTCCCAAATGATTCCGATTATTTACGGCTTCTGTAATAACGGAAACCGCTAAAGAAATTTTGCCTTCTTTCTTCTTTATTATACTTATACTTATTATACTTATTTATTGTACTTACTTTTGTACGGCGGTTCAGAAAGTAGTTTTCTCTCCAAAGAACTCATGATTAACCTACGAAAGTAACTATTTTATGGCGTTTCACTTTTAAAACAAATAAATAATACAGAGCAACGTGCTTGCAAGCGCAGTTGTATTACGACTAAGTATACGTACGCGTCGAATAAATCAGTGCAAAAACACGATAAGTCGAGGTAGTCGGTTTTCCCTGTAGATTATTTGGAACACAAAAATAGTCGATTCTAATGGTAAAAACTGCTAATACAAGTTAATATGAATTGCCAGTCTATTATGTTTCAGAATTTACTAAATTATCATCGAGTAAAAAGTACTATTTCGGTTAAGTATGAATTCATTCTATATTTGAGTTCTGCTTAAAAATTTTCACTAAAGTCAAAAACAAATAACTCCTGATAGTATATTTCGCGTGTAGATCAACAAACTGGGTACCAAAGAAACGTTCAGCATGAAAAAGAGATATATTAGGATAATACTTTTTATTCGAAGATATAAAATAAAAAACGAGAATATGTTGTAATAATTGCTTTTCTGTCTCAATTTTTATGAAAAGTCCTATTTTAGTGGTTATTCCCATTCACTATCTTTTTAAGTATGCATTATATTGCAAAGTGGGTTTTACCATTAGATTGGTCTCGTTTTTTTAAGAAAAACTGCATTATTAACTCAGTTTTGCAAAAATCGGTACTTAGTCGGTTTTCCCATTAATACGACGATATGTTGTATATAAAGTGCCTACATACTTCTTAGTGTATAAGTTTAGGTTTATTAAGTTTGTCTACCTTCCATTATATTATTGTTCCGACCCTACTCTTATGATTTACCCACTTGTATGTCTAGGCTACTTAGCTCAGTACACAAATAACAATATTTGGTGTTTTATTGAAGATATAATACTATAATTAAGAATAAGTTTTGTTCCACATTTGTTTGCAGACTAATGAGAACAACAAACCATTTGGGGAGCCAGCTGAGGCAGGTCCCTCGACATGGGGCACAGCAGTGGATGCTGCAGCCACGCGTCCAGCAGAGCGGCCCCCAGCTGTAGAAGAGGACGAAGCAGATCTCCAGTTGTACCGCATGTCAGGCAACATTCAGAGACAACGAGATGAGAAACTGTGAGTACTTTATTTACTTATTTAATCATTTGATCATAAATATAATTATCATTTTTACAAAAATGGGTGTCTGAGCAGGAACTTAGTGTAAATACACTAGTTCTACTTCCTGCTCTACATAGATCCATGGGTCTGTTTTTTTCTATAATATAAAAGGAGAAACCAACTGACTGACTAACATATCAGCGCAAAGCCCAAACTACTGGGACTAGGAATGTGAAAATGTTGCACATAGCTTCCTGTTATAATGTACGTGAAGGATGCACTATTTGGAAATTCAACCTCTAATAGGGTGAAAAAGGAGGATTTTGTTTGTAAGGAAAATCCCATTCCATTAATCTGTAAACTTGAAAATAAGCCAAATACGTACGTATAAGCTAAATGTATAAAAAAAATACTGGTATTATGTCTGACAACCAGTCTTACCAAGGGTATTGTATTACCCAGTAGGGTTGTGGAGGTCAGATAGGCAATAGCTCCATATAAAATACTGGTATTATGTCTGACAACCAGTCTTACCAAGGGTATTGTATTACCCAGTAGGGTTGTGGAGGTCAGATAGGCAATAGCTCCATATAAAATACTGGTATTATGTCTGACAACCAGTCTTACCAAGGGTATTGTATTACCCAGTAGGGTTGTGGAGGTCAGATAGGCAGTAGCTCCATATAAAATACTGGTATTCAGCTGCATCCGTTTAGAGTGGAAGCCAACCCCAACATAGTTGAGAAAAGGCTAGGCAGATGATGATCTATATAAATAAAAAATCAGTTGCCGAATGTATGTACGTGCATCACTTCAGAACGGTTGCACCTAGTTGGCTAATTCTTTTTGGTTGTGTTTGTAATTGTCAGGACTAGGTTTGTATGACAGAGTATTTTTGGAAAATTCACTGGAAAAATCGGAAATTTGGATGGTATCACATCACACTAATGTTATAAAGGCGAAAGTTTGTGTGTGTGTGTGTGTGTTTGTATGTTTGTTGCTTTTTCACGCTCAAACGGCAATTTGGTATGTAGTTAGCTTATACCTTGGATTAACACATAGGCTACTTTTTATCCCGGTCTACGCGGATGAAACCGCGGGGCGCAGCTAGTTTTTGTATAAAAACAGACAACACACTGCCTACACCACTGGAGATAGGAATGAGATTCCTGCGGGCGACTCCGGGCGCGAGCAGCTAGTAAAGGATAAAGATCGTAATCATTCATTTTCGAAACCTACCTTGTATATTGTGTATAAGGGATATTACAATTACTTGGGGAAAACTACAAAATCTAGGCAGACTGCAGTTTTCCAGAGTTTGTGTTTTTGTAGTTGTGAAAACGAGTAGTTGTTACAAAGACTTTGTTTGCTTTGCTTGCAGATGCCGACACAACTCCAAAGGCTGCTGTGTGCACTGCTCGCCCCTGGAGCCCTGGGACGAAGGCTATCTCAAGGAGCATAACATCAAGCACATGTCATTCCATGCTTACTTACGCAAGATCACTTCTGGCAATTTCATTTCACTAGAAGAACTGTCATGTAAAATTAAACCAGGTGAGTGTGCTGCTGGTTGGTTTATTACTTTATTCTGTAATGTTCTCTTTAAACACCATGGACCTAAATGGAATTTCAAAATCGCCATGTTGATGCTGAGAAACCATTTTCACATAAGTTATTAATTACTGAGAGAGGTAGTATTACTAATGTTCATATGCGCAGGGTGTTCAGAGCACCCGCCGTGGCCGCGCGGCATCTGCTCCAAGTGCCAGCCGGGCGCCGTAACGCTCAACCGGCAGCCTTACCGCCACGTGGACAACGTGCTTTTCGAGCACCCGGCCATCGTGGAGCGCTTCCTGGCGTACTGGCGCGCCACGGGCCACCAGCGCGTGGGCTTCCTGTACGGCCAGTACGAGCGGCACCCCGACGTGCCGCTAGGTGAGTGCGCGACTGCCGCCGAGTACACTCTACACCTTCATGTTCTGTGGCTAGTGACGCTGTGTGCGCAGGCATCCGCGCGCGCGTGGCTGCCATCTACGAGCCGCCGCAGTCGTCGTCGCGCGATGGCGTGGCGCTGGCGCCCGACGCGCGCGCCGGCCTGCTGGACGAGCTGGCGCGCCGTTTGCGCCTGCGCCGCGTGGGCTGGATCTTCACCGACCTGCTGCCGCTCGACGTGGCCGCCGGCACCGTCAAGCACATCCGGTGAGTCCTGCGCTGTGTCGTGATACTAGTGAGGGCGTTCTGACTTTGGCTTTGCTTGTTAGCTAATACACGAGAATACCGCGGTATTGTGGTGTGTTGGCTCAGTAGCGTATCGTCAAATGTAGATGTCCCTCGACACGACACACCGCACGCTAACGCGCCGCGCTTGTCTGCAGGGGCGTGGACACGCACTTCCTGTCTGCACAGGAGTGCATCATGGCGGGCAACTACCAGAACCAGAATCCCAACGCGTGCCGCCACGCCTCCTCGGGCTACTTCGGCTCCAAGTTCGTCACAGTGTGCGTCACAGGTGAGCATGTGACATAACCCTTGCGTCTAGCTAACACTGATACATTCCGGGCTTTAAAACGATAAGGCCTATGTGACAGTGACAGTTACTACATTAGTGAATAAAAAATTGCTAATTTCTTCGGGTAAAAATTTAACCTAATTTTTAGCAGAGAGAAAGAAGGGTTTTTCTGCCGAGGTTTTATTACACTCATGGATAAATTTAGAGGAACGCAAAAAAAGTGGAATAAGCATGTTCGTGGTGCTCACTAGGTTGCCAGGCTATCCATTCAAACCTGATCACTATATGGTAAGCCTGCAAGTGGACCTACATGGTGGAGTCTCGGCGTCGTTTCAAATGTAAGCTGAGGTATGGCTCAAATTGCTAATTGGCTTAATGAAAATCTCCTTACGTTAAATGCAAACAAAACAAATTACATTATGTTTTACAATTAGAAGTCGCTCACAACCAGATCAAGATTTAAATATCAAAATACATTCTTGTAAACGAGCCAATAATTATGCCTGTACATGTCCAATAATTAATAAAGTAACACAAACAAAATATTTAGGTGTTATAATTAACCAGCATTTAAGTTGGTACTCTCACCTCGAACATGTTGCTGACAGAATACGAAAATTGGGATGGATATTTAAATCATTGAGATACGTGGTCCCTGCAAGTATAGCCACAAAAGTGGGCGCTAAGAGAAATCTAAATGAAATCTACACAGCTCTTGCACAATCTGTGATAGTCTACTGTATACCTGTATGGAGTGGGGCAGCGAAATCTAAATTTATGGACGTGGAACGAGCGCAAAGAAGTCTGATAAAAATAATGTATTTTAAGAATAAGAATAAGAAATTTTATTTGCGCAAACATGTGTACACATACAAAATTAAAATAATAGATGCATGCAAGGTCGTAAATAAGATTAGCTCACGACATGTTTGCCATTTCTCATGGCGTGCAAATATCTTGGAAAAAATAAAATAAAAATAGTATTAATACATTGATTTTAAAATATTACAATTATACATTAATTAATGTTAGTTAAACAAATACATTCAATCATTTACATTATCCAATTATTCATTTTATATTTGACTAGTCCAATAATACAAATTACATATAATAAAATTATATTATGAAGATTTACAATAGGAATTCAATTAAATAACATTTATTATGGCTTATTTAAGTTATATATTTTTATCACAATGAGTCGTTTAAAAATTCTGCAATACTATAATATGCTTTTTGTGCCAAAAAAGATTTCATTGTTTGTTTAAGTTTAAGTTAAGAAACGGAGATTCCCTACTGAAAGTATTTATGAGATCAGCGACCTGCTATCTGTTAGGAAATTATATATCTGTGCCGCGATCTTAAAAAAAAGCATATAACACTTACGTTTGATAAAAATATAATATTAAAAAGAAGAAAGGATATTATTGCGCAAGTCCCACAATCTAAAACCAATTTTGCTGCTTCACAGTATATTATACAATCAGCACGGTTATATAATAAAATAAACAAAGACATATACATATACACTGAACATCTTCATAAAGGTAAGAAAATGCTAATAGAATGGTTAAAATCACGCACGTATGCAGATATTGAATTACTGTTAAAATAAGTGGAAATTAGTTATACTGGCACCGCCACACTCACACTTAAATCCTCCCCCATACACACATCCACACCAGCCACACACATCACGCACCACACACACTTGACACACCTCACACACTTGATACACCTCACACACCCCACTCACATCACACACTTCGCACACCCAACACACCCACATCAATGTATTAATTGTGTTCAATTCATGAGCGAGCGAACGTGTTTGAAGTATAAAAATTATACTCTATGTAAATGGCAATATATCACGGAACACGCGCTCGAGAAAAATATATATTATCTTGTTAATAAAGAAATATGTTCCTAACCTAAGAAAGTAAAAAAAAATTTTTTTTTTTTGTAAGTTATTATTGTATTTTTGTAAGTTGTACAAACAGCCAAAGCTATGGAGGAGCGGAGTCTCCTAACACATGTGTTATTATGCATAAAAGAAGGCTCCAATCATAAACTAATGTAAACTAGTTGGTACAGAAATAAACATTTTGTATTTTGTATCTCACAACACACCTTAATACTACAAAAACTAGAGGAACAAAATGTATGAAAAAATTAATTCTCTCAGACAGTGAATAAAATAGACAAAAACGGTGACAACTCTGCGACACATCTGTGTTCTTGCATAATCGTCAGTTCGTTTTTAGGGTTCCGTACCTCAAAAGGAAAAAAACGGAACCCTTATAGGATCACTCGTGTTTCTGTCTGTCTGTCTGTCTGTCCGTCTGTCCGTCTGTTCGTCTCTGTCTGTCCGTCTGTCTGTCTGTCTGTCTGTCCGTCTGTCACAGCCAATTTGCTCCGAATCTAATGGACCGATTAAGTTGAAATTTGGTACACATATGAATTTCTGTGACCCAAACACGGACGGGTAAAGCAAATAAATTAAATTTGAATATAGAGGGCACTTTTGGGGGGCAAATAAGAAAATTAAAAAAAAAGTTTTGCAAAGTACACCATGTGGCATGTCAAATGAAAGGGCTTACTATGAGGGTCTCAATTACATTTTTTTTATTATTTTAAAATAAATTGTTTTGAAGTTGTTTAAGAAAATAGACGAAAATTTACATTCCCCCCCCCCCCCCCCCCCCCTTATCTCCGAAACTACTCAGCCTAAAATTAAAAAAAAAATGTAGATTACAGGAAAACCTATAAGAAGTCTGTGGTCTTAAAATAACATGGTAAATCTATCAATATTGTGAGTACAAACTTACATTTACAGTTGGAATGTATGGGAGAACATGTTTTTCAACTACAATGTTAAGCTTGTTCTTAAGATAAATTCATCCCAACCACGGAACCCTTCATTGTGCGTGGTCCGACACGCACTTGGCCGGTTTTTTTTTTGTAGTATGGTCATTTGTCGGTAGCCGGCGCCAAAGTAACGAACAGTACATTACAGTGGTCAAACCTCCAAGGTCATCGAGCAAGATAATAGCCTTAATGACCCAACACACACGCCACCACCAGCGAGACATTTGAGTGAGCATGGCATACTCTCAACCGCCAGGGCACATTGCGCTAAGCTCAAACGAAGTAATAGCGCGGGCAGGCGATGCGGAAGGATATAGGCTATTTAACATCACCCGAAAGGCCGAAACCCTTAGCCTTTTGGCCCTTAGGAACCGAACAAAAAGAAAAAATTATCAGACGCTATATGACGCTAATGGACGCTAAGCGCAAACGAAGTAATATCGTGGGCAGGCGATGCGACGGGGTTGGCAATGACGCGGACGAAGTCGCGGGCAGAAGCTAGTAAATAATAATGTCAAATTATGGGGGAACATGCGATATAGACGCCAAATTAAAATTTTCTTTAGTTTACATACACAATACAATAAACAATAATTGGTGATAATAAACAAAGTTATTTTAATTTTACTGATAATAATCATTTGAATACATACATACTTAATATCGACATTGTTTACAACTTGGTACAACCCTATCGATACGCAGGGACTTTGCTGAATTTACAACTTGGTACAACCCTATCGATACGCAGGGACTTTGCTGAATTCAAGCTATGACTCGGTGCACGCAACTTTCGCAGTGAACGCAATATAATGCGCGATCGCTCACGTAATACGAGATGATACCCATGCATTGCAAGCAATGTATAATTTTGTATCTGTTTGCGATTGTATCGCTTTTATCTACAAACTACATAATACTATTGTAATAATTACAAATATCACTTGTATTTTAAGGTTTTTGGACTTACCGGTGAAAAGAAATCCCTTCTTGGGCTACGATATACACCTTCTTTTTTCCGACACGTTATAATAGCGCAACACGGCATAATTCTTTTTTTCGCGGAGCTTCGTACGCTGTCCCAGTAAGAGCGCGATTATTGGCCGGTAAAACAAATTTCGGCTGATATAACTATGTGCGTCTACACACATGTGCGGCGCGGTTGCCCCGCCCACAAGGCCCTTCTAACCGCTTTATCTGTTCTGTGGCGGCTACTTTCATGGTGTTAGAAAACAGCACCCTAATTGCGTAACACATTATCAATCGGATCTGGTTTCCTTTTGACAGTTCAACAACATTCATTGCGTTATTTACGTTGTCGAGCAGACAAATGTTTCGAACATATGAAGGAATGGATTAGCAATTTGTTTCAAAATGAAATCAACGCCGATCGATAATGTATTACGCAATTAGGGTGCAGATTAAAAAACTGAAAACTTTGAATTGAATTTTTAAATTTATATTGTTATTTTATGAACTAAAGCTATCATTTTCCGAGTGTTTATTACCTAAGCTATCTAAATAATATATTTTTAGATTTTTTCACATATATAGAGTAAAATACCTTATTCACACTAAACACGATAAACAAGGCAGTCACGGAAAATATATAAACAAGACCTAAAATTAAACTCAAATTCAAAAGTTGGCAAAAATTTTCGCAGCATGAAAGAAAGCATTACGCAATAATTACATAAAAACAAATGAAATTCGAAAAGAAAAGCATTCCAAAACTTTATTTTTTTAATAACATTTAGTAATGTTTGTGGCTAGTACGCACGATAATTACAACAGGAGAAACTAAACCTTTTTTTGCGTTCCTCTAAATTGTCCATGAGTCTTAACTCTTAACAGGGCCTTAGCCCTGTTGAAGAAGATAATGCAGGGTGAGCGTAACTTGTGTGTCGCAGGCGACAGCGACAAGCAAGTGCACCTGGAGGGCTACCAGGTGTCGGGGCAATGCCAGGCGCTGGTGCGCGACGACATCCTGCTGCCCACGCGCGACGCGCCCGAGCTGGGTTACATCCGCGACTCCAGCGACAGGCAGTACGTGCCCGACGTCTACTACAAGGTCAGTGTATGATATGATGCCACACGATACGATACTACGGCCCAACTGTTCGTTGGTGACGCTCGCATGCTTCCAGCGGGCGACGGGGAAGAATCGCACGCGGGTGACTTGCTCTTAGATACGGCTGCGCGTCTCAAAACGCCATTGATATATTAGCACCCTGGATAAAGGGTCACGAGCAAAGAATCATTGTTCAACTGGCCACCTCTTAAACTTACTTGATGTAATATTAGGTCTTAACCTATGAAATTGCCGTTCTGCAGTACTGGCCATTTCAAATCAAAATAATTTTTGTTTGGCTAAGAATCCTAATTTCAAATTAATTTTATTTTAAAAACATGGATTTTTTTTTCCAAAAGTAGTCATTTGTTTATTGATTAGTGTTACATTTTCATCGCATTTCAATCTTTTTCGTCATCATGGATACGTTAAAAATTCGAGTAATTATGGAATATGAGTACCGTCGTGGCAGCAACGCGGCACAAGCGGCACGCAACATCAACGACGTTTACGGAGCTAACCAACGCACCACTTGTTATTGGTTTGCTCGCTTCCGTTCTGGAAATTTCGACCTGAAAAATGAACCTCGCGGTCGTCCGAAGACTTTGGTCGACAATGACGAATTAAAGGCGATTGTGGAAGCTACACATACACAATCTACGGCTGAATTAGCAGCAGCTTTCGACGTTAGCGTCAAAACAATATTGGTCCATTTGCGTCAAATTGGCAAGGTAAAAAAGCTTGACAAATGGGTGCCCCACGAACTCAATGATCGCCAGCGCGAAGTACGCGTCGAGGCGTGCCTTGCACTGCTCAACAGACACACAAATGAAGGAATTTTGAACCGCATTGTTACATGCGATGAAAAATGGATTCTGTTTGATAACCACAAGCGCTCAGCAAGTTGGTTGGATCCTGGTTCAGCACCTAAACAATGCCCTAAACGAAAACTTACCCCTAGGAAAGTGATGGTCACTGTTTGGTGGTCTAGCGCCGGTGTGATTCATCATAGCTTCTTACCAAACGGGGTGAGCATTACTTCAGATGTGTACTGTGAAGAACTGAACACAATGATGGAGAAGCTGCCACATCTCCAACCAGCATTGGTCAATCGCTCGTATCCGCTGCTTCTGCACGACAACGCGCGACCTCACACTGCACAGCAGACGGTCTCCAAGTTGCAAGAACTGGGGTTGGAAGCTCTCCGTCATCCGCCCTACTCACCAGACCTTGCGCCTACAGACTACTACTTTTTCCAGAATTTGGATAACTTCTTGGCGGGAAAAAAATTCAATACCCGAGAGGCAGTACAAAATGCCTTTGAAGAATTTGTTGCCTCCCGTCCAGCTGATTTCTTTAAGAAGGGCATCAATAAACTGCCACTGCGTTGGCAAAGATGCATTGATTGCATGGGTGATTACTTCGATTAATACAAACAAAAAATGCATGAAAAAAATTCGTCTTAATTTTCTCATACAAAACGGCAATTTCATAGGTAAAGACCTATTATCTTCTCGTCTTACATACTAGTGATACCTCTGGCACTGAAACGTGCTCGTTCACAACACAATGGGCCTCATTCATAATCGGCCTATAATGTTCCCACTGCTGGGACACAGGTCTCGTCTCGGTGAGAGGGAGTGGGCCGTAATCCACCACGAGGGCCCAGTGCGGGTTGGTAGATGTCACATGTCTTCGAATTTTTGGTTCTAGGCAGTTTCCTCACGATGTTTTCCTTCACCGTTTTTAGAGCAGTGGTGATGAAATTATAAACAGAAAGCAAAGTGCCTGCCTGGGTTCGAACCCATGACCTATAAACTCGTAAGTCGGGATCGTTACCATTGGGCCACCATTGCATTGCTCTCATGGGTCTCATTAGAAGGCTGAAAGTCACTCGGAAGGCCTCCCACATGGTGAACCGATGACCTTGTGAAGACCGCAAGAAGCCGCTGGATGCGAGAAGCATAGAACCAGTTGAAATGGCGGTGCTTGGGGAACATCTATGTCCAGCAGTGGACGTCTTTGGGCTGAAACGATGTTCTCTGGGACGAGATAGTCAATGCGCGGCATGTCCCGGTTTTGCCGCACAGCATTGCCGCGCGTACATTTGTCCATACGTCTAGACATAGCGCGGGAGAAATTGTGCCTTGCTAATGCCGCGTGTTGCTGCCGCGCACCTTGCGCGCTCTGTTTGGACACACCTTTAGGTAATAGAGTGAAGGTCGAGAGCTGTCACTGTCAGGGTCATGTCATTTCAGCACAGATCATGGTTTTTTTAAAACAATATTATCATACCATGACACAGGCTAAAAAATATACAATAATCGACTAGTAAACGTGAATTGACTTTAAGATTATCTCTATTACTTACTAGCTGACCCGCCAGACGTTGTCCTGTCAAAATTTCAATTTCTTTTTTTTTCCTATTTTTATTCTTTTAAACCACCCCAGTAAAGAGGAGAATAAAACAAAAAAAAAAATATTCAAATCCGCCGCCCAGCCGTTCTCGAGTTTTAGCGAAACAAACGACAGCTATTGATTTTTATATATATATATAGGTGTAGATATTTAATTTTTTTAAACTGTTAGCACGTTAATTCTAAGATTTAATTATTGTAATTAAATTATTTATCTGGTAAAAGCATTTTTTTTAAATAGTTCCACCACCACCACCACCAAATAGCTCCAATAGCTCCACGTTAATTGATTATAATTTAATCGATATTACATTTTATCGTAACCTAAACTTAATTTTTGGATTTCTCATTTTCCAGATGGTAAATTGTTTGATTGTTCGCATTTGGAAATAGAAAAATATAACCCTTTTTTTTAAACCATACCTCAACTTATTACAATATGGCCCTGAGATCCCCGTCTCCTTTCATCCAAATCCTATTGAAGCATAATACTAATGATTCAAATATTATCGTTAATTCGGCAATCCTAATAATTTTTGTTAGGTTACAGAGGTATTTCTTTCCGACTTGCTAGGTATTTTTTTTTTCCAAACTGACACAACTTTCTTAACCTATTGAACTAAAACAAACACTAAATGTTTAGTGAAGATCACAACAAACCGCACCCAAATCGGTTAAGCCGTTTCTGAGATTAGCGCACGCAAACAGACAAAAATTCTAAAAATCATAGTCTTGGGTTCTGTTGCGTTAACAAAGAACCCCAATAATAGTTTTTCAGCTGTGCATCCGGTTAGACTAGAAGCCAACCCCAACATAGTTAGGAAAAGGCAGGCAGATTGATTGTATAATAGTTTTTTTCAAATATCTTCCATGTGCAGACTGCGATTAGTTACATTGTTAAATGACAACTGTAAGTTCATTTAAAATAAATAATTAGGTACGTTTACATCAAACTTTGTACCGGTTTAACGGTAAAAAAATATGTTACCTTTTATTTTATTTTAAATCTACGATAATTGCAAGCCTATTGCTACTAATGTTCCGTATTCATAGCATACATGTTGCTACTAATGTTCCGTATTCATAGCATACATGTTGCTACCAATGTTCTGTATTCATAGCATACATGTTGCTACCAATGTTCCGTATTCATAGCATACATGTTGCTACTATAATCTTTGCGCTCTAGCATGGTGCGGGTGACATTTGACGAACTGTTCCTTTTCACTCTGAACGTTATCGCGATTTACAATCATGATTTAATATTTTAGCTGCACCCTAAATATCATAATCGTAAAATACGGGTTCAATAATAATTGTAGTAAATTAAATAAATTATCCTGCCAAAATGTTATTATCTACAAATAAAATCAAATTTAAAGAAAAATGAAGCAGCGTTTAACGTAACGCCATAGACATTTTTAGTGATGAGATGTATTGCTATTATAGGTTTTTATCGATAGTCGATATTTTTTATAGAAAAAAAAATTTACTGTATGTATTTTTAAATTTTTGTTGTTAGACATTTATAGAGTTAAATTAGCCGAAAATATGATACCATGAAAAAAAATTTTTTTTTAAATAAATGTCGGTAGTGCTTTCAATGTGATATTTTAATGTTTTGTATTAAATACATATTTTAAAATAAATTTAATAATAATATGATATATCAAAGACATTTTTAAAATTATTAGGAGAACGAGAATTTCGCTGTAAGAATCGTTATCGATAAAATTAAATTGTGCATATTGTCACTGACCTAGTCATGCCATACTGACATGTGTCACCCGCAACATGCTAGAGCGCAAAGATTATAATGTTCAGTATTCATGGCATACATGTTGCTACTAATGTTCCGTATTCATAGCATACATGTTGCTACTAATGTTCCGTATTCATAGCATACATGTTGCTACTAATGTTCCTTATTCATGGCATACATGTTGCTACTAATGTTCCGTATTCATAGCATACATGTTGCTACTAATGTTCCGTATTCATGGCATACATGTTGCTACCAATGTTCCGTATTCATAGCATACATGTTGCTACTAATGTTCCGTATTCATGGCAAACAAAAAAAAAACCCGCAAGATCAAATGCTGCTGGCAACAATGTTTCGCGATTCTTCCTCAACATTCCAATGAATACGGGTAAGAATAAATGGTTATGGATTATTGACGACCGAAGTCGCAACCAATGATGCGACAGCCAGTGTGTGACAAATAATAACGTGTTCGTTCTCGTACTCATCAGGAGCGCGACGCGTACGGTAACGAGGTGGGCGTGTCGGCCAAGCGCGTGCCCGTGGCCTACCTGCTGGTGGACGTGCCGTGCGGCGTGGCCAGCGACGCGGCCACGCCCACGTTCGCGCCGCGCGCCGCCTTCCCGCCCGCCAACCGGCCGCTGCAGCACCACCTGCAGACGCTGCGCGCGCTGCACGCGCACCTGCAGGCCTCCGACAGCTTCCTGGAGGCCGCGTCCGACCTGCACGTGCTGCTGTTCCTGGCCTGCAACGAGGCGCTGCCGCTGAGCCCGGCCGCGCTGGAGCCGCTGCTGCGCGCCGTGAGCGCGCGCGACGCGCCCGCCGCTGATGCGTGGCGCGCCACGCCCAGTGCCGCTACGCTGGACCAGCTCACGCGCGCCTCTGCCGACCACGACACAGACAGGTACATAACCCGTCAAAATGTACAGAACTGCTGATTTTTAAGGTTCCAAAAAGAACTGCACCTTTATAACATCACCTTTTTGCCCGTCTGTCACAGAGCAAGGTTCGGTGTCGGTGACGCTCACACAGATTGCCAGTCAAAGACCAACATTTATAGTGTGTGTTTTAGCGGCCATGTAAAGAAATCCCCACCAATGCTTCCTAATAGCTCAAAAATTGCAAAAAATTGCCGTCCCTCCCCCTCCCCCTTATGTCCTAAGTCAAATAATAATTAAAATTAATTATAATTAATTATAATTGATATTTATCAAATAAAAATGTGTTGCACGCTGAATCACATAGTGCGGATATTTTTAGGGTTCCGTACCTCAAAAGGATAAAACGGAACCCTTATAGGATCACTCGTGTGTCTGTCTGTCTGTCCGTCTGTCTGTCTGTCTGTCTGTCTGTCTGTCTGTCTGTCTGTCCGTCCGTCTGTCACAGCCAATTTGCTCCGAATCTAATGGACCGATTAAGTTGAAATTTGGTACACATATGAATTTCTGTGACCCAAACACGGACGGGTAAAGTAAATAAATGAATTTTGAATATAGAGGTCACTTTTGGGGGGCAAATAAGAAAATTAAAAAAAAAGTTTTGCAAACTACACCATGTGGAATGTCAAATGAAAGGGGTTACTATGAGGGTCTCAAATATATTTTATTTATAATTTTATAATAAATTGTTTTAAAGTTATTTAAGAAAATAGACGCAAATTGACCATTCAAAATTTTAGGCTCAGTAGTTTCGGAGATAAAGGCCCTTTATCTCCGAAACTACTGAGCCTAAAATTTTGAAAAAAATACAGAAAATAGATCTTTACCCGTAGATTACAGGAAAACCTATAAGAAGTCTGTGGTCTTAAAATAACATGGTAAATCTATCAATATTGTGAGTACAAACTTACATTTACAGTTGGAATGTATGGGAGAACATGTTTTTTAACTACAATGTTAAGTTTGTTCTTAAGATAAATTCATCCCAACTACGGAACCCTTCATTGTGCGTGGTCCGACAAGCACTTGGCCGGTTTTTTTCTGCAGGGCTAACATGACACACGCGACAATTACTCACTCTCGCGTGAGTAATTTTTTGACAGCTCAACACTTTTCTCGTTTTTTGACAGCACTGCCATACAAAATAGTCGACTTGTTCTGTCAAACTTGATGCGTTCTCGACAAACCCTAACAGTTCAACACTAGATAATTTCCGACTCTTCTCTCGTTTGGGTGAATTCGACCAAACTTTTATACCCAGTATAAGCCTTAATCTTCTAATAAATTTTGAATTTTTGTCAAATTCCCCATACAAACACTGTGAGTCGTCAATTTTATTCCGCGGATAAAAGATGTCCCACTTTGGTCAAATTAGCCCCGACCTCGATTTTGACGACGAAAAGAGTAGACAAAATTATGATACAAAAAAAAAAAACCGGCCAGGTGCGTGTCGGACCACGCACAATTAAGGGTTCCTAGTTGGGATGAATTTATCCCAAAAACAAACTTAAAATTGTAGTTGAAAATATGTTCTCGCTTACATTCCAACTGCAAATGTAAGCTTGTAAGTACGCCCAATATTGAGAGACTAGCTTCTGCCCGCGGCTTCGCCCACGTGGATGTTGGATTTCATGGGTTTTAATTTCCTTGCGCGGAACCCTAATAATTTTTCTAAAATAAAAGTAGCCTAAGTTACTCCTTGTTAAGGTACCGTTCTCTTTAAGGTTGGTATTACGTACAGTCAACGGCCAGAAATCCACTTACACCGCAATTACCATTATCGCCTGCGCTATACGAGCTGCGGCGCCTATACACACATACGCATATTTATCCGTGTGAGTGATGTTCCAACGCTAACAAATTAACATGTCGTGTAGCATCGCGCTACGAGTAGTTATAGATGTGGTCAATGCTAGACAAGGATGACAATATCAGTAACTTGTTTTTATCGCAGTCTGATTATTTTTTTCATAGTAATGCAAAATTTCAACTAGTGAATAGAAGTTAACATTAGCTAGATCGGTAACGAGGCTGCACTCGCTAATGTGATCCGGATATATGTGAGTTCGAATCCTAGTTGGGCCTATAATTATTATTATTTGTATGTTTTAGTAATTTATTTTAGTAAATTACTTTGAACAAATAGATATTACATTATAGGTAATTTATTATTATAATATGATAATAAATTAAACAAATTTTGATATGGTAACATTGTAATATTTTTTATAGAAAAGAAATCCTTTACACTTAGTTATGTTATTATTATAGTATTGAATGTTAAAAAACACATTTTAGGATACCTAAAGATATTATGAAAATTCTGATATCATTTAAGAGGTTATAGCTTAATTATTCATTTTCTCAATGAAAAGAGGATAGAAACTTAACCTCAATATTACAATAATATAAATACTAATTTGTTAAAGTTACGGCCACTATGTCCCCTGACACAAAATTACCCTACCTGTCTATGATTTTTAATATTTCGTGTGACCTCCGTTAGCCTCGATACAGCTAATGAGACGTCGACGCATAGACGCCACAGTATTTGCTCAGATATTTGTGCCGCGCAAACTATCCCATAACTGCATGCAATGGGATTTGAGTAGCTCAGGGCATCTCTCGTCCCGAGCTTCCCATCTTTGTACCATTAAACCCCATATATTTTCTATGGGGTTTAAGTCAGGGGACCGAGCTGGCCAAGGAATAACTTTAATTTCCGAATGATTGCTAAACCATTCGCGAACAATGCTGGCACGGTGAATAGGACAATTGTCTTGAACAAAACTTATCTCGTTTAAGTCTTCTGCGGGGAAGACAATACGCACCGTAGGCAACATTATATCGTTCAACACTTCCACATAGTTCATGGACATGTTGCGCCGACCCCAAATAGATTGGGATAAGGGCAGGAGAATGATGACTTCCACATAGTTGACACTGTTGGCTCGTGTCGATATATAACTTAATTCACCGGGCCCTTGAGCACTGATCCTCCCCCACATATTCACACTGATTCTGCCTGACTCCGTATTTGGTCTGACATTGCCTTCAGACCAACGCGTGTTATTTTTACGCCACAAATGCAGCCTTCCTTTTTGGCACGATTTAAAAGATTTTTCGTCGGTGAATATTGTCGTCTCCCAATCAAAGTCCAAATATTCCCGGGCAAAACTTAACCTCGCCTCTTTATGCCGTTGAGTTAAAAACGGTTTTTTAGCTGGCGTTCGGTGATGAAGACCTTCGGCATGGAGTATGCGGCGAACGGTGCGTACTGATGTGCCGAACTCATCGACAAAACGCCTTGTTGGGATGAAACCATTCGTCTCATATTCAGCTACCATATAACGTCGCTGAGGCTGGCTAATAAGAGGTGGTCTTCCGCTCCTCTCACGACTCTTCAGGCTACCTTCTTCCTCAAATCTCTTCACCCAACGATTAACAGTATCTCTCTAAAAAAAAAAAAAAACTATATTACACACTTGCAACAAGCGATTTATCTACCATTATATTTTGTAGGTATCATCTCATAAAATTAAAAAAATAAACTTACACATAAGCCGGTTTCATTCGATATTTGAGATATATTAAGGCCATTCGAATATAGGGCCACAATATTTGCCTTGGCTTCAATACTAATATTAGCCTGCATATTGAATTCAGAAGAATACTAAAATAGCAACAACAAGATAACACAAACGCTCGTAACTATGTTCACCAACCAACAACAGCGAATAGTGGAATAATTTATGTAAACTAGTAAAGTAGTTTGAGGGTAGATTTACAAAGTGAAATTATCACTTTGTTTCAAATCTACCCTCATATTTTAATAACGACGCTAAGATTGAAAATAATTGTAAAACGAAAGATCTTCGTTTAGTTGTGGAATATTTAACATATTTGTTAGCAATTCCGCATTCTTATCTCACATGTAATACTTAAAAAATATTTTTCATGTGAGACTCGAACCTGAACGTTCGCCATGCGAGGCACAGTGCTAACCACTTTACCCACCGTAACGCTTACTTAACTAATTGAAATTTGTAATAACAATCATAAGCGGGCAACAAGTTGCCAATGTGTAGCGTTGTCAAGCGTTCTTAAAGGTCATAAGTACAACTAATATGCCTATGCCATAATTTTGTTAGATTGTAAGTCGACTTCTGGCTGTTATAGTACCTACTGTATTAAATCTTGGGGATTTATAGGATAGTTTTTTTCTTCACCCCACAATTAGTAATCAAGCTTTTATGTGTAATTGGTGAGGGATGAGGGTGTGATTTGAATAAGTGTCCGGCTTACTCACTCGCCCATTTGTCAAGCAATCCGATTGGTTGCGGATGAGCACACTAGCGCCGCGCTCCCACTTGTGTTTTTTACTGTTTTGTGTGTAGTCAAACTGTGCCCGCATACGCGCGACATAAACTTTTTCTATAAAGAAATGGTCCTTCAGAGATTTCGTGCTACAATCCCCGCAAGACACCAGATATAACATGAACCAACGCCTGTGGAAAATATGAGTAGCGAAGTTTAAGCGAGATATATAACGACCGAACAATCTACTGACCCCATCGGAGCGCGAGGCCGTGGAGATCGCTCCACGGCCTCCACGCCCAAGTAAGTTTCGGGGTGAGGACTTGAAAAAGGGTCACTTACCGGCAAATCCTCACCCCGAAACTTACTCCCATAATTGCTTGATCTCTTCGAGCCTGGATTTATATCTAGGTACTTTGTTGTGGGGTTATTTTCCTAGTGTTCATAGTTCAAAGTCCATTTGCGGCGTTACGCGTCCAAAATGGCGGAACTTATTCAACAATATATTTTCGAACGCGAGATCATTATTGGTGATTTCCAACGTATTTTAGAGTTCATAGATTCAGACGAACAACAGTTTAAGTCACGCTCAAAAGAGTTAACTTGGCAACAAAGAAAGTTCTTCAAAGGTAAAAGTTGAAATCCAATACTTTTGACAACGACGAACAACTAAAGATTCGTAACAGTTATTGTTATTACGCAATTAGTGTTCACTTAGACAACTTAAGGAAGAGGATAATGAACGTAACGCAAATAAATGAAGTTTGAATATGGGCTCACTTCTGGCGGCTAAGTTTTACTATCTGTAGGTACCGTGTGACATATCAAATGAAAGGGATTGTTGCAATGCTCTCAAATTTATTATTTTTTTCATTTAAAAAAAATGACCCCTCCCTCCAAAACCACAGAGCCCAAAATTAAAAAAAAAACATACAGAAAATAGTTCTTTGATTATACAAGGAAAACCTATAAAAAGTTTAGGGTATTAAAATAACCTGGTAAATCTCTCAATATAGCGCGTACAAACTTACATTTGCAGTTGGAATGTATTGGAAAATATGTTTTTCAACTTCAATGTTAATTTTGGGATAAATTATTTGGTACAAAACATTTTATATAAACAACATATTCATCGCACGGAACCCGGAACAATCTTTAATTTCGTCATGTCCGCCTCCCCGTGCGTGCGGTTGTCATACAGCCACTAAATAATGGTGTACTGTAGTGAAATTACGACAAACATAATTAGGGGTGGCATTCCCCATACATTGCATGTACCCGAGGGATGAAAAAATTACGACAAACATAATTAGGGGTGGCATTCCCCATACATTGCATGTACCCGAGGGATGAAAAAATTACGACAAACATAATTAGGGGTGGCATTCCCCATACATTGCATGTACCCGAGGGATGAAAAAATTACGACAAACATAATTAGGGGTGGCATTCCCCATACATTGCATGTACCCGAGGGATGAAAAAATTACGACAAACATAATTAGGGGTGGCATTCCCCATACATTGCATGTACCCGAGGGATGAAAAAATTACGACAAACATAATTAGGGGTGGCATTCCCCATACATTGCATGTACCCGAGGGATGAAAAAATTACGACAAACATAATTAGGGGTGGCATTCCCCATACATTGCATGTACCCGAGGGATGAAAAAATTACGACAAACATAATTAGGGGTGGCATTCCCCATACATTGCATGTACCCGAGGGATGAAAAAATTACGACAAACATAATTAGGGGTGGCATTCCCCATACATTGCATGTACCCGAGGGATGAAAAAATTACGACAAACATAATTAGGGGTGGCATTCCCCATACATTGCATGTACCCGAGGGATGAAAAAATTACGACAAACATAATTAGGGGTGGCATTCCCCATACATTGCATGTACCCGAGGGATGAAAAAATTACGACAAACATAATTAGGGGTGGCATTCCCCATACATTGCATGTACCCGAGGGATGAAAAAATTACGACAAACATAATTAGGGGTGGCATTCCCCATACATTGCATGTACCCGAGGGATGAAAAAATTACGACAAACATAATTAGGGGTGGCATTCCCCATACATTGCATGTACCCGAGGGATGAAAAAATTACGACAAACATAATTAGGGGTGGCATTCCCCATACATTGCATGTACCCGAGGGATGAAAAAATTACGACAAACATAATTAGGGGTGGCATTCCCCATACATTGCATGTACCCGAGGGATGAAAAAATTACGACAAACATAATTAGGGGTGGCATTCCCCATACATTGCATGTACCCGAGGGATGAAAAAATTACGACAAACATAATTAGGGGTGGCATTCCCCATACATTGCATGTACCCGAGGGATGAAAAAATTACGACAAACATAATTAGGGGTGGCATTCCCCATACATTGCATGTACCCGAGGGATGAAAAAATTACGACAAACATAATTA
Source organism: Cosmia pyralina (assembly GCA_946251885.1). Lineage (NCBI taxonomy): Eukaryota > Metazoa > Arthropoda > Insecta > Lepidoptera > Noctuidae > Cosmia > Cosmia pyralina. Next base: position 407,571 of record OX276350.1, on the reverse strand, counting down.
GGGGTGGCATTCCCCATACATTGCATGTACCCGAGGGATGAAAAAATTACGACAAACATAATTAGGGGTGGCATTCCCCATACATTGCATGTACCCGAGGGATGAAAAAATTACGACAAACATAATTAGGGGTGGCATTCCCCATACATTGCATGTACCCGAGGGATGAAAAAATTACGACAAACATAATTAGGGGTGGCATTCCCCATACATTGCATGTACCCGAGGGATGAAAAAATTACGACAAACATAATTAGGGGTGGCATTCCCCATACATTGCATGTACCCGAGGGATGAAAAAATTACGACAAACATAATTAGGGGTGGCATTCCCCATACATTGCATGTACCCGAGGGATGAAAAAATTACGACAAACATAATTAGGGGTGGCATTCCCCATACATTGCATGTACCCGAGGGATGAAAAAATTACGACAAACATAATTAGGGGTGGCATTCCCCATACATTGCATGTACCCGAGGGATGAAAAAAAAACATGCACATAGGTGTGTGGGGAGATTTCTTGGGTCTTATAATTTAAATGATAAAGATGTATCTAAACTCTGAGTAATGGAATATTTTCGGTTACAACCGCAGAATTAACTTTGTTTTTCATAGTGTTTTTGAGAAATACTTTCAATCAATCAATCATTTATTTCGCCAGAGATATGGTACAATTGATGTTACAATAAAGAAAAACAAACACACAAACAAATACAAACAAACACAAACAAACAAACAAACAAAATACAAACAACACAAACAAACAAACAATACAAACTTATTTTTGCAGTAGATAAAATTAATGCTGTGCAATGTGCATGCGTAAATATTCATCCCAACTACGGAACCCTTCACTGTACGTAGTCTGACATACACTTGGCCAGATTTTTAAATTTCGTTAGAAAACTACCACAAAAAATAATCAATTTCTATTATTCAATAAACTAATACCCAGTACAAACAAAAACTACTATTCTCATACAACTAACAGAAATAGTGACATGTTGATTGTTTGTTGTATTGTGTTTGCAGAATACCCAATTTATAGAATTAATTTATCATTAGTCCCAAATAAAATTTTGCTAAACCTACCTGCAAAATACTAGGCATTCTGTAGCAAAAAAAAATCCACAATACATATTACTAATACAATAAATTAAAACAATTTTGTACAGCGAGCGTATTCCAAATTTAAATTCAAATAAGTATGAAACAATTCGATGCGAAATTAATAAAATCAGGTACCTGCGGTCATAGTTCCTGTCTGTTGGCTCGGTTGCAATCATTATAATCTCCGACAAAAACCGGCCAAGTGCGAGTCAGACTCGCGCACGAAGGGTTCCTTATATATAAAAACTGCAAAAAAATCGCGTTTGTTGTATGGGAGCCCCCCTAAATATTTGTTTTATTTTAATTTAATTATTTATTTTTAAAGTGAATATATAACTAAATATTCTGTGAATATTTCAAGCGTTTACCTGTTGCCGTTATCAATATCGAGCAAAAACGAGCAATAAATTCACGGTTGTTGTATGGGAGCCCCCTTACCTATTTATTTTATTCGGTTTTTTAGTCTTTGTTGTTATAGCAGCAACAGCAATACATATCTCTGAAAATTTGAACTGTCTAACTATCACGATTCATGAGATACAGCCTGGTGACAGACGGACGGACGGACATCGGAGTAATAGCACAGGTAATAGGGTCCCGTTTTACCCTTTGGGTACGGAACCCTAAAAACGAATAAAAACTTTTTTACAAAAAAATACAACCGACTTCCAAAAACAACACTACAAAGTGAAAAATAACTTAATTTCGGAAGTCGGTGTCTAGTTAAATGTATTTTGGTTTTTTTCCACCGACTTCCGAAATTAAAGTTATTTTTCACTTTGTAGTGTTGTTTTTGGAAGTCGGTTGTATTTTTTTGTAAAAAAGTTTTTATTTTTCACTTTTTAGTTGTGTACCTACCCCACACAAATTCTTATACCACTACCTGCAAAACACACTAAAACATCATCCATATAAAAAGTGGGGAAAAAATACGTATTATTGAAGCTAACTCAAAAACTACCAAAGCAAAGTTAATCAATTTTATATGGGACCAACTGTGATGTATACCCTCTCGGATAAAACAAAAAAAATCCAAATCGGTCTAGCCATCTTCGAGCAATCGGGGAACATGCATAAAAAAAAAAGAAAAAAAAAAGTTCCGACGAATTGAGAACCTCCTCCTTTTTGAAGTCGGTTAATAAATTACATTAGAAAAGTGTAAATGTAAACAGACACGATGGGCGCCAAACTTCGACTTTGGATATCAAAACTTATTTTTCTGTCGATAAAATTAATATTGTACTGTGCATGTGTTATTCATCCGCATGAATATTTATTCATCCCGACTATAAAACCCCCGCACATGGCCGGTTTCTGACTGTTCGTGGTGTATTTGTTGCAGCATGCTGATGGGTGCGGAGGGCAGCGCGGGCGTGTGGACGTGTCCGCTGTGCACGTTCCACAACGCGCCGCACAACGACGCCTGCGAGATGTGCGCTATGCCCAGGTACGTGGACACACTACACACTGTACCCCGACACACATGACACTACCCACACTTATCTGAAGGGCGCGGGCGTATGGGTGTGTCCGCTGTGCACGTTCTACAACGCGCCGCACAACGACGCCTGGACATATCCCAAGGTCGGGTCTCTCCTCCCGAGAGTTTCTAGGCTGGCCTAGAAGTGCGACATATCCCAATGTCGGGTATCTCCTCCCCGAGAGTTTCTAAGCTGGCCTAGAACTGCGACATATCCCAAAGTCGGGTATCTCCTCCCCGAGTTTCTAAGCTGGCCTAGAAGGGCGACATATCCCAAAGTCGGGTATCTCCTCCCCGAGAGTTTCTAAGCTGGCCTAGAACTGCGACATATCCCAAAGTCGGGTATCTCCTCCCCGAGTTTCTAAGCTGGCCTAGAAGGGCGACATATCCCAAAGTCGGGTATCTCCTCCCCGAGAGTTTCTAAGCTGGCCTAGAAGTGCGACATATCCCAAGGTCGGGTATCTCCTCCCCGAGAGTTTCTAAGCTGGCCTAGAAGTGCGACATATCCCAAGGTCGGGTATCTCCTCCCCGAGAGTTGGCTGGCCTAGAAATGTTTTGGTTACTATACTATTCCCTGTTTGTTTCAGAAGCAACGCGATGTAAATATGGTGATGTGCGTCGAAGTGTACCAACTTTTTATATAGAGATAATAATGGCGATACCCTGCAACGTGGCTACTACATATGTTTAATTTATTTTTGTATCGATTCGTGAGGCTTGGGCCGCGTCACACTCGGCCGCAGCGCGCCCGCGGACACCGCACCTTCGTCTTAGTGATTCTCGTATAAGTGGATGAGTCGGTCTGAACTTGCTGTAATTACAATAATAAAGTCCAGCAAACAATGCGCTGTTTATATATATGTTTTTATTTAAGTAAAAAATTGTGTCCTGATCTCATAATAGTTTTCGTGACTCGTCATAGAACAGATTTGGCCTATAGCGTAAGGGATATATTAGCGAGGATCAGTTACCCTTTCCATCGGATTCATAATTTTAAGCTCTTTTGGTAGAAACTTACGAACTTATAACTTAAATACTTGCAAAATGGGTCTAATTCCACGTGTACCCTTACCTATACCATAACAAGTAAAAGGTTTCCCATGCAGCATACGAAGGAATCCTCTGTAATTAAATATTTGAAAAAAAAAAAAAAAACAAGCTTTTGTTTCCAATACCTACTATTGCTGTGAATCCATGGAACAGTACGCAGCGCTTTACTCTTGTTAAGTTCGGTAGAATATATTGGAATCCATTTGTTTGTATGGTACGGCTCAACCTTCGTCACAGTATAAAAACATACAGTAGGACGACGCCTTTGATCTCGTGGTAAATGCCGACAACGACATTGTCGCAACAGCAAGGGTTGTTCCAAGTAAACGATTATAATTAATTAATTTGTTTATTTGAGATCAACATCGTCATCACAATTATTATTATTATAAACGACATTTGAGTGCCTGCTTATTTCTTAAGTTTTTATTCCTAATTATTTTAATATTTTTCTCTTTAGTTTATTAGGGTTCCGTACCTCAAAAGGAAAAAACGGAACCCTTATAGGATCACTCGTGTCCGTCTGTCACAGCCAGCTTGCTCTGTATCTAATGGACCAATTAAGTTGAAATTTGGTACACATATGAATTTCTATGAAACTACTGAGCCTAAAATTTTGAAAAAAATACAGAAAATAGATCTTTACCTGTAGATTACAGGAAAACCTATAAGAAGTCTGTGGTCTTAAAATAACATGGTAAATCTATCAATATTGTGAGTACAAACTTACATTTACAGTTGGAATGTATGGGAGAACATGTTTTTCAACTACAATGTTAAGTTTGTTCTTAAGAACTGTTCTACGGAACCCTTCATTGTGCGTGGTCCGACACGCACTTGGCCGGTTTTTTTTCGACATGGATGTTATTCTCATGGTTTTTGAGGTAGCTGATAACGATAACGGGGTTAAAATCAAAATTAATGATGGCGGCTGCGAAAATTTTAAAATTTTTCGTCATGGGTTCGTTTCCATGGTTTTCGAGGACGGTAAAGCCGTAAGTGAAGTCAAAATGAAAATCCAACATGGCGGCTGCAAACATTTTCAAAAAAAAATCAAATGTGTCGTCTTTTCGAAGGTGCTGTAAACGATAATGAGGTCAAAACTCTAAATCCAAGATGGCAGCTGCGAAAATTTTGAAATTATTCATCATGGGTGTCGTTTTCATGGATTTCGAGGGTGCTAAAGCCGATAGTGAGGTCAAAATCCAAGATGGCGACTGCGAAACATTTTTTTTTTTTTGTCAAAATCCATTCTGATTTTGAGCTCATTGGCTTAAGCGTCCTCAAGAGCAATAGAAACTAGACCAATAGAAAAATTTTAAAATGACACCCATGTCGAAAATAAATAAAAATAAACTAAAATAAAAAAAATAATAAGATAATTAGAAAAAAAAACCTTAATTAAATAAGTAGGCACTCTAATGTATTTTTCTGTAGGTATACATAAATAAGAAAAAAAAATGTACTGTACATAGTGATGTACAGTAGGTACATTTTTTTTCCACGCCTGTATTACGTTATGAAGAAATCTCATTTTCGCGCAACTGTCCTGACACGCAAGTGGATTCGCGCAAGTGTCTTTCGCGCAAAAGTCAAATGCTCAAATGGTACTATGTCGTATCTCTGTATTTTTCTGTGTACATAAATAATAATAATAAATTAAAACAATAATAAAATCAACACTATAGCCCTGAAAATGATGTCCCGAGCTAGTAACACGGTGGAAGTATGTAGCTCGGGCTCGCGCCTAACGCGTCTCGCCCATCACGCCCCGTACGATTGCCCTGTCTAGACGTCTTCGTCGGACGACTGTATGATGTATAGACTGTTTCGATCAAGAATACACTAGAGATACAGTACCACGAACACTTCGCTCAACTGACAGTGCACACGCAGTGCAGTGCAGTGTACCTGGACCATACTGACTGAAAGCACAGTAAAAATATCTACAGTATTGTGTTGTGACTCGGACATGTTCTAGAAATAATTACCTACAGCCGCGCGGTACGTAAATACGCGGTAGGGCTGCCCGCCTACTGCACTATTTTAATTTCATCAACCTTCTTGAGTTTGTCTAGTTTTGTGATTGTAAATACTTAATACTATATTAAAAAAAAAAAAAAATCGTTGTGATCGAAATAGGAAGTGATAAATAAAAATACATACGTGTCGGACCACGCGCAGTAATAGGGCTCCGTAGTTCACGCCGCCGCCCGTCGTTATTCGAGCGTAAATATATTATTAATTTAGAAATCATTATTAATAAGAAGTTATGATTTTATTTTTGTATATTTTTACATGGTTCATAAACTTACATTTACTACCTGTTTTACACAACTAACAACGTTATATAAGTAATTTTTAATGGTATTTGTATGTTTTGGAGCGGCACTCCTTCGTAGGTAGGTACAGGTACCTCATCAACACATAACGAGCGTTTGGTGGATTGGATCGCGTGGTAAATCCAAGAGTTGCTATCAAAGAGCAATGGGGAGTAAATAATAATTGTACAAAATTTCTCTAAATTGACAAAAAATAAAACTAGAAAGTAGTTTTATAAAAATATTTATTTACCTAGTACCTAAATGTACAAAGTTGCATTTAAGCATCGCGCCGGCCTGAGCCGCTATAATGACAATATTCCAATATTCTTACCGTACATTTAAATTATTTGTACCCAACCTATTTAGATGTTTAATGTAGAGTCCAGTCATCTTGACGTTCATGATTTTTAAATACCTACCAAATGTTAAGACGAGCTCTAATCCTGCCGACAAACTGTCACGCATTTTGACGGGTTTATAAAATGTACCTATAGGCACATACAAGACAGTGTTTAGTCCAAAATTTAAGTAAACCAATTAAAAAGAACATGGTGCGGCATACCGTAGCCCGCACATATCACACTGCCCGACTGGCGTCTATGGTGCGGCACCCCGCACACATCACACTGCCCGACTGGCGTCTATGGTGCGGCACCCCGCACACATCACACTGCCCGACTGGCGTCTATGAAGGCCCGAGCGACCATTGCGTAAGATACAGAAGGCGGTAGATTAGGAGGCGCCGCGCATTCTGAGGAGATTCCTCACTGTGCACTCACGGTGGTTGAGAACCACCTCGGCACATACATATTGGGTTACAATGCGTAAGATACAGAAGGCGGTAGACTAGGAGGCGCCGCGCATTCTGAGGAGATTCCTCACTGTGCACTCACGGTGGTTGAGAACCACCTCGGCACATACATATTGGGTTACATTGGTCAGGGTCCTTTCGTCATGTTTTTAGCGCATGCTCTACTGTGTGGCTGACACTGGCATGGCCACCATCAAGGATTTTAATTTTGATAACACAAAAAATTAATCGCTAATTAGTCGAAATTTGCCGCCAAATAACAGAATTTGTCGGTCACTGGTTCAAAAGTTATAAGGGCTCATTGGTGGCCGAGCTGAAGAGCGTCTCCCCAGCTTGACCACATTTATATCTCAAAAACTAGGCCACCTAGCAAAGATCTATTTTCTCCTAGATTTAGTCGCAAGTTTTTGCCAAGTCTCAGATTTAGTCCGGTCGTTTAGAAGATAAAATGAGTTCAATTTTTAAGTATAGTCCAAGAGCCAGATCAAAGATTTTATCGTAAACTCATCGATCTAGCTCTTAAACTATACTTCCCCCGTTTCCGTACCTCATGCGGTGACTAGACTAGCACTTGCGCGTACACTATACAAGCAGTGTGTCCAATGGGATTTCCCATCGGAATAAATTACAATTTCCCATACAAAATTTCATCCATCATTTAACATTAACAAACATTAACATTACATTATTTAACATTGCAGACTACATCCATAGTCCTATGTGGAGGCATTGGATTGGTCTGCACATATTGTAGGCTGACTAGCGTTTTTTTTTCTATTTGTTGTATGTGTGAATTACTAACATAGCTTTAAGTCATTTTGATGTACTACTAACACTCTATGGACCAAAAGTCTGAATTAAATGTTTTGAATTTGAATTTAACCTATTTAGGGAGTGAATTTTCAAAAACTCACCTTTGTACAAGGAACTCTTTTGCAAAATGTATTGCTTAGACCCAGCGGTTTTAGGCTTTGCGTTGTATGTCAGTGAATTCTAGATTTTTATTAAGTAGACATGTCACATTAATAATACACAATATAAACCTTTCAGAATTGGTTTTCCCTAAATGATGCTGTAAGTAAATCGCATCAACATTCGTTGCGTGGTTTAGAGAAGGAAGAAATAAGCGGACAAACAGATAAGCTATTTTGTTTTAAAGGTACCTACTATTAAATAGATGAAACTTCTTTTTAGAACGTTCAGAATATATAAGCTTCCAGCCGCGTGGTATGTCGGTAAAAAGTAGCATATGTTCTTTTCCAGGTATAGTCTTCCCGTGTGCTAAATTTCATCCAAATCCGTTCAGCCGATTTAGCGTGAAAGCGTTACAAACAAACAAACAAACTCATTTTCGCATTTATAATATTAGTTAGGATGTATCAAAAGCAATCCTCCGCATCCATGTAATGTTGCAGTACATCTGTACGTAGGCCAGAGCTGCAGGGCTGTCACACAAAAGCCCCGATCATGGCAGTTTCATCCTGTTTGTTTTTAACCATATGAACGAATAATGAGTATGTACTTATGAGTATGTATTTATTATTAATGAGTGGGATGTTGACGTGCAATCGACTGTTTACCTTGAAATAGTATAGGTCAGTGCCGTGTGGACGGTGTGCACGACCGCTACCAATCCACGCACTTCGGTAGGAGTCGGCTGCTGCAGTTTATACTGCATGTAGTGCATGTCTGCGCCGATACGTTCTGTCGTAGGCCACTCGTCAATTCATTTTCTATTTTTTATTATAATGAGCCAGCACTAGTCACTTCCTTGTTTACGACAATATTGTATATGACCGAGATCTATGTCGTCGTTTTATAGGGAAAATAAAATTGCCAGTTTCTCATTATCACGCTTAATATTTTTGATTATGTAAAAGAAGTGTCTGACATTTTTCAGACGAGAATTTGTTACATACATACATAATAATAATAATAATACAGAATAGTGCTACATAGCTGCCTTTTGCCCCGCGAGCCACTCGCGCCACGTCACGCGTGACGTGGCGCGAGTGGCTCGCGGGGCGCGCGGCTCGCACTGCGGCGCATGCGCAGCACTGACCGCTGGCCGTGTGCGCACTGCCCTGGGCACTATGCATTGTCATTTTTCATTGAATGTCCTATACATTTATTTACAATATAATTTTATTGGTTTTCCAGTTTTTTTTTTTTTTTTGTCATTTGTTTGTAGCAGAAAAACGCCACAATAATTAATTTACACGCAGACGCAAGCTCTCACGGAGTCATCCGTCGTCAGGTATGATATCACATAAACATTGTAAATCTAAGTTTATCTATCGTATTATACAGAGGTTCCTACTTTACACATATGTACAGAGCGTGTGTCGTGCGGTGCTGGCCGCTAGCGCGCGGCGGGCTCGCTGCGCATGGGCGGGAAGTGCTTGGGGTCGCGCAGGTCGAAGGGCCCGCGCGGCGGCGCGCCCTCTAGCGCCGCGCCCAGCTCGCTGGCGCGCTCCGACTCTGTGCACACACGCGTGACGTCACAGGGGCCCCGCCGGCAATCGCACGGCCGAGTCGCTGCGGACGCGGACGAACCGAGAGTGCTACGTCTGTCTAGAGTTACTTTCGATTTCATTATTTGTGCACTTGTTAAGTTGGATCACTCGTCGAGACAAGTTACGATGTAGCACTTCTTTGCTGCTGTTGATTGTCTCATAGAGCAGTACGTATGTTCACTCTTGTTTTGTCCACTTCCATATTTTACACACGAAGAATCTAAAAATCAACCGGACATTTTTTTGCTTGAAAATTTAAATTTCCTTAAAAATTAAAGCTCTATAACCGAACGCTGTTAAATAATATATAACAGCGTTCGGTTATACTATATATAAATAAAATACAGTTTTTATAGCCATGCAAAATTCTTCGTATGATGAACCAGTCAATAATAAGACACAATAAAAACATCCAAATGTTTTAAACCAATCAACACTCTCGGCCGTGTGAATGTACCGGAGAAAACAAAAGCTCATAACACAACAATAAAACACAAAATATCATATCACATTAGTGAGTTGCCGAAGCCGCCCCGTCCCTACCGAGCCGTGCTGGACCCGGAGCAATCATCTCGGCCCGTATCGTACCCCACGGTTGTCAGCCCGAGTGCCAATCGTTTGTTGTGAAATAATACTCGCGGTAGTGTCGTAGTTGTACAGCGCCACCGCCAATGTTTGAGTGATCGCGGTGTTTAAGGGGATCAAGGAATTGGCTCTCAATATGGAAAGTTGGAAGACATAAAGCTAAGTATGGATCGAGCACACGGAGTCGGAGGTGTTGTGGGACACCCGGTTGCAACGAGCTTCCTTTCGCTGTGTACAGCTAAGTATGGATCGAGCACACGGAGTCGGAGATGTTGTGGGACACCCGGTTGCAACGAGCTTCCTTTCGCTGTGTACAGCTAAGTATGGATCGAGCACACGGAGTCGGAGGTGTTGTGGGACACCCGGTTGCAACGAGCTTCCTTTCGCTGTGTACAGCTAAGTATGGATCGAGCACACGGAGTCGGAGGTGTTGTGGGACACCCGGTTGCAACGAGCTTCCTTTCGCTGTGTACAGCTAAGTATGGATCGAGCACACGGAGTCGGAGATGTTGTGGGACATCCGGTTGCAACGAGCTTCCTTTCGCTGTGTACAGCTAAGTATGGATCGAGCACACGGAGTCGGAGGTGTTGTGGGACACCCGGTTGCAACGAGCTTCCTTTCGCTGTGTACAGCTAAGTATGGATCGAGCACACGGAGTCGGAGGTGTTGTGGGACACCCGGTTGCAACGAGCTTCCTTTCGCTGTGTACAGCTAAGTATGGATCGAGCACACGGAGTCGGAGATGTTGTGGGACATCCAGTTGCAACGAGCTTCCTTTCGCTGTGTACAGCTAAGTATGGATCGAGCACACGGAGTCGGAGGTGTTGTGGGACACCCGGTTGCAACGAGCTTCCTTTCGCTGTGTACAGCTAAGTATGGATCGAGCACACGGAGTCGGAGGTGTTGTGGGACACCCGGTTGCAACGAGCTTCCTTTCGCTGTGTACAGCTAAGTATGGATCGAACACACGGAGTCGGTGGTGTTGTGGGACACCCGGTTGCAACGAGCTTCCTTTCGCTGTGTACAGCTAAGTATGGATCGAGCACACGGAGTCGGAGTTGTTGTGGAACACCCGGTTGCAACGAGCTTCCTTTCGCTGTGTACAGCTAAGTATGGATCGAGCACACGGAGTCGGAGGTGTTGTGGGACACCCGGTTGCAACGAGCTTCCTTTCGCTGTGTACAGCTAAGTATGGATCGAGCACACGGAGTCGGAGGTGTTGTGGGACACCCGGTTGCAACGAGCTTCCTTTCGCTGTGTACAGCTAAGTATGGATCGAGCACACGGAGTCGGAGATGTTGTGGGACATCCAGTTGCAACGAGCTTCCTTTCGCTGTGTACAGCTAAGTATGGATCGAGCACACGGAGTCGGAGGTGTTGTGGGACACCCGGTTGCAACGAGCTTCCTTTCGCTGTGTACAGCTAAGTATGGATCGAGCACACGGAGTCGGAGGTGTTGTGGGACACCCGGTTGCAACGAGCTTCCTTTCGCTGTGTACAGCTAAGTATGGATCGAACACACGGAGTCGGTGGTGTTGTGGGACACCCGGTTGCAACGAGCTTCCTTTCGCTGTGTACAGCTAAGTATGGATCGAGCACACGGAGTCGGAGTTGTTGTGGAACACCCGGTTGCAACGAGCTTCCTTTCGCTGTGTACAGCTAAGTATGGATCGAGCACACGGAGTCGGTGGTGTTGTGGGACACCCGGTTGCAACGAGCTTCCTTTCGCTGTGTACAGCTAAGTATGGATCGAGCACACGGAGTCGGAGTTGTTGTGGAACACCCGGTTGCAACGAGCTTCCTTTCGCTGTGTACAGCTAAGTATGGATCGAGCACACGGAGTCGGAGGTGTTGTGGGACACCCGGTTGCAACGAGCTTCCTTTCGCTGTGTACAGCTAAGTATGGATCGAGCACAAGGAGTCGGAGGTGTTGTGGGACACCCGGTTGCAACGAGCTTCCTTTCGCTGTGTACAGCTAAGTATGGATCGAGCACACGGAGTCGGAGGTGTTGTGGGACACCCGGTTGCAACGAGCTTCCTTTCGCTGTGTACAGCTAAGTATGGATCGAGCACACGGAGTCGGAGGTGTTGTGGGACACCCGGTTGCAACGAGCTTCCTTTCGCTGTGTACAGCTAAGTATGGATCGAGCACACGGAGTCGCAGATGTTGTGGGACACCCGGTTGCAACGAGCTTCCTTTCGCTGTGTACAGCTAAGTATGGATCGAGCACACGGAGTCGGAGGTGTTGTGGGACAACCGGTTGCAACGAGCTTCCTTTCGCTGTGTACAGCTAAGTATGGATCGAGCACACGGAGTCGGAGGTGTTGTGGGACACCCGGTTGCAACGAGCTTCCTTTCGCTGTGTACAGCTAAGTATGGATCGAGCACACGGAGTCGGAGGTGTTGTGGGACACCCGGTTGCAACGAGCTTCCTTTCGCTGTGTACAGCTAAGTATGGATCGAGCACACGGAGTCGGAGGTGTTGTGGGACACCCGGTTGCAACGAGCTTCCTTTCGCTGTGTACAGCTAAGTATGGATCGAGCACACGGAGTCGGAGGTGTTGTGGGACACCCGGTTGCAACGAGCTTCCTTTCGCTGTGTACAGCTAAGTATGGATCGAGCACACGGAGCCGGAGATGTTGTGGGACACACGGTTGCAACGAGCTTCCTTTCGCTGTGTACAGCTAAGTATGGATCGAGCACACGGAGTCGGAGGTGTTGTGGGACACCCGGTTGCAACGAGCTTCCTTTCGCTGTGTACAGCTAAGTATGGATCGAGCACACGGAGTCGGAGGTGTTGTGGGACACCCGGTTGCAACGAGCTTCCTTTCGCTGTGTACAGCTATGTATGGATCGAGCACACGGAGTCGGAGATGTTGTGGGACACCCGGTTGCAACGAGCTTCCTTTCGCTGTGTACAGCTAAGTATGGATCGAGCACACGGAGTCGGAGGTGTTGTGGGACACCCGGTTGCAACGAGCTTCCTTTCGCTGTGTACAGCTAAGTATGGATCGAGCACACGGAGTCGGAGGTGTTGTGGGACACCCGGTTGCAACGAACTTCCTTTCGCTGTGTACAGTTTATTGGGGTAGTTACGATAATGGGCTAATTCCGATTGATTATAATTTCTACCAAACGCAGTGGCATTTTATACAACGTGTCGTTTTGCATCTTTGTCAAATTTCAGGGTGTGATACAGAACATCAAACCGAACAACTTTCTCCATGGGACCAACATGAAATTGCGAAAAAAATTTCAACTGTCCCAAAGAAAACTTCAATACCTACTCGACGCAAATGTATGGGACGGCTGATTATTTTTTCGCGATTATGATGTTAGTGCCATGGAGAAAGTTGTTCGGTTTGATTGTCTATACCATATCCTTAAATTTGACGAGCATGCAAAAAGGTTTGGTAGAAATTATCATAAATCGGAATTCTCCCATTATAATTACCCCACTAAACCTAGCCTTAGCCTCCAATCCAGCAGCTCAGCTCATTCAGCTCTAATTCTGCCGACAAACTAGCTTGCAGTTTGGCAGATTTGAAAAATTTACAAGTGTTTGGTCCAAATATTTTTTTTTTAAATTGTTTAGAAACTAAAAACGTATACTAAATGGCTCTGTACTAAAACAAAAAAGCTGTTGACACTTGAAAGTTAACACCCTGAAAGTTCGGAAGTGACTTTTTCGGGCATAACGCTTTTTCCTTACGCGAAGATTTCTACCAGTTTACTCCTACTGCAAGCCGCGTTAAAGAATTTCGTTGCAATAAAATAATTTATTTCCGAAAATTTAATTTAAAAAAAAAACATGATATAAATGTTGTCAATTGAGGGACTTCTAGGAACTAGAGAAGAGCTGCGACAAAATCTGTTAAATACGTATGCTACATGCGCAATTTGTTTTAGATTGTAACATGGCGATCCGATGACATACCTGCGGCACGAGTCGCCCGGTATCAGCTGCTCGACTGTATACTATCGACAAATCATGAACATCATCACGGAATATTGAAAGGTGGAGTCATAATATTGGGCGGTCGCGATCTGGGGACTGCTCAGCGTCGCGAAAGGACATCAATACAAACGATCGACATCACGACACAACGAAAACGATAGCAGTCGAGTAGTAAGACTTACCTGCGGCCTACGCTACGGCTGAGAAAAGTGCTCCGGCTCCTCAGAGAACACGCTCTAGGGGGGGTGGGGGGACGGGGGCCAAGGTCGCCAGGGGGGGCAGGGCAGGGGGTGGGGGTTCGGGGGCGCGGCAGTACCTGTCATCCTGTGCGGGTCCCGGCCGCGCAGAGCGCCCGCGTAACTGTTGCTAGTGGAGAGCGCCGCCGCTGCGCGGGAACAATACGTTAGACTGGGACTCCTAGCCGCCGACTTATACTACATACATATATAGATACGTGCCACCACCGTGGAGCGAGGACGCTTGCTGCCCGCTCGGATATCAAGGAATGTCAACTCGTTAATATTTATAAGTCAAAAACACTCACACATTTCGATAAGTATCATCGTTGAAGCTTTAAACTAAATAATTTTGTGAAGTCAAATTGCTTTTGATTAATACTAGCACTAACAACATTTTGGTTGAATTCTAGTATCGTTTGGCAGGAGGAGGAGGTTTCCCTACTCCCTTGGTACCACTCCCATGAAAAAGTAATGCACCGTTCTTGAGAAAAATTAATTATTATAACCTAACCTCAAAACACTTTAAAATTGTTTCTGCAACGTCTGCGGCGCTGCGGGAAGTGCAGCCCCTTCGCCCTTACGTAACAAAGGATAGGCACTCGTGCTCACCTCTGCAGCTTCAGCTTGGCTGGTCGCCGTGGCAACCGACCATGACCATAGAACACATCACATGACTGAATTTTTTTTTTACGTTTCATTTCGTCGATTTTGCACGACATTTTACACCACAGACAATATACTAGTACAGAATAGGTTGTCAATCACCCATTTTAACGTTTCGTTTTACTATTTATCTGATTTGAGGTTAGAAACAAGTTTTATTAAATCTCGAAAAATTTGCATTACCTTGTAATAAGAGTGGTAGTGTTATAATCAGGGAGCTAACCCCTACCAGCTTGCATGCCTTTTACCCCCTCCTCCTGCCAAGCGATACTAGATCCGACCCGACATTCATATTATTTTCAAACAAAATACAGTCAACTGAGCTAGAGTCGATAAATATTATTACGTTTAATTAGGAATTGGTGTGTTAAACTGCTGATTCGATTAAAAAAACCGGCCAAGTGCGTGTCGAACCACGCACAATGAAGGGTTCCGTAGTTAAAAAGAATTTACTTATCCCAAAAACAAACTTAACATTGTAATCACAAAAAAATAATTTTATCATATAAAATTATTTTTTTTGTGAATCGTCACCGTGACGGTTGTAAGAAGACTGCGTGCGTGTTGTGTGCGCGGAGCAGACATTTGCGGAACTCTGCCAAACTCGGGGTACGCGGGCCCCGCCTACAGGCGACTTCTACTGTTTTTTTCTGTTCTGTGGATTCGACAGTACTAACATATAATTTTTTTTAGATTTCTTAATTAGTAAAAAAAGCTTACAAATAAATAATCGATTATTTGAATCGATATATATGGTGCAATCGATGAGACTATAATATTTACTTATAGGTAATATATTACGTTATTATAGTTCTGCCGCTAATGGAAGATAATGGTGCCGATTCTCTTGTGAACGCACTAAACTAAAATTAGAGAATCGCTATCTTTTACTAACAGGCAGCGCGAGAAAAGGACGGCTATAGCTATGAACTAAGTTGGAGATGTCTAACTAGTTCACGCCTTGTGCTTCACCGTGTTTTTAGTCGACATGTTTTTACGTGTCGTCTAAATGTCTATGGAAAAATTAGTTCTAACTAATTTGACAGCTCTAATTTACTTCCGTCCCTTTCTTGTCATAATAGAGAGAAAAAGTTAGCAATAGCCTAAATTAAGTTTAGTTTGTGCACAACAGAATCGACACCAATGTCCTACATTATTTTCCGATCCCAAGACTCATAGTCGTAGGGTTAGCTAGCATTTATCTGCATTTTACAGTACCTAGATAATTAATCACCACCATGTAAATTGTGTAGGTACAACCGTCTCTCTAATTAATTTACACCCACTACTCACTCACACATTCACCTCCACACACATAACACACACATGCTAGCACGTTTTTTTTTGTAATTCATAAAAATATTGTGTTTCTTTTTCACTCTTTTTTTGTTTTTATTTGTATAAGTTTAATTACAATAACTTAATAGCAATTACATAACCTGGGGAAGGGCGGAGCATCCTAACACAAGCAAACTATTTGCTTAAAAGGATTCTCCCCATATTGTAACTATACCCTAAGTCATCAATTCAGATAATTTATGTAAACAAAGGTGATAACAGATCAAAAAAATATCGTCATAATGGTAATTCACATAAAATGGCGGAAAACAAGGCTATATTGGCTTTTATGTACTTATTTTAGAAATAATAATTAAACAATTATCATACCGTGTTAATTTTTATAAGTTTTCGGTTTTAAACAAAGTTATTAAAAAAAGAAAATTTTGTGGTATAAAAAATATTATGATACTGGTAACACTACAGGAGTTCCCAACATTCTCAAATTTCGTTTGACATAATTTGCAAACTCGCGTCTTTTCAATACGTTCGTGTTCTTTTCTCCGATCATATTATTCGCTGCGTGTTTGTTAATTGTGCTTTGTTATCATCGTGTTAAGTGTTTCATTTTGTTGTTAGTTGTTATATTTCCTTGTTTTTGTATTTCCTTGTTTTTGATAAATTGTTTTGCAGCACTGTCCTGTCATTTTGACAGTGACATTTCTTTGTTTACTAAAATTATCTGAATTGATGACTTAGGGTTTAGAATAAGTTATTTAAGCTGATGCAATAAACATTTTTTTTTTTAAATTTTTATATCGAACATCATAGGGAAATCCAAAAGCTGATTATTTGTTTGTACTTTTTTGACAGCAGGCAATCTGTCACAGATTTGACGACTAATGGCGGAGTTCACCGACTTTCAAAACGGCTGTTTAGTTAGTCAGTTCTTGCCTTTGGTTTGACAAACACCAAATGTGTAAATACCTAACCGGTGGTTTGAATGTTGGCGGAACACAGGCCTATAAAGATGATGACATCACTCGAGCCGCCATTACTGTGTGCCCCGTTTTGACTACGAAAATAAATTGAGTTTTACAAATTAAAAATGTTTTAAGTAAATAACACCACAAGAAACATTTTGATGACATATTCATGTTCTAAGTAAATAGACCATAAGAAACGTTTTTAATCGGTTTCCTAAAAAACTGCCGACTAGCCTATTCTCCATAATTATTGTTTTCCATCAATTTTCGTGATATCTATATAAATAAAAATCAATTCCCGAATGTATGTTAGCGTATCACTTCAGAACGGTGCCTATTGCCGAATGTATGTTAGCGTATCACTTCAGAACGGTGCCTATTGCCGAATGTATGTTAGCGTATCACTTCAGAACGGTGCCTATTGCCGAATGTATGTTAGCGTATCACTTCAGAACGGTGCCTATTGCCGAATGTATGTTAGCGTATCACTTCAGAACGGTGCCTATTGCCGAATGTATGTTAGCGTATCACTTCAGAACGGTGCCTATTGCCGAATGTATGTTAGCGTATCACTTCAGAACGGTGCCTATTGCCGAATGTATGTTAGCGTATCACTTCAGAACGGTGCCTATTGCCGAATGTATGTTAGCGTATCACTTCAGAACGGTGCCTATTGCCGAATGTATGTTAGCGTATCACTTCAGAACGGTGCCTATTGCCGAATGTATGTTAGCGTATCACTTCAGAACGGTGCCTATTGCCGAATGTATGTTAGCGTATCACTTCAGAACGGTGCCTATTGCCGAATGTATGTTAGCGTATCACTTCAGAACGGTGCCTATTGCCGAATGTATGTTAGCGTATCACTTCAGAACGGTGCCTATTGCCGAATGTATGTTAGCGTATCACTTCAGAACGGTGCCTATTGCCGAATGTATGTTAGCGTATCACTTCAGAACGGTGCCTATTGCCGAATGTATGTTAGCGTATCACTTCAGAACGGTGCCTATTGCCGAATGTATGTTAGCGTATCACTTCAGAACGGTGCCTATTGCCGAATGTATGTTAGCGTATCACTTCAGAACGGTGCCTATTTGGCTAATTCTTTTTTATCGTGTTTGTCATTTTCAGGACAAGGTTTGTATGACAGATTTTTTTTGGAAAATTCACCGGAAAGTCGGAAGTTTGGATGGCATTTTTGTATGAAAACAGATAACACACTGCCTATACCACTTGAGATGAGACATGAAATTCACCCGGGCGACGGCGGATGGAGATCTGACAGACTGGCCGACAATTACATAGAATAATCATTCGAATATAAAATTAAGATCACGAATCAAATCAGCAAAAGGAAGAACTTGTGGCGGTATCTACAGAGCCACATGTGAGCTACGCATCACATTGACGTCACGCAAAATCCTGCATCACGCGATCAGAGTTTACCGCGCGACTAGCATATACAACATTAGTTTTAGTATATGCGAAACCCGAAACACGTCTATATATTTTTATGTAAAGAATCTATGTACAAAATTTCAAAACTGTATCATGACAAATCACAAAGTTATAAGCTTGTTATGTTACCTGGTTGTCCGTACAAAACATGATCACCACGCGGCGCCCGCTGTGTGCCCGTGCCTAGTTAAACCTAGACCTGCCGTGACTTGTGTTCGTCGCGCGGTGTCCATATTGTAACCTTTTTTTAAAAATTTTTGGGGCAAAATATAACACAGTATAAAAATTATTGGAAACGATCCAGTTATTTATTCTGATCAAACTATATTCAGGTTTCGCATATACTAAAAATAATGTTGTATACAACGTCCCGACATCAATCGTCGGGCAGTTGCCCACCAGATAAGACACCCGTCTCCGTCGTGGAAGATGAGTAACTTTACACCCTGTTCCTCATACCAGTATAAACTTGAAACTAACAACGTCTCACCAAGAAGCTTCCACATCTGCACAAGAGCTTCTTGAATCATCAACTGCTGGAGAAATGACAATCCGTGATGAAGTTCTAGAAATGATCCAACAATGAAACACCGCACTAGAATTATCACAAACTATAACTAATAAATTAACCCTGGTAAGGCGGTCCTGAATTTTAGCAACTGTACTTTTTAACAATTGTTATTTTAAATAAATTCTTACTATACTAGGGTGGTTTTATTTAACGTAGTCGCATTGTTTGTTTGCCTTGGAGTGCGCTGCTGGCCACGTGATGGCCTGGTTACAGCCTGCACACACTATTGCGCGAGCCATTTGTATGTAAACGAGAGAGAAGGAAGTTGTCGCTTTATTGCAACATTCATCATTTGAACGACAATACTTATCGAGTGTTCGGTGTTTGTTTAGCTTGAGTAAAAATAAAACTAAGGTAGCGTTATATGAAAAAGAAATATTAAACTAAATATACATAATAATTATGCAGTTGTCTTTACTGTGAATACTTTGCGTAATTATATTGTTATTAATAATAAATTTACCTAATATTAGTTTAAGGCTTATGGATATAATAAGTAGGTGAGAAACGAGAGATTTATGGCGATTAGTTAAATTATTCGCGGAATAATTTATGAACAAGATGTCAGCTAGCGACTGTCGTGATATGTGGCGTTACCATCGAGTGTGGGCGGCGATGAGGAGGCGTGATCGAGGTGAGTGCGGGCGACGGGAGGGGAGCGGGGACAGGAGGAGAAGCAATGTGCGGCCGTGGCGGCCCGGGACAGGCGAGCGCGCCCGGCCGGGCCGCCGGGCCCCTTAGTGTGCGGCGAACTGCGGCGCGGACACAGCTGTGCCCGCGCCGGCCGACGGCTCGCGAGAGGCCGCGGCCCGCGCGTTACCTTCCAGCGGTTGGGCCGCCGCCGGGCCCTCCAGGAACTGGTGCTGGCGCAGCAGCGCGCACTCGCCGCCCTCGGCCGCATCCAGCGCGTACACGTACAGCACGCCCTGCGCCGTCGCCACCAGCAGCCGCGGCGCGCGCGGCACGCTGCGGGCACAAGCACGTTAGAGTCGCGCGAGGCTCGGCTCCGCTCCCGCTCCTCCCGCACTCACTTGGTGATGGCGGCCACGGCGCGGTAGCCGGTGTGCGGCAGGCGCGCGGCGGCGAAGGCGCGGCCCTGCGCCAGCACGTCGGCCACCTGCGCCGGCAGGTAGCCCGCGCCCGCCGACACGGCGCTGGACAGCCAGCCCATCCAGCCGGCCGGCTCGTCGTCGGGCGCGGCGGCCGGCTCGTCGGGCGCGGGGCCGGGCGCCGCCTCGCCCAGGCGGAACACGTGCACGGTCTCGGTGTTGGACGTGGCAGCCAGGTAGGCGCCGCACGCGCTGAAGGCCAGGCACGCGATGGACACGCAGCGCTTCACGCCGCGCCGGAACTCGTACAGGCGCGTGCGCTCGGGCACGGCAAACACGCGGATCACGGTGCCGCGCTCCGACGCCGTGGCCAGGCGCCGGCCGCACATGGACCACGCCAGCGCGGCCAGCGGGCTGTCGTGTGCACTGATGACGCACTTGGCGTTCTGCGGAGAGGCGGGCGGTGAGAGCGGGCAGAGGGCGCAGGGCGGTGTGGCGCGACACTCACCAGGTGCACGGCGTCGAAGATCTGCACCTCTCCCACGGCGCTGGAGCCGGGGTAGGCCACGTAGCAGTGGTCGACGCAGGGCGACAGCGCGCACAAGCCGCGAGGGTTGGGCGGCGTGTCGCGGATGGTGTGCAGGATCTTCATGTCGCGGATGTTGTGGATGTGCAGCGACTCCTCCAGGCACACGATCAGCCTCTGCAACAGACGCAGGGTCAGCGCGGAGCGGCGCGCACGCGCGCGAGCCTCGCGGTGTGGTACTCACGGAGCGGTTGAGCTTCACTGCGAGGATGGTGTTGCTGTAGCTGTAGTTACATATCTCGGTGCCCTTCTTGTAATGGCATACTATCAGCTTTCTGTAAACAATCACATTGAACTGGATACAGTGGAGGCTCCACTGCAGAAGGTCCGTGGCGGCTGCAATGATAGTGCACAGATCCGAACCTACCAAACTGTTGTGTTGCTTATCTGCACATCGAAACTTGATCGGCAGTTGATAGTTTATTATTATAGAGGACTAGCTGCGCCCCGCGGTGTTACCCACGGTTTATGAGATACACTAAAACGTGTATTATTTAATCGGTGAGAAAAGTATTCACAAAAAAAATTGGTCATCCCACGGGAACACTACATTTTTTCAGGATGTAAAGTAGCCTATGTGTGCTATGTGTATACAGGATTTCTGCTACTTCAACACCAAATTTTATCAAAATCGGTCGAGCAGTTTGAGTTCAAAAGAGTAGCAAATATCAAATATCTAGGCCACTGGGTCACTGAAGACCTTAAAGATAATTTGTAACATGCTGGCCCGCAGGTTTGCACGTTGTACGAAGCCAGTTAAAGTAACGCTTTTCCAAGCTTACTGTCAGTCTTTCTACACGTGCAGCCTGTGGGTCAACTTCACTCAGAGGGCATACAGCGACCTACGCGTTCAACATAATAATGCACTGAGGGTGCTGCTGCGGCTGCCGTGGCGATGTAGTGCGTCAGGGATGTTTGCAGATAATAATATTGATAGTTTTGCCGCTATTATTAGGAACAGATGTGCATCCCTGATGTCTCGCGTTCGCAGCGGCACCAACAGTATTCTCAGTGTATTCGTAGATCGGTGGGATTCCCCGATGTTGCGGAGGTGGATGTGGCTCCATGCCGAAATTTAATTGTATATTTTTATGTGTCTGTAACCTACTAACACTAGAATTTAAGTTAAAATTGTTACTAACCCTATGGACTCCGGTCTGAACTAAAAATATTCTATTCTATTCTATTTGTTAAGTTAGGGAATATGAAAATTCAAATTTTTGCTTTTGGTAGCAAATAAAGAAATATGTGGTACAGTGTTTTTGAAGACTCATCCCCTAAGGGGGTAAAATATGGATTCATTTTAAAATTCACAAATAACATTAAATTTTTTGTGTACCTACCTCTTTTAAGAGATTTATGGGATTGATTCATAGTTCGATCTTGAAGTAACATGTAAATGTTATGTCTTTATTTCATTCGACGTTTTTGCGACGAAATTATTACAACAAATAACTTTTGAACACAAGTGGACACTCAGCCAAAAGTTATTTGTTATTAGAGCGTGACTGGCATAATAAATTTTAGCTAAACTCCCGCCGCGTCTGTCTGCCTTTTCGCGTGTGTCTGGGGCCTTTTGGCCTCGTACAGTACTTTTTATTTTTTTATTTAATGTATTTTTTTTTTTTGTTTTTAAGCTTTTATTATTTTGTTTTTAGTTTAGTTGGTGATCTTCCTGTGCGAGTCACAATAAATACTTTTTATTTCTTTCTTTTTGAACGCGATAAAATCAAAAACTACCGAACGGATTCTCATACGGTTTTCACCAATGGACGGAGTGATTCAGTGTATAATTCTTTAAGGTTTTGTATAAATTGGCTGAAATATGACGATGATTGTTGAAGATGTCGTAAAAAATCATGCAGACTGGGAACTTCAAGCCCACCATACACAGCAACGATATATCGTAGCGATTTCTTCTACACATGTACGTTCCCATGGGATATTTCCCGACAAATACGCGGGCAAAAGTTCCCTGTTTTCACCCCCACATGGGTGGAATTTTAAAAAATCGTTAGGAATATTTTCGTAACTTGATTGATAGATTATTTACACCAATTTTCGAGTTAGTCGAGAGGAGCTCATGGCTAAGTAATAACAGCTGCATGGGTCGATCTATCAGGTTAAGCTACGTTTGCCGGGATTGGTCCGTGGATGAGTGGCCATCTTTACATACCGAGTACTCCTCCGTGCCTCGGAAAGCACGTTAAACCGTTGCTCCCGGCTGTCATTCGTGGCAGTCGTTATGGGTCGTCAGAAGCCCGAAAGTCTGACAACCAGTCTTCGTATTACCCAGTTACTGGGTTGTGGAGATCAGAAAGGCAGTCGCTCCATGTAAAATACTGGTATTCAGCTGCATCCGGTTAGACTGGAAGCCGACCCCAACATAGTTGGGAAAAGGCTAGGCAGATTGATTGATTGATTTCGAGTTAGTCGACATTCGCACGGACGTAAAAATATCGCAGCGATTTTATTTCGCGCACTGGATTTTCAACGCTCTGCTTAGCGCCGAGAGTTGAAAATCCAAAAGTGTGTTTTTTCGACGCGCTAGAATGCTCTCTGTTGTTGTTAAGTTGGATTCTCAACGCTCGGCTCAACAACGAGAGTGAAAATCCAGTGCGCGATGAAATCCCGCCGCAATATTTTTACGTCCGTGCGAACGTCGGCTTAATCAAGCTCTGCAGTAAAATCCTGCTCTTTAAAATTACTACCCCTTTTCACCCCCTTAGGGGTAGATTTTCTGAGATACCGTGGCCCTGGCACGGGCAACTGAAGGAACACGGGTGGGTTTTAGTCAGTAAAAGTCTGACACGCCCTCACGCCTCTGCCCAGAGCGGGAGAAGTCATTTGATGAATTCCCATCCACAAAAAAAAAAAAAAAATGATCCTGTTACACGTTATTCTTAGTTTTTTGTCTCAAGTATAAATACTTAGTTTCGAGTTAATCGGACCGCGCGTTAAAATTCCTCCATACAAACTTTGACACCCTCCAATCCCTCATTAGAGGGTAGTTTAGGAAAAACTAAAAATTTACTTAGATAAGTATTCGTGCCAAGTTTCAAGTCTATTAACTCAAACAATAAGAAGTTTCATACTTTAGAGGCATGAGGAACAGGGTGTAAAGTTCACTCATCCTCTATAGAAAAGGGAGGATCCTCCGACCAGACGGGTGTAGTGTCTGGTGGGCAACTGCCCGACGGCTGATGTCGGGACGTTGTGTACATGCTAGTCGCGCGGTAAACTCTGAATGCGCAATGCAGGATTTTGCGTGACGTCATGTCAGTGTGATGCGTAGTTCGTATGTGGCGATGTAGATGCCGCCACAATACAAACTTTCATCCCCCATTTGACCCCCTTACGGATGGAATTCCCAAAAATCCTTCCTTATTCCTTGTCTACGTTATTAATAAAGGGAACCTCTATGCAAAATTTCAGCTTTCTAGGTTCAAGAGTTTGGGCTGGGCGTTGATGAGTCAGTCAGTCAGTCACTTAGTCAGGACTTCTCTTTGTATTTATATAGATAACTTCTTTGAGATGGTGAAAAATACCGCACACAAAAAAAATTGGTTTTCCATTCTCCCAACATCCAGCAGCATTCAGTTACCAGTAAATTACTCAACAATAGCAACTGCATTTCAGAATCGGAAACCATATATCATATCATATCACAACCACCAATCAACCAGGACCTGTGCTTTGTGTCGATGTCGGACTGCATAACAAGGAGCACTCTCGAGCAGAACGAGACCAAACGGTTCGGGTAATAAATAAATGCTAACAGAACTTTCATTGAAAGCAGTTCAGCCGATCTTACATGAGGCTGTAACGAACCAGCTGGACACACAGATGGAGATAGGTATCATCTGCATAGACAAATTCCGTAAAAACTAAGTAGGTTCGTACATCCAGTCATTTATCTACTTATAAAATGAATCTGGTGAACTATCTATGTTATTGCGCATTACGTGTTGTCAAGCGGAGCAGGAGTCTAGGTCCCTGTTACACAACGCGGCGCGGGAGGCGCGGGTCGCTTGCAGCGCCAAGTTCACGTTCACGGCTCAGAACCGCGCGCACACAAATAGAGGCGAGCGTCACGAAAGCTCTTGACGACGTCCGATGCTATTCTCGGTGGCGAGTCGTGTGTCACAGGGCGTGAGCGACCGGCTGCAGATCGCTTGAGGCCACTGGGGCAAGTACCATCAGCCCAGCCGCCACTCCGGTAGAACTATTTCCATGAAGTTTTCATAGAAATCCAGTCGCGTCGCGCCTGTCTACGGGAGCCTCTGCTGGCCGAAGCGCAACACGGACTAGTGTCGCAACGCAAACTTATCGTTTACCATCATCAGCAGATAAGCACGCAGCGCATGCGCTACCCTAGTCTCTTATCTTTAGTTGCTTTGTTTGTGTCTTTATCAAGTTCAATACTACATCAACCTCTGCTGCTAAGATATTTTTAAAACCATCTCAAAAGAAAATGTGTAAAAATAACTTAAATATGAGTAGGTACTAGGTAGGTACTTATT
Organism: Cosmia pyralina; assembly: GCA_946251885.1. Classification (NCBI taxonomy): domain Eukaryota; kingdom Metazoa; phylum Arthropoda; class Insecta; order Lepidoptera; family Noctuidae; genus Cosmia; species Cosmia pyralina. Next base: position 382,376 of record OX276350.1, on the reverse strand, counting down.
GCAATTGTTTGGTCATATTTAATCTTTGACCTTGACCCGAGCAGCAGTACTGTGTGGCGCTTTGTGCTGTCTCAACAGCGACTTCCGTCAGCGTGCGCAGCTGTTCGGTTAAACAATGTCAACAGCCAGTTTTATGTTAACTAACTTTACAAAATATAACCTATTTGTAGCTGTTGATGTTTACAAGATATAACCTAGTACAACACCTAACCACCTTTCCAAAGAACCTGGAATGCGAGGGGTGGGTTCACACACAAAATTCCAATAAATAAAAAACTAAGACGCGGAATGCTTTCGCCCCGCCCCTTTTTTATCTGGTAACTCTCGGACGTTCGGGAGTATTGCCTGTGGTATTGCGGTTTACGGTACTAGTAAGTTTCGGATGTTAGGCGCGGGAGTGGCTACGGATAAAAGAAGGCATCAAATATAAACTTGCAGGAAAATTGTGAAACAATTCTTTTTTTTTGACAAGCTTGTCGAAATTGCATATTCTCAGGAATTACCGGTATGTTGAGGTGTGGTGATTTTGTAGCTGTTAACGCTTTTTTAAAGCTGCGTACATGCCTGACTCTAGCGGTGCTTCGATTATATCGGTAACTTGCCGCACTGTGTCCTGGGTTAACCCGCCGAGTGCTATGTCGAACAACTGCGCGTCACCCAGCTTTTGTGGTGCCATAATAGCCTCGAACTGACAGAACCATGATTTGGGGAAATCTGTCCAAAAATCTGGTATCCTTGCCTGCACCGATACCGCTGCTACACCGGAGGCAGCTACCTGCGCAGCCGCGACTACTCCAGCTGTTGTTGGGGTAGTCATTGTTGTGGTATTTTCACTGGTGTCGAGACTAATCACTGGTACTTGCACCCACGCGGTTTATAAACGCGCCCTTGCCACGTCGCCACTGTGTCGCTTACGGCGCAAAAAAATAAAACACAAAACTATTGTCTGAAAAACGTCCGGGGTTACCACTTGTTGTGCGTGGTATATGTGAAAGGTCCTGATAAATAATAGGCCAATTGGGTTTGTACTGAATATGGTAAACTGTTTAATAAAAGATCACTAGGTACTTGCTTACAATTATTGCAGCAAATTAGGCCGTGGCAAGGCGAAGGTGTACAAGCGACTGGCGAGCCCCGCGCTGGCGTTACTTTCGCAAGTCAAAAATGCAATTCAGCAAATCGCATTGCTAGGGTCGCTACAAGGTTAACTAACTTTACAAAATATAACCTAGTAGCTGTTTAGTAACTCTAGTACTTGACTACTCAGTCATCATCATTGCGCTAGACATCTTGTCCCAGTGAACAATTATTGACTCATGATTATTACTTAGCCACTAGCTCCTCATCATAATAATGAAATGTTAGTCTAAAAAACATGAACAATATTTTTACCTGGGAGCGGATACTGTGACAACAGCCACCAACGAGCTGCTGAAGAGACGGTCGACGAGGCAGGTCTCCTGCCCTGAGCGACTGGCGTAGATCTCCTCGATGCCATCATCGGGCGTCAGCGCAAAAAGGTGGTAGCCACTGCTACTGCCCGCCACAAGAGACCTACATGACAGCCACAAACACACCTGCTACAATCACAGCCTTTTTCATACATGTATTTATTTATCTTAAATTGATCATTGTGTGTTTTCCTTAATGGCAAAAGACAAGTATAGCCTGAAGAGAAAATGAATGTCAAGGAAACCAGAGACTGGGTTATAGAGCAGCCCCTAAGACAACCCACTGACCCAGTACTTGATTATTGTAATTAGAAAGAAACAAACAAAATAAATGTTATGACCAACTGATTCAACATACTTATATAATTACTTACTAATGATGATCCTCATCACATGCATACTTATCAGAATGTAATTGCAATTATTACTGATATGATAACTGATCTTGTCTAATATGTAATTTATAATGCTGCTAGCAATACACCTGAAGAAGTTGTGCACTATTCCAGCTTGATCATGACTCGCACTCAAGGTTGTCCATACTCATCGGCAGCAGCCATCTCACTACAACTGATTTGTCAACATTCTCTATTTTTAGAAATACAACACACTACAGTTTCGGCTTACCATTGTGGGAAGAACTTACGGGAAAGGCTTACGTATGTAGGCATTATATATGTATTCTATACATATGATATTGTAAAAATAAAAATAAAATAAATAAAATATATACAGTATGTACAATACACTCAATTACCATTGCTCTGTTTTGTTTAGTTTTATTAACAAGCCCCAATTTGTTGGTAGATAATTGTGTTGGATTATATTATAATGTTTTGATCTAAATTATATTAACATGAACTGTTTTATTGGTTCATCCATAACCGTTTCATTATGCTCAAGAACAGAGCAAAAGGATTAACATTCACATTGGAAGCTAAAATCCTAAGGAAAATGAATACACCAGCAGCTGTTACAAACAAAACAATTCTTTATTTAGAGTACAGTTGTGAAAAATTGTGTAAATAGAACAGAAGAGACGAGATGGTGTTACCAGAAGCATGCCTGGCAATAGCTGGCGAGTGGCGTCTGGCCGAGTGAGTCCAGTGATTACACAAACCTCGTAGGCGCGTCTAATGTAACTGTATGAGATGGTTTGGCTTGTCCTCGGACGCCATATTTGTTTACAGCCAATGCTACGGGAGAAGACATTACGAAACAGCTGGCAATGACATATTGCATCATCACGCTAAACAACGATATCACTTGTAACAATATCGATGTTATTCACATTGTATACTTTCGCCGCCGTTAACGGAAATCTCGACGCTACCCATAGCCCCATTATAATATTTCATACAGGATATCAATACTGAGCCCAATTCCAATCTACAACAATATGTTCTGTTACTTACGTGCAATCTTGGTTGAATTGTACAAATATTCCTCCTGCATTTGAGCCCTCAGTGTTTTGACCTCCTCCCAAACTCATTGGAACGTTCGAAGCGTACAGATTGTTTTAAAAACTAAGTTCTACAAACAATGGCACACACGCACGACAGTTACTTTAATCAAGTACAAAATAAACACTCACTGAAATAAGTAAATACTTGAAACTACTAAATTGTTCGTCACAAGAAGCAGAATTTTGACACAAAGAACGACCTTGCTGCTAAAAACAAGCCCCCTCCCGCACACTGCCTTCATCATTCACTCTCCACAGATGACTGTAAACACAGACTGTAAACTAATTTAAGTCATTTCAGTTCATCGTTCAATCACCACAACGCAAAGCCACAACGTTATCATCATCGTATCATAATAATTAATGTACAACTATCATCATCGCAACTGTCAAAATGGCGCTGTCGTAGCAATGTAGACTTCCCAACACAAGCTAATAATACAAGAAGTGAGTTGGTTTTATTTAATATTCGCGAAACTGACGCGTTGCTGTGTTCCTAAATACTCCGAAATTGGAGTCCATCTTTCCCGAGATACCCTGGGGATGCGCTAAGGTAGCCCGCGAAATTCGAAATTTCTTACGTTTTTTGCAATTTGCAGGTTAGTGTCAGGTTGTAATTATGTTGATTAAAATATGATTCGCGGCCGTAACTAATATGGCTTTACAGAATTATAATCATTAGAATCAGCAATACAACTACATAAGTTAGAATTGACCTTTTAGGAATCTAGCGAATTCATGAAATCATGAGATTTGAGGTCTATTCTAACTTATGGAGTTGTATTGCTGATTCCACAGAACCTGTAAAGCCATGTTAGTAACGGCCGCAAATCATATTTTAATCAACATACAACCTGACACCTTAGAGCATTTACACTGATCTGCAAATTGTAAAAAACATTAGTAAATTTGAATTTCGCGGGCTACCTTAGCGCATTAGAAGATTGTGGATTAAAGCCACAGACATATAAAGAAATTAAAGCATAGCGTAAAGATTTAAAATAAAAATTAAACAGAGTTCGAAACATTTTGAAGAAAGTGATTACGAGGAAATATTTAAGGTTTTAAATTCCACTACTTTCCATTTTAAAAACACTTGATTAAAATTATTGAAATAAGCGAAAATAACGAAATAGTGAAATAAAACCAAACTCATGAATCAACGAAATGTCAAATTTATTTATGGACCTTGGGCCTGGATAGCTATGATCACACCATCTACAATAATTTCGCGTGCTTAGCGCATCCACCTGGAGGAAAAAAAAAATCTCGCGTTTTCATGAATCATGAGGTTTGAGGTCAATTCTAACTCATGGAGATGTATTGCTGATTCTAATTATTATAACTCTGTAAAGCCATATTAGTTACGGCCGCTAATCATATTTTAATCAACATACAACCTGACCCTGACCTGCAAATTGCAAAAAATGTAAGAAAATTTGAATTTCGCGGGCTACCCTAAGGTAGCCCGTGGGGATGCGCTAACGCATCCCCCTTAAGCGCTAATAACAGCTTTTAGTAAGTACTATACTTACTAGTTCCATGTCAGTCAGACAAATAGACACAGACGTAAGACAACTGAGAATTTTTGGCGTTAGTTTTATGTTAAATTATATTCCCTTAATGTTAATTTGTTATAATTTATTATTTTTAGTTAATAACAACTAATCTCCTTTCCATTTCCAAATTCCCCGTTATAATATCATTTCGCGAGTACTTGATTCTTACGTTTTGTTATCAAATAAAACATTGACAGTGGCAATAAGCACGAATAGTGCAACGCCAAAAAGAAAAAAAAAAAAAAACTGAGAATTTGTCAAACTAATGTCAGTCATTGACAGTCAGGTCAGGTTTGTCCTTGGTTGGTTTCTCTAATCTATGGGTCAGTACAGCTGTTCCGAGCTGTTCAGTTCACTGTAAAGGTACAATACTTGGTAATTTTCATACTAGGTCCACTTAGTACGAGTATCGATAAATACTTAGTCCAAATACCTATTCCGAGTACGTATGAAGTATTTACTGAGATTCAGATTAACTCGCGTACACACGGCTACACATCTAGCTATACATTTCCAGTTTACACTGATCTCTCATTGTAAGGAAATCCTATATATATATCCAATGCTAGATCAGCTTATACTGGAAATGTATAGCTTTAGCTGTAGCCGTGCGTACCTCGCGTACTTTGATAAGTACGAGGCCGAGTAGGGAGTTTAGAGTACTTCCCACCGCGTATCGATTACGCCCAAAGAGTATTTAATAGTCTTTGTTTACGCCCCATACAATCTCTCATACATCATACAGTCATCAATATTTTTTGTTAGTTTTAGCCACCTGTACTAAATTAATAAGTTTTATTTTTCCCTTAATTTTATTTACACTGAAGTACGCCGTACGGTATGCAATCGTCGGTATAAAGTCGTTTTGCCAGAAAATACTCGATGTACAGAGGCCAGCACATCAAGCTACCCCAATCTGTCAAATTTTTCCAATTGAATATGAACATTATTAGTTTGTGGTAAAGTTGAAGGAACCAATGTACTTTAGCACCCGTCAATTTTGTATAGTAGCTATTTTTTTTCGGTAGAATAGACCCTTTTTAATGTATTTTTGAAAACCCCAAAGTGCGCAAAAAAAAAATCCGAGAAAAAAATTTTTTTTTTTAAGGTCGTTTTTAAACATCTCGAAGATGAAGGTCACATAAATATAAAATTTTTATAGTAAGGTGTGGTCGACGGAGCCCCGCTAAGCGGGGCTCCTATTTCTGGGTGGTTTAAAAAAAAAAACCACTAACCTGTCCGAGTTGGGGTGCCCCAAGTCCCGAGCTCGCTTCGCTCGCTCTTGCATCTTAAGTATTTAGTGTGATAGCTAACTTAAGATTTTTTTTTCTCAAAAACTAGTAGTTTGAGCAGTGTAATATTTTGCGAAACTGTTTTGCTCGAAGATATCAACACGCTATAAGGATGATTGCTGTGAGGCCAGAGTCTGCAGTGCTTGGGAGATTCCTCCAGCTTCATGTGACGAGATGACATTGTGAATTAGTGATAATTATTTTTGACATGAGTGATTTTATTATTTGTAGTTTGAATTATTTATTTTATTTCACCACGTTTCATGCAATACTAACATAGTTTTTAAGACCTTTGTAACTAACATAACATATGGCCATTAATTTAGGCTGAAATAAATGAATTTACATGGATGACTTGAAACTCTTTGCCCCCAACAACTTGCAATTGATGGAGCTACTGGAGGTAACCGAAACTTTCAGTAGCGGCACCGGGATGGAATTTGGTGTGGACAAATGTGCGATCATGCATCTAAAGCGAGGGGAGATTGTGGAATCCGTGAGGACCCAACTCTCAGATGCCATACACCTAAGATCCCTCTCCTCACTTGAAGCTTACAAGTATTTGGGTATGTCGGAAGCGTTAGGCATCAATGCTGCTGACATGAAACAATGGTTGAAGGAGCACTTCTTTGGCCGCCTGAATAAAGTATTAAATAGTCTTTTATCAGGCGGAAACAAGGTGCGTGCCTTCAACGGTTGGGTCATGCCAGTTTTGATGTACTCTTTCGGCATACTCAAATGGACTCAAACGGAACTTGACGCCCTGAATAGGAGGGTCCGTACACTGCTGACCGCAAACCGGATGCATCACCCACGTTCATCGGTGATGAGACTGTATATCCCACGGAAGTGCGGAGGTCGAGGCTTCTTAAATGCTGAGACCCTGCACAACCGTGCAGTCTAAGCCGACGTGGGGATGCATCGAGATGTGGTCTCAGTAGACAAGGGCCTCACCCCGCTCTCCTTAGCTAACGAGAACTGGCGCAAACCTATGGTATTAGATACTAATGACCGCAGGGAGGTATGGCAGAGCAAACAGCTTCACGGGCGTTTTTACCGGGTCCTACATGGGCCCGATGTAGACTTCTTAGCGTCCGTATCCTGGTTGCGATTCGGTGATCTCTTTGGGGAAACCGAAGGTTTTGTCTTTGCGATTATGGATGAAGTTATGATGACGAACAACTACCGGAAATATATTGTTAAGGACGGCACGGTTGACATCTGTCGGACATGCCACCGTCCGGGGGAATTAATCCGTCACATTATTTCTGGCTGTTCTCAGGCGAGTTGTGCCTATGCAAGTAGTCTCCGTTAGCCAGGCGGCTAACGGAGACTACTTGCATAGGCACAACTTTGTAGCCAGGATTATCCACCAGCAACTTGCTCTGAAATACAGTCTTGTGGAATCGGAAGTACCGTACTATAGGTATGTGCCCGACCCAGTTCTCGAAACTGGCAATATCACGTTGTGTTGGGATCAATCTATCATCACTGACAGGACTATGGTTGCCAATAAGCCAGATATGGTGGTGATAGATCGATTAGAGCGTCGCGCAATGATTATTGATATAGCGGTCCCGCATGACGAGAACCTCGTGAAAGCTGAAAAAGATGCAGATCAAGTGTCTTGACCTGGCTCACGAGGTTGTCGACATGTGGGATGTGGATCCAGCAATCGTTGTGCCGATAGTCGTGACGGCCAATGGCATAATAGCCAAGAGCCTCGATCAACACCTGAGGAAGCTCTCGTTAGGCAGCTGGATCAAGGGCTTGATTCAGAAAGTGGTACTTCTGGACACGGCGCGTATCGTTGGGAGGTTCCTCTCTCAGCAGCCCTGACCACCGGTAGCTTGGACCCTGTTCTCGATACCGGTGGGCTACTATTTTTTATATTTTTAAATGTTTTTATATTTAAAAATATAATTTATATGTATATAATACTGAAATAAAGGAAATAATAATAATAATAACCCCACCGCCGTATCTCTACGTTGACTTCGTGGTGGGGCTTGCGCGCTCCGAACTCTGGGTCTGTGCCGGTGGAGTTTACTTTGCCGAAACAGGTCTAGGGTGAGGAGCCAGACCAAGAGAGATACGTGAACCCGCAGGGCAGCATGTGGCGAGCTGTTGGGCAGTAGCGACCCTACGGACCCTATTTCCCGGGAGAAGTCTTGTTCTTCACCTCTGGCTTGCCTTTATTGGCCGGCTAGAGTGAACACTGACGGGAATAGAGCTCCCACCGCATTCTTGCATTTATTGGCCGGCTTGAGTGGAGATTCGCAAGAGCAAACGTGCTCGGAGGAAGGAAGTATTCCAGTAAGTGCTTGTAGGGATTTTGACCATCTTCCGGGCTCTGGGATTGTTCTGAGAGCCGCGGAATACCTCTCCACTCCTCAAGCACCTCAGGACATGTTGCCCCTTGTCGCTACGTCACTATGTGCTAGCGATCGTTTCCGGGGGCCCATTATTGAATGTGCAAGTCACCCCCTGCCAATTTATCTGTGTATATTATATAAGATTGGTCAGGCAGGGGACATAGTTCTTCCATAGTTCAAGGTACCCAATCCATGTAGCCACCCAAACCCATAGGCCCAACCGGGGGTTGTTCTTGGGTGCACTTGCATAGTGCATACAGGGATAATCGTCGGCTGGTGCCTCCTCGTCATTTAAAATTGTCTAAGGGGCCGCTGCGAATTGGCTTCGGCCCCTTGTACGCCTTCCAAAGGTCCGAGACCCCAGGGTCCCGAGATAAACCAAATACAAATCAAATAATAATAATAAAGCGATACTTCAGGACAAGGCGCGTATCGTTAGGAGGTTCCTCTCGCAGCAGCCCTGACCACCGGTAGCTTGGACCCTGTTCCCGATACCGGTGGGCTACAATTTTTATATTTTTAAATGTTTTTATATTTTAATATTTAAAAATGTAATTTATATGTATATATTAATGAAATAAAGGAAATAATAATAATAATCGGTTATTAACCAAATAATGTTTTACATTTCCTTAAAAGTAATACAAAAATAAACTACTCCTTAAAATAAAGTTAGGAAATATGGAAACAATTTTATTTTAATAGCTTGTGACATAGTTGTAGTAAAAAACATAATTGTAGTAGTTTGGTGTGCTGGCGTCTGTACTTCGTACTTTGCGCGCCGTACTAGGGGCAACCTAGTCCAGAGAAATACCTAGTACACATTCTAGTATTAGTAAATACGCGACCTCATGTCTTTGTATTTGTTTATTTTATTTTGTGAAACTAACGTGTGCAGTGCGTACCACCTGCAATGCAATCTAAGAAGTGTGTGTGTAACTAAGTGAGATTGAAGACTTGCTTGTGCATTAATCGACATGTTACAAAGTCGTAGTGAGTGGAAATGGAAAGATAGTGTCAAATACCTACCATACTACTAGGTATTCCTCCACAAAAGCTACTGAAGAAGACTTGCAAGTAACCTATAAGTTTTACAATAAAAACATATTCTAATACGTATACATATAAGCTATAAGACTTATTCAATTGTTAAAAACTCGTTACCAAATGGGTCGTAAAATACCAGCAAAGAAACATCGTGGCGTTAAAGATCCCTTATTGCAACAAGCTAAACGTTTAGCAAGGTAAGTACCGAGTTGTACAGACGTACGTACGCGGCACGCTCTCCTCTCGATTGCTCGTACGGCCGTATTGGCTTCAAATACAATATGATAGAATTTGCTTCTTCTTTTGCATTCTATTACGCAAGCACTGTACTTTATAACCCGTTGATTTTTTATAGTATTAGACAATTAATTTATTGTATTGTAAGTAAACATAATTATTTTATTTTAGTTTAAAAGGCAAAATTAATGCTCCGCCAAAGGACCCTGATGAGCAGCCAGTGCCAAAGTCGCTGACGAGGCTTTTTGCATTTCGGGATCCAGATAATAGAAGCAGTATTACAAAGAAGAAAATTCACACCAGCCGGCTGCAGACACAAGGCAAAGGTTAGTTAAACATAAAGATAAAGGTTATTTATTTGGGTCAGCGGGTCGTTTTAGGGTCCAACACATGAAAACACTAAAACACACAATACATCTTAATTATATTCTTACTGCACTAAAAATAATGAACATTTTTAAAGCGAATAAACAAATAAGCATATTTTAAATACAATTAGATAAGAAAATAATAGATATTAATATATATAATAATAGATATTATTAATAGATAATAATAATAGATATTAATAGAATAAGTTAATAAATTAATGGAAATAGAAAATACTTAATAGGATATAAAACATTTTAAACTGAAAATTAATAAAGCGCTCTTCCTCTCTACATATTTACAAGATTTGCTGTGCCCGACAGGGTCCATAATTGTTTCTATTTTATTTATTTACCACCTGTGTACATTATGGATTTAGCAATAAACAATTTGATTTGATTTGAAAGGATACACATATGGCATGCAAGATGTTAAATAAAATTATATCAGTCATGTTATGCCTTATCAGAGTACAAATATAAATAGGCAAGTTATTTATTACATATACATCAAATAATTACAAATTTATCCATTATTCAAATAATTAACAGTCCAAGTTATAATTTAAAAATTAAATTGTCATAAAAAACAGTGTCATCAACTCGTGATACATTAGTTAATTCAATGTCAAAGTAATTAGGTACAAATTAGGATTAGATATTTTTATTGATAACACAACTAACTATTTACACCAGGTACAAAATTAAATGACTAACTAACTAACTATTTGTATTCATATTAAAAGATACAACCAAGTCGAAATCAGAAAGCAAACTGTTTTATTCCTTTTTACCCTCATTACAAAAATGATACACTTGACATCTAATGAAAACAATCGACAAGTTTCAAACATAACATACCTTTTTCTCATAATGATTGGTAAAGACTATAATGATTTCAACAATAGAAAACAAAGTCAGTTTAACTAAAAATGTCTACTTCTAACGTAGCAATAACTTAAGTCATTCATTAGGAATTCCTATAATATCTGGCCATAATTCAGGCGGCGGAATCACAATTGGCGGATCCTGTGTTAATTCAGAGTCTGTGTCATTGGCTGGCTGACTGTCAATGACAGGTGACCCATTAGCAGACGTGTCTGGCTGTCTGGCCAGTATTTGGTCTGTGTGTCGCCAATGCATCTCTCCATCTTCCGTTCTCACCACATTAAGTGGCCGGCCCCTCCACTGTCTCCACGGTGGCCCGACGCCACCTGTTCCCGGGCCCGTACAAGCGTATGAGCACGGGCTGCAGCAGCGTAAAAGTCCGCGCGGGCGGGCGCTACGCCGCCGCCTCCAGTTGTTGCTCGGCGCGGCTCGGCGTCGAGTCGGAGTGTAAGCTCGACACTGCAGTCCTGTATCTTCGCCTATTCAATAACTCGGCAGGTGTCTGGTTAGTAGAGCTATTGGGCACAGTCCGTAAATAGTATAGAACTGTGCAGTTTCTCTTGCCATTGCATGTCCAGGTTCTCTAGTTTCTTTATTTTGTTCTTAAATGTTTGAATCGTGAGTTCAATCTGCCCCTTAGTCTCTGGGTGGTAGGGTGGTGAATACAAATGTTTAATTCCATTCTTTTTAAGAAAATTATTAAATTCATCAGAGGTGAACGCACGTCCACTGTCGGACATCAACACATTGGGCAGCACTTGTGAAGTGAAAATTTTTCTCATAACATTGGTTTTGTGGGATTTAATAAACCGACCAACGGCTTATGATCTGTCACAATACAAAATTTACGACCCGCCAAGAATTCGTGAAATTTGGTCAATCCAAATCCAGGGTCTCCTTATCAATCTGCCCATATTGCCGCGCCTCGTGGCGTCTCTCGTGCGCCTGTAGTATCTGTGAGGCCACCATCACCTGCCGCTCTGACCCGTCCTCCATGACATGTGCAATAATCGCTCCGAGACCGTATTCCGATGAATCACAAATGAGAAGTAGTTCTTTCTGCAAGTCATAGCCCACCAACGTTCGATCTGATGGCTCTTCGCCTCTACAAACGCTCCCTGTTCTTTCTCACCCCAGCTCCAAGGTCTTTTTGATTCTAAAACTCGATACAGTGGTTCTAACACTGCTCTTGTCAGGCAAGAAGTTTTCATAAAAATTATGTAAGCCCAGGAAGACACGCAAGGTCTCTCTGTTGGTTGGGGCCGACTTTTCCAGAATCTCTTTGAAGTCACAGGTTTAAAGTTCACAGGTGCTGGGTGGAGTCCCTCTGCATTAATCATGTGCCCTAGGAATGTGATGCTGTTCGCAGCGAACACGCATTTCTTTAAGTCGAGGTGGAGTCTCATCTGTTGCAGTTTGCTCAGTACTTCTCTGTCTCCGGTTGTGTTCTTCAATCGTGGCTCCAGTGACAGCGATATCATCTGATAGATACGCCACTCCGTCCATACCCGCTAAATAGCTGTCGCGTCGTCTACCTTCAGTTGTGTGTACGCGTTTTTTAACCGACGAAAAAAGAGGAAGTTCTCAATGATATGAAATCGGTTTTTAAACACACACTAGTGTTTTAAGAGGTCTACTAGAAATTTTTCCGGTTTCGCTGATTTACGAATTCGGTTACGGTTTCGCTGTTTTTTTTTATTATTATATACCTACTGTATTTCTAGAAGTTTTAATGCACAGCATGAAATATCATTTCAATTACTTATGATCTAATGTATGAGCTACTTTTTTATTTTGATTAATCGACCTAAACCGGCGACTGTTTTGTGAATTTTTGCTGTAAGAGGTGTAGAATAATCACATATTTACGAATCGTTTTGACGTCTAAAGGGTATGGAAAAATTACAATGTATTTTTGTGAAAATTGTCTACCTATACAATGTATGAATCACTTTTTACCACTTTCATATAAAATTTTTGAGTAAAAAAATATTGAACTTAGTAGTTAAATTTTAGAGAAAATTGGCAAAGAATTGCTTTTTTTTTTTTGGGCTACTTAGAATCCTCGTTCATAAAATTAAAACAACAGAAATAAACTTCAGTTTAAATTATAACCATGATGACAGAAGAGGCCTAACTTCATATTTTTCTGTATACGTTCTACGAATTATCAAATAACAGTAAAACAAAATGTAAAAAAAAATAATAAAAATATCAACAGTCGAGAATCGAACTTTTAACCACGGGTTTGCAAAGCAGACGTCGTACCGCTAAGCTATTTACTTTGATGAAGTTGACTAAAGTAGCCGTTCTTATATTATTATTATGTCATGATTGACATCCTTCCATCCGCTAAGCCTTAACTCCATAAATATTTAGCGCGATGATAATCATTTAAAGGTTGAATCTGTAAAGCTACCTGCTATATTGTTTCCTGCTCAGCCCAATGAAGTAATGGAATAATTCGCTTTTACATTGTGTTTTATTGACACCTATATCGTCGTAGACAATTACCGACACCGAGAATCATCATTCTCCTGCCCTTATCCCATTTTTTTTGAGGTCGATGCAACTTGTTTTTTTCTCCATACTTCTCTATTAGTCGTCATCTCGGTAGTCACTCCCTTTCTAGCCATATCATCCATCGTTTCTTTGGTCTTCCCTTACTCGTATAGCATCCAGATTCATAATAATAACATTCCAGACGAGATTTTCTTCATTTCTCCGCATCACATGCCCATACCATGATAACCGATTTCCATACACACTGACACCGATATCGGCACGATATCTACCGGCGAAGACAGTGCGGGGTGAGATTAGCGGGCATTCTTTCACTTGAGCAAACTTTTTCGCACTGCCGACTTCGAGACGTCGGTAGGTACCTACTTAGTAGTGTGGTTGTTTGTCGCGTCGCGATGGTCATTGATATTCACAAATATTAGGTCTTTACCTATGAAATTGCCGTTCTGCAGTACTGGCCATTTCAAATCAAAATAATTTTTGCTTGGCTAAGAATACTAATTTCAAATTAATTTTATTTTAAAAACATGGATTTTTTTTTCCAAAAGTAGTCATTTGTTTATTGATTAGTGTTACATTTTCATCGCATTTCAATCTTTTTCGTCATCATGGATACGTTAAAAATTCGAGTAATTATGGAATATGAGTACCGTCGTGGCAGCAACGCGGCACAAGCGGCACGCAACATCAACGACGTTTACGGAGCTAACACTACAAACCAACGCACCACTTGTTATTGGTTTGCTCGCTTCCGTTCTGGAAATTTCGACTTGAAAAATGAACCTCGCGGTCGTCCGAAGACTTTGGTCGACAATGACGAATTAAAGGCGATTGTGGAAGCTGATGATACACAATCTACGGCTGAATTAGCAGCAGCTTTCGACGTTAGCGTCAAAACAATATTGGTCCATTTGTGTCAAATTGGCAAGGTAAAAAAGCTTGACAAATGGGTGCCCCACGAACTCAATGATCGCCAGCGCGAAGTACGCGTCGAGACGTGCCTTGCACTGCTCAACAGACACACAAATGAAGGAATTTTGAACCGCATTGTTACCTGCGATGAAAAATGGATTCTGTTTGATAACCGCAAGCGCTCAGCAAGGTGGTTGGATCCTGGTTCAGCACCTAAACAATGCCCTAAACGAAAACTTACCCCTAGAAAAGTGATGGTCACTGTTTGGTGGTCTAGCGCCGGTGTGATTCATCACAGCTTCTTACTAAACGGGGTGAGCATTACTTCAGATGTGTACTGTGAAGAACTGAACACAATGATGGAGAAGCTGGCACATCTCCAACCAGCATTGGTCAATCGCTCGTCTCCGCTGCTCCTGCACGACAACGCGCGACCTCATACTGCACAGCAGACGGTCTCCAAGTTGCAAGAACTGGGGTTGGAAGCTCTCCGTTATCCGCCCTACTCACCAGACCTTGCGCCTACAGACTACTACTTTTTCCAGAATTTGGATAACTTCTTGGCGGGAAAAAAATCAATACCCGAGAGGCAGTACAAAATGCCTTTGAAGAATTTGTTGCCTCCCGTCCAGCTGATTTCTTTAAGAAGGGCATCAATAAACTGCCACTGCGTTGGCAAAGATGCATTGATTGCATGGGTGATTACTTCGATTAATACAAATAAAAAATGCATGAAAAAAATTCGTTTAAATTTTTTCATACAAAACGGCAATTTCATAGGTAAAGACCTATTATAATTATCTCCTCGGAACTCTCACAAAAAGTGCATATTACTTCACAATCTCTAATAATAATAATCTTTATTTGTTTACTTGTACAGTGCAATACAGTAAAGTACGGTTTACTTATAGAACCAGAATATGACAATGTATTAACTTTTTACAATCACATGAAATACCTTTCAATGGATAACCAAAATGGTCCTTTAAAGCCATTCATATAAAGTAAGTTCAAAAACTAAAACCCGACTACTGAAAAGTCACGCTCGCCGCGGTCGCCGGTCGGTGTGTAACCAATTAAATTAATATTATTTACCTCCACTTTTACTTATTTTTAACAATTTAAACATATTTATTTACTTAAACAATATGACATATATACATATTTGTAATGTGCTCGTCAACACCTTTCTTTTGATACCAAACGTCATTATTTTATTATCTCAATTTAATTTTTTTCGTGGTTAGAAATTTACGTGTAAAGTACAGTTAAAAATTTAGGGAGAATTTATACAGCCTATGTCACTCGGACCATTATTATTGATACCTCATTCATTAAATTCGGTTCAGTAATTTAGGCGCTACGGTGGAACACATGTAAATACATCACACACCTCACACACTATTTTAGGATATATGATATATCTTTTCTTTTATCTTATAGTTTAAGTCTTATCTATAACTTGAGATTTTACTGTAATTTTTTGTTTAAATTATATTTACCCTTTTGTACACCACTTTTACCATTCTTGAAGTAATTGAAGAGCGGGACCTCCTAGCACGGTATAGTTCCTATGTTCCTATGTAAGATTCACTCAATGATATTATATTAAAATATCATTGGATTTACTGTAAAAGTTGTACAAGTTTCTGCAATAAACCTTTTTATATTTATTCATTTATTTTTATTTTGTGTGGAAAAATAAAAATACAGGGCATTAGACAGTGCTATATTCAATAATAACAGGAAACAAAACCTTTAAATGAAGTCATATTATTTTTATAAGACAGTTAAAATGAAGAGCTTCTAATGAAGTCGTGGCGCTGGCTGGTGGCACGAACATCTGTAACTAGTATACATGCCGGTCAAAAGGTTTTGCGTTATTTACGTTGTTGAGCTGACAAATTGGAACAATAGGAAGGCAATGTATTAGCAATATCCTTCAAAATCATTCAGTTTGTGATTGAAAGTGTGTTCCTATTAGATGACAGTCCCAGTGGTGCCGCTCACAACCCAATATCTCGTCTCCGTAAGCTGCCGGGAGAGTCAGGTCGAGGGTTTTCTCTACGTATCAACAATGCTGTCAAGGCTCTCCACAACCCAGCTGAAGAATTACATTACCCTGTATGTTTCATTAAGTCTTTTTTATTCTATTTTAAAACAGAACATATTCCACGATAAGTAGGTAGTGCACCCCCATTTCGCCAGTAATGTGGAAACATGGGGTCCAGCTTCAGGACCCTGTCACACACCAGACGTCTGGCGGTGCAAGATTGCCCAATAGGAATGATGACAATTTTTTTTATTATAAAAAAGCTAGTAAAAGCTTAAAACATTGCCAACCTAAAAGCGTTTTAAAATAACTGCTAGACAAAGACGGCACTATCACAGAAGTGACGTCACAACTATATAACTTCATACTAGCGCCATACGTTGTCTGTACCGCGCGACAAGGACGGGAATAATCCCTTCCAAAAACTTTGAAAGCGTGAGCTTCTCTATTTTCCATCGATTTAACAGTTTTTTTTCGATTATTTAATTTTATTATGCCTTCTTGGCTTCTTTGAAATTACATTGTTTGTTCGAACATTTGTAATATTATTCATCAATTTATGAATGACGCACTTAAGTAAGTTTAGAAGGTTTATGCTTATTGTTTGTGTCACATACTCTAGTTTTAGAAAGTAATATTTTGATCGTAAAGCAATAATTGAAAAATAGTTCGATTCATAAGTAAGTACATATTAGTTGTGAACTTCTTACCTATTTACTTAAAGTTGAGGTTTTGGCTATTATGGAATACACTTTTGTATCGATAAAATCCCGGGATTCCGGGATCGACAAATTTAGAGTTCTGATTATAGAATCGAATGTATATGTACTTACATCCTAGTGTTGGCTAATATGGAATGTATTTTTGTATCGATCGTAAAAATCTCGCGATCCCAGAATTGATAAAATTACCTAGTTCTTTTTGACTATAGAATCAAATGCTAGCTAATGTTGTAAAGTAGGTTACCAAACGGGCATAGCAAACGTCAGGATAAGTAAAAGTGTTAAAAATGAATTTCATGAAAACAAGCATACCAATAGTTATGTGATCCCAGTGTCCCGGTATTTTTTAAATAAATTATACCACATATTTAAAAAGTCGTTTCCATACCATGTGTCCGATTAGTTGTGCATTCCCGTATTTTATGGAATCCCGGGAATTATTTAAAAAAAAAAAAAAAATAAGAAGCCACTTCCATAACTTCTTATCCAAAAATTAACTTTAGGTAAATATGCATCCGATTATCCGATCTCTGGCATTATTCCTAATTGTGATTAGTCATATTTTTGCAAGTTCCAATGATCCTTTCATTGGCACTTGCAGCAATATGACTAAAATTTAACTCAATTGTGTCTCACAACACGAGTCCTAGTGAGGTCTATGAATTCATTCCACTTGAACTTCTTCGTCTCTCCTTCACCGACTGGAATGATGATGAAACATAAATTGTGACCTGCTGACATGCAATGAGCAACTGAGGTGATCAGTGATTGATCTTATAGAAGAGGCCTGGGCGGCCTGGGCCTGTTGTTATATCGTTGCTGTTCACAGCTAGACGTGGAAGCGGCAGATGAGAAAGGTTTGCGCATGAGTGAGCAGCGCGAGCGGCGCGCGCGCAAGCGACGCAAGGCAGAGCGCGCCGCGCCGGCACCCGAGCGCGAGGCGCTGCTCACCCGGACGCAGAAACTCGCGCTCAAGAAAAAGGCCAAGAAGATGAAAGCCTCCGAGGTAATAGAATGCTGTCTGGGCGACCGAGCTCTGTTGCACAGTGTAGGTGTTAACTCATTATATTGAGTACCTGGGCGACCGAGCTCTGTTGCACAGTACAGGTGTCAGCTCATTTTATTAAGTACCTATCTGGGCGACCGAGCTCAGTTGCACAGTGTAGGTGTTAACTCATTATGTTAAGTACCTGGGTGACCGAGCTCTGTTGCACAGTGCAGGTGTTAACTCATTATGTTAAGTACCTGTGTGACCGAGCTCTGTTGCACAGTGTAGGTGTTAACTCATTATGTTAAGTACCTGGGTGACCGAGCTCTGTTGCACAGTGTAGGTGTTAACTCATTATGTTAAGTACCTGGGTGACCGAGCTCTGTTGCACAGTGCAGGTGTTAACTCATTATGTTAAGTACCTGTGTGACCGAGCTCTGTTGCACAGTGTAGGTGTTAACTCATTATGTTAAGTACCTGGGTGACCGAGCTCTGTTGCACAGTGCAGGTGTTAACTCATTATGTTAAGTACCTGTGTGACCGAGCTCTGTTGCACAGTGTAGGTGTTAACTCATTATGTTAAGTACCTGGGTGACCGAGCTCTGTTGCACAGTGTAGGTGTTAACTCATTATGTTAAGTACCTGTGTGACCGAGCTCTGTTGCACAGTGTAGGTGTTAACTCATTATGTTAAGTACCTGGGTGACCGAGCTCTGTTGCACAGTGCAGGTGTTAACTCATTATGTTAAGTACCTGGGTGACCGAGCTCTGTTGCACAGTGTAGGTGTTAACTCATTATGTTAAGTACCTGGGTGACCGAGCTCTGTTGCACAGTGCAGGTGTTAACTCATTATGTTAAGTACCTGTGTGACCGAGCTCTGTTGCACAGTGTAGGTGTTAACTCATTATGTTAAGTACCTGGGTGACCGAGCTCTGTTGCACAGTGCAGGTGTTAACTCATTATGTTAAGTACCTGGGTGACCGAGCTCTGTTGCACAGTGCAGGTGTTAACTCATTATGTTAAGTACCTGTGTGACCGAGCTCTGTTGCACAGTGTAGGTGTTAACCCATTATGTTAAGTACCTGGGTGACCGAGCTCTGTTGCACAGTGCAGGTGTTAACTCATTATGTTAAGTACCTGTGTGACCGAGCTCTGTTGCACAGTGTAGGTGTTAACTCATTATGTTAAGTACCTGGGTGACCGAGCTCTGTTGCACAGTGTAGGTGTTAACTCATTATGTTAAGTACCTGTGTGACCGAGCTCTGTTGCACAGTGTAGGTGTTAACTCATTATGTTAAGTACCTGGGTGACCGAGCTCTGTTGCACAGTGCAGGTGTTAACTCATTATGTTAAGTACCTGGGTGACCGAGCTCTGTTGCACAGTGTAGGTGTTAACTCATTATGTTAAGTACCTGGGTGACCGAGCTCTGTTGCACAGTGCAGGTGTTAACTCATTATGTTAAGTACCTGTGTGACCGAGCTCTGTTGCACAGTGTAGGTGTTAACTCATTATATTAAGTACCTGGGCGACCGAGCTCTGTTGCACAGTGTAGGTGTTAACTCATTATGTTAAGTACCTGTGTGACCGAGCTCTGTTGCACAGTGTAGGTGTTAACTCATTATGTTAAGTACCTGGGTGACCGAGCTCTGTTGCACAGTGCAGGTGTTAACTCATTATGTTAAGTACCTGGGTGACCGAGCTCTGTTGCACAGTGTAGGTGTTAACTCATTATGTTAAGTACCTGTGTGACCGAGCTCTGTTGCACAGTGTAGGTGTTAACTCATTATGTTAAGTACCTGGGTGACCGAGCTCTGTTGCACACTGCAGGTGTTAACTCATTATATTGAGTACCTGGGCGACCGAGCTCTGTTGCACAGTGTAGGTGTTAACTCATTATGTTAAGTACCTGGGTGACCGAGCTCTGTTGCACAGTGTAGGTGTTAACTCATTATATTGAGTACCTGGGCGACCGAGCTCTGTTGCACAGTGTAGGTGTCAACTCATTATATTGAGTACCTGGGCGACCGAGCTCTGTTGCACACTGCAGGTGTTAACTCATTATGTTAAGTACCTGGGTGACCGAGCTCTGTTGCACAGTGTAGGTGTTAACTCATTATATTGAGTACCTGGGCGACCGAGCTCTGTTGCACAGTGTAGGTGTCAACTCATTATATTGAGTACCTGGGTGACCGAGCTCTGTTGCACACTGCAGGTGTTAACTCATTATGTTAAGTACCTGGGTGACCGAGCTCTGTTGCACAGTGTAGGTGTTAACTCATTATGTTAAGTACCTGGGTGACCGAGCTCTGTTGCACAGTGTAGGTGTTAACTCATTAAATTGAGTACCTGGGCGACCGAGCTCTGTTGCACACTGCAGGTGTTAACTCATTATATTGAGTACCTGGGCGACCGAGCTCTGTTGCACAGTGTAGGTGGTAACTCATTATGTTAAGTACCTGGGTGACCGAGCTCTGTTGCACAGTGCAGGTGTTAACTCATTATATTGAGTACCTGGGCGACCGAGCTCTGTTGCACAGTGTAGGTGTCAACTCATTATATTGAGTACCTGGGCGACCGAGCTCTGTTGCACACTGCAGGTGTTAACTCATTATATTAAGTACCTGGGCGACCGAGCTCTGTTGCACAGTGTAGGTGTCAACTCATTATATTGAGTACCTGGGCGACCGAGCTCTGTTGCACACTGCAGGTGTTAACTCATTATATTGAGTACCTGGGCGACCGAGCTCTGTTGCACAGTGTAGGTGTTAACTCATTATATTGAGTACCTGGGCGACCGAGCTCTGTTGCACAGTGTAGGTGTCAACTCATTATATTGAGTACCTGGGCGACCGAGCTCTGTTGCACACTGCAGGTGTTAACTCATTATATTGAGTACCTGGGCGACCGAGCTCTGTTGCACAGTGTAGGTGTTAACTCATTATGTTAAGTACCTGGGTGACCGAGCTCTGTTGCACAGTGCAGGTGTTAACTCATTATATTGAGTACCTGGGCGACCGAACTCTGTTGCACACTGCAGGTGTTAACTCATTATATTGAGTACCTGGGCGACCGAGCTCTGTTGCACAGTGTAGGTGTTAACTCATTATGTTAAGTACCTGGGTGACCGAGCTCTGTTGCACAGTGCAGGTGTTAACTCATTATATTGAGTACCTGGGCGACCGAGCTCTGTTGCACAGTGTAGGTGTCAACTCATTATATTGAGTACCTGGGCGACCGAGCTCTGTTGCACACTGCAGGTGTTAACTCATTATATTGAGTACCTGGGTGACCGAGCTCTGTTGCATAGTGTAGGTGTTAACTCATTATGTTAAGTACTTGGGTGACCGAGCTCTGTTGCACAGTGCAGGTGTTAACTCATTATATTGAGTACCTGGGCGACCGAGCTCTGTTGCACGGTGTAGGTGTTAACTCATTATGTTAAGTACCTGGGTGACCGAGCTCTGTTGCACAGTGCAGGTGTTAACTCATTATATTAAGTACCTGGGCGACCGAGCTCTGTTGCACACTGCAGGTGTTAACTCATTATATTAAGTACCTGGGCGACCGAGCTCTGTTGCACAGTGTAGGTGTCAACTCATTATATTGAGTACCTGGGCGACCGAGCTCTGTTGCACACTGCAGGTGTTAACTCATTATATTGAGTACCTGGGCGACCGAGCTCTGTTGCACACTGCAGGTGTTAACTCATTATATTGAGTACCTGGGCGACCGAGCTCTGTTGCACACTGCAGGTGTTAACTCATTATATTGAGTACCTGGGTGACCGAGCTCTGTTGCACAGTGTAGGTGTTAACTCATTATGTTAAGTACCTGGGCGACCGAGCTCTGTTGCACACTGCAGGTGTTAACTCATTATATTGAGTACCTGGGTGACCGAGCTCTGTTGCACAGTGCAGGTGTTAACTCATTATGTTAAGTACCTGGGTGACCGAGCTCTGTTGCACAGTGTAGGTGTTAACTTATTATGTTAAGTACCTGTGTGACCGAGCTCTGTTGCACACTGCAGGTGTTAACTCATTATGTTAAGTACCTGGGTGACCGAGCTCTGTTGCACAGTGTAGGTGTTAACTCATTATGTTAAGTACCTGGGTGACCGAGCTCTGTTGCACACTGCAGGTGTTAACTCATTATGTTAAGTACCTGGGTGACCGAGCTCTGTTGCACACTGCAGGTGTTAACTCATTATGTTAAGTACCTGGGTGACCGAGCTCTGTTGCACAGTGTAGGTGTTAACTCATTATGTTAAGTACCTGGGTGACCGAGCTCTGTTGCACACTGCAGGTGTTAACTCATTATGTTAAGTAC
Organism: Cosmia pyralina; assembly: GCA_946251885.1. Lineage (NCBI taxonomy): Eukaryota > Metazoa > Arthropoda > Insecta > Lepidoptera > Noctuidae > Cosmia > Cosmia pyralina. The sequence goes on along the minus strand of OX276350.1, from coordinate 360,169 downwards.
CTGGGTGACCGAGCTCTGTTGCACACTGCAGGTGTTAACTCATTATGTTAAGTACCTGGGTGACCGAGCTCTGTTGCACACTGCAGGTGTTAACTCATTATGTTAAGTACCTGGGTGACCGAGCTCTGTTGCACAGTGTAGGTGTTAACTCATTATGTTAAGTACCTGGGTGACCGAGCTCTGTTGCACACTGCAGGTGTTAACTCATTATGTTAAGTACCTGGGTGACCGAGCTCTGTTGCACACTGCAGGTGTTAACTCATTATGTTAAGTACCTGGGTGACCGAGCTCTGTTGCACAGTGTAGGTGTTAACTCATTATGTTAAGTACCTGTGTGACCGAGCTCTGTTGCACAGTGCAGGTGTTAACTCATTATGTTAAGTACCTGGGTGACCGAGCTCTGTTGCACAGTGTAGGTGTTAACTCATTATGTTAAGTACCTGTGTGACCGAGCTCTGTTGCACACTGCAGGTGTTAACTCATTATGTTAAGTACCTGGGTGACCGAGCTCTGTTGCACAGTGCAGGTGTTAACTCATTATATTGAGTACCTGGGCGACCGAGCTCTGTTGCACAGTGTAGGTGTTAACTCATTATGTTAAGTACCTGGGTGACCGAGCTCTGTTGCACAGTGTAGGTGTTAACTCATTATGTTAAGTACCTGGGTGACCGAGCTCTGTTGCACAGTGTAGGTGTTAACTCATTATGTTAAGTACCTGGGTGACCGAGCTCTGTTGCACAGTGCAGGTGTTAACTCATTATGTTAAGTACCTGGGTGACCGAGCTCTGTTGCACAGTGTAGGTGTTAACTCATTATGTTAAGTACCTGTGTGACCGAGCTCTGTTGCACAGTGTAGGTGTTAACTCATTATGTTAAGTACCTGGGTGACCGAGCTCTGTTGCACACTGCAGGTGTTAACTCATTATATTGAGTACCTGGGCGACCGAGCTCTGTTGCACAGTGTAGGTGTTAACTCATTATGTTAAGTACCTGGGTGACCGAGCTCTGTTGCACAGTGTAGGTGTTAACTCATTATATTGAGTACCTGGGCGACCGAGCTCTGTTGCACAGTGTAGGTGTCAACTCATTATATTGAGTACCTGGGCGACCGAGCTCTGTTGCACACTGCAGGTGTTAACTCATTATGTTAAGTACCTGGGTGACCGAGCTCTGTTGCACAGTGTAGGTGTTAACTCATTATATTGAGTACCTGGGCGACCGAGCTCTGTTGCACAGTGTAGGTGTCAACTCATTATATTGAGTACCTGGGTGACCGAGCTCTGTTGCACACTGCAGGTGTTAACTCATTATGTTAAGTACCTGGGTGACCGAGCTCTGTTGCACAGTGTAGGTGTTAACTCATTATGTTAAGTACCTGGGTGACCGAGCTCTGTTGCACAGTGTAGGTGTTAACTCATTAAATTGAGTACCTGGGCGACCGAGCTCTGTTGCACACTGCAGGTGTTAACTCATTATATTGAGTACCTGGGCGACCGAGCTCTGTTGCACAGTGTAGGTGGTAACTCATTATGTTAAGTACCTGGGTGACCGAGCTCTGTTGCACAGTGCAGGTGTTAACTCATTATATTGAGTACCTGGGCGACCGAGCTCTGTTGCACAGTGTAGGTGTTAACTCATTATATTGAGTACCTGGGCGACCGAGCTCTGTTGCACAGTGTAGGTGTCAACTCATTATATTGAGTACCTGGGCGACCGAGCTCTGTTGCACACTGCAGGTGTTAACTCATTATATTGAGTACCTGGGCGACCGAGCTCTGTTGCACAGTGTAGGTGTTAACTCATTATGTTAAGTACCTGGGTGACCGAGCTCTGTTGCACAGTGCAGGTGTTAACTCATTATATTGAGTACCTGGGCGACCGAACTCTGTTGCACACTGCAGGTGTTAACTCATTATATTGAGTACCTGGGCGACCGAGCTCTGTTGCACAGTGTAGGTGTTAACTCATTATGTTAAGTACCTGGGTGACCGAGCTCTGTTGCACAGTGCAGGTGTTAACTCATTATATTGAGTACCTGGGCGACCGAGCTCTGTTGCACAGTGTAGGTGTCAACTCATTATATTGAGTACCTGGGCGACCGAGCTCTGTTGCACACTGCAGGTGTTAACTCATTATATTAAGTACCTGGGCGACCGAGCTCTGTTGCACAGTGTAGGTGTCAACTCATTATATTGAGTACCTGGGCGACCGAGCTCTGTTGCACACTGCAGGTGTTAACTCATTATATTGAGTACCTGGGTGACCGAGCTCTGTTGCACAGTGTAGGTGTTAACTCATTATGTTAAGTACCTGGGTGACCGAGCTCTGTTGCACAGTGCAGGTGTTAACTCATTATATTGAGTACCTGGGCGACCGAGCTCTGTTGCACAGTGTAGGTGTTAACTCATTATGTTAAGTACCTGGGCGACCGAGCTCTGTTGCACACTGCAGGTGTTAACTCATTATATTAAGTACCTGGGTGACCGAGCTCTGTTGCACAGTGTAGGTGTTAACTCATTATGTTAAGTACCTGGGCGACCGAGCTCTGTTGCACACTGCAGGTGTTAACTCATTATATTGAGTACCTGGGTGACCGAGCTCTGTTGCACAGTGTAGGTGTTAACTCATTATGTTAAGTACCTGGGCGACCGAGCTCTGTTGCACACTGCAGGTGTTAACTCATTATATTGAGTACCTGGGTGACCGAGCTCTGTTGCACAGTGTAGGTGTTAACTCATTATGTTAAGTACCTGGGCGACCGAGCTCTGTTGCACACTGCAGGTGTTAACTCATTATATTGAGTACCTGGGTGACCGAGCTCTGTTGCACAGTGTAGGTGTTAACTCATTATGTTAAGTACCTGGGCGACCGAGCTCTGTTGCACAGTGTAGGTGTTAACTCATTATGTTAAGTATCTGGGCGACCGAGCTCTGTTGCACAGTGGAGGTGTTAACTCATTATGTTAAGTACCTGGGCGACCGAGCTCTGTTGCACACTGCAGGTGTTAACTCATAATATTAAGTACCTGGGTGACCGAGCTCTGTTGCACAGTGTAGGTGTTAACTCATTATGTTAAGTACCTGGGCGACCGAGCTCTGTTGCACACTGCAGGTGTTAACTCATTATATTGAGTACCTGGGTGACCGAGCTCTGTTGCACAGTGTAGGTGTTAACTCATTATGTTAAGTACCTGTGTGACCGAGCTCTGTTGCACACTGCAGGTGTTAACTCATTATATTGAGTACCTGGGTGACCGAGCTCTGTTGCACAGTGTAGGTGTTAACTCATTATGTTAAGTACCTGGGCGACCGAGCTCTGTTGCACACTGCAGGTGTTAACTCATTATATTGAGTACCTGGGTGACCGAGCTCTGTTGCACAGTGTAGGTGTTAACTCATTATGTTAAGTACCTGGGCGACCGAGCTCTGTTGCACACTGCAGGTGTTAACTCATTATATTAAGTACCTGGGTGACCGAGCTCTGTTGCACAGTGTAGGTGTTAACTCATTATGTTAAGTACCTGGGCGACCGAGCTCTGTTGCACACTGCAGGTGTTAACTCATTATATTGAGTACCTGGGTGACCGAGCTCTGTTGCACAGTGTAGGTGTTAACTCATTATGTTAAGTATCTGGGCGACCGAGCTCTGTTGCACAGTGGAGGTGTTATTAACTCATTACTTATAATAGGTCTTTACCTATGAAATTGCCGTTTTGTATGAAAAAATTTAAACGAATTTTTTTCATGCATTTTTTGTTTGTATTAATCGAAGTAATCACCCATGCAATCAAAGCATCTTTGCCAACGCAGTGGCAGTTTATTGATGCCCTTCTTAAAGAAATCAGCTGGACGGGAGGCAACAAATTCTTCAAAGGCATTTTGTACTGCCTCTCGAGTATTGAATTTTTTTCCCGCCAAGAAGTTATCCAAATTCTGGAAAAAGTAGTAGTCTGTAGGCGCAAGGTCTGGTGAGTAGGGCGGATGACGGAGAGCTTCCAACCCCAGTTCTTGCAACTTGGAGACCGTCTGTTGTGCAGTATGAGGTCGCGCGTTGTCGTGCAGGAGCAGCGGAGACGAGCGATTGACCAATGCTGGTTGGAGATGTGCCAGCTTCTCCATCATTGTGTTCAGTTCTTCACAGTACACATCTGAAGTAATGCTCACCCCGTTTGGTAAGAAGCTGTGATGAATCACACCGGCGCTAGACCACCAAACAGTGACCATCACTTTTCTAGGGGTAAGTTTTCGTTTAGGGCATTGTTTAGGTGCTGAACCAGGAACCAACCAACTTGCTGAGCGCTTGCGGTTATCAAACAGAATCCATTTTTCATCGCAGGTAACAATGCGGTTCAAAATTCCTTCATTTGTGTGTCTGTTGAGCAGTGCAAGGCACGTCTCGACGCGTACTTCGCGCTGGCGATCATTGAGTTCGTGGGGCACCCATTTGTCAAGCTTTTTTACCTTGCCAATTTGACGCAAATGGACCAATATTATTTTGACGCTAACGTCGAAAGCTGCTGCTAATTCAGCCGTAGATTGTGTATCATCAGCTTCCACAATCGCCTTTAATTCGTCACTGTCGACCAAAGTCTTCGGACGACCGCGAGGTTCATTTTTCAGGTCGAAATTTCCAGAACGGAAGCGAGCAAACCAATAACAAGTGGTGCGTTGGTTTGTAGTGTTAGCTCCGTAAACGTCGTTGATGTTGCGTGCCGCTTGTGCCGCGTTGCTGCCACGACGGTACTCATATTCCATAATTACCTACTCGAATTTTTAACGTATCCATGATGACGAAAAAGATTGAAATGCGATGAAAATGTAACACTAATCAATAAACAAATGACTACTTTTGGAAAAAAAAATCCATGTTTTTAAAATAAAATTAATTTGAAATTAGAATTCTTAGCCAAACAAAAATAATTTTGATTTGAAATGGCCAGTACTGCAGAACGGCAATTTCATAGGTAAAGACCTAATATTGGCCTGTAATAGTGGTTCCACGTTCCAGTTAATCAATCAACAATATCCCTTCTGAGTCCCAAAATATTGAGGCCATAACCTTGCCAGCCGATGCCACGGCACGAAACTTCTTCGGAGTCGGTGATGATGGCCGTTTCCATTGCGAAGATTGCTGTTTTGTCTCGGGATCAAAATGATGGACCCATGTTTCGTCCATTGTTACGAAACGAGACAAAAAGTTTTCAGAATCTTCTTGAAACTTGTCCAACAATATCTTCGAAATGTCAAGTCGATTTTGTTTCTGACTGTCGGTTAACATTCTCGGCACCCATCTTGCGGAGACTTTTCTCATATTCAAAGATTGTTTCAATATGGATTGAATACTTCCATATGAAATGCCCGTTTCTTGAATTAAGTATCGGATGGTAACTCTTCGATCGCTCAATACAATTTTCTCGACTTTCGCAACATTTTCTTGGGTGACTGACGTCGATGGACGGCCGCAACAATGTTCGTCTTCTGTGCTCGTTCTCCCTACTCGAAATTGAGAAGCCCACCTTGCGACAGTGGAATAAGGCGGAGCAGACTCTCCTAATGTTGCCTCCAAATCGCAATGAATCTCTTGCGTCGTTAACTTTTTTAAATAGAGGTATTTAATAACGGCTCGCACTTCGTTTTTCTCCATTTTCGAGAACACGTTCCGACACGAAGCAAACAAATGACTACATTCAGAAAAAAACAAAAGAGAATCGAAGATTTTTTTCTTTATTAATATTACAAATATGTATCTGAGCTATGCCTGCCAGTATTTATTGTTTTTCTTACCAAGGAGTATGTCGTTCTCACTACTTTTTGATCCCCCCTCGTATTTTCTCAGTAAGTGAATTATTGTTGGTTCTTAACGATAATTATAATATTTTATAATAAAGTTCAAAAACCAAATAGAACAAATATAATCATTACGGATAGGTAAGTCACATAACGATAAACGTTAGAATGAACCTTTAATAATCGTAACTGTATGTACATAGGTACAGCAGTGGCGATTCATTTTGCAAGTTTTAATAAATGGTTGTAATGTAATCGAGAGTCACCAAATGCGTTGTCCAGCAGGTAAGCAACGAGCGGCGTGAGGTGGTGTATGAGCGCGTGTCGTTTGGGGACGTGACGCACGCGCCGCCGACGCTGCACTTCAAACACAAAGGGAGCGCGGGAGCTGCCCGGGTCAGTGCAATATGTTTCTTACTTTCACACTGGCCATACATTTATCTAATTCTAAAGTATAACTGAGTGATACCTGGCCATGAGGGTAGCACTGTGCTCGTGTTTACATCAACTCTGCAGTAATTTAATAAAATATAAGTTTTAACAGTGTTTTATGTATTTGAGTGCCATAATCATCAAGAACTTAGTGATAGACTATAAAGTGGACTTTAGTGAAAATATACTACAGACGATACATTCTTGTGACCAAAATTCTGTGAAGTAGCGGACTATTTGAACTTCACGTAATCCTTCGGAATAACATTTTCGAGTGAAACATAAGTGTGGACATTTCAAAGGTGGAAAGAACGATTCGGTGTAATAAAAATTTCAAGCCGTGAAAGTGAGACATTGAATTTTAAGAAAAATACCATAAAACAAAGTTGTTAATCATGATCTATTAGTGCATTATGCGACATCTAGTGACGAATAGCTCAACCATTCAAAAGCATCTAGTGGCCAAGAGCTGCATTACTTCATGTGTAACAACGACTTCAATAACTACCTGTCATTGATTGACTCAACAACAAAGGTGTTGTAATTTTGCTAATTACCGATAGAGGGAGTCACTAGTACGATAACAATAAATATGGAAGATCTAACGAAACTTATTTTAGACATGAAATCTGAGCTGCAACAAAAATTAGTCACTGTGGAAAATTCACTTACAAACCTTGAAGAAAAAATTACTAAGTACTAAGATAAAAAAAAAAAAAAAAAATGTTTATTGAAGAAAAAACCAAAGTAGGTACTAACTAAAACAATGTTACATTTATAACTAGGTGGCTATGCTATGCACAATACATTGAAACCCTGATCTCCAAACTAGGAACAGAACAGGAACAATTCAATCAACAAACAACAATTCAATGAACAGTTCAATAAATTGGATTGCAACTTGAATAATTTAAATTCACAAATATAAGAGCAAGAGAAAAGACTTGATGAATTCGAGAAGAATATAAGACAAAGAAATGTGGTATTTTTCGGTGTAGAAGAAGGAGAAACATCATACTTTAGTTGGCAGATATTTTTTTAAACATAATACAGGTAAAATTAAAAATTAATTATTCAGATTCAGATTAATTTATTTGCAAAAACATGTGTAGATAATATACATGGCATGATGCGTATTATAGGTGTTACAGGGTATTTTTTGGCTCAACATGTTTGACCATGGTTGGTGTACCAATTAGGTCAAAAGACAATAACATTTCACTACATTACATTTCAAAATAAAAATACAAAGAATAATAATATAAATAAATCAACAATTAGCATTAATATTAAACAAAACAATAATTAAATTAGGTCAATAGTCATACCATTAAAAATAAATAGAATTGATTCAGTCAGTAGCTTCAGAGCGATTTATCATTTAATAATTCATTAACATTATAATAGGCTTTTTCTGTCAGTATTTTTTTAAATGTTTTCTTAAACTGTTCTGTATTTGGTTTTTTAACCCAGTTAGGGATATTATTATAAATTATTGGCGCTCTGCATACAACGCTTTTATACAGTAGCGCTGTCTTTGCTGGCTGAACACGAATTTTACTATTATCCCGGCGATTACGTATTATAATGTCCGATATTCGAGGAAAGAAATGGGGGTTATTTCTGACAAATAGGGCTATTTCCAAAATATAAAGTGACGGAAGTGTGAGTATTTTATCAGGAATTAGAGGAGGAAGTTAAGAGACTGGTAAAAAGAAACGACAACACTAGACTAGTGGTTGTCGCGTTTACAACACTTGGAATGAAAATAAAAAACAAATGGCAGGGTTGAATATTTATATCAAGCACGAATTTCCAACTAAGGTACAAAAATCAGAGAACAATTGAAACAACAACTAAAACTTGAAAAAGAAAAGGGAAATGAAGCCTTCATGAACTACGATAAACTCATTGTTAAGCGAACTAATGAGAAGCCGAACAATAAAAGGGCACCATCACTTTCTCCACCAGAAACTACCTACAGTAAGGACAGTATATCATTTAGCAGGACAAACAATAAAAAGAAACAGAAACCAAATTACCAAATTACTAGCTACTTGCAACGATATGGAAAAACAACAGATCAAGATAATAACTATATTAATAACTAATGAAATTCACAGGCCACCTCCTACCTAAAAACACAACATAAAAAGAAGATAAATACATTAACAAGATCTCCCAATACGGCTGGTCCCCGCGGGAGTGATCGACTAAAACCCTCCTTGCAATACAAGGAAAATGAAAGTGAAAATAACTCATCTAAATAATAGGTTGGGGAAAAAGTTTCTTCGCATTTTTTAAGAAAATTGAAAACGTTTTTTAATATACATTATTTACATTTATCTACAGTATGTAGGTACCATTTTGTTCGATAACTTTTTGCCATCTTGTAGGTAGGGACATGATCCCATTGCTATAGAAATTTTGGGACTTCTGATCAAAATACCGCGACAAGTGGTTTTGGCAGTCCTCTCGTGATGTTAACCTGAACTGCCTAAAGAATTCTGAAGAGACCGAAACAGGTGGAAATCTGAAGGTGCAAGGTCAGGACTATACGGCGGATGCATTAACACCTCCCAGCCAAACTCTCTTAATTTTTGCTGAGTGGCTAAAGATGTGTGAGGTCTAGCGTTATCATGATGAAAAACCACACCCCTTCTGTTGATTAATTCCGGCCGCTTTCTCTCAACTTCATGCTTTAATCTCATCAGTTGTTCGCAGTAGAGTTCAGAATCAATGGTCCTGCCTGGTGGTAACAGCTCAAAATGAACCAATCCCACCACACACACAGCATCACCTTGTTGCGAGTTAACCCGGGTTTCGCCACAGTCTGTGAAGCCTGACCGGCCTTTGACCACGACCTTTTTCGCACGTTCTTGTCGTACGTGATCCACTTTTCATCACCAGTTATCAGCTTCTTCAAAAATGGTTCGGTTTCATTACGTCGTAATAAAGAATCACAAATGAGTACACGGTTCATTAGGCTTCTTTCAGTGAGCTCGTGAGGTACCCAAATATCGAGCTTTTTTGTGTACCCAGTTTTTTTCAAATGCGCCAAAACTGTTTTGTGGTCAATTACCAGTTCTTCAGCTACGTCGTAACTACTGATATGCCGATCTTGCTCCACTTTTTCAAAAATGCCATCCATTTTATCTGTAATAGGGCGACCAGAGCGACGTGCATCTTTGACATCAAAATTTCCGGATTGAAAACGCTTAAACCAAATTTGTGCTACTCTCACAGACACTGCATTGGGTCCATAAACATCGCAAATTTTTTTCGCGGCTTGCGTTGCATTTTTACCTTTTTTGTAGTAAAATTTTAAAATGTATCGAATTTCTTCATTATATTCACTCATCTTGACAGTACGAAAAACAAATGAAAATCACACATTTTCCTATTTTGAATTTGGAATTATGTTCTATAAAATTTAAACTTTCAATGATACCAAAACCAGCCAGATACAAATAGTATAGCCAAAGAGATTTTATTTTAAGTTCATACATACTATAATGCGAAAAGACTTTTTCCCCAACCTAATATATGCACACTTAACGTTCAATCCCTAGCAAGCGATTCGAGACAAATTGAACTGTTACATGCCTTAAAGGATATCAATTGCGATGTTTTAGGTCTTTCAGAGACAAGACAAAAAGATTTTGAAATCCTGGAAAAAGATGATCTCATTTTTATGTACTCAGGAAACAAGAACGGCTACAGCGGCGTTGGCTTTGTACTCAAAGAAACTACACGTCATAGATTTAAAACACATCTCGGATAAAATAGCTCGACTCGACATAAATACAAATAACTCCCAAATAAATGTTATTCAAGTCTACTCTTAACATTTACTCCCCAACAGAAAAATCAAAAGATGAAGACATAGAACTATTCTACGAGGAATTAATTATAGCTCTGTACAATACAGGACCAAATACAATAATAATGGGAGATTTTAATGCCAAAATGGGTGCCGCCAACCTTGAGGACAGAGATGTAATGGGCCCTTAGGGCTGCGATAGCAAAAGAAGTAAAAGAAGAAAATTACTTACGGAGTTCTGCATAGAACATGAAAAGAAAGTGAAAAAAAGAAAAAAAATATGGAAAGTGAAGTAATGAATGCTATCCTGTCTCTTAAATCCTTAAAGAGCCCGGGAGAAGATGGGGTTACCAATGATATACTTAAAACTCTAATAGAACCGCTGTCTCCTATTATTACAAAATTGTTAAATAATATCTTGGAATACGAAAACATACCTGCGGAATGGGAGACATCAATCATAACATTGTTGTACTAAAAAGGAAATCCTCAGGACATAGTAAATTATAGGCCTATAAGCTTATTACATACCACATACAAAGTATTGCTTAAAAGAATTATGCCGACTCTATAATTCAATCAACCTAAAGAACAAGCTGGTTTCCGCCCAAGGTTCTCTACAGTCGATCATATATGTAGGGGTGGTGTGTGGACTGTGGATGACCGAAATAAAATCTTCACTTCTTGAAACTTCTTTATTAATTTTTAAAAACTTCTTTAACATAAACTACGTCTTGACACCTCTCTTAGCTCGCTCGCCATCTTCCTTCTGTCCTCCCTCCACACATCCTCTCTCATTCACTCATCGCTGCATTCATACTTCAACTTATTTTTAAATTATGATCGTTCAGAATTAACATCCTACATATAGTCACTGTGACACAAATCATTGAAAAGTATGAAGAATACGGGAAAAGGCTCTACATTGCTTTCGTTGACTATTCGAAAGCTTTTGACTCAATCGGACATTTAGCGCTGTGGAAAGCCCTAGACCAACAAGGAGTACCACAAAAATACATATACTCGTACTGAAGGAAATTTATAAAAGCCAAAGTTAGAAAGACAAGGAAGAACTTTCGAAGTACAACGTGGAGTCCGACAAGGCGACCCGATATCACCGAACCTTTTTACTGCTCTCCTCGAAACCATCTTCCGCAACGTAGAATGGGACTAACAACTGGGATTAACATTAATCGAGAAACACTGAACCACTTACGCTTCGCAGATGACATCGTACTGATTTGTGACAACCACACACATCTGGAATACATGCTGTAAACTTTAGATAGGGAGAGTAGAAAATGTGGACTGAATATGAATCTGGAGAAAACTCGCATAATGACCAGCGGAGAAAATAATACCAGTAAAATTATCATGTAAGGAAATAGAGTACGTGGAAAGAGTATGTATATTTAGGACAGAGAATCACGATGACTGTCCTGATCTTTATAAATTGCGTTTCAATGTCCCCCAGAGATCAGTTAGATTTAATCCGCCTATCTCCATTCCCTCTCCCTCTCCATTTACCTCTTCCAACTACAGGCAAAACTCATATACTCGAATGGTACGAGCGAGTAAGGATTTTAATGTTCTTTGTAAAGAGTTCTCATTTGATCCATTTGCCACCAAAACCTATACTGCACGAAGTCGGCTGAACGCTGACTTCTTCAAAAGTGCATAGTGTTTTTGTACCTTTTATATATTATGTATGTATATATATATTTTTTCTCTATCGTGCTTGTTAGTGATCCTAAGATTTCTACTTCTTTTTCTGTTTTTACCCGTGAGAACCTGTAATTGGCTTTATGTTTTATATTCAATTGTTATCTATCTGTTATAGCTGTTGGTTCTCCTTAAAATAAATAAATAAATAACTGAGTGAGCCGGCTACTCTGTCTGTGTGCCGACACCGACACACAGGCTGTCATTTTTTAACCGTATTAAAGTAGTAGTTGTAATTAGATATACTTAGTAGTTCAAGGCAAACAACGAAACAAAATAAAAGTTAATTTTTTTATAAGTTTACCTGTAAGTAAAATGCATTATGTCGGTGTTCTAGCCGGGGAAGCGAGACCTGCTGCTCAGCAGTATGCTGGGCGGCACCAGCAGCAGCAGCAGCGCCGAGCGGCAGAGGCGTGAGCGCGCGCGCCTGGCCGCCGTGGCTGCGTATCGTGCGCTCAAAGCATCCAAACTTAAAAATAAATAAAGTATCTGTTAGCATTTTGAGCTATTTTTATGTGAATGTCCCAAGACCGCATGACGCGCAAACCGCGTGCCCGATGAGGTTTCTCGTCGCCATTCGCCAACAAGACCGCATGACGCGCAAACCGCGTGCCCGATGAGGTTTCTCGTCGCCATTCGCCAACAAGACCGCATGACGCGCAAACCGCGTGCCCGATGAGGTTTCTCGTCGCCATTCGTCAACAAGCCCGCGTGGCGCGCAAACCGCGTGCCCGATGAGGTTTCTCGTCGCCATTCGTCAACAAGCCCGCATGGCGCGCAAACCGCGTGCCCGATGAGGTTTCTCGTCGCCATTCGTCAACAAGCCCGCATGGCGCGCAAACCGCGTGCCCGATGAGGTTTCTCGTCGCCATTCGTCAACAAGCCCGCATGGCGCGCAAACCGCGTGCCCGATGAGGTTTCTCGTCGCCATTCGTCAACAAGACCGCATGGCGCGCAAACCGCGTGCCCGTTAGGTTAACCCCTATTTTTAACCCCCGACGCAAGAAGGGTGTTATAAGATTGATCGCTGTGTGTGTGTGTCTGTCTGTCTGTCTGTGGCACCGTAGCTCAAACGGGTTAACCGATTTGGATGCGGTTTTTTTTATTTGAAAGCAGGGTTTCTAGCGGTGGTTCTTAGACATGTTTTTTTCAAAATCGGTTCAGCCGTTTCAAGGTCATCCGCTCTTTTTAGCTGCGGTAGGGATCTTACGACGACGCATAATAGGTATTTACTTTACTCTCAAACATAATATATGTGTGACCTAAAATTTGGAACACCCATGTATGCTATATAACTATGCAAGATTATGAAATTCTTGGTCTGCTGCTGCAGCTAGATAGCCAGCACACTAGTACGCTCTTGAAATAAAAACTTTTTTACAAAAAAATACAACCGACTTCCAAAAACAACACTACATAGTGAAAAATAACTTTAATTTCGGAAGTCGGTGGCATAAAACGTAAAAGACATTTATGCACACACCGTTGTATTTTTTTTGTAACTTTTTAGTTGTGGTACTTAGACTTACCCCACACAAATACCTGCAAAACAAACTAGATCATAAGAGATAAACAACTTGACCAAGGCATTCATCAATCAACAATATCAAGTTTTGTTGATGAAGATGAAGGAAGCTCAACTGGGAGGTTCTACTCAGGACCTTGTAGGTTCCCAAGGTCCTGCACGGTCTGAGCAAGAAGATCCGGTGGGACGTCAAGAAACAAGCAAGCAATTTCGGGGAGGGGGGGGGGGGAGGGGGTAAGTACTGAATCTATATCTATAAAAGGAAAGCGTGACTGACTGATTGACTGACTGACTGACTGACTGATCTATTAACACACAGCTCAAACCACTGAACGGATTGGGCGAAATGAACGAAATTTGGAACACAGACAGTTATTATGATGTAGGATTCGACCTTTAAGGGGGTGAAAAGGGGGATTCTGTTTGTTTCAAAAATCTTATTCCTTGAGTCAATAAACTTGAAACTTGGCACGAATATTTATCTTAGTTAATTATGATTTTTGTAATTTTTTGTTTTTGTAAACTACCCCCTAAAGGGGAATTGGGGGGGTGTCAAAGTTTGTATGGAAGAATTTTAACGCGCAATCCAATTAACTTAAAACTCAGTATTTATACTTAAGACCAAAAATAAAGAATAATGTATATCAGGGTTATTTGAAAATCTTTCTCTAACGGGGTGAAAAGGGGTAATAAATTTTACAGGGAAGGATTTTACTGCATGGCTTGATTAATTCGAAACTTGTTATTTTGAGTTGAGCTATGGAAACATCCCAAACGAATTTTCAAAATTCCACCCCTGTGGGGGTGAAAAGAGGGGATACAGTTTATATACAAAATCCTATTCCTTTGGTTAATAAACTTAAAACTAGGCTATATTTGCCTTACTAAATAATAATGATAGGCACTTTTAGTTTTTTAAAACAACCCCTCACAGAGGATTTAAGGGGTGTCAAAGTTAGTAAGGAAAAATTTTAAACTCTGTATTAATACAGTCTGGCGGTTTGAGTACTTTATGCGGCCTACCCAAATGTTCTTTTTTTGATATTGTTCGGCGAGTCGTTGAGCTCCTTATGTACTGAATTGTTATTTGTTGTTGAAAATACGATTACTGACAAATGCTTGCACTGACTGGACAGGTCCACTCAAATCTGTATGATTCTTTTCTCAAAACTATTTCAGACGCAAGATTATGTCTGTACTAATAAAAAGTTTAACCCTCATGTAATTCGAAAATTTGCAGGGTTACCCCTGTCAATTTCCTGTCTATTGTGTCAAATAAAAAGAGAAGTCCTGACTGACTGAATGACTGATTGACTGACTCATCAACGCTCAGCCCAAACCCTTGGACCTAGAAAGCTGAAATTTTGCACAGAGGTTCCCTTTATAATGTAGACAAGGAATAAGGAAGGATTTTTGGAAACTCCATCCCTAAAGGGGTCAAATAGGGGATGAAAGTTAGTATGAAAAAGTTATTCCTTTCAGTTAATAGACTTGAAACGAATACTGATTTAAGTAAATTATAAAGTTTGTCATTTTAGCTTTCCAAAACTACCCCCTAAAGAGGAATTGGGGGATGTCATAGTTTGTATGGAGGAATTCTAACTCGCGGTCCGATTAACTCGAAACTTATTTATACTTGAGACTAAAAATGAAGACTAACGTGTATCAGAATTTTACAAAAATCTACCCCTAAGGGGGTGAAAAGGGGTACTCAATTTTACAGGGTAGGATTTTACTGCGGGGCTTGACTAACTCAAAAATTGGTGTAAATAGTCTTTCAGTCATGTCACGGAAATACCCCAAACGATTTTTTTAATTTCGACCCCTGTGGGAGTGAAAACAGGGAATATAGTTTGTATGAAAAATCTTATTCATTTGGTTTTTAACTTTTTATATTTGAGTTATTAACTTGAAACTTTGCCTAAGTAAGTAATAAAGTTTGTCGTTAAGGTTGAACTTTACGACATTTTTCCCATACAAATTTCAGGGGGGTATTACCTCACTGTTTGACATTGTGCATCCAAAGTTAAACATGATGTCGTTTTGTCTCATTATTAATTTTGTCTATACGGAAACAGAATAGTAAAATAAAAAGCTATTAAAACTTTATGAGCCAACAAATATTCGTTTTTCTCGCTAATTTTAACGCATCTTTGGGCGTAAATCAGTAATAAAAGAAGTGTAAAATCTCCAAAACGAAATCGTCACTGACAAAGCTCAATTATCGAAAATTTCAATAAACTTTATTTGTAATTGATGCAGTGGTTTTTTCATAAAACTCTTTTGTCCAAAGGACTTTTCGTAATTTTTTACGCGCTCGTTTGTCCTATGAATATCGTGCATTTCACTCAATAATGTTCCCCCCGCGCGGTGCGGAGGGAAGACGCTCACGCACACACATGCACTTTGCGGCCTATATCGTTCGTGTGTTTGTATAGTAGACTATTCTCCCTGCGCTATTATGTCATTCGTACGTACGTAAACACTACATTTATCTGTTTGACTTCACGCTGAAATTTGAACTACGTATTTACAAGCTTTTATTTAATATTTAGTTTCACCTGTCCCAATGTTTGTCTGTAATGTAGGCTTGCAAGATATATTTGATCCACTTCCCGGTTACCGATTGAGCTGAAATTTTGCATGCATGTGTAAATCGGATGACAACGCAAAATTATTATGACATGGAGCTGATTTGATGATGCAACCGGAAGGTAGCCATAGGAACTCGGTAGTTAAACGATACAACCCCATCGAGTTTGGACTCGTTTGATCCGTCTTGACGAGTACTTTGGTGCTAGATGGTAACCAGGGTCTGATGATGGAGCTAGCTGGAAGATGGCCATAGGAACTCAGTAATTAAACGACACAACCCCATCGAGTTTGGGCTCGTATGATTCGTCTTGACGAGTACTTTGGTGCTAGATGGTAACCAGGGTCTGATGATGGAGCTAGCTGGAAGATGGCCATAGGAACTCGGTAATTAAACGACACAACCCCATCGAGTTTGGGCTCGTATGATTCGTCTTGACGAGTACTTTGGTGCTAGATGGTAACCAGGGTCTGATAATGTAGCTGGAAGATGGCCATAGGATATAAAAAACAAAATGGAGCCCCAAAAAATATTTTTTTTTTGTTAATTTCATCATAACTTGAAAACGCTAAGAGCTGAAACAGGTACATCTGATTAAAAAAATGTTGGTATGATAAATAAAGTCAGCTGATCCCACGTATTTTGATGCAGTTTACTAGGGATCAGTAGATTTTTTTTCAAGTTTTCAGGGTTGGCCTCATAGTAAAAGTTGTTTGTATTGATGAGTAGGTACTTTCATCACGTAAAGTACAAAGTAGCTACGTACGCACGGCTACAGATCAAGCTATACATTTCCAGTATAAGCTGATCTCTAATTGTATTGGATTTCCTTACAAGAGGTCAGTGTAAACTGGAAATTCATAGCTTGATGTGTAGCCGTGTGTACGTAAGCGGCGGCGGCAGCGGGTATTTCTCATGACACATGACATGACTAAAAAATCATGCTGTATACAGGGTCAAATTAAATTAGCTAGCGAAACTCCGCAGACGTGACAATGAGAAATTTTCTATGGGACAATTGAAAATTTTTTCGCGATTGCAATGTTGGTTCCATGGAAGAAGTTGTTCGGTTTGATGTTCTGTATCACACCCTGAAATTTGACGAGGATCCAAAGCGACACGTATACCTACCCATCACGTTTGCGGAGTTTCGCTAGCTAATTTAATTTGACCCTGTATTACTTAGGTACTTACTTGATTTATTCTATTTGCTTGCGAAATAATTTCTTTCATAAGTACTTACCCTAATTTTGCGTACACTAACACAGATGAAGTACCTACGGAGTCCACGACTTGTTCGGCGGAGAGAGTAGCTAAACAACTAACTAACGTAACTAACCAACTAGCTAACTTTGTATTATGTGGGAAATTTCATAGTTTAGCCAATAGAATATTATCTGCGTTCTGCCTAGTAGGTAGGTACACACGGCTACACATCAAGCTATAAATTTCCAGTTTACATTGACCTCTCATTGTAAGGAAATCCTATACATTGCGAGATCAGCTTAAACTAGGTGAAAAGTCAATATAATAGTAATAGGTAGGTAAATAGGTATTATTAATTAGGTATAATTATTATTTATTACGTACATAAACAGTAATAATAAGCGCGGTCAGGCCAATGATGACTGCTGGACAAGTATGCGTGCGTCGTGAACTTGATAGATTATTTTTAAATTAATTACCATTTTTAATTGTTATTTTGGTACATTTCAGTATAATAGAACATCCAAACAATAGATTTACATACACTTTTAATTTATCCAAATTATAGGTAGGTATTGTTATTGATAAAATTGTAATGCTTTGCATAACCTAAAACTTGTAACAAGTATGTAATACCTGATTTACATTATTTCAATAATTCTTTCATTATTTCAGTATGTCTGTAAATGTAGAATAGTTAAAATATTAAAGAATAATGTAGTAAAACATAGAAAATATTCCAAACGGGTATGTCGTTGATATTTTGATGACGGTAGATTGAAACGTCAAAGTTGTTTGTTCACGACTATAAAAGGGGGATCTCCGAGAGTCGGGGCACATTCCCATCATGACGTATGCGGGTTCGGTATTTGCACACGCCAAACCCCGCTATCTGCATCGGATGCAGACATTACAAAACCGTTTCCTCCAAAGGATAACGGGCGCCCCTTGGTTCGTTCGGAACGCGGACCTCCACCTTGACCTCAGGATCCCCACGATCCATCAATTTTTGAAGCGCGGCTCGAAGCGCTTCTTTGATGCCGTGCCGCCGCGAAGCATCGCAACCCTTTGGTTGTCGAGGCCGCGCGCTATGCCCCCTCTAAAATTAGTAAGACTCGCCGTCCGCGACACATTCTCACCGACCCTGATGACCCCATAACCCTCCTTCAGGAGAGTAGCAAGGCCACCAGTACGGTTTACAAACGTAGACCACCCAGGAATACATTCCGACCTCGCCGCCGAGGTCGCAATCGTAACCGCCCCCCCCCCCCCTATCCCCTACTCGGTGAAGCTGTGCCAGCTGGGGGCACAGCTGAGCCTGTAGCACTTATCCCCCCCATTATGATCCAGCCTGCCCCGTCTGGCTGTCATATTATTATTAGCGACGCTCAGTCGACTAATAATTTACTCTAGTTTTAAGCCTGGCCGGGGGCTTTAAGTTCGCTTAAAGAACCCACAGGAAACGCCCGGTTGAGCAGTCTCGACCCTCAGTGGTCACTGCGAGATGCCATGTATAACTAACTAACTAACTAAGTCGGGGCACATTTCTTGATCCAGAAGTCGACCAGAACGGAGCTCCGACCTACAGGTAAAAGTTAAGTAATATTGTTGCTAATAAGATTGATTTCTATTGTTATTATGTTTAACTATGTTGTTCTGTATGTGTTATCAATATGGCCAGTATTGCCAATGTGTCAAATTGAACAAAGAAATATTAATATTCTTTTCCTATAGATTGTTATTGCTGCTATTATTCTGAGTACCCTCAGATAGAATTAACTGTTTTGAGATAACGATAATTTATGGAAATATAAGAAATGTGTTGATAGAATACTTTAAAACTGTTCCCATGGAGTTACTTGTCCTTCTTCTCCATGAAGACCTAGTTTTGCGAACGGACAATAGCTTTCTTAGATAAATAATTATTGACAATGAAATAATAAATATCTAGTCTTGTCTTTCTGTGCTTTTCTTCATGAAACCCTTTCCTTACACAACATATTCATAATACTTTCATACACAGTAAATAACCAATAACCATTCTGATATTCAAGGCTTGCTATTTTAGTAATATCTACATATACCTAGGTACCCTATTTCTATCAAACTCTTAAGCGATCGCTGCCTGCATGACCACATGGGAAAACTTTTTAGAAACATAATAAATTATGCAATCTTTATAATAGGTACATAGAGGGCTATAAATAAAGTATAACAGCGCGCGCCTTCTACTTTTGCACGTGTTTGTATGCATTTCCAGTTTACACTGACCTCTCATTGTAAGGAAATCTTATACAAATCACTGATACTATCTCTGTCGGTCACGATGCCAAGTGGAGGGAGAGGGGTTGATGAGGGGGTGAGGGATAGGAGGGTGTAGTGAGTGGGAGGTAGAGGGGGCGGTGAGTGGATAGGGGGTGGGGAGAAGTTGGTGAGCAGCAGCGGGAGGAAGAGGTGAAGTTGGGAGGGTGATGGTGAAGGGGGTTGGGCATGGGGAGGGTGAAAGTGAGGGATTTAGAGTGAGAGGGGGTTTAGTGGGAGACGAGGTGGGGTGAGGGGATTTAAAAGGAGAGGAGGTGGGGGGGGGGGTGCCTTTACACCTTAAAATTGCTTTTTGTATAGCACAGATTTATTAAAGAAACCCAGCCCGACAGAATTGACCGAAAAATAGAAATTCGGAATGACACAATAAAAACAGGAGTAAATACAAACCTCGTAACCTAGTAGAGCACACGCTTTTTCTACACCCTACTGAACCTTATGAAATAAGCACTATAATCACTCAGCTCAAAAATGACAGTGCACCAGGCCCGGACTCGCTCACTGTCCCTCTGATTAAGAAATCTTTAAAATCCATAGCTGTATCTCTAACGTACATTTGCAACCTGAGCTTAGAGTCAGGTACTTTCCCCGAATGCTGGAAAGTAGCGGTCGTTACCCCAATTTATAAAAATGGCACCAAAAAAAATCCAGAAAACTATAGGCCAATTTCTCTGTTAAACACCTTGTCCAAGGTACTGGAAAAAGTAATTAACACTCGCCTGGTTAACTTTCTAGAAAAACACCGTTTGGTCTCGGACAGACAGTTTGGGTTTCGCAGGGGAAAGTCCACCGAGGACGCCGTGACACTTCTGGTTAATGGTATAGCGTCTCACACGGAAAACAGAGATAAGTGCATCGCGGTTTTTCTTGATCTGGCAAAGGCGTTCGATGCAGTGTCTGTGGTTTTACTTCTGAGGAAACTGGAGACGCTGGGAATCCGAGGAGTTACTTACGAATGGTTCAAAAGCTACCTCTCAAATCGCGCGCAATTTATAAAAATTGATAATTTCTGCAGTCAACAGCTCCCTATAAACTATGGAGTCCCTCAGGGCAGCATACGGGGCCCCACGCTTTTTACGCTATACATAAAAGACATCTCTAACCTAGAATTAGATCACGCCGAAATAATAACCTATGCGGATGACACGGTGATTCTATTTCATGATAAGCCGTGGGAACTTGTGTACAGTCGTGCAGGGGAGGGTATGACTTTTATTACAGAGGCACTTGATAATAACTTACTGTCACTTAACACTGAAAAAACTAAATACATCACCTTTTCGAAAACCTCAACTTCTAGTCCTCCAAACGATTTACAACTGATAATACACACCTGCCCTCCTTTGTCAGGTCCACAACTTGCGAACTGCACATGCCACCCAATTAAACGCACCTCGTCTGTCGATATCTAGGCGTCACTATTGACTCGAGGCTTTCTTTCTGGCCACATATCGCTACTTTAGCTGGCAGAACAAGGAAATAATTTTCGTAATGAAGAATCTTCGTGACTGCCTGCCTCTAGACCTTTTGAGAAAGGTCTACCTTGCTATCTGTCAGCCCATAATACAATACTGCGTCTCTGTCTGGGGAAGTGCCGGAAAAAGCCACATGATTTATGTTGAGAGAGCTCAGAGGGCACTTCTGAAAGTCACTTTTAGAAAACCTTTCCGTTTCTCTACTGACGAGCTCTATAGAGAAATCCAAGTCCTCCGCGTGAGGCAACTTTTCATTTTAACGGCGACCGTCCGTACTCACAAGACCCTTCCTAAAAGAGCTGACTATTGTGCACTTCTGGCAAAGCCAGAAGTGCCAGCTTACTCTCACCTACACACATTTAACAAGGTCTGCAAATTACTGGACATCAGACTTGTTCACCGCTCGCCTAAAAAGTGTACTAAAGAAATGGCTTCTGGAACTTACATACACCGAAACAGAATCATTTCTCTAAAGTTTTGTCGACAAGCCACTGTGCCAGCATACAACAACCCTCTCTCACATTTTCACCCTCTCAGTCACTCACACAAACACACTCACACGCCCACCCACACACACACACACACACACACACACACACACACACAACTTAATACACGCCTTACTAAACTAGCCTTAGACTTGTAAACCGACATAAATTTCTTTGTGCTCAATCGCACTCCGACCCACAAGATACAAGCCCTGCTTAGTTTTTGGGTCAACGGTCAAAACATGCATTGTTGTGATGTATAAAGTTAAATTCGTGTTTATGTAAGACTGTCATCATCTTTTCTTTTGCCAATAAAACTTTTTGTATTTTTGTATATTTAACATCACTCTAGGACTTAAGTGCCGAGCGAAAAGAAAAACAGTCAGAAAGAATGCGAATTAATAGCGCGGGCAGGCAACGCGATGCGACGGGGTGGGTCGGGGGAACAAGAAATTCCACAAGGACGAAGTCGCGGGCAGAAACTATTTCATTATATAAAAAGAAAAGTCCCGACTGATTGACTGACTCATCAGCGCCCAGCCCAAATCCCTTGGACCTTAAAAGCTGAAATTTTGCACAGGGGTTTCCTTTATAATGTAGACAAGGAATAAGGAAGGATTTTCGTTCCCTGGGATATTTTTCGACACCCACGCGGGCGAAGCCGCGGGCAAAAGCTAGTTTTATTTCATATAATGATCTGTTAATATAATAAACGATTGATATAATTTTAAAGTAACTAATTTTTATAAGCATAACATACATTGGTGCCGATTCTCTTGTACACCGAACTAAACTAACTAAACTATCACTAAAATTTCTTACTTTTGGCTATGAGAATCTTAGAGCTATTCTGCAAAAAAAAACCTCTAAATTTATAAACAATTTTGACACAACTAAAATCGAGTTTGACAATCGTGACTCCGCGTGGTATAGTGCTCGTAGTATATTTGACCCGGTGGCTTTAATTGGAATTAAGGAAATCACTATGGAAAGCGAGAAGGCTTGTCATATTTTGTTCAACGAGCAGGGAGGGGGTAGCTCAACGTGTTTTTTATGGAATTTTTTTTGGTACCTATATGTAGAAGTTTAGGGGTTTAAGGGTTTCATAAAGGGGGGCCAAATTTTCATTATTTTTGCGATAGGACACACCGTTTTCGAGATATAAGCAAAAGAAAAAAAAAACAGTAGGTACTGTTTTTGCACTTAAAAGTCAAGGTGTTGGTGTGAATTCTAGTTTTATTCTACACCTTTTTAATCGCGATTAAAAATAGTCTAATTTAGTTTCACCATTAAAATTTTAGTTGAAAACAGTGAATTTCAGATAATAATATAAATAGATAATAGATAGCAAAATTGCCAATTTCACTAAATTAATAACTCAGTACAATATTAGTGCTGTCAAACTAAAATATAGTTAAGTTGTGTCACTTTAGTCAATTTCAGAATGGGAAATCGTTTGACAGGAAAAAACTAAATTTTAGTGATTTTTAGTCTAGTTTAGAGGCATTTGTGACAAGAGAATCGGTACCATTGAATATAAAATCGTTTGTTAGACCACTCAAAAGACATATTATAACTTTATCCAATATGATAAAACGCCTAGCAAAAAACACAAAGCAAAATTTCAGATATACACATTATAACATTAACAACAATGTAGGTAACATAACAAATATAATTGTTAGTTGTCTCTTTTTAAACTTGTATACAGGGTGTCCCTGGAAGTATGGATCAAATCGAATAGGAGTGTAGGCAAGGTCATTTCCAAACTTTTTAACCTTGAGAATGTTGGTGCAATTTTTTACGGTTCAAAAGTTGTGACCAATTTTTGTTTTTTTCAATCACTTCGCATAGTGCTCAATGAAAAAAATCATAAAAAAAAAACTAGCAAAGCTATCAATTACTTTTTTTTTCAGAACTTAGTAGAAAAGTGGGCCTTTCCTGTGGTAATACTTTTACGCAGCTAGAAAACATACGTTCAATAAGTAAAAAACATTTACAGCAAAGGCTTCGTTCTGGCAAAAATTTTACTCAATTTTCGAGCGATTTTCATGGGAAAAAGTTACACTAGCGAAAGTTGACCACGTATTACAAAAACTGGTCCAAGTCATAGAAATTCTTTGGAGGTATGAATCACTGGAATATTCTTAATAGTTTAAAAGTTAGAGAATTTTATTAACAAGGAGGTTGTATTTTTAAAATTTTCTAACTACGTGACAAAATAAAATAAAACAATGAAATTAATATGTATATGTATTATTAAATTGAAATTACAATAGATGTTCAAAATTCCTTCCTCTTACTCTCAAACACAACTGGCATCGCCGAATGAAATTTCGTATTATTCGTCTAAATGCACGGGAATTATTTTTTATGTATAAGGTGCAGATGTGATTTTCTGACGGAGTTGTTCCTCGGTTCCGCTCTCTGTCTCGTACACCATCTCTTTGTAATAACCCCACAGAAAGAAATCTATGGGGTTCAGGTCAGGGGAAGGTTTTTTCCGGGTTGTAGCTAGGGGAAATAACATGACTCATGAAGTCATGAGATAACAAAAAGTTTACCGAAATTATTTTTATTTTTTATTTAAACCTAAACTACATCAAACAGTAGTGTCAGATAGGTAACAAATGCCTAGGGACTGAAATTAAATCGTTAGATAAGCTGAAAAAAATGAAAATTTTAAACATAGAAAATTGTAAAAATACGACCTCCTTGTTAATAAAAATCTCTAACTTTTAAGCTATTAAGAATATTCCAGTGATTCAACCTCCAAAGAATCTCTATGACTTGGACCAGTTTTTGTAATACGTGGTCAACTTTCGCTAGTGTAACTTTTTCCCATAAAAATCGCTCGAAAATTGAGTAAAACTTCTGCCAGACCGAAGACTTTGCAGTAACTGTTTTT
Organism: Cosmia pyralina; assembly: GCA_946251885.1. NCBI lineage: Eukaryota > Metazoa > Arthropoda > Insecta > Lepidoptera > Noctuidae > Cosmia > Cosmia pyralina. The sequence continues at coordinate 335,889 of OX276350.1, read as the reverse complement.
TATTATTGAACACATGTTTTCTAGATGCGTATAAGTATTACCAAAAGAAAGGCCCACTTTTCTACAACGTTTTGAAAAAAAAAGTAATTGATAGCTTTGCTAGTTTTTTTTTTTTATGATTTTTTTCATTGAGCACTATGCGAAGTGATTGAAAAAACAAAAACAGGTCATAACTTTTGAACGGTAAAAAATTGCACCAACATTTTCAGGGTTAAAAGTTTGGAAATGACCTTGCCTACACTCCTATTCGATTTGATCCATACTTCCAGGGACACCCTGTATAAATAAAAAAGGAGGTTTCTCAATTCGACCGTATATGTATATTTTTTTAAAACTTTTTTTTTATGTGTGTTCGCGGATAATTTCGTCGTTTATGAATCGATTTTAATGATTATTTTTTTGTTGTAAAGGAGATATCCCAAGGGTGGTACCATGATAAGGAAACCAGGATCTGATGATGGCATCCCAGAGAAATCGAGGGGAACCTTCAAATATTATAGGCACACCTATAGCGATTTGGGTATTTTTTATAGTAACTCGTGCATTTGCTCCCGGAAAGCACCATTCGGTGAAGTGGAACTGACGAGGAAGACCACAGATGGCCATCGGAACTACTCAATAATTCGTAATAATTTCACGGATTGCGATTCGATTATTACTAAGCAATTTATGCTCGTCACAATACATATGTTGAAGTGGAGCTGATAGTGACTTCACCATCAGTTCCAGTTCTCCTGGTTCCTTACTGGGAGAACTCTTCAACAATTAACGTCCTTGTATCGGGAAAAGCAATATTTTATAAAAGGTGATGAGCAGTTGACATTAGGATATTTTCAGACTGACCTACTAAAAAATTAAAAATAAAAAACTTTTTTACAAAAAAAAAACTTCAAAAAAATACTACAAGGTGAAAAAGAATTTTAATTTCGGAAGTCGGTGGCAAAAAGCTAAAATACCTACAGATCCAAAGACACCGACTTCCGAAATTAAAATTATTTTTCACTTTGTAGTATTTTATTTGAAGTCGGTTGTTTTTTTTTTTGTGCATAATCTTACACAGTTAAATTCTAAGTACCTGGTCCACCGAGCTCTGCTCGGGTGAAAATAGAGAAAACGAATTTTCCCAGATATTAGACTTAGGTATGTAGAGTAGATCTATTTTGCTTACAAAAAAATGAATTTGTAGGTTGTGAATTTTGGAAATTTAAATTTTTTGTTGTTTTCTCGGACGTCCACGAGGCTTTATAATCTTTTCTACAAAGCACATTTCAATGATTATTTTATTTGAACACCATTTGGCTAATTAATAAATTGCGAACAAAAAGCGAATATTATCTGTTATTTATTACTTATTAGTCGTCAATACGTTAACGTTTTTGTTGGCGCCAAAAACGTTGTTTTTTTCTCATGTCAGTGGAGAGGCAAAAGAACGATGCCCAAACAGCCGTGTCGGATTTGTAAAACCATGTAAATTTGTTATCAGTTCTAATTTCTCTTAGAACTACCAAATGTACAAAAACTCATTAGCCAGTAGGTAGGTACCTTTTACCTACCTTTTAAAATCCAGTACCTACTTAACGAGACAGAAATGAGGCTTCTATAGGACAGTTGATATTTGTATTCACATTATATGGCGCCTGGAAAAACTAATCCAGATCGAGATTAAAAACTCTTTGGTCTTTTGTTAAGTTTATAAAACATCTATACCTACATTTTGGAGCTTTTTCTAAACTAATGAAAGTTAAAAGTTATAAAAAAAGTATTGAATAGGTTTTATTTTATTCTATAATTGAAAAAAATAAACAATAAAGTAACTTTTTTCAACCTGACGGATAAAAAGTATGCATAGCCACTGAAACGTTATAGCCACCATACGTTTCAGTGGCTAATATGCATAGTTTTTAGCTAATATGGTTGCCAAAAAAAACCCAGTTGAATGTTACAACTATCAGAGCCTAATTGCGTAACACACTATTAATCGCAATTTTAATAATTTTAAAGCAAATTGCTAAGCCATTGCTATGTACGAATTTGTGGTTTATTCCCGTTGTCCCCGTACGCAGTGTCCCCGTCCTACGGGGACAGCGGTACTTCAATTAAATATTTAAAAATACTTCCCGTTGTCCCCGTACACTGTCCCCGTTAATATAGTTGAATAAAATAAGTAAAAATTATTGCCCACAGTCCCCGTTTTTTTCTTTTTTGTGTAGTATTATGTGTGAGTCGGCATCTTTTACCCATCAAACAAAGTTTTTTATTTGGTATTTAATCAAATGATTTATTACAGCAAACAATCTTTAGACAATAAACATTTGGTCTTTTTGGTCAAATGATTTGATATGACAAAAAATATATAGGTTAGGTTAGGTTAAAACTGTGACCTTCTACGCACGAGCCGAGCGAGCGAAGCGAGCGGTGCCGCGGTAGCGGCCGGCGAGTGCCAGAAACGACTAGATTTTACAGAAAAAAAAATGTGGGTAAAAGAGATTATTTTTAACAGGCTATCAAGAACCGAATTAGTTAGAGGACAACGACTCGTGAAAAGTTTGCTTCCCGTTGTCCCCGTTAGCCGAATGTACGTTATGGGGACAGCGGGAAATACATTTAATCACGTCCCGCTGTCCCCGTGAAGGGGATATGGCATACGGGGACAACGGGAATAAACCCGAATTTGTCTGCTCGACAACGTAAATAACGCAATGAATGTTGTTGAGCTGTCAAAATGAAACCGATTCCGATTGATAGGTACCTAGTGTGTTACGCAATTAGGATACAGGTTAGCTGCGCCGACTTGTTCCCTTTAAAACTTTTTATACCGGGTAACTCTATTAAAGCTTCTAAAAAATATAAGAGATGGCGTTGCATTACATTCCGCATTTGTGGATATTATTATACAGGGTGTCCCGTAAATAATGGATCAAACGTAACGGGTAGGTAGCTTACCTAATTTCCAACAACTAATTTGAATATTAAAAAAAAAACCGTTACAGTAACCAGGATATTAATTTTTTTTCGAATTTTACGATTTTGTCTTCCAGAATTAAGCTTTTTTAATGCTGTCGCTGCAAATGATGACATTTTTAGTTATGATTTTTATTTAACATTTCTGAATAGCTTACTAATGTTATAAGATACCATTTTTTTGAATACCGTTTTATTTGCCTTAGAAAAAAAATCTTGAGTTGAAAAGTTTTTTCTTTACGATGTTAGGACCAAAATTTTATTAACGTTGATTTGGAGCACCTCTCAGATTCATAGCAATTATCTTTGTAACGACAAGGACTAGAATGTACAACTTCATACCAATTTACCAAAAATACAAAAGCGGCGCTATCTATCCCCTTCACGCTGACTGAGGTGCAACTCCGCCACAGGTAGCGGTCCCAAATTCCGGACAGATGACGTCATCGGGTCGGAATTATGCTATCCGCTTAACTACCTGCTTCGATTACAAGCATTCAAGCATAAGCCATTACGAAAAGGAAAAAATGGAATAGTACCAATTTAATTTATTTTCTGTCTTCTTCATCACATTCATAGCAATATCTTTGTAACGATAAGGACTAGACGTAAGTTTTATACCAATTTGCAAACCTTATTAAATGTACAAGTTTTTAAAATAATGGTGGTCTTCGGTGTCATACATTTTTTTTACAGGAGAATTTTTTCAATTTTGGTCCTAACATCGTAAAGAAAAAACTTTTCAACTCAAGATTTTTTTTCTAAGGCAAATAAAACGGTATTCAAAAAAAATGGTATCTTATAACATTAGTAAGCTATTCAGAAATGTTAAATAAAAATCATACCTAAAAATGTCATCATTTGCAGCGACAGCATTAAAAAAGCTTAATTCTGGAAGACAAAATCGTAAAATTCGAAAAAAAATTAATATCCTGGTTACTGTAACGGTTTTTTTTTTAATATTCAAATTAGTTGTTGGAAATTAGGTAAGCTACCTACCCGTTACGTTTGATCCATTATTTACGGGACACCCTGTATAGAACATTATTAGCTGACCACAAACAAAACTTTGAAAAAAAAGTAATTCAATGTCAAGATTGGCGGCTGTTGGAATATTACAAAAATCCCAGTGTTGTCAGATTAAAATACTACTCGACTCAATCACGCAATTCGATTATTCACTCATTCGATTATTCGTTGACGTTGGTTATTCAAATGTTTTCTGTTACTATAAATCGGACCGTCGAACAGTGCACACGTCTTTTCTTTCCTCCTGCGACCCATTTTCCAACAGCGGCGGCGACGATTACCACACCACCCACATTTGAGGATAAAAATTATTTTACTACCTTCGATGATGATTTTACTCATTATACAATCACATATTTAATGCATTCGAAGTCAGAGGTATTTAAATGTTTTAAGAAAGAAGAAAGAAAGAAAAATCGTTTATTTTTTAAGGATTTTGTGGCTAAGAGTGAGAACTTATTTAATTCTAAGGTTGTTAATCTATACTGCGATAATGGTCGAGAATATCTTTCTAACGAGTTCAAGGAATTTTGTGTTGAAAAGGGGATAATGTATCATTTAATGGTACCTTACACTCCACAGCAAAATGGTGTATCAGAGAGGATGAATCGTACGTTAATCGAAATGGCTCGAACATTGGTTACAAGTGCGAAATTAGATAAAATATTTTGGGGTGAAGCTGTTTTAACAGCTACTTATTTGACTAATATTTTACCCACGAAAGCTCTGATAATTAAAACACCATACGAAATGTGGCATGGTAAAAAACCGAAAATAAATCATTTAAAAATGTTTGGCTCTACTGCATACGCTCATAATAAAACTAGAAAAACTAAATTTGATCAAAAGTCTTTTAAGTCAATATTACTTGGCTACGATGCAAATGGTTATAGATTATTTAATGTTGAAAATAATGAAGTATTTACAGCTCGTGATGTCATATTCGATGAGTTGAATTTTACACAGTCGCGTCCAACGCGTAGCAGTAGTGACAACATTGTGATACCCTCAAAAATTAGTAAGCCCGACAATGATTCGGCAAAACTAATAGAAAGTCAACCTCAAGATTCTATGACCGAAAATTCGTCATTAGGAAGTCAACCTAATAATTTAAGGCGAAGTGAAAGAATTCTCAGTTTACCCCCGAAAAATTACCAACAGATGCATGATCTTGATTTATTTTTGTCATTGATTACTGTGCAATCGTTGCCATCGTCATTTAAGAATATATTTGACAGAAATGATTCTGACAAATGGTTAAAAGTTGTACAGAGTGAAATTGATTCCCTTCGAAGCAACCAAACGTGGACTTTAGTAGAAAAACCTAAAGATGTCAATATCATAAGTTGGAAATGGGTATTTACTATTAAAAACAATGAATTAGGCGAACCCGTACGTTATAAGGCTCGCTTGGTTGCTCGAGGTTTTACTCAAGAGTACTTGCAGGATTACAACAAAACTTTCGCACCAGTAGCTCGGATAACTACATTTAGATTCATTTTAGCTTTAGCTAATCAATTTGATTTACACGTTCACCATATGGATATTAAAATGGCATTCCTTAATGGAATACTAAAAGAAAATATTTATATGGAGGTACCAGAAGGCATTTTAGCTAAAGATAATCAGGTCTGCAAACTAAATAAAACATTGTATGGCCTAAAGCAGTCTTCCAGATGTTGGTTCGAGCGTTTGGATCTCGTTCTTAAAGATATGGGTTTTAAAAATTCGGAAGTAGATCCTTGTCTATATGTGTTAGATAAAAATGGTATAGATAAAAATGTTTATATAGTATTGTACGGCGATGATTTAATAATTTCCACTAAAAGTATTGATACATTACAAGTATATAAGAACAGTCTTATGCAAAAATTTGAAATGACTGATATAAAAGAAATAAAATTATTCCTTGGCATCAGAATCGCAAGATCAAATAATACTATCTCTTTAGAGCAATCTACATACCTACAAAACGTTTTAAATAGATTTTCTATGAGTGATTGCAACCCTTCTAAATCACCTTTACCTTGTAAATTAAATTATTTGACTTTAAATTCTGACACATACTATGAAGCACCCCGTAGAAATACAATTGGGTGTCTTATGTATGCATATTTCTGCTCCTATAAGTATATTGAGTAGATACCAATCTAAAAATAATGAAGAATTGTGGAAATGCTTAAAACATCTTTTGCGATACATAAAAGGTACAGTCGGTATAAAATTGACTTATGATTGGGGAGGCGATGAAAACGACAGAAAAAGTACAACAGGCTATATAGGTATTCAAAGCTTTTGATAATTGTACAATTTCGTGGAACACACGAAAACAAAATATTGTCGCCGTCTCTTCAACGGAAACTGAGTATATAGCTTTATTTGAGGCTGTTAGAGAAGCAGTCTGGATTAAATCACTACTAAATAGCATCTCAGTTGAAATAAAAGTGCGTATTATAATTTATGAAGACAATAGTTGCATTTGCATAGCAAATAATCCTACACACCATAAAAAATCGAAACACATAGATATTAAATACCATTTTATTAGGGAACAAATCACTAATAAATTAATAAAGCTAGAATCTATTTCCACAGGAAATCAACTGGCTGACTTGTTTACGAAAGCGATTCCATCCAAAAGGTTTCTAGATTTAAGACACAATTTAAATTTGTATTAAACTCGCAGTAAGATTTATTTCATCCGATTTTAATGTGATTATTAAACTAAGATTAAACGTTAACTTAAATCAACATTTTGATGGTTATAATAACATGTATAGGTTTTAGAGTAATAGATACACAGTTTTTTTTTGTTATGTGATTGACATTAATTTTATTTTTCTATATACTTGTATTTTTGAGGGGGACTGTTGGAATATTACAAAAATCCCAGTGTTGTCAGATTAAAATACTACTCGACTCAATCACTCAATTCGATTATTCACTCATTCGATTATTCGTTGATGTTGGTTATTCAAATGTTTTCTGTTACTATAAATCGCATCGTCAAACAGTGCACACGTCTTTTCTTTCCTCCTGCGACCCATTTTTCAACAGCGGCGGCGGCGATTACCGAATATGTTTGCGTAAAAATACGGAGAAAACGAGTTTTCCCAGATGTGAGACCTAGCTAGATCGATTTTTCGCCCCCGTGAACACCTATATTGTAACTTGCTTGCTTCGGCTTGCTGGCCGGGCTGGCCTACCGGCCAGCCTCAGCCGCGGCGGCGGGTGCCTGCCACCCCCTGCTCCTCAGCTCGCGGGCCGCCTCGCCCATCCGCGCCTACGCGGTTTTAAATAACACTAGGGCTAGGGCAGACAAGACTACATGGAGTCGGTTTTGCAGCGATTCGTTACTGTCACGCCGCTCCCGCAGCACGCTCGCTTCACTCGTTCGCCTTCGCGCGTAGGCCCCCGTTCCCACGGGCGTAATAAAATCGCGGCGGGATTTTATCGCGCACTGGATTTTCAAGTCTAGTTGTTGAGCCGAGCGTTGAGGATCCAACTTAACAATAACAGAGTACATTCTAGCGCGTCGATAAAACATACTGTTGCATTTTGCACTCTCGGCGCTAAGCAGAGCGTTGAAAATCCAGTGCGCGAAAAAAAATCGCCGCGATATTTTTACATCCGTGCGACCGTCGACCTAATGCTCACTGTTCTAACGAAACTTAACCCAAATGATACACCAACATAGAGGGGACCTGGCACTCCGCTCCGCTCCCACTGATACACCAACATAGAGGGGACCTGGCACTCCGCTCCGCTCCCACCTTAACCTTCTAACCTATTATATTATTTTATTAATTTAAGGATAATTGCTGCTATATATATATATATATAAATATATACACAGACAGACAGACAGACAGACTTATATAGACAGTAAGTAAAAATTCAATCAGAGATCAAACACACATCAATATTTTCTGTGTCTATGACTACTGGCAACTCATTTTAGTGTTGCAGCAGTCCGTTGGAATTCCACGCCATTATTTTTAGCCATTATTTAGTTTTAAGACGAGCGTGATACCTAAACAGTTACAATAAACACTTCATGACGATTTCCGCACTTGTAACTGGGTCATCGTGGTGGCCTCGATAAATCGACGTACGCACGGCTACAGCACAGATTAAATAATAGTACCAACGGCTACAGATCAAGCTACAAATTTCCAGTATAAGCTGATCTCGCATTGTATAGGATGTCCTTGAAATGAGAGGTCAGTGTAAACTGGAATTGTATAAATTGATGTGTAAACCCAGAAATCGAATTCGAGATCATAAATGTAAGCAAAGGTGTTGCCAATTTGAAATAATAACCTCAGCAAACAGTTTTCGGCAGTTTGCCGAAAAGTACTACCTATAACATAGTGCTAACATTGTAGGCATATCTTAAACAGGTAAAATATGGCACACAGTTTTCAGCTTTAAAGTGACGTAGGTACAGTCCTACCAACTTATCTGTGAACTGAAAGAGGACGGCACCGTTGATGCGTCGACACAATCGAATGACATGCGTCGGCACAATCGTATGACATTTCAACATGACGGCCATAGTTCCAATTTTCGCCATTTCACAGATAAGTTGGTAGGAGTGTACACTACGATCCAAGAATAAAATGTAACTGTTTGAAATAAAATCGTGCAAATTATTTTTATAATACTGGCAATAAGGCAGAAGCTCTGAACATTTGACTTTCATTAATTACTTTCTATTTATACAAATTTTTTCCTTATATAATATATAAGAGAATCATTAAAATTTCGTAAATAATATTGCGTTATCATAATAATCGATTCAAGTTGAGCGTCCCAACCTGCGGGGCGACCATGCCCGTACCCAAGACGTTTGTGACAAGACGTGACAAATTATGTCATGTAAATATAATAATAATTATAAATTTGTCTTAAATGCTTGGGTCAACCATGTGACATAATCGAAAGGCCTGCCGACATCGACATGCCTTTCTTGTTGCTAAATTCATAGTGTGATACTGATATAGTAAATTGAATTTTTTTTTTCTTTTCTTTTGCTTTTATCTCGAAAACGGTGTGTCCTATCGCAAAAATAATGAAAATTTGGCCTCCCTTTATAAGACTCATAAACCAATAATACTCAACGTGTAGGTACAAAAAAAAAACATTATTTATTTATTATTTTTCTTTTGTTTTTTGTTGGTTTCCACGCGCATATTATTTATATTTCTAAATATTGTACCCATTTTTATAAAAACATTTAAAAATATAGAAAATAGTAATTTATGTGTTCACTTAAATTATTTATTTATTTTTCTTTTTTTGTTGGTTTCCACGTGCATTATTTACATTTCTAAATATGTATTTTTAAAACATAAATAAACCCTTTAAAAACATAAAAATAGTAATTTATTTATCTATTTAAATGAATTATTTATTTTCTTATTACAATTTTTTGTTTGCTATCACGCGCTATTCTTCACACAAATAAACCACTAGCACATAATGCATGAAAATAATTTATTACCAATTTGGTGCAGAGAAATTAGCAGGAAAATATTATTTTTTTCAAATTTTAAATCTTATCACCACCTCCGAACGAACGTGATAAAATTTTTCTTAGTCACCATCAAAATGTGACGTTTGTGATATAATTGGTGCGCCCTTATTAGCAAATAAGACATAATGAATCCCAACTAAACGTCAAAAAGTTATGTCACTGTCAAGAAATTATCTCACGCCGCCGTGCTAGCATATAAGACAAAACGGTTTTATCGCCCAAACTGTGATAAAATGTGTGACTCAAGCCATGTCACAGTAGGCCGTGCTCGCCGGGCAGGTCGGCATAGAGGAAAGTAATAGTACTGTCATCCGATTTCTGACTTTTGTCGTGAATTAATGTGTCCGTCTGAGGTTTTATTTGTTGTTAAGTTTTTCTTTGTTATATTTTACATTTTCAAAATTAAAATCAAATACGAATGACTACGGAAATGTTGACTACCCCTGAACTGTCACTTTAACAATGACATTTCTTTGTTTACATTTTTGATCTCGAATTTGATTTCTGGGTTTTAGCCACAGAACAGATATTATCTTTTCTGTGGTTTTAGCCGTGCACTGCAACGACGCGACACGACGCTGTTGTGACGCTTCTGCCGCGCGCGATCGGTACGTCCATTCACAGTAGCAGTTAAACCAGAGTCTTAACTAGAGTTGAATTTAACGTAGGGCAGCTGTTGTTACAGGTAGGGCGGAAGTAAAGATTTTACTTGATATGTTCTTCTCAATCGATTTTTGGCTTTCTGTCTCAGTTAATAATAGGTTGGGGAAAAAGTTTCTTCGCATTTTTTAAGAAAGTTCAAAACATTTTTTAATATACATTATTTACATTTATCTAAAGTATGTAGGTACCATTTTGTTCGATAACTTTTTGCCCTCTTGTAGGTAGGGACATGATCCCATTGCTATAGAAATTTTGGGACTTCTGATCAAAATACCGCGACAAGTGGTTTTGGCAGTCCTCTCGTGATGTTAACCTGACACTGCCTAAAGAATTCTGAAGAGACTGAAACAGGTGGAAATCTGAAGGTGCAAGGTCAGGACTATACGGCGTATGCATTAACACCTCCCAGCCAAACTCTCTAAATTTTTGCTTCGTGGCTAAAGATGTGTGAGGTCTAGCGTTATCATGATGAAAAACCACACCCCTTCTGTTGATTAATTCCGGCCGCTTTCTCTCAACTTCTTGCTATAATCTCATCAGTTATTCGCAGTAGAGTTCAGAATCGATGGTCCTGCCTGGTGGTAACAGCTCATAATGAATAATGCCCTTTCAATCCCACCACACACACAGCATCAACTTGTTGCGAGTTAACCCGGGTTTCGCCACAGTCTGTGAAGCCTGACCGGCCTTTGACCATGACCTTTTTCGCACGTTCTTGTCGTACGTGATCCACTTTTCATCACCAGTTATCAACTTCTTCAAAAATGGTTCGGTTTCATTTCGTCGTAATAAAGAATCACAAATGAGTACACGGTTCATTAGGTTTCTTTCAGTGAGATCGTGAGGTACCCAAATATCGAGCTTTTTTGTGTACCCAGTTTTTTTCAAATGCGCCAAAACTATTTGGTGGTCAATTCCCAGTTCTTCAGCTACGTCGTAACTACTGATATGCCGATCTTGCTCCACTTTTTCAAAAATGGCATCCATTTTATCCGTAATAGGGCGACCAGAGCGACGTGCATCTTTGACATCAAAATTTCTGGACTGAAAACGCTTAAACCAAATTTGTGCTAGTCTCACAGACACTGCACTGGGTCCATAAACATCGCAAATTTTTTTTGCGGCTTGCGTTGCATTTTTACCTTTTTTGTAGTAAAATTTTAAATGTATCGAATTTCTTCATTAGATTCACTCATCTTGACAGTACGAAAAACAAATGAAAATCACACATTTTCCTAATTTGAATTTGGAATTATGTTCTTTAAAATTTAAACTTTCAATGATACCAAAACCAGCCAGATACAAATAGTATAGCTAAAGAGATTTTATTTTAAGTTCATACATACTATAATGCGAAAAGACTTTTTCCCCAACCTAATACTTAATTTTCGTCAGGCTGTCTTTGAAAACATATCCCAAAATGTATGGGGGTGTTCTACCCCTCAATATTCACAACTTTTACTATGGGACCAACTAAGAAATCGTAAAAAAAAAAACGAACTTCCCGTATAAAGGTACCTACATACCTGGTTGGACCATTTTGTATATTCAGATTCAGATTATTTATTTGTGGAAACATTTATTTATTTATTTAAACATAAACACACTATCATTACTGGGTAACATGAGTACACATACAGAGCATGCAAGTTATTAAATTACATTATAGTTTAGATCAGTCATGTCTGGCCTTAGTGGCGTACAAATATTTAAATTTTAGTATTATAAGTTTTACATAAAGTATTAGATTAGGTAGGTACATAAGGACAAAATACTAAATGTCAATTTTGAAAACAAATTATTAAATTAAATACATGGTCATAATTACGTAACAATTATTAAACGTCAGTTAAAATTATCGTCATAGCAATAATATGTTGTGAAGGATCAACTCATTTTTCCAATAAAATATGCAGGATTATTCGAATTTAAGCAGATTTATTAATACAAGTCAACTGTACAGTTTAACGCGTGGTTGGCAAGTGAAGTAACAAAAATAATATGCCGACTTGAGATGACCACAGACAAGTAACGTCAAGTGTCAATGTCGCACCGACGTTGACACATTACAATCGATTAATAAATAGTCGATTATATTACTGTGTATAACTTAAATATAAATAAATTAACATGGTACATTATATCGATTCTTACAGCTCGGCCATCCTAATAAAGGTGGGTCCTCACACATTGATAAACATTATCAGCATAGGTACACAGCAATCAAACACAATCTCTATTATAATTAACATCGATTGCTCATAATTAACATTATTAAATTACTGTTATTTATTCACTTCAATTTATAGCCAGACACGCTATAAGTTCTAGCTCTAGTAGTAGCTCTCATCACATTCAGGACTGAGGTCCACAATCTATATTATTATAATTAATTACGATCTAAATCATTTGGCACTCACGATTTATGCTAGTACGGTCTGTCGTGATCTGCGTCATCTGCGCAACGAGCGCTGACGCTCACAACCCATACCAGGATAATCTCTCTTGATCTGCGTCGTATTTAATCGGACGCTCGCGACCTATACCAGTACAGTCTGCTGTGATCTGCGTCATCTGCACAACTAGTGCTGACACTCACAGCCCATATAGCATAGTCTGTCACGATCTGCGTCATATCTAATCATACGCTCGCGACCTATACCAGTGCGGTCTGCCGTGATCTGCGTCATCTGCACAACGAGTGCTGACGCTCACAGCCCATACTAGTATAGTCTGTCACGATCTGCGTCATGTTTAGCCTGGCGCTCGCAACCTATACCAGTATGGTCTGTCGTGATCTGCGTCATCTGCGCATATAGTGCTGGCGCTCACAACCCATACTAGTATAGTCTGTAGCGATCTGCGCTGTTTACATTTAACTCTTAACACTCTTATAATAATAATTAATCTACTTAACTAATGCAATGTTTACACATAAAGTACTGAATAATATTTCTGTATTTATTACATAATATATTCTTATCTTGTTTTTACTTATTTACTTTTATCATTATTACAATCACTTTCATCTGTATTATCATTAACATCGCTATCGTTTTCGCTTTCAAATCCCTTAAAATTTAACCACGGATGTATTTTATCAATTGAAACTATATTCTCATATTTTTTGGATCCTTTTCTTGTAAGAGGAGTATCCTCCACTAAAAATCTATCGTTAGGTAGTATTTTAACTATTCTGTAAGGACCATGAAATTTGGCTAGAAGCTTTTTAGATTTTCCTACTCTATCTTTGTCAAAAGTTGTTCTTTCCAATCTAACAAGATCTCCCTCGTTATACTTTCTTGCCGGTTTTCTATGCTTGTCGTAATGATGTTTTGTTACTTTTTGTGCATCTTCAATTTTACGTATAGATTCATTTCTTAGGTCTATTAGGTCATTACCGCTGACTCGGTCTATCGTTGTATTAATTACATCACTTAGTAAATTTTCCGTGACACATTTAACTTTATATCCAAATAACAATTCCGAAGGACTTTTACCGGTTGTCTTATTAACCGACGTATTTAAACCTAACTGTATCTCGTTCACATACTCATCCCAAGAGTTATCGCTCTTATCGTGACACTTAGTACTGAGAGCGTCCAAAACTGTTCGGTTAAACCGTTCGACCTGTCCGTTTGCTCGCGGAGTTGCGACGGCATTCAAGATGTGCTTAATACCAGCATTTTCTATAAAGTTTTTAAATTTGACACTTGTGAAACATGAACCTCTGTCCGTTATCAACCGCGTAGGTGCTCCAAAGTAACTTAAATATTCTTTAAATATGCAAATAGCGGTAGCAAACGGGTTTTATGGCAATAAATTTAGTAAAAGCGTCTATAATTATCAATAAATACATGTTGCCTCTCCGCGAACGAACAAACGGGCCCAGATGATCGGCATGCAACGTGTGGAAGGGTATGTCTGGTTTAGGAATAGGATGAAGTAGTCCTTCTTTAGGTCCTCCAGGTGTTTTATGATAAGCGCATTCCAGACAAGCACTTACATATTTTTTTGTAAATCGTCTCATCTTGGGAAACCAAAATGAATCTTGAAGTCTTTTTAATGTTTTATCGTGACCGAAATGACCGACGTCGTCATGGTTCATTTTTAACAATTGTCACCTTACTGATTTTGGAACCACCCAACGTAGTCCATTATCAACTATTCTGTATACGTAATTACCCTTCAATTGATAATTTTTATGAACATCTACAATAAACGTAGTATCTTTACTCGATAGAATTTCTTTAATTCTTTTAACCTCATCATCGTCACTTTGAACGGTAGCAATCCAGTCTTGAGCATCCACAGTAAGTATGTCTATTATGTGAATTCCGTCTACATTAGTGGGTTCATCAACAGGAGCACGGCTGAGAGCATCGACGTGTGACATATTTGAGCCTGCTCTGTATTCTATCTCACAGTCGTACTCCTGCAGTTGCACCCACCATCGGCCTATTCTAGGTACTAAATCTCTTTTAGTCATTGTAGTCCGTAACGCATTACAGTCTGTTATTATTTTAAATTTTAGTCCTAGTAAATAAACGCGAAATCTATTTAATGATGCTATTACCGCAAGAGTTTCTAAATCAAAGGAATGTAATTTCTGTTCGTCATTTGTGGTTTTCCGACTGTAATAAGCTACGGGTCTCATAAGTCCGTCCTGGCTACGTTGCATCAGAATACCTGCGATACCATACTTTGACGCATCGGTATGTAACTCCGTTTCTAATTTACCATCATACAACGCGAGTAAAGGTCTTTCTATTAATTTACTTTTCAGAGTTTCGAAAATGCTAATGTATGTTCATCTGTCCATTTCCATTGGAACTGCTTCTTTAATAAATCCGTTAATGGTCGAGCTATCAATGAGAAATCTTTTACAAAGCGTCTAAAAAAGCTCGCTAACCCGATAAAGCGTCTAACATCGTGAACATTTTTAGGTACAGGGAAATTTGATACAGCGACTGTTTTGCGAGAACCGGGCCGTATACCTGATCCACTAACTTCAAAGCCTAGGAAATCGATTTGTTTATAAAAGAAAAAACATTTTTCTAGTTTAAGAGTAAGATTCGCTTCGCGAAAAATATTCAGAACCTCATCCAGTCTGCCTAAACCCTCGTCAAATGTGCGCGCTGGGATTAAAATATCATCCATAAAGACTAATGTGTAATCTATTTTCGACAAGATTTTATTCATTGCTCTTTGGAAGACTGACGGCGCATTCGTTAATCCAAAGGGCATTCTTTTAAATTGGTATTGACCGTCAGGGGTCACGAAAGCCGTTTTGTCTTGGGAGTTTTCCCCTACTGGTAGCTGGTAGTATCCTGACGCTAAATCTAAACTTATAAATACTGAGTTACCAGATAATCGATCCAATTGATATAGTGTAGTATATTCTTACTGCACTAAAAATAATGAACATTTTTAAAGCGAATAAACAAATAAGCATATTTTAAATACAATTAGATAAGAAAATAATAGATATTAATATATATAATAATAGATATTATTAATAGATAATAATAATAGATATTAATAGAATAAGTTAATAAATTAATGGAAATAGAAAATACTTAATAGGATATAAAACATTTTAAACTGAAAATTAATAAAGCGCTCTTCCTCTCTACATATTTACAAGATTTGCTGTGCCCGACAGGGTCCATAATTGTTTCTATTTTATTTATTTACCACCTGTGTACATTATGGATTTAGCAATAAACAATTTGATTTGATTTGAAAGGATACACATATGGCATGCAAGATGTTAAATAAAATTATATCAGTCATGTTATGCCTTATCAGAGTACAAATATAAATAGGCAAGTTATTTATTACATATACATCAAATAATTACAAATTTATCCATTATTCAAATAATTAACAGTCCAAGTTATAATTTAAAAATTAAATTGTCATAAAAAACAGTGTCATCAACTCGTGATACATTAGTTAATTCAATGTCAAAGTAATTAGGTACAAATTAGGATTAGATATTTTTATTGATAACACAACTAACTATTTACACCAGGTACAAAATTAAATGACTAACTAACTAACTATTTGTATTCATATTAAAAGATACAACCAAGTCGAAATCAGAAAGCAAACTGTTTTATTCCTTTTTACCCTCATTACAAAAATGATACACTTGACATCTAATGAAAACAATCGACAAGTTTCAAACATAACATACCTTTTTCTCATAATGATTGGTAAAGACTATAATGATTTCAACAATAGAAAACAAAGTCAGTTTAACTAAAAATGTCTACTTCTAACGTAGCAATAACTTAAGTCATTCATTAGGAATTCCTATAATATCTGGCCATAATTCAGGCGGCGGAATCACAATTGGCGGATCCTGTGTTAATTCAGAGTCTGTGTCATTGGCTGGCTGACTGTCAATGACAGGTGACCCATTAGCAGACGTGTCTGGCTGTCTGGCCAGTATTTGGTCTGTGTGTCGCCAATGCATCTCTCCATCTTCCGTTCTCACCACATTAAGTGGCCGGCCCCTCCACTGTCTCCACGGTGGCCCGACGCCACCTGTTCCCGGGCCCGTACAAGCGTATGAGCACGGGCTGCAGCAGCGTAAAAGTCCGCGCGGGCGGGCGCTACGCCGCCGCCTCCAGTTGTTGCTCGGCGCGGCTCGGCGTCGAGTCGGAGTGTAAGCTCGACACTGCAGTCCTGTATCTTCGCCTATTCAATAACTCGGCAGGTGTCTGGTTAGTAGAGCTATTGGGCACAGTCCGTAAATAGTATAGAACTGTGCAGTTTCTCTTGCCATTGCATGTCCAGGTTCTCTAGTTTCTTTATTTTGTTCTTAAATGTTTGAATCGTGAGTTCAATCTGCCCCTTAGTCTCTGGGTGGTAGGGTGGTGAATACAAATGTTTAATTCCATTCTTTTTAAGAAAATTATTAAATTCATCAGAGGTGAACGCACGTCCACTGTCGGACATCAACACATTGGGCAGCACTTGTGAAGTGAAAATTTTTCTCATAACATTGGTTTTGTGGGATTTAATAAACCGACCAACGGCTTATGATCTGTCACAATACAAAATTTACGACCCGCCAAGAATTCGTGAAATTTGGTCAATCCAAATCCAGGGTCTCCTTATCAATCTGCCCATATTGCCGCGCCTCGTGGCGTCTCTCGTGCGCCTGTAGTATCTGTGAGGCCACCATCACCTGCCGCTCTGACCCGTCCTCCATGACATGTGCAATAATCGCTCCGAGACCGTATTCCGATGAATCACAAATGAGAAGTAGTTCTTTCTGCAAGTCATAGCCCACCAACGTTCGATCTGATGGCTCTTCGCCTCTACAAACGCTCCCTGTTCTTTCTCACCCCAGCTCCAAGGTCTTTTTGATTCTAAAACTCGATACAGTGGTTCTAACACTGCTCTTGTCAGGCAAGAAGTTTTCATAAAAATTATGTAAGCCCAGGAAGACACGCAAGGTCTCTCTGTTGGTTGGGGCCGACTTTTCCAGAATCTCTTTGAAGTCACAGGTTTAAAGTTCACAGGTGCTGGGTGGAGTCCCTCTGCATTAATCATGTGCCCTAGGAATGTGATGCTGTTCGCAGCGAACACGCATTTCTTTAAGTCGAGGTGGAGTCTCATCTGTTGCAGTTTGCTCAGTACTTCTCTGTCTCCGGTTGTGTTCTTCAATCGTGGCTCCAGTGACAGCGATATCATCTGATAGATACGCCACTCCGTCCATACCCGCTAAATAGCTGTCGCGTCGTCTACCTTCAGTTGTGTGTACGCGTTTTTTAACCGACGAAAAAAGAGGAAGTTCTCAATGATATGAAATCGGTTTTTAAACACACACTAGTGTTTTAAGAGGTCTACTAGAAATTTTTCCGGTTTCGCTGATTTACGAATTCGGTTACGGTTTCGCTGTTTTTTTTTATTATTATATACCTACTGTATTTCTAGAAGTTTTAATGCACAGCATGAAATATCATTTCAATTACTTATGATCTAATGTATGAGCTACTTTTTTATTTTGATTAATCGACCTAAACCGGCGACTGTTTTGTGAATTTTTGCTGTAAGAGGTGTAGAATAATCACATATTTACGAATCGTTTTGACGTCTAAAGGGTATGGAAAAATTACAATGTATTTTTGTGAAAATTGTCTACCTATACAATGTATGAATCACTTTTTACCACTTTCATATAAAATTTTTGAGTAAAAAAATATTGAACTTAGTAGTTAAATTTTAGAGAAAATTGGCAAAGAATTGCTTTTTTTTTTTTGGGCTACTTAGAATCCTCGTTCATAAAATTAAAACAACAGAAATAAACTTCAGTTTAAATTATAACCATGATGACAGAAGAGGCCTAACTTCATATTTTTCTGTATACGTTCTACGAATTATCAAATAACAGTAAAACAAAATGTAAAAAAAAATAATAAAAATATCAACAGTCGAGAATCGAACTTTTAACCACGGGTTTGCAAAGCAGACGTCGTACCGCTAAGCTATTTACTTTGATGAAGTTGACTAAAGTAGCCGTTCTTATATTATTATTATGTCATGATTGACATCCTTCCATCCGCTAAGCCTTAACTCCATAAATATTTAGCGCGATGATAATCATTTAAAGGTTGAATCTGTAAAGCTACCTGCTATATTGTTTCCTGCTCAGCCCAATGAAGTAATGGAATAATTCGCTTTTACATTGTGTTTTATTGACACCTATATCGTCGTAGACAATTACCGACACCGAGAATCATCATTCTCCTGCCCTTATCCCATTTTTTTTGAGGTCGATGCAACTTGTTTTTTTCTCCATACTTCTCTATTAGTCGTCATCTCGGTAGTCACTCCCTTTCTAGCCATATCATCCATCGTTTCTTTGGTCTTCCCTTACTCGTATAGCATCCAGATTCATAATAATAACATTCCAGACGAGATTTTCTTCATTTCTCCGCATCACATGCCCATACCATGATAACCGATTTCCATACACACTGACACCGATATCGGCACGATATCTACCGGCGAAGACAGTGCGGGGTGAGATTAGCGGGCATTCTTTCACTTGAGCAAACTTTTTCGCACTGCCGACTTCGAGACGTCGGTAGGTACCTACTTAGTAGTGTGGTTGTTTGTCGCGTCGCGATGGTCATTGATATTCACAAATATTAGGTCTTTACCTATGAAATTGCCGTTCTGCAGTACTGGCCATTTCAAATCAAAATAATTTTTGCTTGGCTAAGAATACTAATTTCAAATTAATTTTATTTTAAAAACATGGATTTTTTTTTCCAAAAGTAGTCATTTGTTTATTGATTAGTGTTACATTTTCATCGCATTTCAATCTTTTTCGTCATCATGGATACGTTAAAAATTCGAGTAATTATGGAATATGAGTACCGTCGTGGCAGCAACGCGGCACAAGCGGCACGCAACATCAACGACGTTTACGGAGCTAACACTACAAACCAACGCACCACTTGTTATTGGTTTGCTCGCTTCCGTTCTGGAAATTTCGACTTGAAAAATGAACCTCGCGGTCGTCCGAAGACTTTGGTCGACAATGACGAATTAAAGGCGATTGTGGAAGCTGATGATACACAATCTACGGCTGAATTAGCAGCAGCTTTCGACGTTAGCGTCAAAACAATATTGGTCCATTTGTGTCAAATTGGCAAGGTAAAAAAGCTTGACAAATGGGTGCCCCACGAACTCAATGATCGCCAGCGCGAAGTACGCGTCGAGACGTGCCTTGCACTGCTCAACAGACACACAAATGAAGGAATTTTGAACCGCATTGTTACCTGCGATGAAAAATGGATTCTGTTTGATAACCGCAAGCGCTCAGCAAGGTGGTTGGATCCTGGTTCAGCACCTAAACAATGCCCTAAACGAAAACTTACCCCTAGAAAAGTGATGGTCACTGTTTGGTGGTCTAGCGCCGGTGTGATTCATCACAGCTTCTTACTAAACGGGGTGAGCATTACTTCAGATGTGTACTGTGAAGAACTGAACACAATGATGGAGAAGCTGGCACATCTCCAACCAGCATTGGTCAATCGCTCGTCTCCGCTGCTCCTGCACGACAACGCGCGACCTCATACTGCACAGCAGACGGTCTCCAAGTTGCAAGAACTGGGGTTGGAAGCTCTCCGTTATCCGCCCTACTCACCAGACCTTGCGCCTACAGACTACTACTTTTTCCAGAATTTGGATAACTTCTTGGCGGGAAAAAAATCAATACCCGAGAGGCAGTACAAAATGCCTTTGAAGAATTTGTTGCCTCCCGTCCAGCTGATTTCTTTAAGAAGGGCATCAATAAACTGCCACTGCGTTGGCAAAGATGCATTGATTGCATGGGTGATTACTTCGATTAATACAAATAAAAAATGCATGAAAAAAATTCGTTTAAATTTTTTCATACAAAACGGCAATTTCATAGGTAAAGACCTATTATAATTATCTCCTCGGAACTCTCACAAAAAGTGCATATTACTTCACAATCTCTAATAATAATAATCTTTATTTGTTTACTTGTACAGTGCAATACAGTAAAGTACGGTTTACTTATAGAACCAGAATATGACAATGTATTAACTTTTTACAATCACATGAAATACCTTTCAATGGATAACCAAAATGGTCCTTTAAAGCCATTCATATAAAGTAAGTTCAAAAACTAAAACCCGACTACTGAAAAGTCACGCTCGCCGCGGTCGCCGGTCGGTGTGTAACCAATTAAATTAATATTATTTACCTCCACTTTTACTTATTTTTAACAATTTAAACATATTTATTTACTTAAACAATATGACATATATACATATTTGTAATGTGCTCGTCAACACCTTTCTTTTGATACCAAACGTCATTATTTTATTATCTCAATTTAATTTTTTTCGTGGTTAGAAATTTACGTGTAAAGTACAGTTAAAAATTTAGGGAGAATTTATACAGCCTATGTCACTCGGACCATTATTATTGATACCTCATTCATTAAATTCGGTTCAGTAATTTAGGCGCTACGGTGGAACACATGTAAATACATCACACACCTCACACACTATTTTAGGATATATGATATATCTTTTCTTTTATCTTATAGTTTAAGTCTTATCTATAACTTGAGATTTTACTGTAATTTTTTGTTTAAATTATATTTACCCTTTTGTACACCACTTTTACCATTCTTGAAGTAATTGAAGAGCGGGACCTCCTAGCACGGTATAGTTCCTATGTTCCTATGTAAGATTCACTCAATGATATTATATTAAAATATCATTGGATTTACTGTAAAAGTTGTACAAGTTTCTGCAATAAACCTTTTTATATTTATTCATTTATTTTTATTTTGTGTGGAAAAATAAAAATACAGGGCATTAGACAGTGCTATATTCAATAATAACAGGAAACAAAACCTTTAAATGAAGTCATATTATTTTTATAAGACAGTTAAAATGAAGAGCTTCTAATGAAGTCGTGGCGCTGGCTGGTGGCACGAACATCTGTAACTAGTATACATGCCGGTCAAAAGGTTTTGCGTTATTTACGTTGTTGAGCTGACAAATTGGAACAATAGGAAGGCAATGTATTAGCAATATCCTTCAAAATCATTCAGTTTGTGATTGAAAGTGTGTTCCTATTAGATGACAGTCCCAGTGGTGCCGCTCACAACCCAATATCTCGTCTCCGTAAGCTGCCGGGAGAGTCAGGTCGAGGGTTTTCTCTACGTATCAACAATGCTGTCAAGGCTCTCCACAACCCAGCTGAAGAATTACATTACCCTGTATGTTTCATTAAGTCTTTTTTATTCTATTTTAAAACAGAACATATTCCACGATAAGTAGGTAGTGCACCCCCATTTCGCCAGTAATGTGGAAACATGGGGTCCAGCTTCAGGACCCTGTCACACACCAGACGTCTGGCGGTGCAAGATTGCCCAATAGGAATGATGACAATTTTTTTTATTATAAAAAAGCTAGTAAAAGCTTAAAACATTGCCAACCTAAAAGCGTTTTAAAATAACTGCTAGACAAAGACGGCACTATCACAGAAGTGACGTCACAACTATATAACTTCATACTAGCGCCATACGTTGTCTGTACCGCGCGACAAGGACGGGAATAATCCCTTCCAAAAACTTTGAAAGCGTGAGCTTCTCTATTTTCCATCGATTTAACAGTTTTTTTTCGATTATTTAATTTTATTATGCCTTCTTGGCTTCTTTGAAATTACATTGTTTGTTCGAACATTTGTAATATTATTCATCAATTTATGAATGACGCACTTAAGTAAGTTTAGAAGGTTTATGCTTATTGTTTGTGTCACATACTCTAGTTTTAGAAAGTAATATTTTGATCGTAAAGCAATAATTGAAAAATAGTTCGATTCATAAGTAAGTACATATTAGTTGTGAACTTCTTACCTATTTACTTAAAGTTGAGGTTTTGGCTATTATGGAATACACTTTTGTATCGATAAAATCCCGGGATTCCGGGATCGACAAATTTAGAGTTCTGATTATAGAATCGAATGTATATGTACTTACATCCTAGTGTTGGCTAATATGGAATGTATTTTTGTATCGATCGTAAAAATCTCGCGATCCCAGAATTGATAAAATTACCTAGTTCTTTTTGACTATAGAATCAAATGCTAGCTAATGTTGTAAAGTAGGTTACCAAACGGGCATAGCAAACGTCAGGATAAGTAAAAGTGTTAAAAATGAATTTCATGAAAACAAGCATACCAATAGTTATGTGATCCCAGTGTCCCGGTATTTTTTAAATAAATTATACCACATATTTAAAAAGTCGTTTCCATACCATGTGTCCGATTAGTTGTGCATTCCCGTATTTTATGGAATCCCGGGAATTATTTAAAAAAAAAAAAAAAATAAGAAGCCACTTCCATAACTTCTTATCCAAAAATTAACTTTAGGTAAATATGCATCCGATTATCCGATCTCTGGCATTATTCCTAATTGTGATTAGTCATATTTTTGCAAGTTCCAATGATCCTTTCATTGGCACTTGCAGCAATATGACTAAAATTTAACTCAATTGTGTCTCACAACACGAGTCCTAGTGAGGTCTATGAATTCATTCCACTTGAACTTCTTCGTCTCTCCTTCACCGACTGGAATGATGATGAAACATAAATTGTGACCTGCTGACATGCAATGAGCAACTGAGGTGATCAGTGATTGATCTTATAGAAGAGGCCTGGGCGGCCTGGGCCTGTTGTTATATCGTTGCTGTTCACAGCTAGACGTGGAAGCGGCAGATGAGAAAGGTTTGCGCATGAGTGAGCAGCGCGAGCGGCGCGCGCGCAAGCGACGCAAGGCAGAGCGCGCCGCGCCGGCACCCGAGCGCGAGGCGCTGCTCACCCGGACGCAGAAACTCGCGCTCAAGAAAAAGGCCAAGAAGATGAAAGCCTCCGAGGTAATAGAATGCTGTCTGGGCGACCGAGCTCTGTTGCACAGTGTAGGTGTTAACTCATTATATTGAGTACCTGGGCGACCGAGCTCTGTTGCACAGTACAGGTGTCAGCTCATTTTATTAAGTACCTATCTGGGCGACCGAGCTCAGTTGCACAGTGTAGGTGTTAACTCATTATGTTAAGTACCTGGGTGACCGAGCTCTGTTGCACAGTGCAGGTGTTAACTCATTATGTTAAGTACCTGTGTGACCGAGCTCTGTTGCACAGTGTAGGTGTTAACTCATTATGTTAAGTACCTGGGTGACCGAGCTCTGTTGCACAGTGTAGGTGTTAACTCATTATGTTAAGTACCTGGGTGACCGAGCTCTGTTGCACAGTGCAGGTGTTAACTCATTATGTTAAGTACCTGTGTGACCGAGCTCTGTTGCACAGTGTAGGTGTTAACTCATTATGTTAAGTACCTGGGTGACCGAGCTCTGTTGCACAGTGCAGGTGTTAACTCATTATGTTAAGTACCTGTGTGACCGAGCTCTGTTGCACAGTGTAGGTGTTAACTCATTATGTTAAGTACCTGGGTGACCGAGCTCTGTTGCACAGTGTAGGTGTTAACTCATTATGTTAAGTACCTGTGTGACCGAGCTCTGTTGCACAGTGTAGGTGTTAACTCATTATGTTAAGTACCTGGGTGACCGAGCTCTGTTGCACAGTGCAGGTGTTAACTCATTATGTTAAGTACCTGGGTGACCGAGCTCTGTTGCACAGTGTAGGTGTTAACTCATTATGTTAAGTACCTGGGTGACCGAGCTCTGTTGCACAGTGCAGGTGTTAACTCATTATGTTAAGTACCTGTGTGACCGAGCTCTGTTGCACAGTGTAGGTGTTAACTCATTATGTTAAGTACCTGGGTGACCGAGCTCTGTTGCACAGTGCAGGTGTTAACTCATTATGTTAAGTACCTGGGTGACCGAGCTCTGTTGCACAGTGCAGGTGTTAACTCATTATGTTAAGTACCTGTGTGACCGAGCTCTGTTGCACAGTGTAGGTGTTAACCCATTATGTTAAGTACCTGGGTGACCGAGCTCTGTTGCACAGTGCAGGTGTTAACTCATTATGTTAAGTACCTGTGTGACCGAGCTCTGTTGCACAGTGTAGGTGTTAACTCATTATGTTAAGTACCTGGGTGACCGAGCTCTGTTGCACAGTGTAGGTGTTAACTCATTATGTTAAGTACCTGTGTGACCGAGCTCTGTTGCACAGTGTAGGTGTTAACTCATTATGTTAAGTACCTGGGTGACCGAGCTCTGTTGCACAGTGCAGGTGTTAACTCATTATGTTAAGTACCTGGGTGACCGAGCTCTGTTGCACAGTGTAGGTGTTAACTCATTATGTTAAGTACCTGGGTGACCGAGCTCTGTTGCACAGTGCAGGTGTTAACTCATTATGTTAAGTACCTGTGTGACCGAGCTCTGTTGCACAGTGTAGGTGTTAACTCATTATATTAAGTACCTGGGCGACCGAGCTCTGTTGCACAGTGTAGGTGTTAACTCATTATGTTAAGTACCTGTGTGACCGAGCTCTGTTGCACAGTGTAGGTGTTAACTCATTATGTTAAGTACCTGGGTGACCGAGCTCTGTTGCACAGTGCAGGTGTTAACTCATTATGTTAAGTACCTGGGTGACCGAGCTCTGTTGCACAGTGTAGGTGTTAACTCATTATGTTAAGTACCTGTGTGACCGAGCTCTGTTGCACAGTGTAGGTGTTAACTCATTATGTTAAGTACCTGGGTGACCGAGCTCTGTTGCACACTGCAGGTGTTAACTCATTATATTGAGTACCTGGGCGACCGAGCTCTGTTGCACAGTGTAGGTGTTAACTCATTATGTTAAGTACCTGGGTGACCGAGCTCTGTTGCACAGTGTAGGTGTTAACTCATTATATTGAGTACCTGGGCGACCGAGCTCTGTTGCACAGTGTAGGTGTCAACTCATTATATTGAGTACCTGGGCGACCGAGCTCTGTTGCACACTGCAGGTGTTAACTCATTATGTTAAGTACCTGGGTGACCGAGCTCTGTTGCACAGTGTAGGTGTTAACTCATTATATTGAGTACCTGGGCGACCGAGCTCTGTTGCACAGTGTAGGTGTCAACTCATTATATTGAGTACCTGGGTGACCGAGCTCTGTTGCACACTGCAGGTGTTAACTCATTATGTTAAGTACCTGGGTGACCGAGCTCTGTTGCACAGTGTAGGTGTTAACTCATTATGTTAAGTACCTGGGTGACCGAGCTCTGTTGCACAGTGTAGGTGTTAACTCATTAAATTGAGTACCTGGGCGACCGAGCTCTGTTGCACACTGCAGGTGTTAACTCATTATATTGAGTACCTGGGCGACCGAGCTCTGTTGCACAGTGTAGGTGGTAACTCATTATGTTAAGTACCTGGGTGACCGAGCTCTGTTGCACAGTGCAGGTGTTAACTCATTATATTGAGTACCTGGGCGACCGAGCTCTGTTGCACAGTGTAGGTGTCAACTCATTATATTGAGTACCTGGGCGACCGAGCTCTGTTGCACACTGCAGGTGTTAACTCATTATATTAAGTACCTGGGCGACCGAGCTCTGTTGCACAGTGTAGGTGTCAACTCATTATATTGAGTACCTGGGCGACCGAGCTCTGTTGCACACTGCAGGTGTTAACTCATTATATTGAGTACCTGGGCGACCGAGCTCTGTTGCACAGTGTAGGTGTTAACTCATTATATTGAGTACCTGGGCGACCGAGCTCTGTTGCACAGTGTAGGTGTCAACTCATTATATTGAGTACCTGGGCGACCGAGCTCTGTTGCACACTGCAGGTGTTAACTCATTATATTGAGTACCTGGGCGACCGAGCTCTGTTGCACAGTGTAGGTGTTAACTCATTATGTTAAGTACCTGGGTGACCGAGCTCTGTTGCACAGTGCAGGTGTTAACTCATTATATTGAGTACCTGGGCGACCGAACTCTGTTGCACACTGCAGGTGTTAACTCATTATATTGAGTACCTGGGCGACCGAGCTCTGTTGCACAGTGTAGGTGTTAACTCATTATGTTAAGTACCTGGGTGACCGAGCTCTGTTGCACAGTGCAGGTGTTAACTCATTATATTGAGTACCTGGGCGACCGAGCTCTGTTGCACAGTGTAGGTGTCAACTCATTATATTGAGTACCTGGGCGACCGAGCTCTGTTGCACACTGCAGGTGTTAACTCATTATATTGAGTACCTGGGTGACCGAGCTCTGTTGCATAGTGTAGGTGTTAACTCATTATGTTAAGTACTTGGGTGACCGAGCTCTGTTGCACAGTGCAGGTGTTAACTCATTATATTGAGTACCTGGGCGACCGAGCTCTGTTGCACGGTGTAGGTGTTAACTCATTATGTTAAGTACCTGGGTGACCGAGCTCTGTTGCACAGTGCAGGTGTTAACTCATTATATTAAGTACCTGGGCGACCGAGCTCTGTTGCACACTGCAGGTGTTAACTCATTATATTAAGTACCTGGGCGACCGAGCTCTGTTGCACAGTGTAGGTGTCAACTCATTATATTGAGTACCTGGGCGACCGAGCTCTGTTGCACACTGCAGGTGTTAACTCATTATATTGAGTACCTGGGCGACCGAGCTCTGTTGCACACTGCAGGTGTTAACTCATTATATTGAGTACCTGGGCGACCGAGCTCTGTTGCACACTGCAGGTGTTAACTCATTATATTGAGTACCTGGGTGACCGAGCTCTGTTGCACAGTGTAGGTGTTAACTCATTATGTTAAGTACCTGGGCGACCGAGCTCTGTTGCACACTGCAGGTGTTAACTCATTATATTGAGTACCTGGGTGACCGAGCTCTGTTGCACAGTGCAGGTGTTAACTCATTATGTTAAGTACCTGGGTGACCGAGCTCTGTTGCACAGTGTAGGTGTTAACTTATTATGTTAAGTACCTGTGTGACCGAGCTCTGTTGCACACTGCAGGTGTTAACTCATTATGTTAAGTACCTGGGTGACCGAGCTCTGTTGCACAGTGTAGGTGTTAACTCATTATGTTAAGTACCTGGGTGACCGAGCTCTGTTGCACACTGCAGGTGTTAACTCATTATGTTAAGTACCTGGGTGACCGAGCTCTGTTGCACACTGCAGGTGTTAACTCATTATGTTAAGTACCTGGGTGACCGAGCTCTGTTGCACAGTGTAGGTGTTAACTCATTATGTTAAGTACCTGGGTGACCGAGCTCTGTTGCACACTGCAGGTGTTAACTCATTATGTTAAGTACCTGGGTGACCGAGCTCTGTTGCACACTGCAGGTGTTAACTCATTATGTTAAGTACCTGGGTGACCGAGCTCTGTTGCACACTGCAGGTGTTAACTCATTATGTTAAGTACCTGGGTGACCGAGCTCTGTTGCACAGTGTAGGTGTTAACTCATTATGTTAAGTACCTGGGTGACCGAGCTCTGTTGCACACTGCAGGTGTTAACTCATTATGTTAAGTACCTGGGTGACCGAGCTCTGTTGCACACTGCAGGTGTTAACTCATTATGTTAAGTACCTGGGTGACCGAGCTCTGTTGCACAGTGTAGGTGTTAACTCATTATGTTAAGTACCTGTGTGACCGAGCTCTGTTGCACAGTGCAGGTGTTAACTCATTATGTTAAGTACCTGGGTGACCGAGCTCTGTTGCACAGTGTAGGTGTTAACTCATTATGTTAAGTACCTGTGTGACCGAGCTCTGTTGCACACTGCAGGTGTTAACTCATTATGTTAAGTACCTGGGTGACCGAGCTCTGTTGCACAGTGCAGGTGTTAACTCATTATATTGAGTACCTGGGCGACCGAGCTCTGTTGCACAGTGTAGGTGTTAACTCATTATGTTAAGTACCTGGGTGACCGAGCTCTGTTGCACAGTGTAGGTGTTAACTCATTATGTTAAGTACCTGGGTGACCGAGCTCTGTTGCACAGTGTAGGTGTTAACTCATTATGTTAAGTACCTGGGTGACCGAGCTCTGTTGCACAGTGCAGGTGTTAACTCATTATGTTAAGTACCTGGGTGACCGAGCTCTGTTGCACAGTGTAGGTGTTAACTCATTATGTTAAGTACCTGTGTGACCGAGCTCTGTTGCACAGTGTAGGTGTTAACTCATTATGTTAAGTACCTGGGTGACCGAGCTCTGTTGCACACTGCAGGTGTTAACTCATTATATTGAGTACCTGGGCGACCGAGCTCTGTTGCACAGTGTAGGTGTTAACTCATTATGTTAAGTACCTGGGTGACCGAGCTCTGTTGCACAGTGTAGGTGTTAACTCATTATATTGAGTACCTGGGCGACCGAGCTCTGTTGCACAGTGTAGGTGTCAACTCATTATATTGAGTACCTGGGCGACCGAGCTCTGTTGCACACTGCAGGTGTTAACTCATTATGTTAAGTACCTGGGTGACCGAGCTCTGTTGCACAGTGTAGGTGTTAACTCATTATATTGAGTACCTGGGCGACCGAGCTCTGTTGCACAGTGTAGGTGTCAACTCATTATATTGAGTACCTGGGTGACCGAGCTCTGTTGCACACTGCAGGTGTTAACTCATTATGTTAAGTACCTGGGTGACCGAGCTCTGTTGCACAGTGTAGGTGTTAACTCATTATGTTAAGTACCTGGGTGACCGAGCTCTGTTGCACAGTGTAGGTGTTAACTCATTAAATTGAGTACCTGGGCGACCGAGCTCTGTTGCACACTGCAGGTGTTAACTCATTATATTGAGTACCTGGGCGACCGAGCTCTGTTGCACAGTGTAGGTGGTAACTCATTATGTTAAGTACCTGGGTGACCGAGCTCTGTTGCACAGTGCAGGTGTTAACTCATTATATTGAGTACCTGGGCGACCGAGCTCTGTTGCACAGTGTAGGTGTTAACTCATTATATTGAGTACCTGGGCGACCGAGCTCTGTTGCACAGTGTAGGTGTCAACTCATTATATTGAGTACCTGGGCGACCGAGCTCTGTTGCACACTGCAGGTGTTAACTCATTATATTGAGTACCTGGGCGACCGAGCTCTGTTGCACAGTGCAGGTGTTAACTCATTATGTTAAGTACCTGGGTGACCGAGCTCTGTTGCACAGTGCAGGTGTTAACTCATTATATTGAGTACCTGGGCGACCGAACTCTGTTGCACACTGCAGGTGTTAACTCATTATATTGAGTACCTGGGCGACCGAGCTCTGTTGCACAGTGTAGGTGTTAACTCATTATGTTAAGTACCTGGGTGACCGAGCTCTGTTGCACAGTGCAGGTGTTAACTCATTATATTGAGTACCTGGGCGACCGAGCTCTGTTGCACAGTGTAGGTGTCAACTCATTATATTGAGTACCTGGGCGACCGAGCTCTGTTGCACACTGCAGGTGTTAACTCATTATATTAAGTACCTGGGCGACCGAGCTCTGTTGCACAGTGTAGGTGTCAACTCATTATATTGAGTACCTGGGCGACCGAGCTCTGTTGCACACTGCAGGTGTTAACTCATTATATTGAGTACCTGGGTGACCGAGCTCTGTTGCACAGTGTAGGTGTTAACTCATTATGTTAAGTACCTGGGTGACCGAGCTCTGTTGCACAGTGCAGGTGTTAACTCATTATATTGAGTACCTGGGCGACCGAGCTCTGTTGCACAGTGTAGGTGTTAACTCATTATGTTAAGTACCTGGGCGACCGAGCTCTGTTGCACACTGCAGGTGTTAACTCATTATATTAAGTACCTGGGTGACCGAGCTCTGTTGCACAGTGTAGGTGTTAACTCATTATGTTAAGTACCTGGGCGACCGAGCTCTGTTGCACACTGCAGGTGTTAACTCATTATATTGAGTACCTGGGTGACCGAGCTCTGTTGCACAGTGTAGGTGTTAACTCATTATGTTAAGTACCTGGGCGACCGAGCTCTGTTGCACACTGCAGGTGTTAACTCATTATATTGAGTACCTGGGTGACCGAGCTCTGTTGCACAGTGTAGGTGTTAACTCATTATGTTAAGTACCTGGGCGACCGAGCTCTGTTGCACACTGCAGGTGTTAACTCATTATATTGAGTACCTGGGTGACCGAGCTCTGTTGCACAGTGTAGGTGTTAACTCATTATGTTAAGTACCTGGGCGACCGAGCTCTGTTGCACAGTGTAGGTGTTAACTCATTATGTTAAGTATCTGGGCGACCGAGCTCTGTTGCACAGTGGAGGTGTTAACTCATTATGTTAAGTACCTGGGCGACCGAGCTCTGTTGCACACTGCAGGTGTTAACTCATTATAATAGGTTGGGGAAAAAGTTTCTTCGCATTTTTTAAGAAAATTCAAAACATTTTTTAATATACATTATTTACATTTATCTAAAGTATGTAGGCACCATTTTGTTCGATAACTTTTTGCCATCCTGTAGGTAGGGACATGGTCCCATTGCTATAGAAATTTTGGGACTTCTGATCAAAATACCGTGACAAGTGGTTTTGGCAGTCCTCTCGTGATGTTAACCTGACACTGCCTAAAGAATTCTGAAGAGACCGAAAAAGGTGTAAATCTGAAGGTGCAAGGTCAGGACTATACGGCGGATGCATTAACACCTCCCAGCCAAACTCTCTTAATTTTTGCTGAGTGACTAAAGATGTGTGAGGTCTAGCGTTATCATGATGAAAAACCACACCCCTTCTGTTGATTAATTCCGGCCGCTTTCTCTCAAATCTTGCTTTAATCTCATCAGTTGTTCGCAGTAGAGTTCAGAATCGATGGTCCTGCCTGGTGGTAACAGCTCATAATGAATAATGCCCTTCCAATCCCACCACACACACAGCATCACCTTGTTGCGAGTTAACCCGGGTTTCGCCACAGTCTGTGAAGCCTGACCGTCCTTTGACCACGACCTTTTTCGCACGTTCTTGTCGTACGTGATCCACTTTTCATCACCAGTTATCAGCTTCTTCAAAAATGGTTCGGTTTCATTACGTTGTAATAAAGAATCACAAATGAGTACACGGTTCATTAGGTTTCTTTCAGTGAGCTCGTGAGGTACCCAAATATCGAGCATTTTTGTGTACCCAGTTTTTTTCAAATGCGCCAAAACTGTTTTGTGGTCAATTCTCAGTTCTTCAGCTACGTCGTAACTACTGATATGCCGATCTTGCTCCACTTTTTCAAAAGTGGCATCCATTTTATCCGTAATAGGGCGACCAGAGCGACGTGCATCTTTGACATCAAAATTTCCGGATTGAAAACGCCTAAACCAAATTTGTGCTACTCTCACAGACACTGCAATGGGTCCATAAACATAGCAAATTTTTTTCGCGGCTTGCATTGCATTTTTACCTTTTTTGTAGTAAAATTTTAAAATGTATCGAATTTCTTCATTAGATTCACTCATCTTGACAGTACGAAAAAC
This sequence comes from Cosmia pyralina, assembly GCA_946251885.1. Taxonomy (NCBI): domain Eukaryota; kingdom Metazoa; phylum Arthropoda; class Insecta; order Lepidoptera; family Noctuidae; genus Cosmia; species Cosmia pyralina. The sequence goes on along the minus strand of OX276350.1, from coordinate 303,806 downwards.
AAATGAAAATCATACATTTTCCTAATTTGAATTTGGAATTATGTTCTTTAAAATTTAAACTTTCAATGATACCAAAACCAGCCAGATACAAATAGTATAGCCAAAGAGATATTATTTTAAGTTCATACATACTATAATGCGAAAAGACTTTTTCCCCAACCTAATATTAAGTACCTGGGTGACCGAGCTCTGTTGCACAGTGTAGGTGTTAACTCATTATGTTAAGTACCTGGGCGACCGAGCTCTGTTGCACACTGCAGGTGTTAACTCATTATATTGAGTACCTGGGTGACCGAGCTCTGTTGCACAGTGTAGGTGTTAACTCATTATGTTAAGTACCTGTGTGACCGAGCTCTGTTGCACACTGCAGGTGTTAACTCATTATATTGAGTACCTGGGTGACCGAGCTCTGTTGCACAGTGTAGGTGTTAACTCATTATGTTAAGTACCTGGGCGACCGAGCTCTGTTGCACACTGCAGGTGTTAACTCATTATATTGAGTACCTGGGTGACCGAGCTCTGTTGCACAGTGTAGGTGTTAACTCATTATGTTAAGTACCTGGGCGACCGAGCTCTGTTGCACACTGCAGGTGTTAACTCATTATATTAAGTACCTGGGTGACCGAGCTCTGTTGCACAGTGTAGGTGTTAACTCATTATGTTAAGTACCTGGGCGACCGAGCTCTGTTGCACACTGCAGGTGTTAACTCATTATATTGAGTACCTGGGTGACCGAGCTCTGTTGCACAGTGTAGGTGTTAACTCATTATGTTAAGTATCTGGGCGACCGAGCTCTGTTGCACAGTGGAGGTGTTATTAACTCATTACTTATAATAGGTCTTTACCTATGAAATTGCCGTTTTGTATGAAAAAATTTAAACGAATTTTTTTCATGCATTTTTTGTTTGTATTAATCGAAGTAATCACCCATGCAATCAAAGCATCTTTGCCAACGCAGTGGCAGTTTATTGATGCCCTTCTTAAAGAAATCAGCTGGACGGGAGGCAACAAATTCTTCAAAGGCATTTTGTACTGCCTCTCGAGTATTGAATTTTTTTCCCGCCAAGAAGTTATCCAAATTCTGGAAAAAGTAGTAGTCTGTAGGCGCAAGGTCTGGTGAGTAGGGCGGATGACGGAGAGCTTCCAACCCCAGTTCTTGCAACTTGGAGACCGTCTGTTGTGCAGTATGAGGTCGCGCGTTGTCGTGCAGGAGCAGCGGAGACGAGCGATTGACCAATGCTGGTTGGAGATGTGCCAGCTTCTCCATCATTGTGTTCAGTTCTTCACAGTACACATCTGAAGTAATGCTCACCCCGTTTGGTAAGAAGCTGTGATGAATCACACCGGCGCTAGACCACCAAACAGTGACCATCACTTTTCTAGGGGTAAGTTTTCGTTTAGGGCATTGTTTAGGTGCTGAACCAGGAACCAACCAACTTGCTGAGCGCTTGCGGTTATCAAACAGAATCCATTTTTCATCGCAGGTAACAATGCGGTTCAAAATTCCTTCATTTGTGTGTCTGTTGAGCAGTGCAAGGCACGTCTCGACGCGTACTTCGCGCTGGCGATCATTGAGTTCGTGGGGCACCCATTTGTCAAGCTTTTTTACCTTGCCAATTTGACGCAAATGGACCAATATTATTTTGACGCTAACGTCGAAAGCTGCTGCTAATTCAGCCGTAGATTGTGTATCATCAGCTTCCACAATCGCCTTTAATTCGTCACTGTCGACCAAAGTCTTCGGACGACCGCGAGGTTCATTTTTCAGGTCGAAATTTCCAGAACGGAAGCGAGCAAACCAATAACAAGTGGTGCGTTGGTTTGTAGTGTTAGCTCCGTAAACGTCGTTGATGTTGCGTGCCGCTTGTGCCGCGTTGCTGCCACGACGGTACTCATATTCCATAATTACCTACTCGAATTTTTAACGTATCCATGATGACGAAAAAGATTGAAATGCGATGAAAATGTAACACTAATCAATAAACAAATGACTACTTTTGGAAAAAAAAATCCATGTTTTTAAAATAAAATTAATTTGAAATTAGAATTCTTAGCCAAACAAAAATAATTTTGATTTGAAATGGCCAGTACTGCAGAACGGCAATTTCATAGGTAAAGACCTAATATTGGCCTGTAATAGTGGTTCCACGTTCCAGTTAATCAATCAACAATATCCCTTCTGAGTCCCAAAATATTGAGGCCATAACCTTGCCAGCCGATGCCACGGCACGAAACTTCTTCGGAGTCGGTGATGATGGCCGTTTCCATTGCGAAGATTGCTGTTTTGTCTCGGGATCAAAATGATGGACCCATGTTTCGTCCATTGTTACGAAACGAGACAAAAAGTTTTCAGAATCTTCTTGAAACTTGTCCAACAATATCTTCGAAATGTCAAGTCGATTTTGTTTCTGACTGTCGGTTAACATTCTCGGCACCCATCTTGCGGAGACTTTTCTCATATTCAAAGATTGTTTCAATATGGATTGAATACTTCCATATGAAATGCCCGTTTCTTGAATTAAGTATCGGATGGTAACTCTTCGATCGCTCAATACAATTTTCTCGACTTTCGCAACATTTTCTTGGGTGACTGACGTCGATGGACGGCCGCAACAATGTTCGTCTTCTGTGCTCGTTCTCCCTACTCGAAATTGAGAAGCCCACCTTGCGACAGTGGAATAAGGCGGAGCAGACTCTCCTAATGTTGCCTCCAAATCGCAATGAATCTCTTGCGTCGTTAACTTTTTTAAATAGAGGTATTTAATAACGGCTCGCACTTCGTTTTTCTCCATTTTCGAGAACACGTTCCGACACGAAGCAAACAAATGACTACATTCAGAAAAAAACAAAAGAGAATCGAAGATTTTTTTCTTTATTAATATTACAAATATGTATCTGAGCTATGCCTGCCAGTATTTATTGTTTTTCTTACCAAGGAGTATGTCGTTCTCACTACTTTTTGATCCCCCCTCGTATTTTCTCAGTAAGTGAATTATTGTTGGTTCTTAACGATAATTATAATATTTTATAATAAAGTTCAAAAACCAAATAGAACAAATATAATCATTACGGATAGGTAAGTCACATAACGATAAACGTTAGAATGAACCTTTAATAATCGTAACTGTATGTACATAGGTACAGCAGTGGCGATTCATTTTGCAAGTTTTAATAAATGGTTGTAATGTAATCGAGAGTCACCAAATGCGTTGTCCAGCAGGTAAGCAACGAGCGGCGTGAGGTGGTGTATGAGCGCGTGTCGTTTGGGGACGTGACGCACGCGCCGCCGACGCTGCACTTCAAACACAAAGGGAGCGCGGGAGCTGCCCGGGTCAGTGCAATATGTTTCTTACTTTCACACTGGCCATACATTTATCTAATTCTAAAGTATAACTGAGTGATACCTGGCCATGAGGGTAGCACTGTGCTCGTGTTTACATCAACTCTGCAGTAATTTAATAAAATATAAGTTTTAACAGTGTTTTATGTATTTGAGTGCCATAATCATCAAGAACTTAGTGATAGACTATAAAGTGGACTTTAGTGAAAATATACTACAGACGATACATTCTTGTGACCAAAATTCTGTGAAGTAGCGGACTATTTGAACTTCACGTAATCCTTCGGAATAACATTTTCGAGTGAAACATAAGTGTGGACATTTCAAAGGTGGAAAGAACGATTCGGTGTAATAAAAATTTCAAGCCGTGAAAGTGAGACATTGAATTTTAAGAAAAATACCATAAAACAAAGTTGTTAATCATGATCTATTAGTGCATTATGCGACATCTAGTGACGAATAGCTCAACCATTCAAAAGCATCTAGTGGCCAAGAGCTGCATTACTTCATGTGTAACAACGACTTCAATAACTACCTGTCATTGATTGACTCAACAACAAAGGTGTTGTAATTTTGCTAATTACCGATAGAGGGAGTCACTAGTACGATAACAATAAATATGGAAGATCTAACGAAACTTATTTTAGACATGAAATCTGAGCTGCAACAAAAATTAGTCACTGTGGAAAATTCACTTACAAACCTTGAAGAAAAAATTACTAAGTACTAAGATAAAAAAAAAAAAAAAAAATGTTTATTGAAGAAAAAACCAAAGTAGGTACTAACTAAAACAATGTTACATTTATAACTAGGTGGCTATGCTATGCACAATACATTGAAACCCTGATCTCCAAACTAGGAACAGAACAGGAACAATTCAATCAACAAACAACAATTCAATGAACAGTTCAATAAATTGGATTGCAACTTGAATAATTTAAATTCACAAATATAAGAGCAAGAGAAAAGACTTGATGAATTCGAGAAGAATATAAGACAAAGAAATGTGGTATTTTTCGGTGTAGAAGAAGGAGAAACATCATACTTTAGTTGGCAGATATTTTTTTAAACATAATACAGGTAAAATTAAAAATTAATTATTCAGATTCAGATTAATTTATTTGCAAAAACATGTGTAGATAATATACATGGCATGATGCGTATTATAGGTGTTACAGGGTATTTTTTGGCTCAACATGTTTGACCATGGTTGGTGTACCAATTAGGTCAAAAGACAATAACATTTCACTACATTACATTTCAAAATAAAAATACAAAGAATAATAATATAAATAAATCAACAATTAGCATTAATATTAAACAAAACAATAATTAAATTAGGTCAATAGTCATACCATTAAAAATAAATAGAATTGATTCAGTCAGTAGCTTCAGAGCGATTTATCATTTAATAATTCATTAACATTATAATAGGCTTTTTCTGTCAGTATTTTTTTAAATGTTTTCTTAAACTGTTCTGTATTTGGTTTTTTAACCCAGTTAGGGATATTATTATAAATTATTGGCGCTCTGCATACAACGCTTTTATACAGTAGCGCTGTCTTTGCTGGCTGAACACGAATTTTACTATTATCCCGGCGATTACGTATTATAATGTCCGATATTCGAGGAAAGAAATGGGGGTTATTTCTGACAAATAGGGCTATTTCCAAAATATAAAGTGACGGAAGTGTGAGTATTTTATCAGGAATTAGAGGAGGAAGTTAAGAGACTGGTAAAAAGAAACGACAACACTAGACTAGTGGTTGTCGCGTTTACAACACTTGGAATGAAAATAAAAAACAAATGGCAGGGTTGAATATTTATATCAAGCACGAATTTCCAACTAAGGTACAAAAATCAGAGAACAATTGAAACAACAACTAAAACTTGAAAAAGAAAAGGGAAATGAAGCCTTCATGAACTACGATAAACTCATTGTTAAGCGAACTAATGAGAAGCCGAACAATAAAAGGGCACCATCACTTTCTCCACCAGAAACTACCTACAGTAAGGACAGTATATCATTTAGCAGGACAAACAATAAAAAGAAACAGAAACCAAATTACCAAATTACTAGCTACTTGCAACGATATGGAAAAACAACAGATCAAGATAATAACTATATTAATAACTAATGAAATTCACAGGCCACCTCCTACCTAAAAACACAACATAAAAAGAAGATAAATACATTAACAAGATCTCCCAATACGGCTGGTCCCCGCGGGAGTGATCGACTAAAACCCTCCTTGCAATACAAGGAAAATGAAAGTGAAAATAACTCATCTAAATAATAGGTTGGGGAAAAAGTTTCTTCGCATTTTTTAAGAAAATTGAAAACGTTTTTTAATATACATTATTTACATTTATCTACAGTATGTAGGTACCATTTTGTTCGATAACTTTTTGCCATCTTGTAGGTAGGGACATGATCCCATTGCTATAGAAATTTTGGGACTTCTGATCAAAATACCGCGACAAGTGGTTTTGGCAGTCCTCTCGTGATGTTAACCTGAACTGCCTAAAGAATTCTGAAGAGACCGAAACAGGTGGAAATCTGAAGGTGCAAGGTCAGGACTATACGGCGGATGCATTAACACCTCCCAGCCAAACTCTCTTAATTTTTGCTGAGTGGCTAAAGATGTGTGAGGTCTAGCGTTATCATGATGAAAAACCACACCCCTTCTGTTGATTAATTCCGGCCGCTTTCTCTCAACTTCATGCTTTAATCTCATCAGTTGTTCGCAGTAGAGTTCAGAATCAATGGTCCTGCCTGGTGGTAACAGCTCAAAATGAACCAATCCCACCACACACACAGCATCACCTTGTTGCGAGTTAACCCGGGTTTCGCCACAGTCTGTGAAGCCTGACCGGCCTTTGACCACGACCTTTTTCGCACGTTCTTGTCGTACGTGATCCACTTTTCATCACCAGTTATCAGCTTCTTCAAAAATGGTTCGGTTTCATTACGTCGTAATAAAGAATCACAAATGAGTACACGGTTCATTAGGCTTCTTTCAGTGAGCTCGTGAGGTACCCAAATATCGAGCTTTTTTGTGTACCCAGTTTTTTTCAAATGCGCCAAAACTGTTTTGTGGTCAATTACCAGTTCTTCAGCTACGTCGTAACTACTGATATGCCGATCTTGCTCCACTTTTTCAAAAATGCCATCCATTTTATCTGTAATAGGGCGACCAGAGCGACGTGCATCTTTGACATCAAAATTTCCGGATTGAAAACGCTTAAACCAAATTTGTGCTACTCTCACAGACACTGCATTGGGTCCATAAACATCGCAAATTTTTTTCGCGGCTTGCGTTGCATTTTTACCTTTTTTGTAGTAAAATTTTAAAATGTATCGAATTTCTTCATTATATTCACTCATCTTGACAGTACGAAAAACAAATGAAAATCACACATTTTCCTATTTTGAATTTGGAATTATGTTCTATAAAATTTAAACTTTCAATGATACCAAAACCAGCCAGATACAAATAGTATAGCCAAAGAGATTTTATTTTAAGTTCATACATACTATAATGCGAAAAGACTTTTTCCCCAACCTAATATATGCACACTTAACGTTCAATCCCTAGCAAGCGATTCGAGACAAATTGAACTGTTACATGCCTTAAAGGATATCAATTGCGATGTTTTAGGTCTTTCAGAGACAAGACAAAAAGATTTTGAAATCCTGGAAAAAGATGATCTCATTTTTATGTACTCAGGAAACAAGAACGGCTACAGCGGCGTTGGCTTTGTACTCAAAGAAACTACACGTCATAGATTTAAAACACATCTCGGATAAAATAGCTCGACTCGACATAAATACAAATAACTCCCAAATAAATGTTATTCAAGTCTACTCTTAACATTTACTCCCCAACAGAAAAATCAAAAGATGAAGACATAGAACTATTCTACGAGGAATTAATTATAGCTCTGTACAATACAGGACCAAATACAATAATAATGGGAGATTTTAATGCCAAAATGGGTGCCGCCAACCTTGAGGACAGAGATGTAATGGGCCCTTAGGGCTGCGATAGCAAAAGAAGTAAAAGAAGAAAATTACTTACGGAGTTCTGCATAGAACATGAAAAGAAAGTGAAAAAAAGAAAAAAAATATGGAAAGTGAAGTAATGAATGCTATCCTGTCTCTTAAATCCTTAAAGAGCCCGGGAGAAGATGGGGTTACCAATGATATACTTAAAACTCTAATAGAACCGCTGTCTCCTATTATTACAAAATTGTTAAATAATATCTTGGAATACGAAAACATACCTGCGGAATGGGAGACATCAATCATAACATTGTTGTACTAAAAAGGAAATCCTCAGGACATAGTAAATTATAGGCCTATAAGCTTATTACATACCACATACAAAGTATTGCTTAAAAGAATTATGCCGACTCTATAATTCAATCAACCTAAAGAACAAGCTGGTTTCCGCCCAAGGTTCTCTACAGTCGATCATATATGTAGGGGTGGTGTGTGGACTGTGGATGACCGAAATAAAATCTTCACTTCTTGAAACTTCTTTATTAATTTTTAAAAACTTCTTTAACATAAACTACGTCTTGACACCTCTCTTAGCTCGCTCGCCATCTTCCTTCTGTCCTCCCTCCACACATCCTCTCTCATTCACTCATCGCTGCATTCATACTTCAACTTATTTTTAAATTATGATCGTTCAGAATTAACATCCTACATATAGTCACTGTGACACAAATCATTGAAAAGTATGAAGAATACGGGAAAAGGCTCTACATTGCTTTCGTTGACTATTCGAAAGCTTTTGACTCAATCGGACATTTAGCGCTGTGGAAAGCCCTAGACCAACAAGGAGTACCACAAAAATACATATACTCGTACTGAAGGAAATTTATAAAAGCCAAAGTTAGAAAGACAAGGAAGAACTTTCGAAGTACAACGTGGAGTCCGACAAGGCGACCCGATATCACCGAACCTTTTTACTGCTCTCCTCGAAACCATCTTCCGCAACGTAGAATGGGACTAACAACTGGGATTAACATTAATCGAGAAACACTGAACCACTTACGCTTCGCAGATGACATCGTACTGATTTGTGACAACCACACACATCTGGAATACATGCTGTAAACTTTAGATAGGGAGAGTAGAAAATGTGGACTGAATATGAATCTGGAGAAAACTCGCATAATGACCAGCGGAGAAAATAATACCAGTAAAATTATCATGTAAGGAAATAGAGTACGTGGAAAGAGTATGTATATTTAGGACAGAGAATCACGATGACTGTCCTGATCTTTATAAATTGCGTTTCAATGTCCCCCAGAGATCAGTTAGATTTAATCCGCCTATCTCCATTCCCTCTCCCTCTCCATTTACCTCTTCCAACTACAGGCAAAACTCATATACTCGAATGGTACGAGCGAGTAAGGATTTTAATGTTCTTTGTAAAGAGTTCTCATTTGATCCATTTGCCACCAAAACCTATACTGCACGAAGTCGGCTGAACGCTGACTTCTTCAAAAGTGCATAGTGTTTTTGTACCTTTTATATATTATGTATGTATATATATATTTTTTCTCTATCGTGCTTGTTAGTGATCCTAAGATTTCTACTTCTTTTTCTGTTTTTACCCGTGAGAACCTGTAATTGGCTTTATGTTTTATATTCAATTGTTATCTATCTGTTATAGCTGTTGGTTCTCCTTAAAATAAATAAATAAATAACTGAGTGAGCCGGCTACTCTGTCTGTGTGCCGACACCGACACACAGGCTGTCATTTTTTAACCGTATTAAAGTAGTAGTTGTAATTAGATATACTTAGTAGTTCAAGGCAAACAACGAAACAAAATAAAAGTTAATTTTTTTATAAGTTTACCTGTAAGTAAAATGCATTATGTCGGTGTTCTAGCCGGGGAAGCGAGACCTGCTGCTCAGCAGTATGCTGGGCGGCACCAGCAGCAGCAGCAGCGCCGAGCGGCAGAGGCGTGAGCGCGCGCGCCTGGCCGCCGTGGCTGCGTATCGTGCGCTCAAAGCATCCAAACTTAAAAATAAATAAAGTATCTGTTAGCATTTTGAGCTATTTTTATGTGAATGTCCCAAGACCGCATGACGCGCAAACCGCGTGCCCGATGAGGTTTCTCGTCGCCATTCGCCAACAAGACCGCATGACGCGCAAACCGCGTGCCCGATGAGGTTTCTCGTCGCCATTCGCCAACAAGACCGCATGACGCGCAAACCGCGTGCCCGATGAGGTTTCTCGTCGCCATTCGTCAACAAGCCCGCGTGGCGCGCAAACCGCGTGCCCGATGAGGTTTCTCGTCGCCATTCGTCAACAAGCCCGCATGGCGCGCAAACCGCGTGCCCGATGAGGTTTCTCGTCGCCATTCGTCAACAAGCCCGCATGGCGCGCAAACCGCGTGCCCGATGAGGTTTCTCGTCGCCATTCGTCAACAAGCCCGCATGGCGCGCAAACCGCGTGCCCGATGAGGTTTCTCGTCGCCATTCGTCAACAAGACCGCATGGCGCGCAAACCGCGTGCCCGTTAGGTTAACCCCTATTTTTAACCCCCGACGCAAGAAGGGTGTTATAAGATTGATCGCTGTGTGTGTGTGTCTGTCTGTCTGTCTGTGGCACCGTAGCTCAAACGGGTTAACCGATTTGGATGCGGTTTTTTTTATTTGAAAGCAGGGTTTCTAGCGGTGGTTCTTAGACATGTTTTTTTCAAAATCGGTTCAGCCGTTTCAAGGTCATCCGCTCTTTTTAGCTGCGGTAGGGATCTTACGACGACGCATAATAGGTATTTACTTTACTCTCAAACATAATATATGTGTGACCTAAAATTTGGAACACCCATGTATGCTATATAACTATGCAAGATTATGAAATTCTTGGTCTGCTGCTGCAGCTAGATAGCCAGCACACTAGTACGCTCTTGAAATAAAAACTTTTTTACAAAAAAATACAACCGACTTCCAAAAACAACACTACATAGTGAAAAATAACTTTAATTTCGGAAGTCGGTGGCATAAAACGTAAAAGACATTTATGCACACACCGTTGTATTTTTTTTGTAACTTTTTAGTTGTGGTACTTAGACTTACCCCACACAAATACCTGCAAAACAAACTAGATCATAAGAGATAAACAACTTGACCAAGGCATTCATCAATCAACAATATCAAGTTTTGTTGATGAAGATGAAGGAAGCTCAACTGGGAGGTTCTACTCAGGACCTTGTAGGTTCCCAAGGTCCTGCACGGTCTGAGCAAGAAGATCCGGTGGGACGTCAAGAAACAAGCAAGCAATTTCGGGGAGGGGGGGGGGGGAGGGGGTAAGTACTGAATCTATATCTATAAAAGGAAAGCGTGACTGACTGATTGACTGACTGACTGACTGACTGATCTATTAACACACAGCTCAAACCACTGAACGGATTGGGCGAAATGAACGAAATTTGGAACACAGACAGTTATTATGATGTAGGATTCGACCTTTAAGGGGGTGAAAAGGGGGATTCTGTTTGTTTCAAAAATCTTATTCCTTGAGTCAATAAACTTGAAACTTGGCACGAATATTTATCTTAGTTAATTATGATTTTTGTAATTTTTTGTTTTTGTAAACTACCCCCTAAAGGGGAATTGGGGGGGTGTCAAAGTTTGTATGGAAGAATTTTAACGCGCAATCCAATTAACTTAAAACTCAGTATTTATACTTAAGACCAAAAATAAAGAATAATGTATATCAGGGTTATTTGAAAATCTTTCTCTAACGGGGTGAAAAGGGGTAATAAATTTTACAGGGAAGGATTTTACTGCATGGCTTGATTAATTCGAAACTTGTTATTTTGAGTTGAGCTATGGAAACATCCCAAACGAATTTTCAAAATTCCACCCCTGTGGGGGTGAAAAGAGGGGATACAGTTTATATACAAAATCCTATTCCTTTGGTTAATAAACTTAAAACTAGGCTATATTTGCCTTACTAAATAATAATGATAGGCACTTTTAGTTTTTTAAAACAACCCCTCACAGAGGATTTAAGGGGTGTCAAAGTTAGTAAGGAAAAATTTTAAACTCTGTATTAATACAGTCTGGCGGTTTGAGTACTTTATGCGGCCTACCCAAATGTTCTTTTTTTGATATTGTTCGGCGAGTCGTTGAGCTCCTTATGTACTGAATTGTTATTTGTTGTTGAAAATACGATTACTGACAAATGCTTGCACTGACTGGACAGGTCCACTCAAATCTGTATGATTCTTTTCTCAAAACTATTTCAGACGCAAGATTATGTCTGTACTAATAAAAAGTTTAACCCTCATGTAATTCGAAAATTTGCAGGGTTACCCCTGTCAATTTCCTGTCTATTGTGTCAAATAAAAAGAGAAGTCCTGACTGACTGAATGACTGATTGACTGACTCATCAACGCTCAGCCCAAACCCTTGGACCTAGAAAGCTGAAATTTTGCACAGAGGTTCCCTTTATAATGTAGACAAGGAATAAGGAAGGATTTTTGGAAACTCCATCCCTAAAGGGGTCAAATAGGGGATGAAAGTTAGTATGAAAAAGTTATTCCTTTCAGTTAATAGACTTGAAACGAATACTGATTTAAGTAAATTATAAAGTTTGTCATTTTAGCTTTCCAAAACTACCCCCTAAAGAGGAATTGGGGGATGTCATAGTTTGTATGGAGGAATTCTAACTCGCGGTCCGATTAACTCGAAACTTATTTATACTTGAGACTAAAAATGAAGACTAACGTGTATCAGAATTTTACAAAAATCTACCCCTAAGGGGGTGAAAAGGGGTACTCAATTTTACAGGGTAGGATTTTACTGCGGGGCTTGACTAACTCAAAAATTGGTGTAAATAGTCTTTCAGTCATGTCACGGAAATACCCCAAACGATTTTTTTAATTTCGACCCCTGTGGGAGTGAAAACAGGGAATATAGTTTGTATGAAAAATCTTATTCATTTGGTTTTTAACTTTTTATATTTGAGTTATTAACTTGAAACTTTGCCTAAGTAAGTAATAAAGTTTGTCGTTAAGGTTGAACTTTACGACATTTTTCCCATACAAATTTCAGGGGGGTATTACCTCACTGTTTGACATTGTGCATCCAAAGTTAAACATGATGTCGTTTTGTCTCATTATTAATTTTGTCTATACGGAAACAGAATAGTAAAATAAAAAGCTATTAAAACTTTATGAGCCAACAAATATTCGTTTTTCTCGCTAATTTTAACGCATCTTTGGGCGTAAATCAGTAATAAAAGAAGTGTAAAATCTCCAAAACGAAATCGTCACTGACAAAGCTCAATTATCGAAAATTTCAATAAACTTTATTTGTAATTGATGCAGTGGTTTTTTCATAAAACTCTTTTGTCCAAAGGACTTTTCGTAATTTTTTACGCGCTCGTTTGTCCTATGAATATCGTGCATTTCACTCAATAATGTTCCCCCCGCGCGGTGCGGAGGGAAGACGCTCACGCACACACATGCACTTTGCGGCCTATATCGTTCGTGTGTTTGTATAGTAGACTATTCTCCCTGCGCTATTATGTCATTCGTACGTACGTAAACACTACATTTATCTGTTTGACTTCACGCTGAAATTTGAACTACGTATTTACAAGCTTTTATTTAATATTTAGTTTCACCTGTCCCAATGTTTGTCTGTAATGTAGGCTTGCAAGATATATTTGATCCACTTCCCGGTTACCGATTGAGCTGAAATTTTGCATGCATGTGTAAATCGGATGACAACGCAAAATTATTATGACATGGAGCTGATTTGATGATGCAACCGGAAGGTAGCCATAGGAACTCGGTAGTTAAACGATACAACCCCATCGAGTTTGGACTCGTTTGATCCGTCTTGACGAGTACTTTGGTGCTAGATGGTAACCAGGGTCTGATGATGGAGCTAGCTGGAAGATGGCCATAGGAACTCAGTAATTAAACGACACAACCCCATCGAGTTTGGGCTCGTATGATTCGTCTTGACGAGTACTTTGGTGCTAGATGGTAACCAGGGTCTGATGATGGAGCTAGCTGGAAGATGGCCATAGGAACTCGGTAATTAAACGACACAACCCCATCGAGTTTGGGCTCGTATGATTCGTCTTGACGAGTACTTTGGTGCTAGATGGTAACCAGGGTCTGATAATGTAGCTGGAAGATGGCCATAGGATATAAAAAACAAAATGGAGCCCCAAAAAATATTTTTTTTTTGTTAATTTCATCATAACTTGAAAACGCTAAGAGCTGAAACAGGTACATCTGATTAAAAAAATGTTGGTATGATAAATAAAGTCAGCTGATCCCACGTATTTTGATGCAGTTTACTAGGGATCAGTAGATTTTTTTTCAAGTTTTCAGGGTTGGCCTCATAGTAAAAGTTGTTTGTATTGATGAGTAGGTACTTTCATCACGTAAAGTACAAAGTAGCTACGTACGCACGGCTACAGATCAAGCTATACATTTCCAGTATAAGCTGATCTCTAATTGTATTGGATTTCCTTACAAGAGGTCAGTGTAAACTGGAAATTCATAGCTTGATGTGTAGCCGTGTGTACGTAAGCGGCGGCGGCAGCGGGTATTTCTCATGACACATGACATGACTAAAAAATCATGCTGTATACAGGGTCAAATTAAATTAGCTAGCGAAACTCCGCAGACGTGACAATGAGAAATTTTCTATGGGACAATTGAAAATTTTTTCGCGATTGCAATGTTGGTTCCATGGAAGAAGTTGTTCGGTTTGATGTTCTGTATCACACCCTGAAATTTGACGAGGATCCAAAGCGACACGTATACCTACCCATCACGTTTGCGGAGTTTCGCTAGCTAATTTAATTTGACCCTGTATTACTTAGGTACTTACTTGATTTATTCTATTTGCTTGCGAAATAATTTCTTTCATAAGTACTTACCCTAATTTTGCGTACACTAACACAGATGAAGTACCTACGGAGTCCACGACTTGTTCGGCGGAGAGAGTAGCTAAACAACTAACTAACGTAACTAACCAACTAGCTAACTTTGTATTATGTGGGAAATTTCATAGTTTAGCCAATAGAATATTATCTGCGTTCTGCCTAGTAGGTAGGTACACACGGCTACACATCAAGCTATAAATTTCCAGTTTACATTGACCTCTCATTGTAAGGAAATCCTATACATTGCGAGATCAGCTTAAACTAGGTGAAAAGTCAATATAATAGTAATAGGTAGGTAAATAGGTATTATTAATTAGGTATAATTATTATTTATTACGTACATAAACAGTAATAATAAGCGCGGTCAGGCCAATGATGACTGCTGGACAAGTATGCGTGCGTCGTGAACTTGATAGATTATTTTTAAATTAATTACCATTTTTAATTGTTATTTTGGTACATTTCAGTATAATAGAACATCCAAACAATAGATTTACATACACTTTTAATTTATCCAAATTATAGGTAGGTATTGTTATTGATAAAATTGTAATGCTTTGCATAACCTAAAACTTGTAACAAGTATGTAATACCTGATTTACATTATTTCAATAATTCTTTCATTATTTCAGTATGTCTGTAAATGTAGAATAGTTAAAATATTAAAGAATAATGTAGTAAAACATAGAAAATATTCCAAACGGGTATGTCGTTGATATTTTGATGACGGTAGATTGAAACGTCAAAGTTGTTTGTTCACGACTATAAAAGGGGGATCTCCGAGAGTCGGGGCACATTCCCATCATGACGTATGCGGGTTCGGTATTTGCACACGCCAAACCCCGCTATCTGCATCGGATGCAGACATTACAAAACCGTTTCCTCCAAAGGATAACGGGCGCCCCTTGGTTCGTTCGGAACGCGGACCTCCACCTTGACCTCAGGATCCCCACGATCCATCAATTTTTGAAGCGCGGCTCGAAGCGCTTCTTTGATGCCGTGCCGCCGCGAAGCATCGCAACCCTTTGGTTGTCGAGGCCGCGCGCTATGCCCCCTCTAAAATTAGTAAGACTCGCCGTCCGCGACACATTCTCACCGACCCTGATGACCCCATAACCCTCCTTCAGGAGAGTAGCAAGGCCACCAGTACGGTTTACAAACGTAGACCACCCAGGAATACATTCCGACCTCGCCGCCGAGGTCGCAATCGTAACCGCCCCCCCCCCCCCTATCCCCTACTCGGTGAAGCTGTGCCAGCTGGGGGCACAGCTGAGCCTGTAGCACTTATCCCCCCCATTATGATCCAGCCTGCCCCGTCTGGCTGTCATATTATTATTAGCGACGCTCAGTCGACTAATAATTTACTCTAGTTTTAAGCCTGGCCGGGGGCTTTAAGTTCGCTTAAAGAACCCACAGGAAACGCCCGGTTGAGCAGTCTCGACCCTCAGTGGTCACTGCGAGATGCCATGTATAACTAACTAACTAACTAAGTCGGGGCACATTTCTTGATCCAGAAGTCGACCAGAACGGAGCTCCGACCTACAGGTAAAAGTTAAGTAATATTGTTGCTAATAAGATTGATTTCTATTGTTATTATGTTTAACTATGTTGTTCTGTATGTGTTATCAATATGGCCAATATTGCCAATGTGTCAAATTGAACAAAGAAATATTAATATTCTTTTCCTATAGATTGTTATTGCTGCTATTATTCTGAGTACCCTCAGATAGAATTAACTGTTTTGAGATAACGATAATTTATGGAAATATAAGAAATGTGTTGATAGAATACTTTAAAACTGTTCCCATGGAGTTACTTGTCCTTCTTCTCCATGAAGACCTAGTTTTGCGAACGGACAATAGCTTTCTTAGATAAATAATTATTGACAATGAAATAATAAATATCTAGTCTTGTCTTTCTGTGCTTTTCTTCATGAAACCCTTTCCTTACACAACATATTCATAATACTTTCATACACAGTAAATAACCAATAACCATTCTGATATTCAAGGCTTGCTATTTTAGTAATATCTACATATACCTAGGTACCCTATTTCTATCAAACTCTTAAGCGATCGCTGCCTGCATGACCACATGGGAAAACTTTTTAGAAACATAATAAATTATGCAATCTTTATAATAGGTACATAGAGGGCTATAAATAAAGTATAACAGCGCGCGCCTTCTACTTTTGCACGTGTTTGTATGCATTTCCAGTTTACACTGACCTCTCATTGTAAGGAAATCTTATACAAATCACTGATACTATCTCTGTCGGTCACGATGCCAAGTGGAGGGAGAGGGGTTGATGAGGGGGTGAGGGATAGGAGGGTGTAGTGAGTGGGAGGTAGAGGGGGCGGTGAGTGGATAGGGGGTGGGGAGAAGTTGGTGAGCAGCAGCGGGAGGAAGAGGTGAAGTTGGGAGGGTGATGGTGAAGGGGGTTGGGCATGGGGAGGGTGAAAGTGAGGGATTTAGAGTGAGAGGGGGTTTAGTGGGAGACGAGGTGGGGTGAGGGGATTTAAAAGGAGAGGAGGTGGGGGGGGGGGGTGCCTTTACACCTTAAAATTGCTTTTTGTATAGCACAGATTTATTAAAGAAACCCAGCCCGACAGAATTGACCGAAAAATAGAAATTCGGAATGACACAATAAAAACAGGAGTAAATACAAACCTCGTAACCTAGTAGAGCACACGCTTTTTCTACACCCTACTGAACCTTATGAAATAAGCACTATAATCACTCAGCTCAAAAATGACAGTGCACCAGGCCCGGACTCGCTCACTGTCCCTCTGATTAAGAAATCTTTAAAATCCATAGCTGTATCTCTAACGTACATTTGCAACCTGAGCTTAGAGTCAGGTACTTTCCCCGAATGCTGGAAAGTAGCGGTCGTTACCCCAATTTATAAAAATGGCACCAAAAAAAATCCAGAAAACTATAGGCCAATTTCTCTGTTAAACACCTTGTCCAAGGTACTGGAAAAAGTAATTAACACTCGCCTGGTTAACTTTCTAGAAAAACACCGTTTGGTCTCGGACAGACAGTTTGGGTTTCGCAGGGGAAAGTCCACCGAGGACGCCGTGACACTTCTGGTTAATGGTATAGCGTCTCACACGGAAAACAGAGATAAGTGCATCGCGGTTTTTCTTGATCTGGCAAAGGCGTTCGATGCAGTGTCTGTGGTTTTACTTCTGAGGAAACTGGAGACGCTGGGAATCCGAGGAGTTACTTACGAATGGTTCAAAAGCTACCTCTCAAATCGCGCGCAATTTATAAAAATTGATAATTTCTGCAGTCAACAGCTCCCTATAAACTATGGAGTCCCTCAGGGCAGCATACGGGGCCCCACGCTTTTTACGCTATACATAAAAGACATCTCTAACCTAGAATTAGATCACGCCGAAATAATAACCTATGCGGATGACACGGTGATTCTATTTCATGATAAGCCGTGGGAACTTGTGTACAGTCGTGCAGGGGAGGGTATGACTTTTATTACAGAGGCACTTGATAATAACTTACTGTCACTTAACACTGAAAAAACTAAATACATCACCTTTTCGAAAACCTCAACTTCTAGTCCTCCAAACGATTTACAACTGATAATACACACCTGCCCTCCTTTGTCAGGTCCACAACTTGCGAACTGCACATGCCACCCAATTAAACGCACCTCGTCTGTCGATATCTAGGCGTCACTATTGACTCGAGGCTTTCTTTCTGGCCACATATCGCTACTTTAGCTGGCAGAACAAGGAAATAATTTTCGTAATGAAGAATCTTCGTGACTGCCTGCCTCTAGACCTTTTGAGAAAGGTCTACCTTGCTATCTGTCAGCCCATAATACAATACTGCGTCTCTGTCTGGGGAAGTGCCGGAAAAAGCCACATGATTTATGTTGAGAGAGCTCAGAGGGCACTTCTGAAAGTCACTTTTAGAAAACCTTTCCGTTTCTCTACTGACGAGCTCTATAGAGAAATCCAAGTCCTCCGCGTGAGGCAACTTTTCATTTTAACGGCGACCGTCCGTACTCACAAGACCCTTCCTAAAAGAGCTGACTATTGTGCACTTCTGGCAAAGCCAGAAGTGCCAGCTTACTCTCACCTACACACATTTAACAAGGTCTGCAAATTACTGGACATCAGACTTGTTCACCGCTCGCCTAAAAAGTGTACTAAAGAAATGGCTTCTGGAACTTACATACACCGAAACAGAATCATTTCTCTAAAGTTTTGTCGACAAGCCACTGTGCCAGCATACAACAACCCTCTCTCACATTTTCACCCTCTCAGTCACTCACACAAACACACTCACACGCCCACCCACACACACACACACACACACACACACACACACACACAACTTAATACACGCCTTACTAAACTAGCCTTAGACTTGTAAACCGACATAAATTTCTTTGTGCTCAATCGCACTCCGACCCACAAGATACAAGCCCTGCTTAGTTTTTGGGTCAACGGTCAAAACATGCATTGTTGTGATGTATAAAGTTAAATTCGTGTTTATGTAAGACTGTCATCATCTTTTCTTTTGCCAATAAAACTTTTTGTATTTTTGTATATTTAACATCACTCTAGGACTTAAGTGCCGAGCGAAAAGAAAAACAGTCAGAAAGAATGCGAATTAATAGCGCGGGCAGGCAACGCGATGCGACGGGGTGGGTCGGGGGAACAAGAAATTCCACAAGGACGAAGTCGCGGGCAGAAACTATTTCATTATATAAAAAGAAAAGTCCCGACTGATTGACTGACTCATCAGCGCCCAGCCCAAATCCCTTGGACCTTAAAAGCTGAAATTTTGCACAGGGGTTTCCTTTATAATGTAGACAAGGAATAAGGAAGGATTTTCGTTCCCTGGGATATTTTTCGACACCCACGCGGGCGAAGCCGCGGGCAAAAGCTAGTTTTATTTCATATAATGATCTGTTAATATAATAAACGATTGATATAATTTTAAAGTAACTAATTTTTATAAGCATAACATACATTGGTGCCGATTCTCTTGTACACCGAACTAAACTAACTAAACTATCACTAAAATTTCTTACTTTTGGCTATGAGAATCTTAGAGCTATTCTGCAAAAAAAAACCTCTAAATTTATAAACAATTTTGACACAACTAAAATCGAGTTTGACAATCGTGACTCCGCGTGGTATAGTGCTCGTAGTATATTTGACCCGGTGGCTTTAATTGGAATTAAGGAAATCACTATGGAAAGCGAGAAGGCTTGTCATATTTTGTTCAACGAGCAGGGAGGGGGTAGCTCAACGTGTTTTTTATGGAATTTTTTTTGGTACCTATATGTAGAAGTTTAGGGGTTTAAGGGTTTCATAAAGGGGGGCCAAATTTTCATTATTTTTGCGATAGGACACACCGTTTTCGAGATATAAGCAAAAGAAAAAAAAAACAGTAGGTACTGTTTTTGCACTTAAAAGTCAAGGTGTTGGTGTGAATTCTAGTTTTATTCTACACCTTTTTAATCGCGATTAAAAATAGTCTAATTTAGTTTCACCATTAAAATTTTAGTTGAAAACAGTGAATTTCAGATAATAATATAAATAGATAATAGATAGCAAAATTGCCAATTTCACTAAATTAATAACTCAGTACAATATTAGTGCTGTCAAACTAAAATATAGTTAAGTTGTGTCACTTTAGTCAATTTCAGAATGGGAAATCGTTTGACAGGAAAAAACTAAATTTTAGTGATTTTTAGTCTAGTTTAGAGGCATTTGTGACAAGAGAATCGGTACCATTGAATATAAAATCGTTTGTTAGACCACTCAAAAGACATATTATAACTTTATCCAATATGATAAAACGCCTAGCAAAAAACACAAAGCAAAATTTCAGATATACACATTATAACATTAACAACAATGTAGGTAACATAACAAATATAATTGTTAGTTGTCTCTTTTTAAACTTGTATACAGGGTGTCCCTGGAAGTATGGATCAAATCGAATAGGAGTGTAGGCAAGGTCATTTCCAAACTTTTTAACCTTGAGAATGTTGGTGCAATTTTTTACGGTTCAAAAGTTGTGACCAATTTTTGTTTTTTTCAATCACTTCGCATAGTGCTCAATGAAAAAAATCATAAAAAAAAAACTAGCAAAGCTATCAATTACTTTTTTTTTCAGAACTTAGTAGAAAAGTGGGCCTTTCCTGTGGTAATACTTTTACGCAGCTAGAAAACATACGTTCAATAAGTAAAAAACATTTACAGCAAAGGCTTCGTTCTGGCAAAAATTTTACTCAATTTTCGAGCGATTTTCATGGGAAAAAGTTACACTAGCGAAAGTTGACCACGTATTACAAAAACTGGTCCAAGTCATAGAAATTCTTTGGAGGTATGAATCACTGGAATATTCTTAATAGTTTAAAAGTTAGAGAATTTTATTAACAAGGAGGTTGTATTTTTAAAATTTTCTAACTACGTGACAAAATAAAATAAAACAATGAAATTAATATGTATATGTATTATTAAATTGAAATTACAATAGATGTTCAAAATTCCTTCCTCTTACTCTCAAACACAACTGGCATCGCCGAATGAAATTTCGTATTATTCGTCTAAATGCACGGGAATTATTTTTTATGTATAAGGTGCAGATGTGATTTTCTGACGGAGTTGTTCCTCGGTTCCGCTCTCTGTCTCGTACACCATCTCTTTGTAATAACCCCACAGAAAGAAATCTATGGGGTTCAGGTCAGGGGAAGGTTTTTTCCGGGTTGTAGCTAGGGGAAATAACATGACTCATGAAGTCATGAGATAACAAAAAGTTTACCGAAATTATTTTTATTTTTTATTTAAACCTAAACTACATCAAACAGTAGTGTCAGATAGGTAACAAATGCCTAGGGACTGAAATTAAATCGTTAGATAAGCTGAAAAAAATGAAAATTTTAAACATAGAAAATTGTAAAAATACGACCTCCTTGTTAATAAAAATCTCTAACTTTTAAGCTATTAAGAATATTCCAGTGATTCAACCTCCAAAGAATCTCTATGACTTGGACCAGTTTTTGTAATACGTGGTCAACTTTCGCTAGTGTAACTTTTTCCCATAAAAATCGCTCGAAAATTGAGTAAAACTTCTGCCAGACCGAAGACTTTGCAGTAACTGTTTTTTATTATTGAACACATGTTTTCTAGATGCGTATAAGTATTACCAAAAGAAAGGCCCACTTTTCTACAACGTTTTGAAAAAAAAAGTAATTGATAGCTTTGCTAGTTTTTTTTTTTTATGATTTTTTTCATTGAGCACTATGCGAAGTGATTGAAAAAACAAAAACAGGTCATAACTTTTGAACGGTAAAAAATTGCACCAACATTTTCAGGGTTAAAAGTTTGGAAATGACCTTGCCTACACTCCTATTCGATTTGATCCATACTTCCAGGGACACCCTGTATAAATAAAAAAGGAGGTTTCTCAATTCGACCGTATATGTATATTTTTTTAAAACTTTTTTTTTATGTGTGTTCGCGGATAATTTCGTCGTTTATGAATCGATTTTAATGATTATTTTTTTGTTGTAAAGGAGATATCCCAAGGGTGGTACCATGATAAGGAAACCAGGATCTGATGATGGCATCCCAGAGAAATCGAGGGGAACCTTCAAATATTATAGGCACACCTATAGCGATTTGGGTATTTTTTATAGTAACTCGTGCATTTGCTCCCGGAAAGCACCATTCGGTGAAGTGGAACTGACGAGGAAGACCACAGATGGCCATCGGAACTACTCAATAATTCGTAATAATTTCACGGATTGCGATTCGATTATTACTAAGCAATTTATGCTCGTCACAATACATATGTTGAAGTGGAGCTGATAGTGACTTCACCATCAGTTCCAGTTCTCCTGGTTCCTTACTGGGAGAACTCTTCAACAATTAACGTCCTTGTATCGGGAAAAGCAATATTTTATAAAAGGTGATGAGCAGTTGACATTAGGATATTTTCAGACTGACCTACTAAAAAATTAAAAATAAAAAACTTTTTTACAAAAAAAAAACTTCAAAAAAATACTACAAGGTGAAAAAGAATTTTAATTTCGGAAGTCGGTGGCAAAAAGCTAAAATACCTACAGATCCAAAGACACCGACTTCCGAAATTAAAATTATTTTTCACTTTGTAGTATTTTATTTGAAGTCGGTTGTTTTTTTTTTTGTGCATAATCTTACACAGTTAAATTCTAAGTACCTGGTCCACCGAGCTCTGCTCGGGTGAAAATAGAGAAAACGAATTTTCCCAGATATTAGACTTAGGTATGTAGAGTAGATCTATTTTGCTTACAAAAAAATGAATTTGTAGGTTGTGAATTTTGGAAATTTAAATTTTTTGTTGTTTTCTCGGACGTCCACGAGGCTTTATAATCTTTTCTACAAAGCACATTTCAATGATTATTTTATTTGAACACCATTTGGCTAATTAATAAATTGCGAACAAAAAGCGAATATTATCTGTTATTTATTACTTATTAGTCGTCAATACGTTAACGTTTTTGTTGGCGCCAAAAACGTTGTTTTTTTCTCATGTCAGTGGAGAGGCAAAAGAACGATGCCCAAACAGCCGTGTCGGATTTGTAAAACCATGTAAATTTGTTATCAGTTCTAATTTCTCTTAGAACTACCAAATGTACAAAAACTCATTAGCCAGTAGGTAGGTACCTTTTACCTACCTTTTAAAATCCAGTACCTACTTAACGAGACAGAAATGAGGCTTCTATAGGACAGTTGATATTTGTATTCACATTATATGGCGCCTGGAAAAACTAATCCAGATCGAGATTAAAAACTCTTTGGTCTTTTGTTAAGTTTATAAAACATCTATACCTACATTTTGGAGCTTTTTCTAAACTAATGAAAGTTAAAAGTTATAAAAAAAGTATTGAATAGGTTTTATTTTATTCTATAATTGAAAAAAATAAACAATAAAGTAACTTTTTTCAACCTGACGGATAAAAAGTATGCATAGCCACTGAAACGTTATAGCCACCATACGTTTCAGTGGCTAATATGCATAGTTTTTAGCTAATATGGTTGCCAAAAAAAACCCAGTTGAATGTTACAACTATCAGAGCCTAATTGCGTAACACACTATTAATCGCAATTTTAATAATTTTAAAGCAAATTGCTAAGCCATTGCTATGTACGAATTTGTGGTTTATTCCCGTTGTCCCCGTACGCAGTGTCCCCGTCCTACGGGGACAGCGGTACTTCAATTAAATATTTAAAAATACTTCCCGTTGTCCCCGTACACTGTCCCCGTTAATATAGTTGAATAAAATAAGTAAAAATTATTGCCCACAGTCCCCGTTTTTTTCTTTTTTGTGTAGTATTATGTGTGAGTCGGCATCTTTTACCCATCAAACAAAGTTTTTTATTTGGTATTTAATCAAATGATTTATTACAGCAAACAATCTTTAGACAATAAACATTTGGTCTTTTTGGTCAAATGATTTGATATGACAAAAAATATATAGGTTAGGTTAGGTTAAAACTGTGACCTTCTACGCACGAGCCGAGCGAGCGAAGCGAGCGGTGCCGCGGTAGCGGCCGGCGAGTGCCAGAAACGACTAGATTTTACAGAAAAAAAAATGTGGGTAAAAGAGATTATTTTTAACAGGCTATCAAGAACCGAATTAGTTAGAGGACAACGACTCGTGAAAAGTTTGCTTCCCGTTGTCCCCGTTAGCCGAATGTACGTTATGGGGACAGCGGGAAATACATTTAATCACGTCCCGCTGTCCCCGTGAAGGGGATATGGCATACGGGGACAACGGGAATAAACCCGAATTTGTCTGCTCGACAACGTAAATAACGCAATGAATGTTGTTGAGCTGTCAAAATGAAACCGATTCCGATTGATAGGTACCTAGTGTGTTACGCAATTAGGATACAGGTTAGCTGCGCCGACTTGTTCCCTTTAAAACTTTTTATACCGGGTAACTCTATTAAAGCTTCTAAAAAATATAAGAGATGGCGTTGCATTACATTCCGCATTTGTGGATATTATTATACAGGGTGTCCCGTAAATAATGGATCAAACGTAACGGGTAGGTAGCTTACCTAATTTCCAACAACTAATTTGAATATTAAAAAAAAAACCGTTACAGTAACCAGGATATTAATTTTTTTTCGAATTTTACGATTTTGTCTTCCAGAATTAAGCTTTTTTAATGCTGTCGCTGCAAATGATGACATTTTTAGTTATGATTTTTATTTAACATTTCTGAATAGCTTACTAATGTTATAAGATACCATTTTTTTGAATACCGTTTTATTTGCCTTAGAAAAAAAATCTTGAGTTGAAAAGTTTTTTCTTTACGATGTTAGGACCAAAATTTTATTAACGTTGATTTGGAGCACCTCTCAGATTCATAGCAATTATCTTTGTAACGACAAGGACTAGAATGTACAACTTCATACCAATTTACCAAAAATACAAAAGCGGCGCTATCTATCCCCTTCACGCTGACTGAGGTGCAACTCCGCCACAGGTAGCGGTCCCAAATTCCGGACAGATGACGTCATCGGGTCGGAATTATGCTATCCGCTTAACTACCTGCTTCGATTACAAGCATTCAAGCATAAGCCATTACGAAAAGGAAAAAATGGAATAGTACCAATTTAATTTATTTTCTGTCTTCTTCATCACATTCATAGCAATATCTTTGTAACGATAAGGACTAGACGTAAGTTTTATACCAATTTGCAAACCTTATTAAATGTACAAGTTTTTAAAATAATGGTGGTCTTCGGTGTCATACATTTTTTTTACAGGAGAATTTTTTCAATTTTGGTCCTAACATCGTAAAGAAAAAACTTTTCAACTCAAGATTTTTTTTCTAAGGCAAATAAAACGGTATTCAAAAAAAATGGTATCTTATAACATTAGTAAGCTATTCAGAAATGTTAAATAAAAATCATACCTAAAAATGTCATCATTTGCAGCGACAGCATTAAAAAAGCTTAATTCTGGAAGACAAAATCGTAAAATTCGAAAAAAAATTAATATCCTGGTTACTGTAACGGTTTTTTTTTTAATATTCAAATTAGTTGTTGGAAATTAGGTAAGCTACCTACCCGTTACGTTTGATCCATTATTTACGGGACACCCTGTATAGAACATTATTAGCTGACCACAAACAAAACTTTGAAAAAAAAGTAATTCAATGTCAAGATTGGCGGCTGTTGGAATATTACAAAAATCCCAGTGTTGTCAGATTAAAATACTACTCGACTCAATCACGCAATTCGATTATTCACTCATTCGATTATTCGTTGACGTTGGTTATTCAAATGTTTTCTGTTACTATAAATCGGACCGTCGAACAGTGCACACGTCTTTTCTTTCCTCCTGCGACCCATTTTCCAACAGCGGCGGCGACGATTACCACACCACCCACATTTGAGGATAAAAATTATTTTACTACCTTCGATGATGATTTTACTCATTATACAATCACATATTTAATGCATTCGAAGTCAGAGGTATTTAAATGTTTTAAGAAAGAAGAAAGAAAGAAAAATCGTTTATTTTTTAAGGATTTTGTGGCTAAGAGTGAGAACTTATTTAATTCTAAGGTTGTTAATCTATACTGCGATAATGGTCGAGAATATCTTTCTAACGAGTTCAAGGAATTTTGTGTTGAAAAGGGGATAATGTATCATTTAATGGTACCTTACACTCCACAGCAAAATGGTGTATCAGAGAGGATGAATCGTACGTTAATCGAAATGGCTCGAACATTGGTTACAAGTGCGAAATTAGATAAAATATTTTGGGGTGAAGCTGTTTTAACAGCTACTTATTTGACTAATATTTTACCCACGAAAGCTCTGATAATTAAAACACCATACGAAATGTGGCATGGTAAAAAACCGAAAATAAATCATTTAAAAATGTTTGGCTCTACTGCATACGCTCATAATAAAACTAGAAAAACTAAATTTGATCAAAAGTCTTTTAAGTCAATATTACTTGGCTACGATGCAAATGGTTATAGATTATTTAATGTTGAAAATAATGAAGTATTTACAGCTCGTGATGTCATATTCGATGAGTTGAATTTTACACAGTCGCGTCCAACGCGTAGCAGTAGTGACAACATTGTGATACCCTCAAAAATTAGTAAGCCCGACAATGATTCGGCAAAACTAATAGAAAGTCAACCTCAAGATTCTATGACCGAAAATTCGTCATTAGGAAGTCAACCTAATAATTTAAGGCGAAGTGAAAGAATTCTCAGTTTACCCCCGAAAAATTACCAACAGATGCATGATCTTGATTTATTTTTGTCATTGATTACTGTGCAATCGTTGCCATCGTCATTTAAGAATATATTTGACAGAAATGATTCTGACAAATGGTTAAAAGTTGTACAGAGTGAAATTGATTCCCTTCGAAGCAACCAAACGTGGACTTTAGTAGAAAAACCTAAAGATGTCAATATCATAAGTTGGAAATGGGTATTTACTATTAAAAACAATGAATTAGGCGAACCCGTACGTTATAAGGCTCGCTTGGTTGCTCGAGGTTTTACTCAAGAGTACTTGCAGGATTACAACAAAACTTTCGCACCAGTAGCTCGGATAACTACATTTAGATTCATTTTAGCTTTAGCTAATCAATTTGATTTACACGTTCACCATATGGATATTAAAATGGCATTCCTTAATGGAATACTAAAAGAAAATATTTATATGGAGGTAC
Source organism: Cosmia pyralina (assembly GCA_946251885.1). Taxonomy (NCBI): domain Eukaryota; kingdom Metazoa; phylum Arthropoda; class Insecta; order Lepidoptera; family Noctuidae; genus Cosmia; species Cosmia pyralina. The sequence continues at coordinate 276,786 of OX276350.1, read as the reverse complement.
CAGAAGGCATTTTAGCTAAAGATAATCAGGTCTGCAAACTAAATAAAACATTGTATGGCCTAAAGCAGTCTTCCAGATGTTGGTTCGAGCGTTTGGATCTCGTTCTTAAAGATATGGGTTTTAAAAATTCGGAAGTAGATCCTTGTCTATATGTGTTAGATAAAAATGGTATAGATAAAAATGTTTATATAGTATTGTACGGCGATGATTTAATAATTTCCACTAAAAGTATTGATACATTACAAGTATATAAGAACAGTCTTATGCAAAAATTTGAAATGACTGATATAAAAGAAATAAAATTATTCCTTGGCATCAGAATCGCAAGATCAAATAATACTATCTCTTTAGAGCAATCTACATACCTACAAAACGTTTTAAATAGATTTTCTATGAGTGATTGCAACCCTTCTAAATCACCTTTACCTTGTAAATTAAATTATTTGACTTTAAATTCTGACACATACTATGAAGCACCCCGTAGAAATACAATTGGGTGTCTTATGTATGCATATTTCTGCTCCTATAAGTATATTGAGTAGATACCAATCTAAAAATAATGAAGAATTGTGGAAATGCTTAAAACATCTTTTGCGATACATAAAAGGTACAGTCGGTATAAAATTGACTTATGATTGGGGAGGCGATGAAAACGACAGAAAAAGTACAACAGGCTATATAGGTATTCAAAGCTTTTGATAATTGTACAATTTCGTGGAACACACGAAAACAAAATATTGTCGCCGTCTCTTCAACGGAAACTGAGTATATAGCTTTATTTGAGGCTGTTAGAGAAGCAGTCTGGATTAAATCACTACTAAATAGCATCTCAGTTGAAATAAAAGTGCGTATTATAATTTATGAAGACAATAGTTGCATTTGCATAGCAAATAATCCTACACACCATAAAAAATCGAAACACATAGATATTAAATACCATTTTATTAGGGAACAAATCACTAATAAATTAATAAAGCTAGAATCTATTTCCACAGGAAATCAACTGGCTGACTTGTTTACGAAAGCGATTCCATCCAAAAGGTTTCTAGATTTAAGACACAATTTAAATTTGTATTAAACTCGCAGTAAGATTTATTTCATCCGATTTTAATGTGATTATTAAACTAAGATTAAACGTTAACTTAAATCAACATTTTGATGGTTATAATAACATGTATAGGTTTTAGAGTAATAGATACACAGTTTTTTTTTGTTATGTGATTGACATTAATTTTATTTTTCTATATACTTGTATTTTTGAGGGGGACTGTTGGAATATTACAAAAATCCCAGTGTTGTCAGATTAAAATACTACTCGACTCAATCACTCAATTCGATTATTCACTCATTCGATTATTCGTTGATGTTGGTTATTCAAATGTTTTCTGTTACTATAAATCGCATCGTCAAACAGTGCACACGTCTTTTCTTTCCTCCTGCGACCCATTTTTCAACAGCGGCGGCGGCGATTACCGAATATGTTTGCGTAAAAATACGGAGAAAACGAGTTTTCCCAGATGTGAGACCTAGCTAGATCGATTTTTCGCCCCCGTGAACACCTATATTGTAACTTGCTTGCTTCGGCTTGCTGGCCGGGCTGGCCTACCGGCCAGCCTCAGCCGCGGCGGCGGGTGCCTGCCACCCCCTGCTCCTCAGCTCGCGGGCCGCCTCGCCCATCCGCGCCTACGCGGTTTTAAATAACACTAGGGCTAGGGCAGACAAGACTACATGGAGTCGGTTTTGCAGCGATTCGTTACTGTCACGCCGCTCCCGCAGCACGCTCGCTTCACTCGTTCGCCTTCGCGCGTAGGCCCCCGTTCCCACGGGCGTAATAAAATCGCGGCGGGATTTTATCGCGCACTGGATTTTCAAGTCTAGTTGTTGAGCCGAGCGTTGAGGATCCAACTTAACAATAACAGAGTACATTCTAGCGCGTCGATAAAACATACTGTTGCATTTTGCACTCTCGGCGCTAAGCAGAGCGTTGAAAATCCAGTGCGCGAAAAAAAATCGCCGCGATATTTTTACATCCGTGCGACCGTCGACCTAATGCTCACTGTTCTAACGAAACTTAACCCAAATGATACACCAACATAGAGGGGACCTGGCACTCCGCTCCGCTCCCACTGATACACCAACATAGAGGGGACCTGGCACTCCGCTCCGCTCCCACCTTAACCTTCTAACCTATTATATTATTTTATTAATTTAAGGATAATTGCTGCTATATATATATATATATAAATATATACACAGACAGACAGACAGACAGACTTATATAGACAGTAAGTAAAAATTCAATCAGAGATCAAACACACATCAATATTTTCTGTGTCTATGACTACTGGCAACTCATTTTAGTGTTGCAGCAGTCCGTTGGAATTCCACGCCATTATTTTTAGCCATTATTTAGTTTTAAGACGAGCGTGATACCTAAACAGTTACAATAAACACTTCATGACGATTTCCGCACTTGTAACTGGGTCATCGTGGTGGCCTCGATAAATCGACGTACGCACGGCTACAGCACAGATTAAATAATAGTACCAACGGCTACAGATCAAGCTACAAATTTCCAGTATAAGCTGATCTCGCATTGTATAGGATGTCCTTGAAATGAGAGGTCAGTGTAAACTGGAATTGTATAAATTGATGTGTAAACCCAGAAATCGAATTCGAGATCATAAATGTAAGCAAAGGTGTTGCCAATTTGAAATAATAACCTCAGCAAACAGTTTTCGGCAGTTTGCCGAAAAGTACTACCTATAACATAGTGCTAACATTGTAGGCATATCTTAAACAGGTAAAATATGGCACACAGTTTTCAGCTTTAAAGTGACGTAGGTACAGTCCTACCAACTTATCTGTGAACTGAAAGAGGACGGCACCGTTGATGCGTCGACACAATCGAATGACATGCGTCGGCACAATCGTATGACATTTCAACATGACGGCCATAGTTCCAATTTTCGCCATTTCACAGATAAGTTGGTAGGAGTGTACACTACGATCCAAGAATAAAATGTAACTGTTTGAAATAAAATCGTGCAAATTATTTTTATAATACTGGCAATAAGGCAGAAGCTCTGAACATTTGACTTTCATTAATTACTTTCTATTTATACAAATTTTTTCCTTATATAATATATAAGAGAATCATTAAAATTTCGTAAATAATATTGCGTTATCATAATAATCGATTCAAGTTGAGCGTCCCAACCTGCGGGGCGACCATGCCCGTACCCAAGACGTTTGTGACAAGACGTGACAAATTATGTCATGTAAATATAATAATAATTATAAATTTGTCTTAAATGCTTGGGTCAACCATGTGACATAATCGAAAGGCCTGCCGACATCGACATGCCTTTCTTGTTGCTAAATTCATAGTGTGATACTGATATAGTAAATTGAATTTTTTTTTTCTTTTCTTTTGCTTTTATCTCGAAAACGGTGTGTCCTATCGCAAAAATAATGAAAATTTGGCCTCCCTTTATAAGACTCATAAACCAATAATACTCAACGTGTAGGTACAAAAAAAAAACATTATTTATTTATTATTTTTCTTTTGTTTTTTGTTGGTTTCCACGCGCATATTATTTATATTTCTAAATATTGTACCCATTTTTATAAAAACATTTAAAAATATAGAAAATAGTAATTTATGTGTTCACTTAAATTATTTATTTATTTTTCTTTTTTTGTTGGTTTCCACGTGCATTATTTACATTTCTAAATATGTATTTTTAAAACATAAATAAACCCTTTAAAAACATAAAAATAGTAATTTATTTATCTATTTAAATGAATTATTTATTTTCTTATTACAATTTTTTGTTTGCTATCACGCGCTATTCTTCACACAAATAAACCACTAGCACATAATGCATGAAAATAATTTATTACCAATTTGGTGCAGAGAAATTAGCAGGAAAATATTATTTTTTTCAAATTTTAAATCTTATCACCACCTCCGAACGAACGTGATAAAATTTTTCTTAGTCACCATCAAAATGTGACGTTTGTGATATAATTGGTGCGCCCTTATTAGCAAATAAGACATAATGAATCCCAACTAAACGTCAAAAAGTTATGTCACTGTCAAGAAATTATCTCACGCCGCCGTGCTAGCATATAAGACAAAACGGTTTTATCGCCCAAACTGTGATAAAATGTGTGACTCAAGCCATGTCACAGTAGGCCGTGCTCGCCGGGCAGGTCGGCATAGAGGAAAGTAATAGTACTGTCATCCGATTTCTGACTTTTGTCGTGAATTAATGTGTCCGTCTGAGGTTTTATTTGTTGTTAAGTTTTTCTTTGTTATATTTTACATTTTCAAAATTAAAATCAAATACGAATGACTACGGAAATGTTGACTACCCCTGAACTGTCACTTTAACAATGACATTTCTTTGTTTACATTTTTGATCTCGAATTTGATTTCTGGGTTTTAGCCACAGAACAGATATTATCTTTTCTGTGGTTTTAGCCGTGCACTGCAACGACGCGACACGACGCTGTTGTGACGCTTCTGCCGCGCGCGATCGGTACGTCCATTCACAGTAGCAGTTAAACCAGAGTCTTAACTAGAGTTGAATTTAACGTAGGGCAGCTGTTGTTACAGGTAGGGCGGAAGTAAAGATTTTACTTGATATGTTCTTCTCAATCGATTTTTGGCTTTCTGTCTCAGTTAATAATAGGTTGGGGAAAAAGTTTCTTCGCATTTTTTAAGAAAGTTCAAAACATTTTTTAATATACATTATTTACATTTATCTAAAGTATGTAGGTACCATTTTGTTCGATAACTTTTTGCCCTCTTGTAGGTAGGGACATGATCCCATTGCTATAGAAATTTTGGGACTTCTGATCAAAATACCGCGACAAGTGGTTTTGGCAGTCCTCTCGTGATGTTAACCTGACACTGCCTAAAGAATTCTGAAGAGACTGAAACAGGTGGAAATCTGAAGGTGCAAGGTCAGGACTATACGGCGTATGCATTAACACCTCCCAGCCAAACTCTCTAAATTTTTGCTTCGTGGCTAAAGATGTGTGAGGTCTAGCGTTATCATGATGAAAAACCACACCCCTTCTGTTGATTAATTCCGGCCGCTTTCTCTCAACTTCTTGCTATAATCTCATCAGTTATTCGCAGTAGAGTTCAGAATCGATGGTCCTGCCTGGTGGTAACAGCTCATAATGAATAATGCCCTTTCAATCCCACCACACACACAGCATCAACTTGTTGCGAGTTAACCCGGGTTTCGCCACAGTCTGTGAAGCCTGACCGGCCTTTGACCATGACCTTTTTCGCACGTTCTTGTCGTACGTGATCCACTTTTCATCACCAGTTATCAACTTCTTCAAAAATGGTTCGGTTTCATTTCGTCGTAATAAAGAATCACAAATGAGTACACGGTTCATTAGGTTTCTTTCAGTGAGATCGTGAGGTACCCAAATATCGAGCTTTTTTGTGTACCCAGTTTTTTTCAAATGCGCCAAAACTATTTGGTGGTCAATTCCCAGTTCTTCAGCTACGTCGTAACTACTGATATGCCGATCTTGCTCCACTTTTTCAAAAATGGCATCCATTTTATCCGTAATAGGGCGACCAGAGCGACGTGCATCTTTGACATCAAAATTTCTGGACTGAAAACGCTTAAACCAAATTTGTGCTAGTCTCACAGACACTGCACTGGGTCCATAAACATCGCAAATTTTTTTTGCGGCTTGCGTTGCATTTTTACCTTTTTTGTAGTAAAATTTTAAATGTATCGAATTTCTTCATTAGATTCACTCATCTTGACAGTACGAAAAACAAATGAAAATCACACATTTTCCTAATTTGAATTTGGAATTATGTTCTTTAAAATTTAAACTTTCAATGATACCAAAACCAGCCAGATACAAATAGTATAGCTAAAGAGATTTTATTTTAAGTTCATACATACTATAATGCGAAAAGACTTTTTCCCCAACCTAATACTTAATTTTCGTCAGGCTGTCTTTGAAAACATATCCCAAAATGTATGGGGGTGTTCTACCCCTCAATATTCACAACTTTTACTATGGGACCAACTAAGAAATCGTAAAAAAAAAAACGAACTTCCCGTATAAAGGTACCTACATACCTGGTTGGACCATTTTGTATATTCAGATTCAGATTATTTATTTGTGGAAACATTTATTTATTTATTTAAACATAAACACACTATCATTACTGGGTAACATGAGTACACATACAGAGCATGCAAGTTATTAAATTACATTATAGTTTAGATCAGTCATGTCTGGCCTTAGTGGCGTACAAATATTTAAATTTTAGTATTATAAGTTTTACATAAAGTATTAGATTAGGTAGGTACATAAGGACAAAATACTAAATGTCAATTTTGAAAACAAATTATTAAATTAAATACATGGTCATAATTACGTAACAATTATTAAACGTCAGTTAAAATTATCGTCATAGCAATAATATGTTGTGAAGGATCAACTCATTTTTCCAATAAAATATGCAGGATTATTCGAATTTAAGCAGATTTATTAATACAAGTCAACTGTACAGTTTAACGCGTGGTTGGCAAGTGAAGTAACAAAAATAATATGCCGACTTGAGATGACCACAGACAAGTAACGTCAAGTGTCAATGTCGCACCGACGTTGACACATTACAATCGATTAATAAATAGTCGATTATATTACTGTGTATAACTTAAATATAAATAAATTAACATGGTACATTATATCGATTCTTACAGCTCGGCCATCCTAATAAAGGTGGGTCCTCACACATTGATAAACATTATCAGCATAGGTACACAGCAATCAAACACAATCTCTATTATAATTAACATCGATTGCTCATAATTAACATTATTAAATTACTGTTATTTATTCACTTCAATTTATAGCCAGACACGCTATAAGTTCTAGCTCTAGTAGTAGCTCTCATCACATTCAGGACTGAGGTCCACAATCTATATTATTATAATTAATTACGATCTAAATCATTTGGCACTCACGATTTATGCTAGTACGGTCTGTCGTGATCTGCGTCATCTGCGCAACGAGCGCTGACGCTCACAACCCATACCAGGATAATCTCTCTTGATCTGCGTCGTATTTAATCGGACGCTCGCGACCTATACCAGTACAGTCTGCTGTGATCTGCGTCATCTGCACAACTAGTGCTGACACTCACAGCCCATATAGCATAGTCTGTCACGATCTGCGTCATATCTAATCATACGCTCGCGACCTATACCAGTGCGGTCTGCCGTGATCTGCGTCATCTGCACAACGAGTGCTGACGCTCACAGCCCATACTAGTATAGTCTGTCACGATCTGCGTCATGTTTAGCCTGGCGCTCGCAACCTATACCAGTATGGTCTGTCGTGATCTGCGTCATCTGCGCATATAGTGCTGGCGCTCACAACCCATACTAGTATAGTCTGTAGCGATCTGCGCTGTTTACATTTAACTCTTAACACTCTTATAATAATAATTAATCTACTTAACTAATGCAATGTTTACACATAAAGTACTGAATAATATTTCTGTATTTATTACATAATATATTCTTATCTTGTTTTTACTTATTTACTTTTATCATTATTACAATCACTTTCATCTGTATTATCATTAACATCGCTATCGTTTTCGCTTTCAAATCCCTTAAAATTTAACCACGGATGTATTTTATCAATTGAAACTATATTCTCATATTTTTTGGATCCTTTTCTTGTAAGAGGAGTATCCTCCACTAAAAATCTATCGTTAGGTAGTATTTTAACTATTCTGTAAGGACCATGAAATTTGGCTAGAAGCTTTTTAGATTTTCCTACTCTATCTTTGTCAAAAGTTGTTCTTTCCAATCTAACAAGATCTCCCTCGTTATACTTTCTTGCCGGTTTTCTATGCTTGTCGTAATGATGTTTTGTTACTTTTTGTGCATCTTCAATTTTACGTATAGATTCATTTCTTAGGTCTATTAGGTCATTACCGCTGACTCGGTCTATCGTTGTATTAATTACATCACTTAGTAAATTTTCCGTGACACATTTAACTTTATATCCAAATAACAATTCCGAAGGACTTTTACCGGTTGTCTTATTAACCGACGTATTTAAACCTAACTGTATCTCGTTCACATACTCATCCCAAGAGTTATCGCTCTTATCGTGACACTTAGTACTGAGAGCGTCCAAAACTGTTCGGTTAAACCGTTCGACCTGTCCGTTTGCTCGCGGAGTTGCGACGGCATTCAAGATGTGCTTAATACCAGCATTTTCTATAAAGTTTTTAAATTTGACACTTGTGAAACATGAACCTCTGTCCGTTATCAACCGCGTAGGTGCTCCAAAGTAACTTAAATATTCTTTAAATATGCAAATAGCGGTAGCAAACGGGTTTTATGGCAATAAATTTAGTAAAAGCGTCTATAATTATCAATAAATACATGTTGCCTCTCCGCGAACGAACAAACGGGCCCAGATGATCGGCATGCAACGTGTGGAAGGGTATGTCTGGTTTAGGAATAGGATGAAGTAGTCCTTCTTTAGGTCCTCCAGGTGTTTTATGATAAGCGCATTCCAGACAAGCACTTACATATTTTTTTGTAAATCGTCTCATCTTGGGAAACCAAAATGAATCTTGAAGTCTTTTTAATGTTTTATCGTGACCGAAATGACCGACGTCGTCATGGTTCATTTTTAACAATTGTCACCTTACTGATTTTGGAACCACCCAACGTAGTCCATTATCAACTATTCTGTATACGTAATTACCCTTCAATTGATAATTTTTATGAACATCTACAATAAACGTAGTATCTTTACTCGATAGAATTTCTTTAATTCTTTTAACCTCATCATCGTCACTTTGAACGGTAGCAATCCAGTCTTGAGCATCCACAGTAAGTATGTCTATTATGTGAATTCCGTCTACATTAGTGGGTTCATCAACAGGAGCACGGCTGAGAGCATCGACGTGTGACATATTTGAGCCTGCTCTGTATTCTATCTCACAGTCGTACTCCTGCAGTTGCACCCACCATCGGCCTATTCTAGGTACTAAATCTCTTTTAGTCATTGTAGTCCGTAACGCATTACAGTCTGTTATTATTTTAAATTTTAGTCCTAGTAAATAAACGCGAAATCTATTTAATGATGCTATTACCGCAAGAGTTTCTAAATCAAAGGAATGTAATTTCTGTTCGTCATTTGTGGTTTTCCGACTGTAATAAGCTACGGGTCTCATAAGTCCGTCCTGGCTACGTTGCATCAGAATACCTGCGATACCATACTTTGACGCATCGGTATGTAACTCCGTTTCTAATTTACCATCATACAACGCGAGTAAAGGTCTTTCTATTAATTTACTTTTCAGAGTTTCGAAAATGCTAATGTATGTTCATCTGTCCATTTCCATTGGAACTGCTTCTTTAATAAATCCGTTAATGGTCGAGCTATCAATGAGAAATCTTTTACAAAGCGTCTAAAAAAGCTCGCTAACCCGATAAAGCGTCTAACATCGTGAACATTTTTAGGTACAGGGAAATTTGATACAGCGACTGTTTTGCGAGAACCGGGCCGTATACCTGATCCACTAACTTCAAAGCCTAGGAAATCGATTTGTTTATAAAAGAAAAAACATTTTTCTAGTTTAAGAGTAAGATTCGCTTCGCGAAAAATATTCAGAACCTCATCCAGTCTGCCTAAACCCTCGTCAAATGTGCGCGCTGGGATTAAAATATCATCCATAAAGACTAATGTGTAATCTATTTTCGACAAGATTTTATTCATTGCTCTTTGGAAGACTGACGGCGCATTCGTTAATCCAAAGGGCATTCTTTTAAATTGGTATTGACCGTCAGGGGTCACGAAAGCCGTTTTGTCTTGGGAGTTTTCCCCTACTGGTAGCTGGTAGTATCCTGACGCTAAATCTAAACTTATAAATACTGAGTTACCAGATAATCGATCCAATTGATCATCGATCAATGGTAGGGGGAAATGCTCCTTTTTGGTTTTTCTATTTAATGCACGGTAATCAATACAAAGACGTTTATCCCCCGTTTTCTTTTTAACAAGAAGAACGGGGCTAGCATACGATGAATTAGATTCACATATGATATCTGCGTCGAGCATTTCTCGTACCATTGATTTAACGAGTTCTCTCTCCGGGTAAGACAGTCTATAGGGCCTATAAACTACCGGTTTCGTATCAATCAAATCTATTTCCATCTTTTCTACATTAGAGTAACCTAAATCCATCATATTACGTGAGAAACATTCATTATACTTCTGCAGGGTGTTTTTCAATTGTTGAATTTCACTACTAGACAAATGTTTACCGCAATTCAATGATAAGTGTGTATTTGAATCGTTAAAGTCCAATATATTAATATTCAAAAATGTATCAGTAAAAGAAGCACGTGTCATCAATGTTCCATGTTTAAGTTTTAATATATTATCTGATATGTTTTGTATTAATAGTCCGCCAGTACCGTTTAATATGTTGTATTCCCCTGGCATTAAATAATATTCCATTCCAGCACAACCCCGCAAGGAACCGTTTACGTATACGACACCAGAAAAATCCTTCTCGGTGTTTATTTTTATTACGCATGTGTCACGTGGTGAAATTGAGACATCATTGAGAAGTAAAAGCCTAAGTTTCGTTGATAGGGTTTGTCCAAATATAAGAGCATCGCTAGTTTTAGTTATAGTTATACTCGGTATCTCAGTAAAGCTATGACCAATCAGAACATCATATTTAATTACACTGTCTTCAACAATATAGCTATCGATTGTCTCCGTTATACCTTGAATTTCTATCCTGATTACCGCCCTGCCTATTGGCAAAACTACATTGTTCCCAATACCACGCATTGTAGGTAGTTGTTCCGATGACCATTGAATGCCTAGCCTATTTGCGACATTATGACGTAATAACGTACATTGGCTACCTAAATCAACATACCCTCGCATAGGTTGGTCGTTAATTTTCAAATCAATTAAATATTTATCATTACTTACATTAGTCATTGTATTTAATGCCAAAATTGTCTTTTCTTGATTTATTTCCGGTTTAGACGTATCGTTACTTGGTAATTTTGAACAGTTAGTAGATAAGTGCCCTATTTTATTGCAAATATTACATTTTAAAATTTTCTTTGTGCAATTGAAACTGTAATGACCGGATTCTTTACAATTGTAACAAGTAATATTCTTATTGTTGTCATTTGATCTTATTGCTTTGGAATTCGACGTTTGCTTAGAAGAGTTACCAATATAAGTGTTTGTCCTTTTGTCATAATTTGCTTTAGTCCTATTATCTGATTCTCGTGGTTGTTGTTTAATGGATTGAAAGTATTTTAATACCTGTTCCGGTTCCTCACATTTTAACGCTTTTGCCCCCAATCTTAAGCTACGATCCTCTATCCCATATAGTAAACAATCTACTGCCCGTTTACCTTTAATTTCACATCTTTGTAAGAGATTAATTTTTTCATAGAAATATAGTTCCAAAGAATCGCTATATTTAGCCCTCTTAGACAACATCTCGGTCAAAAGTTCTGCGTAATCGTCACTTGATGGAAATGACTCAATCAGCTTAGTTTTCCATTCAGGCCACGAAAATGACATCGATGGCAGAGTTTGATACCACGTTTTGGCCACACCGCTTAGCTTAGGTAACGCGTAATGAATTGTTTGGTCATCAGCCCATTTATATAATCGAGCACAATCTTCCACTTTGCTAAGCCATATGTCAATAGTCTGACCTTTAACCATGGGATCAAACTCTGGTATAACATTACCAAGCATAGGAAACTTATTGCCTTCTGGCCGATTATTAGAAATGGATTTAATTAACTCAGTCAGCAATAATTGAGTATTATCTTTAACATTAGAACGACTCACATGGTTATCTTCAGGCGACGTACTCGAACCGTGATGTTTACGGTTACGGCGTCTGGATCTCGAACGGCGACTTGATCTCGAACGGCGACTTGATCTCGAACGGCGTCTTGATCTCGAACGGCGTCTTGATCTCGAACGGCGTCTTGATCTCGAACGGCTTCTTGATCTTGAACTATCTCTTGATCTTGTACGTCGGCGCCTCGAACCCGTACGACGCGGAGTTCTTGTTGTAGATCGTCTCGTGCCTTCTTTGTTCAGTTCACCAACGCTGTCTTCATTGGAATCTTCATGATTTTCTGATGATTTTCTATGACGTTTCTTTCTTGTACCTTTTTCGCGATATTCCGTCTTTGAGCTTCGAATGTGCAATTTCTTATGAGATTTTCGAGGATGGCTTCGTTTACGCGTTGATTTTTCGCCTTCACGATGTGTATTTTCAATATCTTTGTCCATTGTGTAAGTTCACGAATCTTTTCATATGATTCACTTGGCGTGGAAATAACTCGTGGGTTTTGTTAATCCCACTTCTGAGCTGAAGGATCAACTCATTTTTCCAATAAAATATGCAGGATTATTCGAATTTAAGCAGATTTATTAATACAAGTCAACTGTACAGTTTAACGCGTGGTTGGCAAGTGAAGTAACAAAAATAATATGCCGACTTGAGATGACCACAGACAAGTAACGTCAAGTGTCAATGTCGCACCGACGTTGACACATTACAATCGATTAATAAATAGTCGATTATATTACTGTGTATAACTTAAATATAAATAAATTAACATGGTACATTATATCGATTCTTACAGTTGCTTTATGTACAGACTAGGTCATAGATGTATTGATAATATTGATGTATTATTACTACACGGTATTATTTATGTTGTCATCAAGAAATTCTAGAACACTGTAGTATGCTTTCCCTTCTAGCAGTATCTTTAATTTATTTTTTAATTGACAAACATTAAGCTCCTTCCAGCTATTTGGGAGATTATTAAATATTTTAAATAAAAGAAAATACTCTTGTGCATTAATGCTGTTTTTGATCTGTGTAGACAGAGAATACTGTCATCGCGACTACTATGGTTACGATCGACCACTTCTGATTGGCGTGGAAATAAATGTCGATTTGATTTTACAAATATCACAATGTCTAAAATGTATAGGCAAGGCAAAGTTAATATTTGATATTTTTTAAAGTAGGGCTTACAACTTTCGGTTGACTGTAATTTGAACATAGTCCTAATGCACCTTTTTTGGGCTTTAAAGGGTATGTCCTTGTCGGTTGAGTTGCCCCAGAAAATGATCCCATATCTTTGGTGTGAAGAAACCAAACCGTGATAAGCCGTGAGCAATGATTCAGTGTTAAGCACCGGGACCAGTTTGAACAGCGCGTAACAAGAATGACAAATTTTTTTACTGAGTTCTTCTATGTGTGCTTTCCAGTTTAGCTTTTTGTCAATTGTCACTAAAAGGAATTTAGTGTTGTCAACTTCTGTAATAGTTCTATTATTGTATTGGACGTTAAGATCAGTCATAGTTGATAAACGTTGACTGAAGTGCATTGCATTAGTTTTATTAAGATTAATTAACCGACTTCAAAAAGGAGGAGGTTCTCAATTCGTCGGAATCTTTTTTTTTTATTTTTTTTATGTGTTCCCCGATTACTTGAAGATGGCTGGACCGATTTAGATTTTTTTTATTTTATTCGAGAGGGTATACATCACAGTTGGTCCCATATAAAATTGATTAACTTTGCTTCGGTAGTTTTTGAGTTAGCTTCAATAATACGTATTTTTTCCACACTTTTATATGGATGATGTTCTAGTTTGTTTTGCAGGTAGGTAGTAGTATTAGAATTTGTGAGGGGTAGGTACACAACTAAAAAGTGAAAAATAAAAACTTTTTTTACAAAAAAATACAACCGACTTCCAAAAACAACACTACAAAGTGAAAAATAACTTTATTGTCAGAAGTCGGTGGCAAAAAACGAAAATACATTTAACCAGACACCGACTTCCGAAATTAAAGTTATTTTTCACATTGTAGTGTTGTTTTTGGAAGTCGGTTGTATTTTTTTGTAAAAAAGTTTTTTTTAGATTATTATTATTCATCCAATTTATTATTGATGTCAGAGAATTATTAATGTCATTATTATAGCTATCTTTAGTATTACATTGAATTGTGATAGCACTATAGCAAAGAGTGTAACTGGTTGTTCTACATGTTTAGGTAAATCATTTATGTATACTATGAATAGTGGGGGACCCATCACACTACCCTGGGGGACTCCATACTTGAATACTAGTTCGTTCGAATGAAATATTTCTTCACATTTAGTTTTAACGTTTATCCTAGATATCTCCGTGACCTGTTTTCTGTTTTCAAGATATGTTTTTATTAATTTCAGAACATTGCCTCTTATACCGTATGCTTCCAACTTATTTATTAAAATATCATGCCTGACGTAATGAAACGCCTGCGTCATATCACAGAATATGGTGTAGACGGGATTGGTTCTATCAACATTTACCATAACCTTATGTAGGAAATCGTAAACAGCCATATTTATAGTGCGGTTTTCTCTGAATCATTTTTGTTCATTAACTAGTATATTATATGTATAAGAAGGTCGAATTCTTTTTTGAGAATTCTAAGTTGGTCACATTATAAAAGTTGTTCATATTGATGGCTCTAGCCATTTAAGGGGGTGTTCTAACACCCCCTTAAATTTTGTCGCATGTTTTCAAAGTCAGCCTGTATGATAAAAATAAAAAACCGACCAAGTGCGTGTCGGACCACGCGCAATGAAGAGTTCCGTAGTTGGGATGAATTTATCCCAAGAACAAACTTAACAGTGTAGTTGAAAAACATGTTTTCCCATACATTCCAACCGTAAATGTTGTTATTGTTCATGTTATTTTAAGACCACAGACTTCGGTAAAGAACTATTTTCTCTACTTTCTCAAAATTTTAGGCTCAGTAGTTACGGAGATAATGGTGGGAGGGGGAATGGCCAATTTTCTTCTTTTTTTTTTTTTAAATAACTTTAAAATTATTTATTATTAAGTATTATGTATAAACATTTGAGATTCTCTTTCAGTGTTTGGGTCACAGAAATATGTGTACCAAATTTCAACTTAATCGGTTTTAATAAAATTCAGTAATCGGACACGAACAGACGGACAGACAGACACACGAGTGATCCTATATATATATATCCGTTTTTCCCTTTTGAGGTACGGAACCCTAAAAAGTAATTTACTCTGATATATATTACTATTTATTTAATCATATTCAAACATTTTCATATATCAATAAAAAGTCCGTCCTTAAAACAGCTGAATCCTTCGATTCGCCATATTATTAAAAATGTTAAAACACGCCATGCGACATGCGACTAACACTAAACGAACGTCCTTAGGATTTTAGAGGCTAGGGGATTCCCCGTGGGGTGCGTGGACAGGAAACCTCCCCGAGTGCCCGGGGGCTGGAGTTCCCTTACGGATACGTCCGGGGGGAAGGCCAGTCTCCGGGACGGTGCATCCTGGGGTACGGGCAATGGCTCCCCATTAGGCGCTATATGCCTAAGGGGTCCCGTTCTCCGTATGCCAATATCCTGTCGGAGGTACGCTCCAACGTGTGTCCCTCTGCTCCAAGCAGAGACGCACAGCGGCGGAGTAAGAGCGGGCTCGGTGTGCACTAACCCTGCCGCCGGGCAGGCAGGAGGAAGTCACTTCCTTCCCGGTACCCGACGGCTTGCCAGAAAAAGCTTGGGTTCTGGCCTTTGGGGCTCTCGGGCCTCGACTAGGGGGGCTCCTAAGCGCATGCTTAGAGAGGGGCCAGTTCCCACTTCGTTGGAAGACAGGGAAACTGGTCCTCATTAAGAAGCCGGGGCGCCCTGCGGACTCTCCGTCCGTTTACCGGCCCATCGTGCTGCTCGACGAGGTGGGCAAGCTCTTTGAAAGAATCATTGCAGACCGCCTCGTCGGGTGGCTGGTGCAGGAGGGGCCGGATTTGGCGGAGAGCCAGTTTGGTTTCCGCAGGGGGCGCTCTACGGTGGACGCCATCATGCGCGTGTGAGCCCTCACGACGGGGGATGCTGTGGCCCGGGGTGGGGTTGTCTTGGCGGTGTCTCTAGACATCGCCAACGCCTTCAATACCCTGCCCTGGAGTTGCATCAGGGAGGCACTCCGGTATCACCGGGTGCCAACCTACCTCCGTCGAGTGGTCGAGGCCTATTTG
This sequence comes from Cosmia pyralina, assembly GCA_946251885.1. Classification (NCBI taxonomy): domain Eukaryota; kingdom Metazoa; phylum Arthropoda; class Insecta; order Lepidoptera; family Noctuidae; genus Cosmia; species Cosmia pyralina. Next base: position 260,619 of record OX276350.1, on the reverse strand, counting down.
ACGGACAGGGCCGTCATCTACCCCGGTCATCAGGGAGAGTGGAACCGGCGAGAGATGTCATGCGGTGTCCCACAGGGATCGGTCCTGGGGCCACATCTGTGGGACATCGGGTACGACTGGGTGCTGCGCACCAACCTCCCTAGCGGCGTCAGCGTTGTATGTTACGCTGACGACACGCTGGTCCTGGCGCAGGGGAGGTCGCACCAGGCGGCGGCCGAACTAGCGACACGCGGGGTTGCGACAATCGTAGAGAGGATCCGGCAGTTGGGACTCGAGGTGGCCCTGCACAAGTCCGAGGTCATGTGTTTTCATGGTCCTCGGAACGCGCCACCGTCGGGTTCCCAAATAACGGTAGGAGGGGTTCACATCGGGGTCGAGTCGACGATGAAGTACCTGGGACTCGTCCTCGACAGCCGGTGGAACTTCGTGGAGCACTTCCGACGTTTGGCTCCCAGACTGAGCGAGCCGGGGCTGCCTTGAAGCGGCTCCTGCCCAATCTGGGGGGTCCAAATGCCTCCTGCCGGAGGCTTTACGCGGGGGTTGTGCGGTCCATGGCCCTTACGGGGCACCGGTGTGGGCGCGTTCCCTGAGGCTGCGACCAGCCCGCCGGTTGAACGCGTCCCAGAGGGTCATGGCCATCCGGCTAGTCCGGGGATACCGCACGGTCTCCGGTGAGGCGGCGTGCCTCCATGCCGGATTACCGCCATGGGATCTGGAGGCAAAAGTCCTCGCGCACGTGTGGGAGTGGCGCGAGGAGGCGAAACGCCGGGGCGTAACTCCGCTGCCGCGAGAAATCACGGTGCAGCGGACAGAGCTCCGGCGGGATCTCATGGCGACATGGAGAGTGCGATTGTCGCAACCCAGCGATGGGCACGCCACAATTGCGGCGATAAGTCCCCTCTTTGAGGAGTGGTTGGAGAGGCCCCACGGCGTCCTCACCTTCCGCCTGACGCAGGTCCTCACCGGACACGGTTGTTTCGGGAGGTTTCTGTTTCGGATAAGGCGGGAGGAAACGCCCAGGTGTCACCATTGTGTGGATCGCCCGGAGGACACGGTGGAGCATACAGTGGAGGTCTGCCCGGCTTGGGCGGAGCACCGCCGTGTTCTCACGGAGGCGATCCGCGGCGGCGATCTCTCGCGTCCAAACCTGGTCCAGGCCATGGTGCGGAGCGAGAGTGCATGGGAAGCCGTCACCTCCTTCTGCGAAGCAAGAATGCTCGCGAAGGAGGAAGCGGAACACGTGAGGGAGAGGCAACAGCCGCGCCCTCGCGCCCCTAGCCGCCGTAGGAGACGCCCTGGGCGGCGGGAATCGATTGCCGATTCCCGGCCACCGTAGGCGCGGGCTTGCGGACGACCAGTAATGGGCAGCTCGCCGTCCGGTAAGGACCAGGCCCGGGTCGACGGCGCGTTGTGTTCCACGCGCGCCTCAAAGAGATGTCGGCAGTGACGGGGTCAATTGGGCCGATGCCGCCGGGGTCGCGGGTAGTTCAAACTCAAAACTCAAACTCAAAGCATTTATTTCAATTAAACCAATTACAGGCACTTTTGAATTGTCAAGGGGTCGGTCAGTCAAAAAGATGAAGCTAGGCGCCCATTCCAAAGCATAGTAGGTACCTATGGAGAAGAACGGGCAAGAAACTCCACGGACACTCTTTTAAATCAAGATATGGTTACAAAATAATGGTTACATCATTCATGTTGAAATTTTACATGTGAGAACGATGCAGAACGTTAAAAGCGTCCTTAAGAAAAAAAACAATTCAAATATTTAAATTAAATTAAAATAAGCCGTGGCCGCTAAGGTATGACCAGCCTCATAGATATATGAAAGAAGGAGATATGCCCGGTAGTTGAAAATGTATCAGAACCCGATGTCGCTAGGTTGGCCCCACCACCGCGCCACTACTACACATGTAGTTCAATAAAAGCAATAGATACAAAGTCGCGCACACACTTGCAATTCATAAATCAGAACATACTACACAATCAATTATAAACCTTAACTCGTCACACACAGCGTGCATTTACCATGCACCGTACAACTTACTCACACAAAAACATCTGTCGCTATCTATTATTGTGTTGTGCAAAAAGCAATTTATTTTACATATACGCTAGTGATTGACTAAAACGGAAAGTTATCGATACTTCCATTTATTACTGTACAAGAAAAAATTGGGGTCCTGAAAATAAAATAAAAAATGATATGTCCAGAAAGTATTATACATTTTAAATAAAAAAAAAATGTATATTAAAAAAAAAAACACGAATCAATAAATTAAAACAATCCGGTTAAGTTGGTTTAGGCTGTGAAACCATAGGAATTGTTGAACCCTGTTATGATGTGTTTACTCACTGACCTGTAAAGTGGAGGTATTTGTTCAGTACTTGACGTACTCTTAATTTTGGGATGGGAAGGTAGTGGTCAAAAAGCCTGCGAGTTTTCTTTAGAGGCTGGAACATTTCTGCCTTAAAGTGAATTGAGCATATGGTGCTATATTTTGTTGGGAACCAGTTAGGTGGCCTTACTGTGGCATCAGTCCATTCTTATTTTGTATTTGTATCTTTTGGGAAGCTAAAAAGGTACTATAAGAACTTATTTATCATTTACATAATAAGTATCTTAAGCTATAGTCTATAGTCTAGGAACTAGTTGGCCGCTGAGACAGGGGTGAGGCGGCGGTTCGCAACGCACATACTGAGTAATGCGCCCCTGCTCCTCCATCCCACCGCTCACATACCTAAGGCGTGGTCTATACTTCTTAACCTCACGATGAGTAAGCAGGTAGCAGGCAACAGGCGAATAGGCTTTTGTTGTTAAAAAAAACCCTTAGTTAAGAAATAGTTAAATATATGAAAACAAACACATACCATACTCATGCATAACAAATAAATAGCATGAATATATTGACTTATTTTAAGCTAAAATCACTAATATTTTATCTGAACCATACCGATTACTACAACGCATTTGAATCTTGTGGTGCATAGTTAAAGACTTTAGCGGAAGTAAAATACCATAAAGCACGAAGATGCGATAATTTAAATCCAAAAACACTCCACCTAAACATTAATAAACTTACTTTACGACCGTTGGTTATGCATTTCTCTACTAGGTACGCTGTAAAATAATCAAAAACAGTAAAAAAGATTATTTTACATTCTCAAAGGTTTCCCAACCGTACTTAAACGTCATCTTTTCAAGTGTTCCAACCGGGCTAAAACGGTTGACAAATTGAAAAATAAACTATAATAGCAATATAATATTCGGTGGGCAATCGACATTATTATCGATAGCCTACTTTAGTGGATCTTAACCTCATCACTATCTCGCCGCAAGACACAGCGGCTGTACTATGCGACGCTCCGCGTAAATAAAGTATCGTTTTGTTATTTTTACATTGCTTGTCCAGTCGCTTAGCGACATACTTTAGGTAGTGGTTAAGGAGCAATGTATTTGCTGCAAAAATAGTAAGTACAGCCGCTGCGATATTTGAAAACAAAAATAACGTAGTAAAAGCAAGAAATATTTTACGATTTGTTGTTTTTTATGATTTTAAAGATAAATACAGTAAAATACTTTTACTTACATATGGTAAGTGATCCCGTGAGATACGAAGTTTTTAATATCACTTCGGTTTTTGCAGGAAACCACTGAACAACACGGCATTTTTATAATTTATCGTGACCACGGTCGAAAGCGTACTAGTTCGCGGAGACGGCCATTTGGCGAGTAAAGGCACAGCGTGCGCATAACGCGTGGACACAGGCGCGCCCCCATGCCACTTCTCCTGTTTTTTATATTTCTATGAACCAGCCTTCACTGACAGCGCTTGTTCACGAACCTGACGCATGGATTAGCTAAATGATCCAACACGCGCCACCATCAGCGAGATATTAGAGTGAGCGTCACATATTCTCAGCCGCCAGGGCACATTCAAGTCAAACAAAGACGTACCCAGTAAATAGTAGCTTTAGAGTATGTACATAGTACTCACACATGTGCTATGCAATTATATAATACAAAGGAGATTGAGTCTATACAATGCAATGATAGTCTTACAATCTTCAGCAGCTCCAACAGTATCTTCAAATGTTAATTAATTAGTTGTGGTTGTGGAGCAGGACCAGCATTGAGCCAAGCATTTTTATCAGTTATGTAATCCCCAAACTTATAATATGCCTGCCTGCATAGTGTGCGTTTTATACAAGTTTTGAATTTAGTCTCATTGAGTTGAAGTATGTGTGGAGGTATTTTATTGTAACATTTTAACCCGTCGCGCGCTAATTAGCAGACACAATTGAAATTCTATTGTTATCTGTACACATGGTGTGCAATCGACATTTTAAGAGTTAAACAGTACCCCATGAACGACGAGTCTACTTTAGCTAGTCTGAAACCTGGTTGAGCTAATAGGTCCCTTTTTCTAGTACTATAATTATGCCTTTCACCTCTTTTACTAAAAAGATGTAAATTTTTCCTTACGTACATGATATTTTCGTAGATATATTGACAAGGTACCGTCATGATGTTAATTTCTTTAAACAGTTCCCTTAGAGAATCGCGCTTGCGGAGATTATATATGGCTCTAATGGCTCTTTTCTGCAGAATAAAAATTAACACGATGTCTGCAGCCCGTCCCCAAAGTAAAATACCGTAAGACATGATACTATGAAAGTAACTAAAATAGACTAGCCGCTTTTACATCAGTAAATTGACGGATTTTTCTGACAGCATATGCTGCTGAACTTAGCCGTCCTGCAAGTGATGTTAAATGAGGACCCCGTTGTAGCCTTGAGTCGAGCGTGATCCCCAAGAAAACGGTTTTATCGACGAATTCTAGTTTCTCTTGATTCAATACTATCTCACAATCACTACTTTTTACATTTGGTAAAGAAAATCTAATGCACTTAGTTTTTTTTCCATTTAATACTAAATTATTAGTGTGAAAAAAATATTAATATTAAAGTCACCACAGATAATTACTGACTTATTACCAGCTGCAAGTTTTGCCAAAACTTCTTCCATTACTGACTCGAATATGGAGTAGTTTTGATAATTTGGAGGTCTGTAAACGCACACTATGACAAGCTTATCCAGCTCAACACAGGAAAGTTCAATGCTATGTTCAACCGATAGTTCAACTATGTCTGTACGAGTTTTTGATTTAATAAAATTTTTAATTAATATTAGTGAACCACCTCGCGTCATTGATGTTCGATTAAAACAACTGGCCACACTACTCGTATAATTCTCATAATTAATTAACATTTCGTAATCTTTTAACCAATGCTCAGTTAAACAAATAATGTCAAACATTGTTTTTTCTAAAAACAATTCAATTTCCAATTGTTTGGACGAAAAACCTTGAATATTTTGATGAAATAATTTCAAGGATTTCTGCTTAGCCCCTTTTCTACAGTTAACAATTTTAGTGCTAGAAAATACCTTTTTGTTATTAAGTGTAACTATACTGTTAGTGGTACCTTCTGTTGTCTTACAAACTAGTTTAAATTATTGACTACCTTAACATTAGTATTATTACTAACTGTGGTGTTAATTATAGTTGACTTCGACATACTAATTATGTCTGAGTTAATATTAAAAGCTAATAGCCTAGCTATTTGACGTCTAAAACTACTGGGCAGATACACCGTATCCCTAGTCGAGCTTAGCTTATCAACAAAAATGTTGGTGTCAAAAAATATAAACTTGTCACTATGGTGACTAACTAAGAATTGCATGTGACTATTTAACATATGAATGTAGTTGTTTTGTCTGTTTGACAAGTATTCAAAATATGGAAAAGCACACATAATTATTTTTTTACAATTTAACTTCAATAGCTCGGTGACACTATCAGTAATATCATCTTTTGTAACATTAAGGCTGTTACCTATAAGTATAGTAATAATGGCATTAGGATCATATTTATTCCTAGTTATTGAAGCCATTATTTGTTTGTGGGAAGCCTGAGGCATACAATAGTTTTGAGAAGAATGACTCAGGTTATTGCTAAGTAATTTTCCTAACCCTTTTCCAAAAATATCAGAAAACATAATTGAACTGCAACATACTCTACTACTATAAGGGACAGAACTAGCATCTATCTGAACTACTTGCAATGGACCTAGTTCAATATCTGGTGTATCTTGAAAGCGAATAGATACCTGAGCACTTTCTGACTGGGACGGGTCTTCCGTTACCTCAGGTTGGAAAGGGCCAAGATTGGATTTTCTATGCAATGAACATTGAGGGCTGCTAAGAGTCAGCGGGTCCACTTTGTCTACATTAGAGTTGCACATGTCCACTAACTCCCTTGTAGCAAGTATGTGCTCCTGATTTTGTTTTTCAGACGTCACATACTTAGTATAGAGTGAATGTATTGACTCTTCTAGTACCTGAATTTCAGACTGTAATCGTTGAGTGTCAATCTCATAAATGTTCTTACTGTCTTCTAGTTTAATTTGATAGTTTTTTAATTTATTTATAAAAAGAACACGTTCTTTCCTTAGTTTAATATTGCTGGAACAGTGTTTTTGTTGCTTTCTAAATTTATTGCATTTATTTATGATTTTATTTAGTTTTGCATATTTTTTAATTTTATTTTGACTTACTTTATAACTACTAATATTATGTTTCAATATTGACTCTTCAGTAAGGTCTGTTGTTACTAATGAATGATGGTTGCAATTAATGTTTAATAACTCATCATGCAAGCTAATATTACTCTGATTAGCCTGAGTACAATCTTTTTGTTTTTGTAATTTAGCAATATGTACATTTGCAAGAATTAATTCTTCTTCTAGGTCCCTAACCCTACACAAAGCCTCCTCATAAATGCTACTGCAGTTGTTGAAACCATCTGTGACCACCCGCAGTTTGTCCCGTTAATCAACAACATCTAGGTATTGTCGATTTAGATCTATTAGTTCCTTTTTCAAGCATGTGTTCCTGAAAACTACCTTCTCTACTTCCTTCTCACTTTCATCTATCTCCTGTAACAGCTGTTGACATTTACTGTTTGAAGCGTCAATGGCCGTTCTTAATTTAAGCTCCAACTCCTGAGCAGCAGTCTTACGGGTCATCACAGGCATGGTTTCAGGAACAAGAACTGAAAGTAGAAGCAAAGGAAAAGTGAGAACCAATTAGACAGACAAACAAGAACAGAAAGCTTGAAATGAAAGGAAAAAAATAATAATAATAATAATAATGGATAAGAAGGCCTATGACTCGGTGCCACATACATGGCTCATGAGGGTGCTGGAGTTGTATAAAGTAGATGCAACTCTGCGCACCTTCCTGATGTCGTGTATGGGGCAATGGAGGACAGTCCTTCGCTATCCAGGATGTCGAAATATCCAGAGGAATAGCGAACCGATAAGGATCGAGCGAGGCATATTTCAGGGCGATAGTTTGAGTCCGCTTTGGTTTTGCTTAGCCTTGAATCCTCTAAGCACACTGCTGGAGGATTCAGGTCTAGGCTATCGGTTGAGGAGAGGTGGTCAGGTTATATCCCACCTCCTCTACATGGATGACCTAAAACTCTTTGCCCCCAACAATTTGCAACTGATGGAGCTACTGAAAGTAACTGAAACTTTCAGTAGCGCCATCAGGATGGAATTTGGTGTAGAAAAATGTGCGGTCATGCATGTAAAGCGAGGGGAGATTGTGGAATCCGTGGGAACGCAACTCCCGGATTCCATAAACCTTAGAACCCTCTCCGCATCCGAAACCTATAAGTATTTGGGTATGTCGGAAGCGTTGGGCATCAACGTTGCTAACATGAAGCAATCGTTGAAGGAGCGCTTCCTTGGCCGCCTGAAGAAAGTATTTAATAGTCTTTTATCAGGCGGAAACAAGGTGCGTGCCTTCAACGGTTGGGTCATGCCGGTTTTGATGTACTCTTTCGGCGTACTCAAATGGACTCAGACTGAACTCGACGCCCTGGATCGGAGGGTCCGTACGCAGTTGACTGCATATCGAATGCATCACCCACGGTCATCGGTAATGAGACTGTATATCCCGCGAAAGTGTGGAGGCCGAGGCTTTTTAAACGCTAAGACTCTCCACAATCGCGAGATATGCAGTCTCAGGGAATATTTCCTAGAAGCCGACGTGGGGATGCATCGAGATGTGGTCGCGGTGGACAAGGGCCTCACTCCGCTCTCCTTGGCTAAAGAGAACTGGCGCAAACCTGTAGTGCTTGACACTAACGATCGCAGGGAGGTATGGCAGAGTAAGGAGCTTCACGGGCGCTTTTTCCGGGCCCTACATGGACCTGATGTAGATTTGCTAGCGTCCGTAGCCTGGCTGCGTTCCGGTGACCTCTTTGGAGAAACCGAAGGTTTTGTCTGTGCAATTATGGACGAAGTTATCATGACGAACAATTACCGGAGATTTATTGTGAAAGACGGAACGGTTGACATCTGTCGGGCATGCCACCGACCGGGAGAATCAATTCGACACATTATCTCTAGGTGTTCTCGTCTAGCTAACGAAGAGTACTTGCATAGACACAACCTTGTAGCCAGGATTATCCATCAGCAACTTGCTCTTAAATACAGCCTTGTGGAATTGGAAGTGCCGTACTACAGGTATGTGCCCGACCCAGTTCTCGAAAAAGGAAATATCACATTGTACTGGGATCGATCCATCATCACTGACAGGACTATTGCAGCCAATAAGCCTGATATAGTGGTGGTGGATCGAATAGAGCGGCGCGCAATGATTATTGACATAACAGTCCCACATGACGGGAACCTCGTGAAAGCCGAGAAAGATAAACAAATCAAGTATCTTGACTTGGCTCGCGAGGTTGTCGACATGTGGGATGTGGACTCAGCAATCATTGTGCCGATAGTTGTATCAGCCAATGGTTTAATTGCCAAGAGCCTCAACCAACACCTAAGGAGGCTCTCGTTAGGTGGCTGGATCAAGGGCTTGATTCAGAAAGCAGTACTTCTGGACACGGCCCGCATTGTTAGGAGGTTCCTCTCTCTGGAGTCCTGACCGCCGGTAGCTTGGACCCTGTTCCTGATACCGGTGGGCTACTATTTTTTATATTTTTAAATGTTTTTTATATATTTTTTAAGAAATATTTAAAAATGTATTTGATAAGAAGAAAAATTAATAAACGAAATAATAATGGGAGAAGTTAGTGTAGCTTTATGGAGAAATGATGTAGGCTGCTGAGTCTAATTGAAATGCAACTAGATTAGATCAAGTACAAAGTTATATTTGATTCTATTGTCCTATGATTTCACTCTTCCGTATGTGGGTAGGATACTTATGTAAAATAAATTAAAATAAAATAAAGTTTTATATACATATAGATAACAATCCAAAAAACGATAATCAACGTTCTTGTTGTGTTCTATTATTGCAATTAGATTAAAAGTATATTGTTAATTCACTACATAAGTTTCGTTAACCTTTAAGTAGGTACGTACTGATTATTTCTAACAATCCAACCAATAATATCATTAATAAATGATACGTAATCAATAAGCAGTAATGAGTGTATTTTTTGTGAAGTAAATTATGTAGTATTTCTTGTCTGAGCGAATGTTTTCGTCATCAATTTTGCTTCCACTAGTTGTCAAGCAAAACGAGCCATAAACCATGCCAATGTGTGATGGACGTAGCTCAGAGGCTGAGCAGTATTTTGTGATGTTCAGTCAGTACAGTGGTCGGTTATTACTATGTGCAATAACATAAATAAAACAAAATACACCCCGGGTTTTATGATATTTTGAAATCCGTCACCGTTGAGTTGACAGCCGGTTTAAAATCCTTTCTGTGCGAAGTTCTCGCAACAAAAAATACTGTATAATCACTGGATATACTACTTAATAACTAGGCACGACTATATAACACTAATTTAACATTAATAATCGTTCGAAAGAGATACCGTGGCCCTGGCACGGGCAACTGAAGGAACATGGGTGGGTTTTAGTCAGTAAAAGTCTGACACTCCCTCCCGCTCTGCCCGGAGCGGGAGAAGTCATTTGATGATTTCCCATCCACAAAAAAAAAAGAAAAAAAAAGGGGATTCCCCGACCATATATTGCAATACGAACAAATCTCGCACATATTAGGTTGGGGAAAAAGTCTTTTCGCATTATAGTATGTATGAACTTAAAATAAAATCTCTTTGGCTATACTATTTGTATCTGGCTGGTTTTGATATCATTGAAAGTTTAAATTTTAAAGAACATAATTCCAAATTCAAATTAGGAAAATGTGTGATTTTCATTTGTTTTTCGTACTGTGAATCTAATGAAGAAATTCGATACATTTTAAAAGTTTACTACAAAAAAGGTAAAAATGCAACGCAAGCCGCGAAAAAAATTTGCGATGTTTATGGACCCAGTGCAGTATCTGTGAGAGTAGCACAAATTTGGTTTAAGCGTTTTCAGTCCGGTAATTTTGATGTCAAAGATGCACGTCGCTCTGGTCGCCCTATTACGGTTAAAATGGATGCCATTTTTGAAAAAGTGGATCAAGATCGGCATATCAGTAGTTACGACGTAGCTGAAGAACTGGGAATTGACCACAAAACAGTTTTGGCGCATTTGAAAAAATCTGGGTACACAAAAAAGCTCGATATTTGGGTACCTCACGAGCTCACTGAAAGAAACCTAATGAACCGTGTACTCATTTGTGATTCTTTAACGACGTAATGAAACCGAACCATTTATGAAGAAGCTGATAACTGGTGATGAAAAGTGGATCACGTACGACAAGAACGTGCGAAAAAGGTCGTGGTCAAAGGCCGGTCAGGCTTCACAGACTGTGGCGAAACCCGGGTTAACTCGCAACAAGGTGATGTTGTGTGTGTGGTGGGATTGGAAGGGCATTATTCATTATGAGCTGTTACCACCAGGCAGGACCATCGATTCTGAACTCTACTGCGAACAACTGATGAGATTAAAGCAAGAAGTTGAGAGAAAGCGACCGGAATTAATCAACAGAAGGGATGTGGTTTTTTATCATGATAACGCTAGACCTCACACATCTTTAGCCACTCAGCAAAAATTAAGAGAGTTTGGCTGGGAGGTGTTAATGCATCCGCCATATAGTCCTGACCTTGCACCTTCAGATTTCCACCTGTTTCAGTCTCTTCAGAATTCTTTAGGCAGTGTCAGGTTAACATCACGAGAGGACTGCCAAAACCACTTGTCGCAAAATTTTGATCAGAAGTCCCAAAATTTCAATAGCAATGGGATCATGTCCTTACCTACAAGATGGCAAAAAGTTATCGAACAAAATGGTACCTACATACTTTAGATAAATGTAAATAATGTATATTAAAAAATGTTTTGAATTTTCTTAAAAAATGCGAAGAAACTTTTTCCCCAACCTATTATTTCAAATGCCATCTGTGAGCAGAATAAAGAATGAATATATTATGATTGTAAGATGACGTGATTAATTCGGAATCGCTTCGATGTCAATAAAAGCTAGTACTTAATTTTTTTTCCGTCTTAACTTAGTTGATGGTGTGTCTTAAGGACGCTGTTACAAATGGGTAGTCAATTCATTACTTTTTTTACACAAAAGTATGTTTATTAGATAAATTACTTTGCATTCTTAAAATGTTTTTTAGTCAATTTGTTGATAGATGTGCATGGTACGATTCTGAACCATAAATATATTATTTTTAAATAGGTACATTTTCTCAATAAATGTACCGAAGTAAAAATTTTCAGTCTGGTACATTTATTGAGAAAGTGTACCTATCTAAAATTATATTTATAGTTCAGAATCGTACCATGCAAATCTATCAACAATTTGGCCAAAAAACATTTTAAGAATGTAAAGCATTTTATTTAATAAACGGGTGAATTTCAACAAGAGATTTTTATGTATCATTTCGGTGGGATTTTTTTATTTCAATGCAATCTATATATTTTTAGTGACAAATAATACTTTAGTCTATTTTATAACATTGTGCGTGAGTGGACATCAAATATTATCAAAACTTACATAAATATTTAAGGATAAAGTTTTAAGAGTCCACTGAAATTAAAAGTGTCCACCGAAATGATAAACCGATATGACTTTGTATTTGACACCAGGATCTCTAAAACTTTATGTTTTTATCATTTCGGAGATACTTTTAATTCCGGTGGACTGTAATTGGTATAACAGTCCACCGAATCCACTGAAATGATAACACTGAGATGATAAAATAGAGGTTAGTTCTACATTTAACTCCGAAAAAAAATTATTTAAAAAATATGAACACTACTCAAACAAAACAGTACTTACTGCGAATTTAATACACAATTTTGAAACAAATTAAACAAATCTAGCACGAGTTATAACAGCCACCGAAATGAAACTATTTTTGTCCCCATATTACTGAAATGATAAACTTACTTTTTTGGCGGGAAACCGCAAGACGTTGGGACCGGTGCGTTCGCGCCGAGAGCTTAAGCCGGACTGATCCGGAGTGAGAAAAGGTGAAAGGGGCGTAACAACGCAATGTTGATGTGGCTATTCTACTAAAACTTACTGTCCTCTGAAATGATAACTTTTTTCCAGACAAAAGTTGACTGCCTGTCAAATCCATGAGAAAGAAGATAAACAAACAAAAATTGTTTTATTTGATCGAATATATTATAATTTAATGATAACAAAATCAATTTAAATCCATATTACGAATGTATTTGCAGGAGAAGGTATGTTATGAGCGGAATTGGGTTCAGGACAGGTCACCGTGATGATAAAATAACACTTTGTAATTTTTTTTTTGGGTATATTAGAGGGTAAATACCAATGATTTTTTTTGCCAAGGTAGAGAAATACTTACGTTGTTGAGAAAAAATATATAAAATTAATAATCAGCACATTGCACTACCGTTCTCAGGTTTGCCGTGTATTTTTTTGCTTGGGCAATTCACCCAAACATGCTTTTGTGTAAAAAAGTAATGATTTGACTGCCCATTAGTAACAGCGTCCTTAAGGTAGGGCTTTAGTGTTCTAGCTGCGGCCACAGAGTACTTTTTTATCTGAGTTAGACACGAGTGAAATGCTGCTGCTGCACTGTTGTTATGATTCTATTTACTAAAAGAATGCAAGAGCGAGCAAAGCGAGCTCGAAAGTTGGAGCATCCTGACTCAAATACTAGGTTAAGCTGTCATCGTGATAAAAAACACAGAACAGATATCTTTTTCTGTGATAAAAAAAATACAAGAGCGAGCTCGAACATTGGAGCACATTGACTTGGATAAGTAGTTTAGATTTTCTGTGTGACTTTACTAAATTTTCATATTTTCACTCACTCGTCGCGCGCTAATTAGCAGACACAATAGAAATTTTATTGTTATCTGCATACATGGTGTGCAATCGACATTTTAAGAGTTAAGACGAGTAGTAGGTACCTGTGCAAGTGCTCATGAATCGTGCAGGTGAAGAAGCTGGGCCAGATCGCTCATCATACATAGTTGTTTTTTATTCAAGGACGTGCACTAACAATGCATCAGTTAGATACGCGCTGCGCTTTACGTGACTTCACTATTTTACGACACATCAGTGTGTTTTGTTGTTACGTGCGCGCGTCCGACACGCTCGTGATGTGCTCACAGTGTATTGCGAGCATGTGCGCCGGCGCTATCTAGTCTGCTGTGCTGTCTCGTGTGCTTTGTCGGGCTACGGCCGTGATTTGTTCCCATTGTCCCTTAACCGTGTCCCCGTCACGGGGAATACAAGACTTTTTTATTTCATTACCTACCGTTCTCACCTTTAACATCATGTAGAACCAATGATATAATACATCTTGATCGATCCACCGCGTGGCCACTCATGAGACAGCAATATATAACTTCAGTGTTGCTATTACGTAAACTTTTCCCAAAATATGACCAAAACGATATCTGGGCGGACTACACATTAAGTATGTACTATTAAAATGTTTAATTTATGCAGGTTACGTGTTAGGAATGCCACAATATCTATGTGTAGGTAAATATGATTTCACGTAGGATTGTACTCTTTCAGTCTTAACTTGATCGAGATAAATAAAAATAAATAAAATAAAATAAAAATTCTTTATTGTCGCCAGTTAATACTTAGAGTAATCTAACATACGAGTATGCATCGTATTTATGTATTCCACAAAAGGTACTGTCACTGACTCCCAAACTAAGCTTAAGCTTGTATTTTGGAAAACATTGTGCAGCCGCAGGAAGTATCACATAATAAAATACGAATAAATTGCTTTGAATGACGCTGCAGCAGGCTTACAATTTATAAGTTAACTTTAGGTAAATCTTATACTATAATCTAATTTTAGTTTTCTAGTTTTAGTTTTGTTTATACATACTATTACAACGTTTCGTTTATTACCCGTGGTCCCTGCCGCAATCCCTGGAAGGAACCACGGGGAATTTTGTTACCCGTGGTCCCTACGAGAAATGCAATGTAGTCTCAAAATATGATTTGCGACAATAACAAAATATCATCACGACTCAGCCCACTATCGACGCCGGTCTCCGGAGGGGAGTGATGTGGTGAGTGATCTACTTATATACATCGCCACATGCGAACTACGTATCACACTGACATCACGCAAAACACAATTGGCATGTATACAGGGTTACTGGTAATTCGACGTATATCCGTCAGGGGCTGATAAGGGGGCCAAAATGCAACAAATTGAACCCCCCCTAAGTATGGCCGAAATTCAATAGTTTTCGAGATATTTGAATTTTAAGAGTTTTTCGATATTTACCCAAAATTTGACATTTAATTCCAAATAAAAAAAAAATACATAATTGAATGAGTACCATGATGGGCATAATGATGTTGTAGCTGGCACTTTAATTAAGCTATTGACATAATTAAAACTACTTAATTCAACAAAATAATTTTACGCTTCAAAAATGTTGTCTCGTCACAAAAATTTCTATGACATTAATCGTACAAATAACTAAAACAACTTGCCTATTCTGCAAGCTTTCCAAATAGGTATAAAAGTCAATATAAAATACATAATTCGTGGCATGGCATGTGTTTGAATCGGCGCGGTAAGAGAAAGGGTCATTTGTATTTGTATGACATAAAATGCATTAAAAAATTTACGTCAAATTTTATAAAAAATTTTACACATCTTGTTCAAAATGAGCCCCTCGATTACGAATGCAGGTTCGAATTCTCTTCCTAACTTCGGTTTTCGTCACTCTTGATGTGAACGTTGTTCTCATCTGTTGCGCCGCGTTTATTATTCGCTGTCGAAGTTCTTCGACTGAATTTATTGGGGTCACATAAACTAATTCCTTCATATGACCCCAAACGTAAAAATCAAGTGGTGTGATATCAGGGCTTCGTGCTGGCCACGGAATTGGTCCTCCCCTCCCAATCCATCGGTTTGGATATCTCTCGTCTAGCCACTGTGGGACAGTACTCCGGTAACGTGCTGGGCAACCATCATGTTGAAACATAAGGTTGTTTTTTATTTCTTCGGGAACATCCGCCAACAAATCGTCTAGGTTGTTTCTTAAAAAATCCTCGTAATTTTCGCCGTTCAAATTTTGGGGCAAGAAATGAGGGCCCAGCAAATAATTATCAAGGACACCCATCCATACGTTCAGGGAAAATCTCATTTGCGACGCAGTTTCTTTTAGTTTTTTTGGATTCTTGCCTACTTTAGGTGCCCAAAAATGTAAGTTATGGTAATTCGTTATACCATCCCGGTCAAACTTTGACTCGTCAGTCCACAAAATATTTCTTAGGAAATGTTCCTGGTCAGCGTCAGCGTTTAACATAAACCGAGGAAATTCGAGTCGCCTGGCAGGATCTCCCTCGTGCAATGTTTGGACAGGTTGATAATGGTATGGGTGTCCACCTGATAGATGTACTACCGACCACACTTTCCACTGGGACATACCCAGCTGTCTTGCAACAATGTTCGTTGAGATGTTTGGGTCATCAATAAAACACTGAAGAATGGTGTCCTCTTCGTCAGCCGCGTACCGTCGAGGTCTGCCAGCGTTGACTTGTGCTCTCTGAACACTGCCAGTTTCAGACAATCGTCGATAGGTGCTCCCGAAAACAGTAACGTGGGGAAGTCGACGATCGGGAAAGCGTTAAAAGTTCGCCAAGCAAAAATACGGCACGCCGTAAGGGACAGAAGATACGATACTTTGTCTCAATTTTCCTACTAATTTCGTACATATGCGTCTCACTTCCACACTTCACACTGTAATAAAGGATACGTCTAGAGGTAAATGGTCTAAGTGTAGAACACTTGTAGAATGACGCATTACGGAAACACATGAAAACATATAGTTTTCCAGTAAAAAAGAAATTAAAGGAGGATGGCAGCGGTGGACTCAAAATTACCGAAGCGCAGTGCACTTGCAAGTTTATATTGATTTTAATAACAATTTTATGAGAGTTTAAAAAAATATATTGTGGCACTAGGGGCTGGGAATTAAAAGTTAGAAATGATTTTGATTAATTAAAAATAATTTATCGTGCAGTTACGATTCGCAAGGTATTTCGGATTCCATTTCAATCTACAGAAATGATTACAATACATTCACCTTTTACACATAGGTACGTTTTTACTTGAGGGTTTTCCATTTTGATACTGAAATCTTGTTAAAATATAATAAATAATAAAGTAAAAATTTTCACTCCGGTACATTTATTGAGAAACTGTACCTATCTAAAATTATATTTATAGTTCGGAATGGTACCATGCACATCTATCAACAATTTGGCCATAAAACATTTTATGAATGCAAAGCATTTTATTTAATAAACCTACTTTTGTGTAAAAAAGTAATGATTTGACTGCCCATTTGAAACAGCGTCCTTAAATAATCCAGTGTATAAAAAATCATTTAAAAGGGTTAAAGTGTTGTGTGTGATGTTTTAGGTTTTTTTATCTTCGTAAATTAAAGATAAGTAGAACGAAATTGAACTGTTTCTTATTTAATCTGCAAAACTTCCGAAACTTTTCCTCATCAGATTTCAAGTGTCTCAATTAAAATGCGAAAAAATGCTTCGTCATTTCTGCTTTTGAACATCGGATGAATTAGTTTTCTGTTTCAGCTACCATAATAGAGCAATAACAACAGCTCATCATCGTCCTCCTCTTCTTCAAGGATGGCCAGATTATGCTTGATTGAGGCTATTTTGCAAGTAACGACACGACTATCGGTATCGTATAGTCGCTCCATATAAAACACTGGTATTCAGCTGCATCCGGTTAGACTGGAAGCCGACCTCAACATATTTGGGAAAAGGCTAGGCGAACACCCAAATACTCTGAAATATTTTATTCTGAATTTCGATGTTCCGGTTCGGTTTGGTTAGGTTCCTTTAAACCCTGCAGACAGAAATAGGAGTCCCACGCAGCGGGGCTCCGTGGACCTACTGACAAAAAACCTAACCCTAGACGGTCGACGTCAGGGGCACCCCGAGGTTCGGTTTGGATAGGTTCCTTTAAACCCTGCAGACAGAAATAGGAGTCCCACGCAGCGGGGCTCCGTGGACCTACTGACAAAAAACCTAACCCTAGACGGTCGACGTCAGGGGCACCCCGAGGTTCGGTTTGGATAGGTTCCTTTAAACCCTGCAGACAGAAATAGGAGACTCGCAGACTTTCGGAATTTTGAGGTGTCCCATGGTGTTCCCCACCGTATTACTGCCACATCCCACCGGCTCCCGAAGTCAACTTAGGCGATGGTTTTTGGTGACTTTTTTTAATTTTTTTTTTCTCGGTTTCCGTTTTATAGGGATTTCAAAATTACACTAAGAAGAGTATATTGTACCAAAAAAAAAAATAGCTAAATAAAAACGGTAAATCGACGAGTTATAAAGTAAGTACTTCCACCATCCACTGTGCAGGGGGTCGACCACAGATTGAGTAGGTAGTTTTAGAACTCCCAGGTGCCATAGATTTACATAGGTATTTGATATTCATTTCAACTTGATACTTCACGCGTTCCTGAGGAAAAAGGCCTTGCTTGACAGACTGACAGATAGACGGACATACGGACAACGAAGTGATCTTATATGGTTTCCGTTTTTTTCCTTTTGAGGTACAGAACCCGAAAAAGTTATCTGGCAAAGAACAAAATAGGATTGAATGTAGGTAATTATCAGAGGCTATGTTTGACTAAAATTAAATTAATATACACCTAGGAGTAGGTACACATTTTAATGACACATTTTAAAGATTATCATTTGATTTCATGAAATCAAATGATAATCTTTAAAAGTAAATAAACAGTGAAGTCCTGACTGGCTGACTGACTCATCAACGCCCAGCCCAAACCCTTTGACCTATAAAGCTGAAATTTTGCACAGAGGTTCCCTTTATAATGTAGACAAGGAATAAGGAAGGAATTCCCGGTATTACCTATGTTCCCGTGGGATATTTTCCGACATCCACGCGCGGGCGAAGCCGCTGGCAAAAGCTAGTTAAGTATTAATAAATAATGAGTATTTTCTTCATAAGGTCGCTTCTCTGAGCCACTTTGTCAATAATCTCCTCAGGATTGACATTGCTGAGAATACCCTGTTCACAAGAAATCGGCAAGAAACACTATTTTTCTTGTGATAATTGGTTTCTTAGACGATTTTTTTAGCGCAGGTGCTTCGATATTTGTCAGATGATTTTGTAATACGTACTTAAGTTTTCGGGGTCTAGTAACGATACCTACATCTGCTTAGCCGGAGTCCAGCTCAAGGTCCCTCCGTGGGCCGGTCTGGTCCGGCTGGCGGCCCGGCCCACCGGGAACAGTCCCGGTATGCCCTGAGGCCAGACGGGCCAGATCGACGCTGGCCCGCGCCTGCGCCTGCTCCAAGCTTGATTGAGTGCTGCTTTTGGCGTTTTCTCACACCTGGTCCACATCGCTTCACCAGCACCTAGTAAAGCGTGTTCTTAGATGGATATCTCTTGATGAGTAATCGGCGTGAAGGGAAAACAAAAACCACCAACTACGTAGTGGGTAGGTAGGTTCTGCGGCAAAACCCGACGGTTACCTACTACGGGTGAATGAGTGGGTAGAGCTGGTAGCCTACGTGAGAAGTGCCCTCAACAGCAGTTTCGCAACGACACAGGATAAACTTGCATATCTGTCGGAAGATTTAACTTTCCTTATTTTTTGAAATACCTAATGCAGGTACTTACGTCATACAATTTACCTGAACATCGGTCTCCAGTACCTAGGTACCTACACGCTTACTCTGACGCGCGGCTCTGCTCCGCACCGCTCCGTCCGCCGCGCCTCACTACCGCCTTGCTGTTTACACTCACATAATTACGTAGATTACAGTCATGTTGCCACTCTGCAGCTAACTAGCTCACAGGCGAATCCTCATTATGTTTATCTACGCAATCGTTTATCAAAGCCTTGGAATTAACAACTTGTCAAATACTAGTCAAGTAGTCACGATTTATTATCTCAATGGAATATTTTACTTTTTAATCTCATCAACAGTCAACACGAAACCGGAATGAAACGATGAGCAGTCGGTAGGTATTCGGAATCGAGGCAGCTATGAGCAACTTAGGTGCCTTCTGCTCTGGTACCTGTGTGTAGGTACCTAACTATGAGCTAGGTGCCTTCTTCCTATCCTACCTGTGTGCACCTAACTATGAGCTAGGTGCCTTCTTCCTATCCTACCTGTGTGCACCTAATTATGAGCTAGGTGCCTTCTTTCTTCTTTTCTTCTATCTTTCACCTAGCTCATAGTTAGTTGCACACAGGTAGGATAGGAAGAAGGCACCTAGCTCATAGTTAGGTGCACACAGGTAGGATAGGAAGAAGGCACCTAGCTCATAGTTAGGTGCACACAGGTAGGATAGGAAGAAGGCACCTAGCTCATAGTTAGGTGCACACAGGTAGGATAGGAAGAAGGCACCTAGCTCATAGTTAGGTGCACACAGGTAGGATAGGAAGAAGGCACCTAGCTCATAGTTAGGTGCACACAGGTAGGATAGGAAGAAGGCACCTAGCTCATAGTTAGGTGCACACAGGTAGGATAGGAAGAAGGCACCTAGCTCATAGTTAGGTGCACACAGGTAGGATAGGAAGAAGGCACCTAGCTCATAGTTAGGTGCACACAGGTAGGATAGGAAGAAGGCACCTAGCTCATAGTTAGGTGCACACAGGTAGGATAGGAAGAAGGCACCTAGCTCATAGTTAGGTGCACACAGGTAGGATAGGAAGAAGGCACCTAGCTCATAGTTAGGTACACACAGGTAGGATAGGAAGAAGGCACCTAGCTCATAGTTAGGTGCACACAGGTAGGATAGGAAGAAGGCACCTAGCTCATAGTTAGGTGCACACAGGTAGGATAGGACCTACCTGTGTGCACCTAACTGTGAGCTAGAAAATTATACATATTTGTACTTTATTCGATGAGTTCTAGACAATGCAATGACACGATGACACCCCACCACACACACACACACACACACACGATGCCATCCCACCACACACACACACGATGCCACCCCACCACACACACACACTAACACAATGACACCCCACCACACACACACACACACGATGTCACCCCGCATGTCGGGGTGGCATCTCCTTTAATTTTTAACTTTATTTTGTATTTATTATTTGTTGCTATAGCGGCAATTAAATAGAAATACACAATCTGTGACAATTTCAACTGTCTACGTATACGGTTCATGTAATACAGCCTTGTCTTGTGAGTCCTGTGACAGACAGACGGACGACAGCGGAGGCTTAGTAATAGGGTTCCGTATGGCACCCTTCGGGTACGGTACCCTAAAAATGATCATCGTTTTCGTAAGGTAATCGCACCTAAACCTACTTCATTCCATAATCGATAGCGAATGACTAGGAACCTGATGTTCGCTATCCTTGTGGCCCTATCAACGCAAATGCCCCACCAACCCTAAGAGTGGTATCGGGCAGCTAATATAGGATAGGCAGCTAATATAGGATAGGCAGCTAATATAGGATAGGCAGCTAATATAGGATAGGCAGCTAATATAGGATAGGCAGCTAATATAGGATAGGCAGCTAATATAGGATAGGCAGCTAATATAGGATAGGCAGCTAATATAGGATAGGCAGCTAATATAGGATAGGCAGCTAATATAAGATAGGTAGCTTATCGTGCGAACACAAGCTGACGGAATAATTACGTTGCGGTGCGTTGAGGAAAACAAAATATAATATTCTGTCCGGTTTTGATGTCGACGATCACACGGGTAAGTGTAACCTGTTCGAACGAGGAAAACAGTCACCGCCTCAAATACTCACTGTCTAGCTATAGGCACTATAGCAGTGTAGCGTTGTCAATGAAAGACTCACTTAAAACCACTTCAATAAATACTTACATATATTTTTATTAGGATTTCCCGAAAAATAACAGATTTTATAAAAATATAAATAAACTAGCTCTTGCCCACGGTTTCGCCCGCGTGGATGTCGGCAAATATCCCATGGCAACGTTCATGTGGAAAACATAGGGCCGTCCGATATAACTGAGCAAACTCAAATCGCTACGATATATCGTTGCCGTGTAAGGTGGCCTAAAGCTCCCAGTCAACATGTTTTTTTTGACATCTTCAATCATTGACATCTTCATTTGACATCTACAACCATCGTCATCTTCATTTGACATAAACAACCATCGTCATATATTTCGGCCAATTTACCCAACCTTAATCAATTATACACTGAATCACTCCGTGCATTGGTGAAAACCGTATGAAAATCCGTTCGGTACTTTTTGACTTTATCGCATTCAAACAGACAGACATACGCGGCGGGGAGGCTTTGTTTAGTTAAAATGTATTATGCCAGTCACGCTATAATAACAAACAACTTTTGACCGAGTGTCAACTAGTTCAAAAGTTAATTGTTGTAATAATTTCGTCGTAAAAACGTCGAAAGAAATAAAGACTAAATGTTACCTCAAGATTCGAACTATGACTACATTTCCAATCCCCTAAATCTCATAAAAAGAGGTAGGTACACAAACATTTTACTATTATTTGTGAATTTTAAAATCAATCCCTATTATACCCCTTAGGGGATGATTTTCCAAAAACGTTGTACCACATATTTATTTACTTCCTACCAAAAGCATAAATTTAAATTTTCATATCCCTAACTTAAGTTGAAATGCTGGGTTTCCCATACAAACTTTCACCCTCTATATCACCCCCTGAAGGATAATGTTTTAAGACAAAAAGTAGCCTATGTCCTTCCCCAAGATGCTATTTATAGCCTTGCCAAATTTTATCGAAATCCGTGCAGTTTTATGAATTTTAAAATCAACCCCTATTTTACCCCCTTAGGGGATGATTTTTCAAAAATGGTGAACCGGATATTTCTTTATTTCCTACCAAAATCATAAACTTGAATTTTCATAATTATCACTAACTTAAGAAATGCTGGGTTTCCCGTACAAACTTTCATCCCCTCTATATCACCCCCTGTAGGATTATCTTGTAAGACAAAAAGTAGCCTATGTTCTTCCCCAGGATGCTATCTAGCCTAGCCAAATTTTATCTAAATCCGTGCAGTTTTGTGAATTTTAAAATCAACCCCTATTTTACCCCCTTAGGGGATGATTTTTCAAAAATGGTGAACCGGATATTTCTTTATTTCCTACCAAAATCATAAACTTGAATTTTCATAATTATCACTAACTTAAGAAATGCTGGGTTTCCCGTACAAACTTTCATCCCCTCTATACCACCCCCTGTAGGATTATCTTGTAAGACAAAAAGTAGCCTATTTTCTTCCCCAGGATGCTATCTAGCCTAGCCAAATTTTATCTAAATCCGTGCAGTTTTGTGAATTTTAAAATCAACCCCTATTTTACCCCCTTAGGGGATGATTTTTCAGAAACGCTGGACCGCGTATTTCTTTATTTCCTAACAAAAGCATAAATTAGAATTTTCATATCCCTAACTTAAGAAATGCTGGGTTTCCCATACAAACTTTCATCTCCTATATCACCCCCTGTAGGATTATTTTTGAGAAAAAAAAGTAGCCTATGTCTTTCCCCAGGATGTCATCTATAACTGTGCCAAATTTTATTGAAATCCGTTCAGTGGTTTAGGCGTGAAAAAGTAACAGACAGACAGACAGAGTTACTTTCGAATTTATAATATTAGTATGTATATGGATGTACCTTTTACATTGTGTCATAAATCAATTTGAATTTGAAAAATATCTTTAGATTATAGCATTAGGGCACTCTGACTCTATTGCTCTAACGTCAAGGCAACAATAGTACTCAACCAGTGCTCTGCATCACTGCTTCACCAGCGGTGACAAACATCCAGTACCTACTTTAAATCACCACTATGCATAACCAACAGTGGAACAATAAAGCTTAACCAGCGACACCATCGCAACACAAAGCGAAAGAGAGACAAGTCAAAAGAGGCCACTAGTGAACTAACCATTTCATTCTACATCATCATAATCAAACTCTGTAAAAGAATGACTACGAGTATCAGGCATGTTCGTCAGTCGATCGTGGGCGTACTTGTATGTGCTGTTGGTTTCTAACAATGTAACCGTTTTTGCTGTTGTTTACCAGCGAACCTATTAGCTTAACTTTCCCTGATCAGAGAGCACTCAGTACACGAGTCCAAATGTTACAAGTAGGCAACATTGGCAAGGCATCTAATTTTGCATTTTCTTGTAACAGAACTGTTTTATTATTATTTATAATTTTTTCTTCTTTCTAAATGGTAATTTTAGTGTCAGTTGTTGAGAATTAATAATAAACCCTAGCAATTTACACTGTCTGCTTGGATTTAAGTTAATCTTTAAAGTTAAGTATAAAACCTAAACACTCAAGTATTTATATAATATAGTGTGTTTGAGTTTGACATTCTTCATTCTTATGTGTTAGCTGTACATTGAATGTCATATAAGTCCCAAGTTCCTTGTACCTATAATATGACAATGACGATTGAATTGACGTCACAGGTGTTAATATTTTTGTAAAAACATTGGGTGCTGTACCTACACAAACCATGGAAGTGCTGTAAGTTCATACAACTTTTTAAATTTGAATCTAAGATAATTCCTGTCTTGTGCAGCTACTGGAACTAATAGTTAAGATTCTTATAAATCAATGGTTTTCGTGAAGCAATTTTTATGTACCAACCTAGTAGAGGTACGTTTAAGTCTTCCAGTCTTAAAATGAAATGTGGACAAAATTATTCAAGAATTTTAGATTTAAAATAAACCTTTTATCATTAGGCTTCGGTACTAAAAATATGTTTGAAAGGTATTGACCCTCTTCAGGTTGACAAAGAGTTAATGCACCTAATTTTAATAAATCATTAATTGACCTCTGCATGTTAAATTCCTCACTTTGAGAAAAAAAACAGTTGATGGTTTTCTGGTTTGAACATGTACCTACTACAGATGTTAACGGTATGTGGTAGCCTTGGACCCAATCGAGAACAGTCACATCATTTGTAATAATCTGCCAGTATCTAGCTAGACTACCAGCATGTTGTGAAGTTAGCGACGTTGGCGAACACGCTGGTTCACACATCCTCACGGGGCGGTTCACAGGTACACGTTCCAATGTCTGTTTGGGTGCTGATACTGGTTCGTCTTCTGTGTTTGAGTCCTGTAGTTGAGGACGCTTCTGCCGCCCACGCATTGTGTTCTTTTGTTGTGAGTTCTCGCGTGAGGGGCTAGTCCAGTTTCCCGAACAATTGAACATTGGAGGTTTGGGTTTTTTTTTTGTGCCATCACTTATCATTTTCAAGGTAACAGGTACATCCTCACCGGCTAATATCTTGGTATCCCCTGACCCAAACAGGTAAAGGCTATGCCCAGTTGCTGTTGCTTGGCTCTTAGCATATCGTCCCGGTTGCGGGCTGATCTGACTTGCATTGAGCTCTGGTGCGTTCAGGAGAGGGCAGTTCTGCGCAACGTTATTTCGTTTAAAATATTTTTATCTTCCTCACTATCGTTGAGTAAGATGGTTTCCCATCGTGAGGCTATTAAATGATTTATATTATTTATTGATTTACATACCTGTCATCTTTAGGCTTTTGATTGCTTAATGCATCTAGCAAGGCTTGTGGAATTTCGTCTGAGTTTGGGATTAGTTCCAAGTTTGACGTATTATCCGGGTTCGGGGTATTGTCCAGGTTTGGGGTATTGTCCGGCTTTGGAGCTTCATCCGGTGAAGGGTTTTGATATTAAAATTTACGGGTCGGATCTAGTATCGTTTGGCAGGAGGAGGGGGGGGGGGGGGGGTAAAAGGGGTGAATAACATACCTTGAATTAATTACATGCCTTTTGTAATACCGTTTGTTCCGTTCCTACAGACAAACCGTGAAAACGGTTTTGCGAGGCATAGTTCTTAAGATTTTTTTGTAAAATTTAATAATAATAAATAATATTGTTGGATGTTTCTACCTAGCCTAGGAACATGGGGGGGCGCGGTCACTATAAAACTACCGCAGGCGGCGGTTTAGGGACACTTTTTCGTTTGGACTACGTTGCGTGCGGACGTGCTGTCCGTCAGCCGTTCGGTGTAATCTGCTAAATCTGGTATTTCTGTATCTCATTATTCTCTTATTGATTTCCTTGATTTGATTAGATAGTGATGACTTTGTTCCTCTGATTGTAATTTTGTGAAGTTTTATAATTATTTTTATGAAATTCATGTTATTAGTTTTTAGGTTAATAAAAAGTTCTTTTTTTTAATTGTTATTTCACTTCTGTCCTAATAATATAATAATAGGGGTTAAAGTATGAAATTGCCGTTTATTTTTATTAAGAACTTCGAATTGACATAGAACCTTCATGGTTTGAGATTTTTGAGTGAAACTTTTTTCATATGGTACCTATGAAGTTCTTCTTTTAAAAAATGTGCAACATTCGATTATCGACTTTCAGTTGTTTTTTTATTCAGCTTAGACAAGAAAGATGGATACTTCGAAAATTCGAGTTATTTTTGAATACGAGTTCCGACGCGGAACTAACGCGGCAGAAACAGCTCGCAATATCAATGTTGCGTTTGGAGAGGGGACTGCTAATGAACGCACCGTGCGATTTTGGTTTAAACGCTTTCGTGATGGAAACTTTGATTTGAAGAACGAACCACGTGGAAGACCGCACACACAGGTGAATAACAATGAATTGAAAGCGATGATGGAAGCCGATCCGAGCCAAACTACCCAGGAATTAGCGGCATGGTTTAACGTTACCTTACCAACAATATTAACCTACTCATTTGCGTCTATTCAATAAAATAAAAAAATATGAGAAATGGGTGCCTCATGATTTGACTGATCTGCAGAAAGAAACGCGTGTTGAAACTTGTGTTGCCTTGTTGAATCGATACAGAAATGAAGGAGTATTGCATCGAATTGTGACATGTGATGAAAAGTGAATTCTTTACGATAACCGTAAGCGAAAAATGCAATGGTTGACCCCAGATCAAACGCCGCAACAGTGTCCTAAAGCAAAGCTTACCAATAAAAAGGTAATGGTAACTGTTTGGTGGTTTCAGCATGGTGTTATTCACTATAGCTTTCTCCGGTCTGGTCAAGCAATAACGGCAGATGTCTACTGTGCCGAACTCCGAACAATAATAGATAGATATCAGACGATATGGTGCTGCTGAGTCCCTCGATTGATGGACTCAGACGGATGCTGAAGATTTGTGAGAGGTACGCCACGTCGCATGGTTTAGTGTACAATGTGCGCAAGAGTGAACTTGTGGTGTTTAGGGTAGGTACTAAAAAGCCTAAGACAGTTCCTCCGGTATGCCTTTATGGTGTACCACTAAATAGAGTGTCGCATTTTAAGTACCTTGGCCACATTGTGAATGAGGACTTGAATGATGACAGTGATATAGAAAGGGAGCGAAGAGCGTTGTCGATCCGATGTAATATGCTGGCCCGCAGGTTTGCACGATGTAGTAAGGAAGTGAAACTCACTCTTTTCAAGGCGTTTTGCCAGTCTTTCTACACGTGCAGTCTGTGGGTTAGACATACGCAGAGGGCCTACAACGTTCTTCGCGTACAGTATAATGACGCCTTTAGGGTGCTGTTGGGGCTCCCGCGTTTCTGTAGTGCATCGGGCATGTTTGCTGAAGCAGATACAGATAGCTTTCAAGCTATCTTGCGAAAAAGAACAGCATCGCTGATGCGAAGGATTCGGGGGAGCACCAACAGCATTTTAAGGGTGATAGTGAATAAGCCTGATTGCCCGTTCCTGGGGCACTGGACCCGTATGCACTGCTGCAGGTCTGGTGCCGCGGGAAGCGGACATAGTTATAGGTTTTTAAATTAATTGTAGTTTTGTTTTGTTTTATTTTATTTTAATGAGGATTGTTACTAACATAGTTTTATAAGTGTTACTAACAACAATATGAATCTTGTGTTCGATTTAAATAAATAATAATAATAATAGCAAAACTAGCAGTGAAACAGCCCCGACTCATAAATCGATCTTCACCATGATTGCTCCATGATAACGCGAGACCTCATACAGCACGAGAAACCGTTTTAACTCTACAGGAACTGCAATTAGAAACCATTCGTCACCCTCCGTATTCGCCAGACCTTGCTCCAACGGACTACCATTTTTTTCGTGATTTGGACAATTTTCTACGTGATAAAAAAAGTAAAAAAAATGTAAAGTAAAGTAGTAGTAGTAGTAAAGTATTCTATTCTATAAAAAGTTTTCTTCTCAGGAGGCAGTACAAAATGCACAGTTTGTCGAATCTAGATCACGAGAGTTGTATCGTAAAGGCTTAAATGACCTTCCTATTAGATGGCAGCAATGTATAGATAATAATGGTAATTATTTTGATTACATAAATATGTTAAATTAAAAAAAAAAACTAATTTAAATTTTTCAGTACAAATCGGCAATTTCATACTTTAACCCCTAAATAAGTAAGAAAACAGGTAGGGGTTCGTTCCCTGATTATAACGCTATCACTCTTATTACAAGGTAATGCATATTTTTCGAGAAATTAATATAAATTGTTTCTTACCTAAAATCAGATAAACAGAGAAACGAAACGTTAAAATGGGTGATTGACAACCAAATCTGTACCAGTATATTGTCTGTCGTGTAAAATTTATTGCAAAATCGATGAAACGAAACGTTAAAAAAAAACTATGCCATTTGCGTCTTGTGATGTGTACTGCAGTGCTATTCTGTACAAATCTCACCGTGAAACCTTAGGTGAAGTGAGCGTGGAGTGAGCTGTCAGTAGTGTCAATCCCTAGCATCAGGTAGAATGTCGACGCACTTCACCTAGGTTTTTACGGTGAGATTTGTACAGAATATCACTGCTGTGGTCATTGTGCCCGTGTCATTTGTTTGTTTTGTTTGTTTTTATATGTACCCCCACTTCATAGTTAAAATAGGTCGAATCTGTTCCAAAACCGAATCGGGGCACCCTGAATCCACGTAGTCTTTTGGCTGCTACCCCTATAGTGTATATAAAAATCCGGGTGCACGAAGGGAGAGCAGCCCCCGCCCGCTGTAACAATGCTTAGGTACCCGTGCGAGCCGAAGCGGCCGAAGCTGCAGAGCTGAGCATGGGTGCCTATCCTTTGTTACGTAAGGGCGAAGGGGCTGCACTTCCTGCAGCGCCGCAGACGTTGCAGAAACAACTTTAAAGTGTTTTGAGGTTACGTTACAATAATTAGGATTTCTCAAGAACGGTGCATAACCGTGGTCCGAGACGCATTTGCACGCTTTTTTACCCGACTACGGCGAAGCAAGAAGGGAATTATGATTTGGAACAATATAATGTATGTGGAGCCTTCAACTACAGGCATTTTATATGCCTAAATGGAGACTCCTCGACATGCATGTAAACCAAATAAGATTTAAGAAATTACTTATTTTTTTTTTATTTATGTTCATTTGTTCCCTCATAACTTCTAAACTAATTAAGTATCATAATTTGACAAATGAGGTATCGTTGGAAGCGTCTTGACCGTCCGCTGGTTATAGGTGCTGGTGGTGGTGTGACGTCACATTAAATTGAATATGGCGCCCTTTAAGGCGTGTCCAAACAGAGCACGCAAGGTGCGCGGCAGCAACACGCGGCAATCGCAGTACACAATTTCTGCCGCGCGTCTTCTGTCTTGACGTATGGAGAAATATACGCGCGGCAGTGCTGTGCGGCAAAACCGGGACTGCCGTGAATTGACTATTTCGTCCCAGAGATCGATGAAAAGTAGGTAGCCTATGGATGTACGTGTGGTGTTCTCCGGGTCTAGGCTACCTTAGCCTATGGATGTACGTGTGGTGTTCTCCGGGTCTAGGCTACCTTAGCCTATGGATGTACGTGTGGTGTTCTCCGGGTCTAGGCTACCTTAGCCTATGGATGTATGTGTGGTGTTCTCCGGGTCTAGGCTACCTTAGCCTATGGATGTACGTGTGGTGTTCTCCGGGTCTAGGCTACCTTAGCCTATGGATGTACGTGTGGTGTTCTCCGGGTCTAGGCTACCTTAGCCTATGGATGTACGTGTGGTGTTCTCCGGGTCTAGGCTACCTTAGCCTATGGATGTATGTGTGGTGTTCTCCGGGTCTAGGCTACCTTAGCCTATGGATGTATGTGTGGTGTTCTCCGGGTCTAGGCTACCTTAGCCTATGGATGTATGTGTGGTGTTCTCCGGGTCTAGGCTACCTTAGCCTATGGATGTATGTGTGGTGTTCTCCGGGTCTAGGCTACCTTAGCCTATGGATGTATGTGTGGTGTTCTCCGGGTCTAGGCTACCTTAGCCTATGGATGTACGTGTGGTGTTCTCCGGGTCTAGGCTACCTTAGCCTATGGATGTACGTGTGGTGTTCTCCGGGTCTAGGCTACCTTAGCCTATGGATGTACGTGTGGTGTTCTCCGGGTCTAGGCTACCTTAGCCTATGGATGTATGTGTGGTGTTCTCCGGGTCTAGGCTACCTTAGCCTATGGATGTACGTGTGGTGTTCTCCGGGTCTAGGCTACCTTAGCCTATGGATGTATGTGTGGTGTTCTCCGGGTCTAGGCTACCTTAGCCTATGGATGTATGTGTGGTGTTCTCCGGGTCTAGGCTACCTTAGCCTATGGATGTATGTGTGGTGTTCTCCGGGTCTAGGCTACCTTAGCCTATGGATGTATGTGTGGTGTTCTCCGGGTCTAGGCTACCTTAGCCTATGGATGTACGTGTGGTGTTCTCCGGGTCTAGGCTACCTTAGCCTATGGATGTATGTGTGGTGTTCTCCGGGTCTAGGCTACCTTAGCCTATGGATGTATGTGTGGTGTTCTCCGGGTCTAGGCTACCTTAGCCTATGGATGTATGTGTGGTGTTCTCCGGGTCTAGGCTACCTTAGCCTATGGATGTATGTGTGGTGTTCTCCGGGTCTAGGCTACCTTAGCCTATGGATGTATGTGTGGTGTTCTCCGGGTCTAGGCTACCTTAGCCTATGGATGTATGTGTGGTGTTCTCCGGGTCCATGCTACCTTAGCCTATGGATGTATGTGTGGTGTTCTCCGGGTCTAGGCTACCTTAGCCTATGGATGTATGTGTGGTGTTCTCCGGGTCTAGGCTACCTTAGCCTATGGATGTATGTGTGGTGTTCTCCGGGTCTATGCTACCTGGGTATCTATCTCGTGTAGGTTATCAGAAGTAGGCTTATCTCTCAGATAGATAAGTAGGTACAACAACACAATAGTGTAATAACAACTTGGCAAATATCTCACTCGTAGAGCTTCAAATGATTATTTGTAGAGTTTGATCGGCGCCCGCGCCGATAAGATATCGCCGAGTAAGTAATGTCTCCGCCGCCGCACCACCCCGCCGTCCCCGGCTGCTCCCTGGCCACAGCGCGTACAGTGGCGGCACAGTGGCGGTGCGGTGTGTGGTGACAGTGGCTACTGAACACTGATCAGCTATATGGTGTTGGAGCTAGCAACGCACGATTCGACCGATCAGGTTAAGCTACGCTTGCTGCGGTCGGTCCGTGGATGGGTGACCATCTTTACATACCGATCGAGACCTTCCCGTTCCTCGGAAAGCACATTAAGCCGTTGGTCCCCGCTGTCATTTTTGAATCTTTGACAGTCGTTACGGGTCGTCAGAAGCCCGACAGTCTGACAACCAGTCTTACCAAGTGGTACTTAGGCCTCTGCCTCGAATTTTGCGGGCAGCGGGGCGGCAGCGGCGGCGGAGCGGGAGCGGCAGGATTTTATGCGTAGAAACAAATGGACCGGACCTCCAAAACAGCGGCGCGGTAGCGGGGCGGGACAATGAGAGACGCGCCGCCGCCGCCGCCGCCCCGCTGCCCGCGAAATTCGAGGCAGA
The DNA here is from genome assembly GCA_946251885.1 of Cosmia pyralina. Lineage (NCBI taxonomy): Eukaryota > Metazoa > Arthropoda > Insecta > Lepidoptera > Noctuidae > Cosmia > Cosmia pyralina. The sequence goes on along the minus strand of OX276350.1, from coordinate 229,300 downwards.
GGCCTTACCTATTGTATTATCCACTAACTTGGGTGGTTGTGGAGGACTGATGGTCAGTCGCTCCATGTAACATACTGGCATTCAGCTGCATCCGGTTAGACTGGAAGCTGACCCCAACACAGTTGGGAAGCGGCGGCAGATGATGCTGATGTTAGACTGGAAGCTGACCCCAACACAGTTGGGAAGCGGCGGCAGATGATGCTGATGTTAGACTGGAAGCTGACCCCAAAACAGTTGGGAAGCGGCGGCAGATGATGCTGATGTTAGACTGGAAGCTGACCCCAACACAGTTGGGAAGCGGCGGCAGATGATGCTGATGTTAGACTAAAAGCTGACCCCAACACAGTTGGGAAGCGGCGGCAGATGATGCTGATGTTAGACTGGAAGCTGACCCCAACACAGTTGGGAAGCGGCGGCAGATGATGCTGATGTTAGACTGGAAGCTGACCCCAACACAGTTGGGAAGCGGCGGCAGATGATGCTGATGTTAGACTGGAAGCTGACCCCAACACAGTTGGGAAGCGGCGGCAGATGATGCTGATGTTAGACTGGAAGCTGACCCCAACACAGTTGGGAAGCGGCGGCAGATGATGCTGATGTTAGACTGGAAGCTGACCCCAACACAGTTGGGAAGCGGCGGCAGATGATGCTGATGTTAGACTGGAAGCTGACCCCAACACAGTTGGGAAGCGGCGGCAGATGATGCTGATGTTAGTTTTTAGGGTTCTGTACCCGAAGGTTCCAAACGGAGCCCTTTCAACCCTATTGCTGTCACTCACGTGTCTGTCGTCCGTCGTCTGTCACACAGGTTTTACAGCCAAACGGTTGGAGCTACAGACTTCAAATTTTCACAATATAAGCATCTTATTAACCCAAAGCCATATAAATAGCCTTATAAATGTAAAAAAAAATATTTTTATATGTTTTTAACCTCTGGCGCGTCGCCGTAACACCATTGGATAATAAAATTTAATGCCTATAAACGTCGGCGTTACACCATTGGATAATAACAACTGTCAACATGCATGGTTGTCAATGGACGGTAATATTTTCTATTTATTGGCACTTGCAACACGATCTAGCTGTATCATTCGATTAGTCGATTCATGCTTGACCTATTTTGGTAACATTTTAACAGGAGCGCCAACAAAACGGAAGAAAAAAAAAAAGAAAGAAATTAGTGCTTCTGTGACGGCCATATTTGTTGTTTTACGAGTGATTCGTGCGGGTGTTTATGTTTTGAAAAAATGTTTTCAAGAAGGAAACGATGAGTAATCTTATGAGATGTTTATACAGAATTACTGAGAAATAAGTATAGATTTCGTATGAAGTGATAGTTTATAGAAAAGTTATAAATATGTCGAGAAAAAGTTACGAAACTTTTGTAATGTTCATAATTTACTAGTTATGGCCGTATTACGTAATGTTATAAGATAAATATTTTTGTTTAGTGTTTGAAATACACTTATGTAGTTAGATTATTGTTCCACAAACATATTTTGGCTAATAGCTAAATATTTCGTTCGTAGTGTTTTTGCGCGAACGATATTTCGCCGTCAGTTTTACCGTCGGCACCGCGCGGAGTTCGCGCCGAAATTTTTTCGTTGCGTAAACAAATAGTTTTTATGGTTTAGTTATTGTTTATAAGTGGATTGTTGTTAATGTGTGGTGTTTTATCGTTTCTACAGATATTGTGTTATCGTAATAAAGTGTTTTATTGGTGAATGTTTGTGTAGATTAGATGTGATGTGAGAAAGTTTGAAGGTTATGTGAGTGAAAATTATCAAAACAAAAACTTAACGCATCGTTGCTAGATAAGGTCAGTTGTATTTGCATAATAAATGGTATAAGTAGTTAGGTAATCTAATAACGAAGCCAGGAAGGTATAACATGTAACGTTTAACTGGCTATGTATTAACGAAATCTGCGTTTTTTCGAAGGCTTGCCCAAAAATCAACAAGTACTTCCAAATGTACTGACGTTTGTGGCACTTGCGCATACAGGAGGCCCGACGCATCAGAGGTTAAGGGGGGCTCCTAGGATTGGCTCGGGTGACGCCGAGACGAATGGTCGTTCTTTGAGTGCAAGCTCCCTCAAAGTTTTTTATTGTTTAGCATATGGTCGTGTCGTGCAGTGTATATTTCGTGTGTGGTGTGTGATTGAGTGTCAGTGATTATTTCTATGATAGGTACCTAGTGAGTTTGTAATGGTATTCTGAAAGTACGAGAGACTAATTGCCTGCCGAAGGATCCAGTTTCCCGAGCGCCAAGCTGGGTGAGATCTTTTCATGTCTTTCAGGGTAACGCTTCTCTCTGCAAAGTCATTAGGTTATTTTCTGCCTACCCAATATATGTGCTTGTCAATAAATGTAACTTTGAACAATATGTGTGTGACAGTTATAATAAAGTTAATCACGACAATCGCAAAGCAAGCAAGCAATCTTAGACATTTTCAGGTACGCGTAACCCAAACCAAGGCAAAAAACTTAAACTACTAGTGTATAGTGTTCCTGTGTCCCAAAATCGGAGTGTTCAAGGGTGCTTTTTTTTGTGAGTGGTGATGTGCGTTGTTTCTGTGAAGGCGCATTCAATTCTTAAGCTCTGAGACGACCCGGGAATTAAACTGAAGTACCTACGGACACGGATGGTGCGCTGGCGCCGCCCTGTCGCCATACCCGACAGGATTTTTGTTGGGGTCCAGTTTAATTAATTATTTGTGCTAATTTGTGTGCATTACTTTGTACTTTAAAACTGTAATATCTGCAATCGAACTTTGAATAAAAACAAAAATTACATAATTTGAAGTTGGAGCTGGACAACAACGAGGAACGGTCCGACCGCGTCCTGGACATTCTGCTGCTGACAACTCATCAGAACGAAGAAGAAAAGAGTCGAGAAGGTAGATTACCTGTAATACAGCATAGCAGCGACATAAAAAGAGTCGAAAATGCAGTTTAACCGCCAAAAGATTCACCGGGGAAGCTGGACTAGAAGCAACATAGCAGCAACGTCGTAAAAAAGCCCATCCATATTATATCACCCGTCTCTCCACCATTCCAATGCTTATTTTACGGTGCATACTGGATAGGCTCTTTATCCCCTCCATATCCTAAGGGCATGTCTTCCCTACCATTACCGCGCCCCCCGGTCTACTCCTTGATATGCAATGGGCTCTGTTGCACCATGTAACATGAGGCAACAGGGACTAGTGTGAATCTTTGGGTTCATTCGAGTGATCGAGTCTGGTTAAACCACGCTGGGATCGGTGCAATTCATTCATTCATTCATTCATTCATGTTTTTAAGGGGGCTCCTATACAGCTAAACGAGGACGCGAAAAAAAAATTTCGACCTCATCGAATGGTGTATTGCTGTTTAGAACTCCTTGAGTATATATTGTGTTTTTTGTTTTAACAATATTAGAAAACAAAGGAATGAGAAGCTACCAAAGTCAGCTTTTTATTTACAAAATTTTGTTCCGAATTTTTTTTTAACTTCCCATTGATTTATGAACTTGAAAGGTGATAATGTTTATTATTACGTACCTACATTTCACTAACAAATACCAATATATTGATGAACCAGATTTAGTACGGAACCCTAAATGTGTGAAGTCCGACACGCACTTGGCCGGTTTTTGTATTATTGCCTAGCAAGGAGAGCAGCACGTCACCTACTTGACTGTTAGAGATACACTAACCACTTTGTAAAAGATGTTATATGCACTACAATCTGTTTATAGTATATAAATAAAGATTTATTATTATTTTCGGTTCTTTATGTTTCTTCTCATTTAAGAGAGGTTAAGAAACCTTACACACGGGTCGGGACCAAATATGTAAGGTGAAAAGATAGAAAAGGTGGATGACAATGTTGAAGAAATCAGGAACTTTCGGGTAATGCGACATGTGTTAAGGATGGTGGCTTTTTGGAGCATGTAAAGTGCATCTGTAGGGTGTTAAGGCTGAGTGAGAGATTTTGGTATTACACCAGTAGATGAAAGAACAATGGGGACAATATGAACGGTTTGAGCTTTCCATTGGGTTTTAATTTCTATGGCGAGATCCTGATACTTAGTGAGCTTTTCGGATATGGTGGTTTGAATATTGTGCGAGTTAGGTATTGCTATATCTATCAGATAAACTGTTTTATTGGTTTTGTCGTGAACGGTAATGTCAGGTTTATTGTAATGAATAGTTTTATCTGTTATTATTGTTCGGTCCCAGTAAATTTTCTGATCCTTACTTTCTAATAATATATTATTTCTGGATTATATTTATAATATGGTACCATTTCGGTAATGAGTTTATACTTATATGCTAACTGTTGGTGTATAATTGCAGCCACTTGATCGTGGCGGTGTTTATAATCGGTTTGTGCAAGTGATTTACACGCTCCTGTTATATGTTGTATGGTTTCAGAGGTAGTGTTGCAATATCTGCACAAGTCAGTCCGCTGATGTTGGTCCTTTATGATGTACTTTCTGTAATTACGAGTGGCTACTATTTGATCCTGTATGGCCAGCATAAATCCCTCGGTTTCGGGAAACAATTCGCCTCGTTTGAGCCATTCGTTCGACTTAACCTTGTCGACGTGTGGCTGGCTCAGGAAGGCTCGTTGTCTTCCGTGTAGGGCTTTTGCAGACCATGTCGCAATTTTTTGTTGTGTACTAACAATGTGTTCATTTATTTGCGTGTCCCTGTTTTGTAGGTTTAGTGGTGTAAGTTTTTTATCTGTTTCTGTTACTTGTTTGTGTAGTGATGAATGTTCTGATTTGTTATGGAAGTACGCTCTGAGTGAAAGTATCTGTTTGTTGTGTAAATTATGTATGTCTATTAATCCTCTTCCTCCTTCTTGGCGTGGCAGTGTAAGTCGTTGTATGCATGATTTTGGATGGTGTTTTCTATGCTTGGTGAGGAGTGTATTGATGGTGCACTGTGGTATTTTGATATCTGTCTTTGACCATCGTATAATTCCGAAAGAGTATGTGAGAATAGGTATTGCAAATGTGTTGATGGCTTTAGTTGTGTTCCTAGAGTTTAGGTTGCTTTTTAAGATAAGGTTGAGGCGGTGTGTGAATTTTTTTATCAGTTCTTGTTTTGACATTTTTTGCTGTATCTGCCTGGACTGTTTAAACCCTGTATTTGTATGTACTCTGTTCATCCATTGGCTCGATCGATTCACCTGATGCGAGTGTGTAACTACTAGATTGATCCTTTTGTTGGATTGTTCCTTTTAAAATTGATAAAATTTTGCACTTATCTACTCCGAATGACATGCAAATATCGTCAGAGAATTGTTGTGTTGTATCAGCTAATTGGAAAAGTGCTTTATTGTCAGCTGCGTATAACTTTATGTCATCCATGTACATAAGGTGTGTAAGAGTGTATTGTGTGTCATTGTTTGCCAGGGTAAATCCTGCGTCTGTTTTATCAAGTAAGTGTGAGAGTGGATTGAGTGCCATGCAAAACCAAAGAGGACTCAGAGCGTCTCCTTGAAAAAATCCACGTTTTAAAAAGATTGGTTCAGTAGCTACAATCGAGGAGGATGAATTAATTTTAAGAACAGTTTGCCAGTTCTGCATGGAAGTTTCTAAAAATTGTTTCAATGTTGGGTGAATTTTATACAAATTTAGGACGTGTAATAACCAGCTATGCGGAACTGAGTCGAAAGCTTTTTGGTAGTCAATAAACATTGTGTGAATATCCTTCCTGCTTTTAACAGCGCTGTTCATAGCAATCGCATCAATGGTAAGTTGCTCTTTACATCCTTGGCTATTCTTACGACATCCCTTTTGTTGTTCTGCTAGAATGTTATTTTTAGTTAAATGTTCGTACACTACTTCACTTACGCAGGCTGTTAAGATTTTGTACAAGGTTTGCAAACAAGTAATTGGTCGGTATTTCGCTGGGTTTTTAGTGTCATTCATGTATTTAGGTATCATATAAGTTACTCCGTGTGTTATGTATGTTGGAAGTAAATTTGGTGATTTGATGAATGTATTTAAATGGTTATGTAAGAATGGATGTATGTTAGAGAACTTTTTATACCAGTAGTTGTGGATGTGGTCAGTGCCAGGCGATTTCCAGTTGTGTGTGCGTTTGATAACGTCTGTAAATGTGTCTATAGGTATAAATTCAAATTCCATTTCTGGGATATCTCGTGTTGTTTCGTTGACCCAGTCTGCGCGATTATTGTGGTATATTGGATTTTCCCAAATGTTGGCCCAGAATTCTCTGAGTGTTTCGGATGAAGGTGTCTCTAGGGTTTGGTTAGTGGTGTCTCTGTTATTAGATGCAAGGTTCCTATAAAATATTTTTTCATTGTTAGTAAATTTTCTGTTCTCTACTTTGCGGTTCGTGCATGTAATGTATCTTTTGAGTCTACTGGATGCTGCGCTTAATTTTTGTTTTAAGGTATCCAAAAAGTGTTCTAATTGTGTATTTGAGTTTTCATGTTGTGCATGTAGTTGGTATTTTTTCTTTATTTCTTCTACTGATGCTATTAACTTTTGACTTCTACTACCATTAATGAAATGTGTCAGCCTACCTATGTTTGCTCTTAGATTTTTAATTTTCTTTTCTAATCTGATTTGCCATTTTGGTTTATGTTTTATAAACGTGCGAGGTTCATTTTGTGTAGAGTCAGATAGAGTTTTAGCTCCGTTGCATGTAGCTGCCGTCCATGCTGCACAGTAAATTATGGTCTGCAATTTGAGGAATTCAGTGAGGAGCTCGTGGCTAAGTAATAACAGCCGCACGGGTCGATCCATCAGGTTAAGCTACGCTTGCCGGGGTTGGTCCGTGGATGGGTGACCATTCTTTACATACCGAGACTCCTCCGTGCCTCGGAAAGCACGTTAAGCCGTTGGTCCCGGCTGTCATTCGTGGATCTTTGACAGTCGTTACGGGTCGTCAGAAGCCCGAAAGTCTGACAACCAGTCTTACCAAGGGGTATCGTATTACCCAGTAACTGGGTTGTGGAGGTCAGATAGGCAGTCGCTCCATGTAAAATACTGGTATTCAGCTGCATCCGGTTAGACTGGAAGCCAACCCCAACATAGTTGGGAAAAGGCTAAGCAGATGATGATGAATTTGAGGAATTCAGTGTCAATATCTACGTGTTTCGGGAGAATGACAGTATTTATGTATGTAACTATAGCGGAAAACTTTCTAAAAGTCTTCTGCTTGGGGATGTATGGCCTTTCAGTAGGCAATGTGTCAATAAAATTTTGTTGAGCTTGTTGAAATGTTTCTTCTATTTCTGTGTTTATTTCTGGGTCAGCATCATAGTTAGTTTGCGTAGGTCCAAATTGACCAATATCTATGTTGTTCAAGAAATTGTTTTCATCTGTATTTACGAATGCCTGATATAATATGTCAGTATCTGTGCTATTGTTTAGTAATATATGAGTTGTGAGGGTATTTGTAGGTGTATCAGTGTAGTAAGAATTTATATCAGGTTGTTCTAAGTCTTTCTGCGTTTGTGTAACATTCAAGTGATCGTTATTTATAAAGTCAATATTTTGTGTAATGGTGTTACTCTCCCTTAATTTTGTTGCTACCTGGTTTTTAATTTCTTCTAATCTGTTAGGGTTTATATAATTGTTATTTAAAATTGCTCTCACTTGATCGGATAATCTTTGTTCTGTTATATGTGTTAATTGCGGTATATTTATGAATTCCTCATGTAAATATTTTCTATATGCTGTTTTATCTGTTTCTAATTTTGTGGCTGTATAATATATTTTAATTATTGTTTCATTATATTCGTTCGTCCATTTCATGCGCTGGCCGGTTTGTGTATAAGATTGTGTAGAGTGTTGCTGTATTTGAGTGTGTACCATTTGTAGCTCGGCTCTGACTTCCTCATTAATCTGATCTATTGTGGCCTGTGGTAGTAATTTCTTTTGGACTATGGCTCGACGCTGGTCACCTATTCGTTGTCGGCTTACTTGCATAGCCGGGAATTTTTCTAAAAACTTTGTATGGAGCGCTGGAAGGTATGCATTTTTGTCTGTTTCTATACTAGTAAGATGAAGATAAGTGCGTAGGATGAATTTATTCATTTCAATGCTCCATTTCCTACGAGTTGTTGCACTTCTAGCGGTGGGTACAGTATCGTCGACAAAATTTGTCTCCTGTACAACATCCGCTGACTATAAACTGATTGATGATGATGATGGCGTCGGAGTGACGCGGAAAGATTGTGATGATGATGGAATTGATGGAAAAAGAGATGAGGGAGATGACGAAGAGAGTTCTGAAGTTTCGTCATTTATCTGAGGCAGATTCGCCTGAAGTTGTTTTTTTGTTTTAGATCTAGTATTCATGTTGTTCCCACAAGTCCCTACTTAAAAAGTCAACTACAGCAGAGCCCTGCATTCACTGTAGTAAGGGTGAATAAAACTGGAGGTCCCCTATTATCCAGAGTTGGCACACTAACGACTAGACCTCTCCCCTAGCCATGAAGCCCTCGGCATGTGCGACCTTGGCTTGGATTGTATCTCTTTTGGCAAGCTCCTTATCCTAAATCTGTCTCAGCAAAGTGAAATCTACTGGCACAGACCTAGGGCTTATTGGAGCACGCAAACTCCACCACGACGTCAACGTAGAGATACGGCGGTGTTATTATTCGCTGGATGAAGGGTGTGGGTTTGGGGTCACCCTAGGCCTGGGATTTGGCCTAGGGATTTGGGATCGACGGGATGTGTGGATAAGGAAGGTTGGCTTGATAGGAACATAGAAATGGGTATATGGGTTACCCTAAGCCTGGGATTTGGCTTTCGGGAACTTCTCTTGTCCGGGATCTCTCATGAGATGCTCCGAGTACGGGATCGACCTACACATTCGGTCCCGCAGCCGGAGTTGGGCCATCCGCAACCTGCCCACCCGCTCGGTGGCAAGAGAAGAAGTGCCTGGCAGTTTGGGTCGCCCACCACGTATGTACGTAGTATACATTTGCGTTGGAGCGATCCAGCCTCCCCCGAGTTATCCCCCTACAAACAGTAATAATAATATTATTATTATTTAAATTGTCTTTGACATATCTCGGGACCCTGGGGTCCCGGACCTTTCGAAGGCGTACGAGGAGCCGAAGCCAACTCGCAGAGGCCCCTTAGACAAATTTAAATGAAAAGAAGGCACCAGCCGACGATTATCTCTGTATGCACTATGCAATTGCACCCAAGGACAACCCCCGGTTGGTGCAGAACTATTGCAGAACATGGAAACAAAACACATTGGGCCTATGGGTTTGGGTGGCTATAGTGGATTGGGTACCTTGAACTATGGAAAAACTATGTCCCCTGCCTGACCAATGTTATATAATATACACAGATAAATTGGCAGGGGGTGACTTGCACACTCAATAATGGGCCCCCGGAAACGGTCGGTAGCACATAGTGACGTAGCGACAAGGGGCAACATATCCTGAGGTGCTTGAGGAGTGGAGAGGTATTCCACGGCTCTCAGAACAATCCCAGAGCCCGGAAGATGGTCAAGGTCCCTACAAGCACTTACTGGAATACTTCCTTCCTCCGAGCACGTTTGCTCTTGCGAATCTCCACTCAAGCCGGCCAATAAAGGCAAGAATGAGGTGGGAGCTCTGTTCCCGTCAATTTTCACTCCAGCCGGCCAATAAAGGCAAGCCAAAGGGGAAGAACAAGATTTCTCCCGGGAAATAGGGTCCGTGGGGTCGCTACTGCCCAACAGCTCGCCACATGCTGCCCTGCGGGTTCATGTATCTCTCTTCGTCTGGCTCCTCACCCTAGACCTGTTTCGGCAAAGTAAACTCCATCGGCACAGACCCAGAGTTTGGAGCACGCAAGCCCCACCACGACGTCAACGTATAGATACGGAGGTGGGGTTATTATTATTATTTATGTCGTTTATTTATTTTGTTTCTTATCTATTTACATTTTTAAATATTTCTTAAAAAAAGGATATAAAAAAACATTTAAAAATATAAAAAAATAGAGGTCCGCCGGTGTCGGGAGCAGGGTCCAAGCTACCGGTGGTTAGGGCTGCAGAGACAGGAACCTTCTCACAATGCGAGCCGTATCAAGGAGTACTGCCTTCTGAATCAGGCCATTGATCCAACCGCCTAATGATAGCCTCGAGAGATGTTGTTCGAGGCTTTAGGCCATCAGGCCATTGGCCGTTACGACAATCGGCACAATGACAGCCGAGCTCACATTCCACATATCAACAACCAACAATTATTATTTATTATTATTACCATAGAAATATTCATGTATGAGTTACGAAGCCAACCTGCAAGCTTAGCATATTGTACCGACAAAGGGACCGAATGCATGACGGCACCGCGCTTCCGATATCACCGACTATTGTCATCGCCTTTCTTTTACCTAACTTCGGTGGGAACGGACATTGATACATTAAGGCCAGGATATTCGAGCGCAGTAGGCATTTAGCGTTACCTCCCACCCCGCGTGGCAAGTCGCGCGAACGCGCAGTTCAAATGAACTCGCTGACCCCGCTCTGCAAAATAATTTTCCCATAATTTAAACTTAATTACCACTATAATTATAATACAACTTAAACTAAGATCTACAGTTTAATTATACACTACAACAATATTTACAGACTGATTTTTAAAACTAATAAACAAACATGGAAAATAACAATAATATGACAAATATTTCGATCGATTAGCGGAGGGACGCAGCGAGCCAGCAAAAACGACACAGGTCCTGCCTCGGAAACGCCTAGCGGGCTACTGAAGCGAAGCGCGTGCGCCGCTTAGTTATATAATCATTTGTTAAAATAATAAAAAACTGTTTTGAGAAAAAGTAACCGGAGAATGTTCTCCTAAACGTTATTGCCTATTTTTGGACATATTTTTTTTTGAGTAAAAGTTTGGTCTACTTCAAGTACGACTTGAAAAACGATCACAAATATCTCTGTTTTCGCGATTTTTTATGATCGAGTGAAAATTTAAATATCGTGTTTTGAACCGGAGAATAATAAAGAATGTTTATTAAAGTACAACATATATTTTTACCAAATCAAAACTAAGAATATTTGATTGTTTAATGTTGAATCAAAAATAGGTCGATTTTGAGGAACCTGGCCTTAAACCTAACTAATAAGAAATCTATTTTATAATTTTTATGTGAAGTTTGTGAACTTTAAAATATATTTCGTAACCTAAAAAGGACTTATTTACTGAAGAGTTTCCCGACACACGCCCCCACACATATCTGGCGCAGTCGGTGCTCGTTACAGACTTAAGGTGTGGTGATGTAAAATACCTAAAAATCAGGAAAACGCCGCATCAACTGTCTGGACGAAGAACCTATTGGAGGTTTGTCGTGGAAGCTGTTGCTACGGAGATTGGGACATCCAAAAATCGATGAAATAACGCTCGCAAGCAATGCTACTCATGTAAGTACATAAGTCCTATTATTGGTTGTTATATTTCTAGCGCAAGGTACTATAATTCTCCAAAATTTTTCACCCATTTAGTAATAGGGACATTAGGATTAGTAGGCGCAATCAAATTCGCATCGCGCGAAGTGACGCCTTTCGTAATCTAGAAGATATAACAGAAGATTTAGAAATATTGGTGGAATCGGGTAGTTCTACATCCGACATGGATCAGATAGATTTATCAGATAAGATTTAAAATCACTTAGACTAGTTCCGGAATTTGACGGAAACCCTAATGTTTTAACTAGATTTTTGAACTTGTGTGATCAGCTAGTGCTCACTTATATCAGTCCAGAACCAGAACGTCAGCTTTCGAACTTATCTTTGATTAATGGGATTTTAGACAGGATTACTGGTAACGCTGCGCGTACTTTAGCAACTAACGGAATTCCAAGTGACCAAATGGTATAAGATCAACCTTAATTAATACATTTTCAGATCACAGAGATGAATCGTCATTGTATACTGATATTTCTCTCTTAGTTCAGGGAACCGATACGATACAAGTATTTTACGAAAAAGTTCAACACTTATTATGCACAATTATGACGTACATCGAATTACACGAATCTATAAAAACTACAATAGAATCCAAATGAACTCTTTATAAAAACTAGCTTTACAGAGCTTTTTGAAAGGTTTAGAAGAACCACTAGGTTCTAGGATAAGGTGTATGAGACCTTCAACTCTAGAAAGCGCTCTTGAATATGCACAAGACGAATTAAATATACTATATCTACAGAAAAGAAATAAATTTGTACCATCAAATGAAAAACTCCAAAATTTTGAGCAGGTTATTTCTTCTTCTTCGTTACACCCTAATTTTCGTTCGATTAGGCCAGAAAATCAAAATTCAACATTTCCAATAAACCCGAGACCTCAAATCCAGCCTTTGGTATTTCAATATCCACCACAACACCACAATATCATGCACGACCAGATCAGATCAGACAACCCTATCCGAGACCTACAAAGACTCAACAAATGTTCAGAGCACTCCCTACCAACATGTCAACTGGATTTCGAATCCCACTACGCCAAGCACCTCAGAATAATTATTCAATACCTATGAGTGGCATTAGCTTGCATTGCTTCCAGCATGTTCGCGGAGATGGCAATTGATGGTTTTCACGCAATCATGCGCAAGCGATGCGCCTCCATCATGCACCGGGTACGCGCCAGCCCCAACAGCATCCTGAAAACCATAGCGGACAGGTGGGATAGCCCCATACTGGGACACTGGATAGGCCTACATGCCAGTGGGGCCTAATTATATAAAAATATTTTTCCGGGTAGCTATAAGTACTAACACTAGTTCTAAGTTTTATTTTGTATACTAACCAATCAATGGACTCTGTCTGAAATATAAGATTTTTATTTTATTTTTTATTAGTTACCCCGTCGCGCGTACTCTGCCACCCATGAACTACAATGGCAGAAACAGTTTGGCGCCGATTAATTTTCCACAGGTTAGAGAAGCGAACTTCAACGAATCTTTTAACGATAATGATTACTACTATAATTGCAATCTCCAGAACACTGATGTTACTGGTACAAATACAAACTACCCTAACATTTTTTTCACCGACCTTGACGTTGACAATCAAAATTTTGATGTCCAAAACCATCAGAGTACAAATTTTTACCCAACCTTGGAGAAAAGTGCCCCCGCATAGAACTAAATTTGCATAGCAAACGCAATTTACCTTATATTCAAATAAATGATTCACCAATAAAGCTTTTAATCGACACCAAAGCAAATGAGTCTTTTATAAGCCCGGAAGCATACGAAAAATTTGACCCGCATATCCAACTTAACTATGAACCTTTTTTGGTCACAAATACCCACGTGACTACCCAAAATTATTACTCGTTAACTGTTCGATGAAGTTAAAGATAAAATCCCGATAAAATTATACCTATACAGATTTCATAATTTCTTTGATGGGTTGATAGGTTGCGAACAGTTAAAAAAATAGAACGCAAAAATCGACCTTGCTACGCACACGTTAGAGACTAAACTCTCTAAAATTCCCATAATTTTATATAATCCTGGATGCTTAAACTCGTGTCAAGTTACTATACCTGCACAAACTACTCAGTTAATCAAGGTACCTACCAATATTGCGCATGGAGACATTTACATTGAAGAACAATCAATTTCTGATTGCTACATTAGCGAATGCTTGTCATCCGCTGAAAATAATCATACTAATGTGCAAATTTCAAATCCGACGGATAAAGACATTGTAATTTCTATAACAAAACATATTTTTGCACATATTTTTAACGAACAAACAATGCCAGTAACTCGAGCATTAGACATGACCGTGAATACCGATACGCGAACTCAGCAAGTCTTATCGCACTTGCGCATAGAACATTTAAACGCAGAAGAGACAGCCAATTTAATTAATCTTTGCAAAGAATATGGGCACATATTTTATCTCGAAAATGAACCATTAAGAATAAGAATAAGAATAATATTTATTACACACACAAGATTCATGATAGGTACACAAAAGCAGATGTACAAAACAACAAAACACAGATATCTACATAAATCTACACAGATTATGTAACCCTGTCTCCTAAACTAGGTAGTCCTGTATCTTAGGAGACATTAACCTTTACTAACAAAATCAAACATCATATCAGAACCATAGACGATAGGCCGGTATACAGTACAAGCTACAGATACCCTTACGTCCATAAGGAAGAAGTACAAAATCAAGTAGAATCGATGCTACACCAAGGTATTATTCAACCATCTTCATTGCCTTGGAACGCCCCAATATGGATAGTACCGAAAAAAAGTGACGCGTCTGGCAAAGTTAAGTGGCGCTTAGTCATTGACTTTCGCCAACTCAATGCAAAAACGATTAATGATAAATATCCGATCCCGAACATTAATGATATTTTAGACAAGCTAGGCAGATGCTTATCCTTTTCGACATTAGATTTAAAATCTGGATTTCTACAAATTCAGCTAAATCCGTCCGATATTCCGAAAACGGCATTTAGTGTAGAGTAAGGTCATTTTGAATATGTTAGAATGCCCATGGGATTAAAAAAATCTCAGGCTACATTTCAACGTGTGATGGACAATGTCCTTCGCGGATTACCAAATTGTACCACATACATGGATGATATTTTGGTATTTTCGACGTCCTTGCAAAAACATATACTTAATTTACGCGCTATATTTGAACGTCTTAGAAATTCAAATTTAAAAATTCAGATGGATAAGTCGGAATTCCTCAAACACGAAACGCCCTATCTTGGTCATATAATTACTACAGACGGTGTGAAACCGAACCCGGATAAAATATCAGCTGTTGTAAATTATCCAATTCCGAAAACCCCTAAGCAGATTAAAGCATTCTTAGGTTTACTTGGTTATTACAGACGTTTTATACCGGATTTCGCACGTGTCACTAAACCGTTTACGTCATGTCTTTAAAAAGGCGCTAAAATTAATTTGACTCAAGAATACCTGACCTGCTTTGAACAATGTAAAACTCTTCTTACAAATCGCCACCCCCGGAGAATAAAATGGTAATAGCAAAATCACTACTTTTCAGGAAAAATAAAAAACTGATTTTCGACTATATCTTGCCAACTAATTTGTGTAGAGAAACGAGAAATAGGACAATGGTAGCTAATTTTTTATGCTTTATAATGCTTTTAAAGAAGTTTTACTAAGGTTATTTTGAACTAAAGATATTTCGAATTTAAAAAGATACTAAAATTCTTGTACTGTTTTAGTTTATTAATATACACTTACAATTTTAATCGCGGCAATTACCAGAACCTATGAATATTGCAATATTACATTACAATAATATTCATTGAAAAATGGATGCCAGATTAATGGAAAACAAGATCATTTGCAATTTTATTCTAGTTAATTTTCAATTTGCATAATTAGGTAACAGAAACTTAAACTTTTATTCTAGGGTTTAAAATGAAACAACGTTATTCTAATAAACTATTATTTTAATTAATAAGTATAGAAAAAAACCATAAGAAAAAAATCAGTCTTCGTGAACTTCATCGGAATCCTCATGATTAAGTTCTTCAGAGCAATTAGCAAATGTGAGGGAGTTATAAAAGGCATGGTAGTAGCTAGGGATTGCTTCTGCCCTACAGAGACTCATAAGGTCGCCGTGTAAAGCCTTACTTATTGAAAGGGGTTTGTTGTAAGCTGGTTTCAATAATTGTATCTCTGTAAGAGAGGTTGAAGCATTATGTTTACCCCGCTTGTTTCTTGGCGCAATTCTTGGAAGCGGTTCGACATTCAACCGAGAATAATCTGCATCATAATCATACTTGAAACGTAGAACTGTAGGCTGTGAATGCAAGACACTTACTTCCATTATTTTAGACCATGCTACTTTATGTCCCTCTTCATCTTTGGCCCAGTTCTTATTCTTGATTAATTCTTTTATGTCTTTAAACTCATTTTGTGTCATTTCCTTCACAGTGTACTTCTCACCATTAACTTTTGCATTCAAAATAATTGCGTAAATCTGTTCAGGTGTATAAACAACTTGATGTTTTAGCTCTCGTTCTATATTAGAGTGCATTGAGTCACCTTCGCTTTGACCATGCCCCGTTTCGAAAAATCGGTGTGTGATATTGATTTTCAGTTTCTGAGCGGCAAAAATATAGAATGCAAAGATAAATCTATTTTTATTTTGACCTCCGCAACCGTCAGAGTAAAATGAGATGTTTTTGATACCTCTTCCTGCTTCACCCATGAGAAATTGCCATAAACAGCTACCAATTTCTATTGCTCCTCTTTTTGCGATTGCGTAGTGCCAAACATAGCAGTAACCTTTCAGTCGAGTACTGTCAAATATTGTGAAGTTATACACAGGGTATTTCCTCTTATAGTGAAATATTCCCACTTGAGATTGAGGAATATTCAACACCTTCTCTAAATCAAAGATTGCAACAGTTGTATCTGAAAGGTCAGCTGATTGTTTTTCTTCGTTTTTTATTTGACGCACGCGTTCTTTATTCTTCTGGTGCTGGTTAAATTTCTCTCGCAGAGTTTCTTCTGTACGAGGATCAGCTTGTCGGTAAAGTGCACATTGACCACATTGGTCTTTTTTGGGGCGATGAAAGGAGTAATTAAATCTGGTGTTAAAAATAGTTTCGTACTGTCTTTTAGATGCCATGCGGCAAGAATAGTGCCCTTCAGTATACCAAGCCTCGTACAACCGGTACATTTTAGATATATTAAGTAATTCGGACAGATATTGTCTGGCCGATTTCTTCCGAGTATAATGACTCTCCACAGTAGGAAATAATTGAATGTGCTCTTTAATATTGTCTTCGGTTTCAAGTGACATTTTGCGAGGTCTATTATCATGACAACCTCTATTGTCACTCAAACCTTTATCAGATTTTACCTTTTCTAAGGCTGTATAAACTGTTTGATGTGATATAGATAGAGTATTAATGAAGAATGTTTTACATACTTGCACTTTTTCTGTGTCTAAATAAAAATAGTATTTAATAGTCTGAGTGCGGTTGTTCT
The DNA here is from genome assembly GCA_946251885.1 of Cosmia pyralina. Taxonomy (NCBI): domain Eukaryota; kingdom Metazoa; phylum Arthropoda; class Insecta; order Lepidoptera; family Noctuidae; genus Cosmia; species Cosmia pyralina. The sequence continues at coordinate 212,301 of OX276350.1, read as the reverse complement.
TTCGGTTTATTGTCACTTTTTTTATGTCTTCAGCTATTATATGCTTAGCGATGAATTGCCATTGTAACTCATGATCAGCGAGTTGATAGTATTGCTGCATTATAGTTTCTCTTTGCTGTTGGTTGATCTTGTCTCCACATTTTTTTTGACACTTGCATTCAGCCTTTATCGTTTTTTTCTTAAACTCTTTCTTTGACCTGCAACCTACGTAAGCTTCTCCTGAATTCTTTAACCTTTTACTCTTATTGTCTTGTTTTTCTCTTTCATTTCGAACCCGTTTTCTTGTCAATTTTTTCGCGTTAGTAGCACACAATACCTGTTCTAAGCTTGCAGCAGCAGTTTCAGCTTGAGTTATCACTTCACCGGAACTGTCTATGTTATTTCTTTGGTAATCATCTTCATTAAAACTAATAATATTATAATTAATTGCTGAATGGTTAACCTCTACCTCTGACTGAGAAACATTTGTCAAATCGAAATCTTTTGAGCTTGATGGCACATTTTGGTAACTAACTAAGGTGCACTCAGTCAATTTACCGTTGGAAGAGTCACATGGTTGCAAAGTCTCTTCTAATTCAAAAGTAATAGAAATAAAATTTTCCTTATTTACAGTAAGTTCACTGCCCATAGAAATATTTAAGTCTTTCTGTTCAACTTCCCCTGGGTAGATAATGCTTGCAAAACTGGAAGATGCGTCGACCATATTATTGTCTTCCTCAGCGATAGCAGAAAAGTTTAAACTACGTCTTGATAAAGTTTTTCTATTAATATTTTCATTACCGAGCATTTTTTTTGTATCTGACAATGGTCTATTTTCATACACTATCAAAGGTGATGCTACAAAATCTACTTCATTAAAAATGGAAGATATGTTTGATATGCTCGATGGTGATTTTGTAATATTATTAGCAGCTGATGTTAAATAGTCCGAATCTCCTCCAAAACTTAATGAGCTTTGACTCCGCTGTCTTAGAATTTGGAGTCTCTCTGGACTTGGCAGATATTCACCGGATGAACTCGGAGAGAAGTCTTCATTCCCTTGTTTATCATTTTGGATTGTAGTACGTTTTCTTTGTTAATTCTGCAGACCAGAACAAAAGAGTTTTTAATTCGAACCAGTAGTTTCTGAGATTAGCCCTTACATACAAACTTACAAACAAAAATATTACCTCTTTATAATATTATATAATATAGATATAGCCTTCCTCAATAAATGATCGTTCGATCCATCGAGGCAGGAGTTTATTTTTAGTATAATTATTTTAAATACAGGCAAAAATTACTACTTACCTACCTACCAAAAACATAAAATAATATTTAACACTTACCGCGTAAATTATATTCATGTTTCGTTATTTTGTCTTGATCTGTAGTACCATTTTGGGGTGGGTTGTGATCTAAAACATTTAAACGATACGATTTAATGACATTGAATTAATACCTAGATAATAACAAACAGTGATGACAAATTGACATGCATATAGATTAGTTAACGCAAAGAAACTTCATTGTAGGTAATGAGCATTAGGTAGGTTCCAAGGAAGATCAACTGTTTCACTCGAAGTAGGTACCTATTTAAAAATAAGCAAGTTGGTATCTAGGTAGGTAGGTGTGTCGAATTTGCAGCTATCAACATCGGGTCACAGATCGAGTACCTACTTACTTAAATAAGATTCTATGGCCATTCTATCTACCTATCACTAAGACAATGATACTGTGTAAAAGGCACAGTCGGTACTCACCATCATTAGTAAGATGTTTGGAATCGTCACTTATTTTAGACACCATACTCATAATAACGTCTAAACGAGGATTCCGTTTATTCATTTTATTATTGCAATTAGGTTTACCACTTTTCACTTTAAAAAAACACTGAATTTACACAAAAATAATAGAAACAACCGCAGCTAAAAAGAAATTACGCTCACGCAATGACGGTTACAAGTGCACTAGAGAAGGTCGAGTAGGTAAACAAACATTGCCACGTGCCGAGCGCCGCACGCAATGAATTATCGTGCTATAACTCTCTAATGCACCTATGCACCTATGACCGAAAAGAATGGCAAGATGTTTCCGTGTTTACTTTTCTCAGTACTTTTTACTAAGGACATGTTAGTCACCGAGCCTAAATGTATTATTACGAGAACAAAATGGTAATAGCGTTAACAATTTATTTTATCTATTTATTTTCCGAGAATCCTATTGTAAAAGTATTTGGCATATATTTTATGAAGAAACTTTTTTACCAATACTATGATACATTATTTTTCGGGTAGAAAATTGATGATGAATATTATTGCAATATTTTATAACTTTTTAAATACAGGCAGGACATTCACGAAAAAAATTGTGTAGATGTATTAGGCACCGTAGACCTCAAATATGACATAACACTAAAACTATGGTAATGACGGTTATCATTTTGTTCTCCGGGGACCCTATTCTAAAATATCCAGATTTTAGCAAAGAATTTATTTTAACCACAGACGCCTCAAACGTGGCCTTGGGAGCAATACTTTCTCAGGGGCCTATCGGTTCTGACAAACCCGTAGCTTACGCATCTAGAACTTTAAACGACAGCGAAATTAATTACTCCACGATCGAGAAAGAGTTACTCGCAATAGTCTGGGCTACAAAATATTTCAGGCCTTACCTTTTCGGCAGAGAATTTAAAATAATAACTGATGACAAACCCATCTGGCTAATGAATCTTAAAGAACCAGGTTCACGCCTCACGAGATGGAGACTGAGGTTAGCAGAATATGATTATATATGTTCATAAAAAAGGTAAAATCAATACTAATGCGGATGCTTTGTCACGTATTCAAATCAACCAAAACGAAACGATGTCTTTGTTCGTTAATCACTCTGAAATGGCAAACTCTGATACATCTTCTACATTAACTGCTGAAGGTAATAGACCAATACATTCGTCATCAACCCTCACGGCGCACTCAGTTATTGAAGGAGGATCAAATGACCCACAGCATCAAGAAAGTACAGCCTCCTCACATATTGAAACCATACACACGAGCTTAGAAAACCCTGTTCTGGAAATTCCAATATCGGATGAACCTTTAAACAAATATAAAAGGCAGTTAGTCATTAATATACTAAATGGTAACCCTAAAAGTAGACCAACAACAACTCAACCTTTTCAGTCCTTTCAGAAAACTACTGTAGACATTAACGAAGATAGCATTGAAGGAAGTCTTATTAACGTTATAAAGTCTCACGTCGATCCAAAACTCCGAACAGCGATTCTTGTAAATCCTATCGAAAAAATGTTGAGTATCATACCGATTTTACAGCAAACTTTCGAAAATTCATCCACGAACTTAATTTTAGTCAACTATGAAGTACTTAACGTTAATGATCAGTCAAACCAATTAGAAGTGATAAAAAAATACCACGAAGGCAAGACCAATCATCGCTGAATCAACGAAACCTATCTTTCGCTGACACAACGTTACGTTTGGCCGAAAATTAAAATAGATATTATTACTAAGTTTATAAATGAATGCAATATATGCAGATGTGCGAAATATGATCGAAATCCAATACGCCCGCAGTTCAGAGTTGTACCTCCACCAACTCAACCGTTCGAATTAGCACACGCAGACGTTCTGACTATTGACCATGACAAATACTTTACTATCATAGACTCATTCTCTAAATACGCTCAGGCGTATCTTTTACCCGATTGTACTGCACCCAATATATTAAAAGCCCTTTTATCTTACAGTACTCATCACGGATTTCCTTTAAATATAACTACGGATCAAGGTACCGTATTTAAAAATGAATAATGTCAGAATTTCTCCGTTTGCACAAAATAGAACACCATATGACTAGTGCCTATGCACCAAATGAAAACGGAATCATAGAACGTTTCCACAGCACGCATTTGGAACACTTAAGATTATTGAAAATTCAGCATAAAAACGAACCCATTCGAAGTCTTATACCGTACGCGTTAATCGCCTATAATAGCTCTATCCACAGTTTAACTAAGTGTAGAACATTTGATGTCATTTCTGGACATTTCGATCCTCGAAATCCTATTGATCTTCAAACTTATATTCAAGAACATCGTAGTCGAATGGAAACTGTGTATAAAATTATTCATGATTCTGCATTATCCGATCGTATAGATATAATGACGCGGCGTAACGTTGATAGGGAACCCGTTTTAAATTGTGAACAAAGTCAAGTCATACATGTACGAAATCCAATGGCAAGTAGACAAAAATATGCACCTCGGTTTATTCAGGACAAAGTAGTTAAGAATTTACCTGTACATATATACACTGCAAAAAGTCGTGGTCCGGTTGCAAAATCACGGTTAAAAAGACCACCAAAGAAATGACATTCTTCATATCATTGTTACAGGTACTTGTTTAGGTCAACCAGAGTTAAGAGAGGCTTGGTCAATGCAATAGTCACAATCAATTAACAAACATATTACTTTATATAAAGAAATGACAATTCAGCAAAACCAGATAATCCGCAATCTTTCAATTAATCAGAGAAAATTGGAAAAAGCTCTTTCTTATGTCATGAATATGACTAATAATGATAATGAGCAAATAATTTGTTACGCTCATCTTGTGCAACTTTTTGCGATACTGACCGAAAATGTACAAGAACTACCGAGTGAAATTAATAGAATAGAAAATATATTAGCCTTTAGTCGAGATAAATCAGTTCATCAAAGATCTTAAAAATATGATAAGCCAACTAAAACGTATTTATAGTTCCGACGAAATAATTGACTTACTTAAATATTAGAAATTATTAGGAGATTCTTAACTCTTCATTTGTTACCGAGTCCACAGTTGTAGTAGCCATAAAGTTTCCTATTACATTTACTACTGAGTATCAGTTATATGAATTGTGCCCCGTTCCAAATAAAAATATTGAAATTATAGTACCACCTGCACCCTATATAACATCCAATTCTCAGGAATTTGTGTATATAGAGGCTGAATGCCCGAAGGTCAACTCCTGGCACCTATCAGAGATCTGCAGAGGATCGTTTTACCAAATTATTTCTGAAATAGACTGTATTCAAAAACTCATACAATCTCAGGAGATAGATGTAACGTGCAGAACCACGCCTATCTCTCTGACCAAGGAAGCTCTGATTGAGCTAGACAGCTACCATTACATAATTGCTTTTCCCAACAGTACAAAAGTTAAATTATCCTGTGGCAAAGAACGATATCAGATGTTACAAGGAAGCTTTTTGGTCACCGTGCCTCAAGGTTACAAAATAAAATCCCTAGAGATCTGTATAATCACTTTGGATAACAAACTAGTCGGGAAACCATTAGAACTCATGGCTCTACTGCACTATGAGATATTAGCTAAGACACGCAGTTTTCATTTGCAGACTACAGATAATAACATAATAACAAAATATGTGACCGCATGTCGTCACTGCGCATATGGCAAGGGCAGCTATGGTAGAAAAGAAGGAAAATTGCATCCAATTCCTAAACCTTCTGAACCAATGCGTATGGTTCATATAGATCACTTAGGGCCGTTCAGTAGGACAAAAAAAAAAGGATAGTAGTACTTAAGAAGATTCGGCAATGATAAACAGTTTAGGCACATATTAAATGCTATTGCTTGTCCACATGGTAACGGTCAGGTAGAACGTACAAACCGAACCATTCTCGATGCGTTGCGAGCTGCTGATCTGAGTAAAGCTTCCAGTAACTGGGTCAATTCCTTGCCTGACATAATTTGGGGAATTAATAACAACGACACCTTTAAACCTTACGATCTAATGTTCGGTCTTTCTGTGTTGTAAAATAAGCTATATTAATAGCTAAATTAAAAATATGTATAATAGGTTAGTGACATCTTAATTTTTATTTTCTTTCAATATGACATAGAATAACATACGAATTTGTACTATGTAGATAAGAAGCTTAAGGCGTCCACTACAGCCAGTATTACAACACGCCCCCTTAATCTACATTGTATCAACACTAAAAGAAAAAACATATAAATAATAACACAAATAGAAAAACTTAATCCAAAAACCCTAAACTACTTAAACATCTCTTAAATTTAACTTTCTGCAGAGGTTTAGTTAAAACATCTGCAAGTAAATGTGTAGTAGGCATAAAATTAAGTTTAATAGTGTTATCAGATATTTTTTCTCTGATAAAATGATATTTGGTATCAATGTGTTTTGTCCGACCGTGATGGATAGGGTTCAATGCAATATTTTGTGCACTCTGACTGTCTCCCGATAAAACCACAACATCTAACAAACCACTAACCTCAAACAGAAAACGTCTCAGAAATACAGCCTCTTTGCTTGCCGAACACAGAGCCATATACTCCGCCTCCGTTGAAGATAGGGCCACGGTGGGTTGCTTTTTGGCTTCCCATGAAATCGGGCCACCACCAAACAAGAACACAAAACCTGTGTAGGAACGCCGATCTTTAATATCATTTGCCCAATCGGCATCTACAGAACCTAGGAAATAACTTCCAGTTTTCTTATACCTAATAGTAAAATTGATTGTACCTTTTAGGTATCTTAGAATTCTTTTAGCTGCCAGCCAGTGAACCTTTGTAGGTTTTGAGTTCCACTGGCTTAAATATGACACTGCAAACGATATATCAGGTCTGGTATTTATAGCCACGAACAACAAACAACCTATCAACGTTTGATATTCATTTTGATCACACAATTCAGTAGAATCTCCAAGTTTCTTTACCAACGGAATATCTGCAGGTTTACAATCATGTAAATTGTACCTTTTAAGTAAATTCTCTATGTAACTGCGTTGCGATAAGTAAACTTCTCCATTTTCTACTGAAATATTCATTCCTAAATAGTAGTTCAGTAATCCCAAATTTTTCAGTTCAAAATGACTTTCCAAGTCAGACTTGACAGAGTCGAAGTGACAAATATCTTTATAAAATACAATTATGTCATCGACAAAACATGCCAGTATGACAGTTTCATTACCAAACTTTTTGGTGTAAACACAAGGTTCAGAAGGAGTTCGCATAAAACCTATGGAAATCAATGTTTCATTTAGTTTAATATTCCACGATCTTGGGGCCTGTTTCAGGCCATACAGCGACTTTTTCAGCAGACAAACCTTATTTTCTTGACCTTTGCTGACACAACCTTGCGGCTGCTCCATATACACTTCCTCTTCCAGAACACCGTTAAGGAAAGCTGTATCCACATCAAGATGATGCATTTTCAAGTCATATTCAGCTGCTAGGGCGAACAAAGTACGCAGTGAAGAGTTTCGAACAACGGGTGAAAAAGTTTCTCTATAATCGATTCCAGCTACTTGAGTGTATCCCTTTGCCACTAACCTGGCCTTGTACCTAATGACATTGCCATTGGCATCTCTCTTCATCTTATACACCCACTTACAGGGAACAATTCTTTTATTTGGTCGATTTACAAGAACCCAAGTCTCTTTTGATTGTAAAGACTGAAACTCTTCTTTCATAGCCGAAATCCACTTACTGCTGTCGTCACAATTTATTGCTTCTGCATAAGTCTTAGGATCATCCGAAATGACTTCAAGAGATTCTGCTACCCAAGAATCAAAATTTAGGTAGTCAGGCCTTTTTCTCTCACGTTGTGGATGTCTTCTAACATCACTTATACCTTCAGCCTCACTATCCATTGTAGAGACATCGGGTGCATCAACATACTCTTCATCTGAAGTAGAAGAAACAATGGGTACAGGAGGTACCTGATTAGAAGTTTCCACTTCTCTGAGAGAATTAGAGTAATCTCTTAGTTGAGCATCATCGGAAGTTAAGATCAAAGGAACTAAATTATCATTTTCCTTTTTTGTTTTCAAGTCAGTAAAACAATCCTCAAAAAATGTAATATCTCTCGCCTTGATCAATCTTCTAGGATTTTGACACTCGCGAAGAAGATAACTGTGTGGATCTTCTGTATATCCAACAAAAGTATGTTGTGTTGCTTTGACTTCTAGCTTGGTTCGCAATTGTGTAGGCACATGTACAAGTGCTCTACACCCAAAGACTTTCAAATGACTGAGATCTGGTTTCCTGTCGTACCACATCTCAAATGGTGTTATTCCATCCAAGGCACGATGAGGAGACCTATTCTTCAGGTAAACTGAACATTCAGCAGCATCTTCCCAGTACGCCTTCGGCAGTGAAGATTGAGAAAGTAAGGCACGAGCCTTTTCCATGACAGAGCGACCTGTTCTTTCTGCTACTCCATTTTGCTGTTGACAATATGGCACAATAGTTTGATGAACAATGCCTCTAGAAGATAGGTAATCATTAAGAGTCTTGTTCACAAATTCTGTACCATTATCGGTACGTAAAGTTTTTACCTGCTTTCTAGTCTGTCTTTCAACCAAAGCTATAAAATCACAAATCTTACGTTTTACTTCGGCCTTTGTTCTAACAAAATAAACAAAAACAAATCTCGAATAATCATCAATAAGATATAAAACGTAATCATTCCCTTGAAAAGAGGTTGTAGACATTGGACCGCTCAAGTCACAATGTATCAATTCTAAAATTGACGTAGCTTTCTTGTACAAAAGTGGTCTAAAAGGTTTCCTAGCTTGTTTACCTTCTATACACGCCACACAAGGTTCCTTATCGACATCTCCAAGAGTAATGCCTGTAGCAAGACCATCTACCAATTTACTCATACCTATTCGACACAAGTGTCCTAAACGCCTATGCCATAGTCTATACTGAGAGACGTCAAAGTGCACATCTAACGCTGATTGATTCTTAGGCATACTAGTACAGTTTAGATTGTACAATCCACCACAATCAGATGCACAAAGTACCGGAACACCTGTACAAGAAAAATCAATATTATTATAAAATTTACAACCATCTTTGTTAAAAACTACAGTTAAGTCTTTTTGAACAGCCTTTTTAACAGAAAGCAAATTAGATTTTAAATTCGGTACAAAAATTACATCTTTAATAACTTTAACAGTTTGTAAATCAGTCAAAATAGAAACATCACCAATACACTCACTCTGTAGCTCATCACCATTTGCGATAGTTACCTTACCAGTAGTAAAAGGTTTTACATTGTCCATCCAATCTAACCTTGAACTCATATGAGTTGAGGCTCCTGAATCAACAATCCACTTGTTCCCTGAAATAGATTCATGTTTAGTATCAGCATTCAGAGCTCCCAAATGTGTCGATTCATTGGCGGATACCTTCTGGGTTTTCTTTCTGTGTGGACAATCTGGACGCTTATGACCTTGTTCTTTGCAATCATAGCATACAACAGTTTTTGGTTTTGGTTTCTGTTTGTACTTAGTACGTAGAGCAGTTTCTGGTTCGTTTGTTGTAACACTTTTCGTAAACTCGTTCAGAAGTTTAGTTTTAATCATATCCGTGGTGATCAGAACATTGCTATTTTCGAGAGCCATAACCAACGGATCATAATATGAGGTCAGTCCTCCTAATAAAATAGCAGCTATAGTGGTGTCTTCTAGCTCTTTGCCAATATCAGCTAGATCGTGAGCAGTGCTCAGTACTGCACTAATATACTTTTCGATGGAATCGAAATCGGATAAAGAATATCTATATAATCTTCTTTCCAAAGCTAGACGACGTCCAAGGCCTTTATCTTCGTAGGCTGCTGCTAGTAAATCCCATGCTTCCTTGGCATTTTTGGCCTTCCTAACATGAGTTACGGCAGCATCATCTAAAGCCAGACATATCTTAGAGAGGGCTTTAACATCACGCTTCTCTTTTATGTTTGAAGCAGTTGTATCTCCTTCTGGATAGCCTGCGATGGCCTCCCACAAATCTTCGTGTAGAAGATACATCCTCATTTTAAATTTCCATGTCACATAACCTTCCCTACTGCTTAGTGGCTTAAACACATTGGATCTCATATCTCCAGAGCCCGAATACATTGTTTTATAAATGTCAATTGCTCACCAAGAAAATAATCCAACAAATGTACCTGGAACTTTTATTTTTCCTTTGAAACACCACACTAAGCACTACGCTATACAAATTTCGTGCTGATAACGTGTTGTAAAATAAGCTATATTAATAGCTAAATTAAAAATATGTATAATAGGTTAGTGACATCTTAATTTTTATTTTCTTTCAATATGACATAGAATAACATACGAATTTGTACTATGTAGATAAGAAGCTTAAGGCGTCCACTACAGCCAGTATTACAACATTCTGGTAGGCAGATATGTTACGGATACGTTTCAAATCCCGGTCAGGAGTCTGAATCTATAGTCTCGACGAAAGAAAGCTTCTGAATTTAAAAATCCATTGACAAAATGAAGCGCAACTTCGATAAAAAACGCAAAAGTGCTCATGTGTACAAAAGGGGAGATTTTGTTCTTTGGAGGCAGGCCCCCACAAGTAGCGCAGCTAGAGTCAATACCAAACTGGATGACTTGTATTCAGGCCCGTATATTGTAACTAAAGTAGTGGGGAATGATAGATACCGGATTAGAAGCATACAGGGTTTACGTGGTTACAATAGTTTTACGGGTTCAGTGTCAGTAGATGCGCCATATAAAAGTATTGCACCTATATCAGACCTATGCCAGTAGTACTGACGAACAATTGGAAGCCGAAGACCTAATTGATTTATTAGAAAGCTAATTAATGTTCTTTTTCTCTCATTGCGGGAGCAATGATGCCAGGAAGGCTGAATGTAACGGACGTGACTTCAGCCAACATGCAGCCCGCCAAAGCCAAGCCGCCATATTGACACCTCCACTCCAGCCAAGCCACGAGCCAAGCCAAGATGTTCGCCGTAAGAGTGGGGAAGTGTTAATATAAGCCATAGCCAGCCCTTCATTATGCCATTCTGATTTTGATTACAAGATCTTGACGAAACTCTGCTAGATATTCATTTACCCCGTTTCATATTCCTTCTTGTCATTCATGCAAAAAATAAATCACAACATATTTTTTTGGAGGTTTTCATGTGCTATAAAAATTCCTAAACTGTAATTTAAATAACACAAATTCAAATAGGTACTTACCACTAACTAATTTGAATTTGTGTGGGCGTACCCCCACTACCTACTTGTCTAATGAAAAAAAGAAAGTTTAAATTAGTTTGGTTAAATTATTTTTTACTAACACTAAACACGTCTAAAACTAAATATATAGCATTTACTAATTACAACAACAGTTAACCTGGACCTAGTCATAACCTTAGAATACATAGCTGTGATAATCCTACTAGCACAAAGTGTTCTTGCATTAATATAGCAAAAGTAACTAATATAAAATATCTAGGTGTTATGTTAGACCAACGATTATCTTGGCATTTACACGTGGATATGGTCGTGTCTCGAACTAGAAAACTTATTTGGCTTTTCAGGACTTTACAACATGTTACCTCAAAAACTTTATTAAATCAAATATACGTTTCACTAGCCCAGTCAGTACTAGTATATTGTATACCTGTTTGGGGTAGGGCCACAAAAATCAAATTTCCAGAACTGAAAAGAGCGCAAAGGCCTCTCTTAAAAGTGATGTATATTATTTTAAATCGTATAGATCCCCTACTGAAAACCTTTACTCACTAAGTGGCCTTCTCACAGTCAGAAAATTATATGTACTCCAAGCTACTTTAAAATTACACAAAACCCTCCCCTATGATTCTGATCTCAACAAAAAACGGAAATCCGCTTCCATGTACAACAAAATAAATAAACTTTTAAATATTTATCCTATGAGTTATCGAGAATGTAAGAAATGTTTAAAATACTGGCTAAAATGTAAGAGTTATGACGACATTGAAACTCTCTTACAAAGTATCATGTGATAACTTAACGAAAGCGACATACACACACACACCCACGCGCGCACGCACCCCCGCACCCTTACACACTCACACACACCCCCACACACCCACACACACACACACACCCACACACACATACCCTCCAAGATTTAAGTTAAATTTCGTTTGTATGTACACTCCTACATTATTATTGTTTCTAGTTTTAGAAGAGCGGGGTCTCCTAGTACAGGTATTTATTATACTTAAAAGGAGGCCTCTATGCAAGATTATATTATATTGTAGAAGTTTGTAAAGTTAACTGAATTTTTTTTTTTTAAAAACTAAAACCCGACTACTGAAAAATCACGCTCTAAAAAGTATGAAACAAGAAAATATTCTCATCTGCAATTAGAAAAAGACAGACAAATAAAAAATCCGGAGTCACACGTAATCTGTTCGATTTATGCCCTTGTTAGATTAGACATAATATAACTATAAGCGTATCTATGGATAATACACAAATAGCAAGCCTTAAATGTCAGAATGGTTATTGGATATTTATTGTGTATGAAAGTATTATGAATATGGTGTGTAAAGGAAGGGTTTTATAAATAAAGCATAGAAAGACAAGACTAGATATTTATTATTTCAATTAGACTTGTCAATACTTGTGACTTGTGACTTGTGACTTGTTTTTTTTGTCTTTTCAATTCATCTTTACTGAGAAAGCTATTGTCCGTTCCAAACTAGGTCTTTATGGAGAGGAAGGACAAGAAACTCCATGGAAACAGTAGGTATTATAGTATTCTATCAACACATTTATTATACTTCCATAAATTGTAGTTATCTCAAATAGTTAATTCTATCCCAGGTCATGATGATCCCAGATTTTGCTATTATCAGAGAACTCACAATAATAGCAACATAATAACAATAGCTAGGAAAAGAACATGATTATTCCATTGTTCAATTTGACACATTTGCAATATTTAAGGTATAATATTAGGTCTTTACCTATGAAATTGCCGGTCTGCAGTACTGGCCATTTCAAATCAAAATAATTTTTGTTTGGCTAAGAATTCTAATTTCAAATTAATTTTATTTTAAAAACATGGATTTTTTTTTCCAAAAGTAGTCATTTGTTTATTGATTAGTGTTACATTTTCATCGCATTTCAATCTTTTTCGTCATCATGGATACGTTAAAAATTCGAGTAATTATGGAATATGAGTACCGTCGTGGCAGCAACGCGGCACAAGCGGCACGCAACATCAACGACGTTTACGGAGCTAACACTACAAACCAAAGCACCACTTGTTATTGGTTTGCTCGTTTCCGTTCTGGAAATTTCGACCTGAAAAATGAACCTCGCGGTCGTCCGAAGACTTTGGTCGACAATGACGAATTAAAGGCGATTGTGGACGCTGATGATACACAATCTACGGCTGAATTAGCAGCAGCTTTCGACGTTAGCGTCAAAACAATATTGGTCCATTTGCGTCAAATTGGCAAGGTAAAAAAGCTTGACAAATGGGTGCCCCACGAACTCAATGATCGCCAGCGCGAAGTACGCGTCGAGACGTGCCTTGCACTGCTCAACAGACACACAAATGAAGGAATTTTGAACTGCATTGTTACCTGCGATGAAAAATGGATTCTGTTTGATAACCGCAAGCGCTCAGCAAGTTGGTTGGATCCTGGTTCAGCACCTAAACAATGCCCTAAACGAAAACTTACCCCTAGAAAAGTGATGGTCACTGTTTGGTGGTCTAGCGCCGGTGTGATTCATCACAGCTTCTTACCAAACGGGGTGAGCATTACTTCAGATGTATACTGTGAAGAACTGAACACAATGATGGAGAAGTTGGCACATCTCCAACCAGCATTGGTCAATCGCTCGTCTCCGCTGCTCCTGCACGACAACGCGCAACCTCATACTGCACAGCAGACGGTCTCCAAGTTGCAAGAACTGGGGTTGGAAGCTCTCCGTCATCCGCCTTACTCATCAGACCTTGCGCCTACAGACTACTACTTTTTCCAGAATTTGGATAACTTCTTGGCGGGAAAAAAATTCAATACCCGAGAGGCAGTACAAAATGCCTTTGAAGAATTTGTTGCCTCCCGTCCAGCTGATTTCTTTAAGAAGGGCATCAATAAACTGCCACTGCGTTGGCAAAGATGCATTGATTGCATGGGTGATTACTTCGATTAATACAAATAAAAAATGCATGAAAAAAATTCGTTTAAATTTTTTCATACAAAACGGCAATTTCATAGGTAAAGACCTATTATCAAATTACGTAAGTTACATGACACTTGGTAGATATATTTCACATCACAAACTAGCCACTTGAACATCCACTGAGCAACTGACTCGAGAACGTTATTACATTTTTTTTATATCCTACCACCCTCCCTTTCCATCAAACATCAACTGACAGTATTGTACCAATCGTTTCAAACAACCTATTAATAAAATAATAATAATAATAAAAATATTTATTTCATGAAAACAAGAACACATTGCACTGTATACTTTGTCGATTATAAATTTACAATTGTCACACTATTAGCACAATAATATAGTCTCTATCCCTTAAACTAGGTCTAGCCTGTATCTTAAGAGATAGGGTTCAGCCATATGGGTACAGTAAGTAATTGACATTCAATAACAAGTTAGACAGTGTGTAGATGTTACATAATAATATTAAAATAAATGAAAAAAAAAAATGAAATGAATTTATATTGTTATTAAAATAGCAATATAAATTCTAAGATATACCTACTACAGGTAAGTACTTACTATAAATAATTATTTAATTATTTATAGTAATTTAACATCTATACGATTTTTACAAGTTAAGGGTGGTTTAGTTTGTAAACACAATAACTAATCAAATTAGATACTTCTACATTGGTCTCAAGCTTCGTAAATGTGACAGATGTCATTATCCAACAAATTATCTAATGGTGGTTTTACAATGATGCTTTTCTAATTTCAGATGAGAATGAGAAATATTTGGCTCACATCTGAGGCGTGCTTTTAGAAATTATTCCCAATTATCGGATGCTTGCATGCAAGCAAAGCCGCGAGCAATAGCTAACAATATATATATATATGTAGGATCAGGAGTGCCGAGCGGTATATCGTCAGGGTTTTTAGTTCCCATTTTATTGGGATAAACAAGACGGTATGAACAATTTCAGATTTATAATTAGCACAAGTACACTTTATAAAAAAAAACACAATACAAATGATCAGTAATGATACAGTTAGGCGAACAAACCCATATGGTTACAGTTCGTATAGCGGCATAAGCCACCCGAATACAAAGTCTATCGCTATCAGTAAGGCAATACAACTATGTCAATAAACAGCAGCGCTGTACCAAGTAAACCGACAGTTTTGTCGGGAGCAGGAGCTCTGTATCGAGTCGAATCCGAGGACCGACTGACTTGTAACGTTTTTTTTTTTTTTTTTTTTTTTTTTTTTTGGAATGGCATCTCGTAGTGTGACCATGAGAGGTCCCGACTACTTAACCGGACTTTCCTGTGGGTGCCTTTAAGCGAGCTCAAAAGCCTCCAGCCAGGGGCATAAAATACTAACTAAATTATAAACTAAACGACTGCGCACTAAGGGCACCCCCTGTGGGGTACGGACCTCGGCTTAGGGAGTCGTTGTCATTGACCAATGATAGACAAGGCAAAGCAATAGGCTGGATCAAGTTAGGGGAATTATTATTATCAGGGGAGTTTAAAGCTACAGGCTCAGCTACGCCACCAGCTAGCTCGATTAAACCGATCAAGGGACATGAATTTACATTTACGTTAGATGTTCTTAAACGCGGTGGGCCTCGGCGGCGAGGCCGGAATGTAGGTCTGTGTTTGTGTTGGACTGTGCTAGTGTCCCTACTACTTTCCTGGAGGAGGGTGATAGGGTCATCGGGTTCAGTGAGGGCATGTCGCGGACGGCGGATACTACTGATTCTACTGGGGACATAGCTAGCGGCTTCGACAACCAAGGGGTTGCGATGTTTCACGGCGGAATCAAAGAAACGCTTGGAAAGGCGTTTCAAGTACTGACGGATGGTCGGGACTTTAAGGTCAAGGTGGAGGTCCGCGTTCCGAACGAACCAGGGGGCTCCCGTTACCTTTCGGAGGAGACGGTTCTGAAGGGTCTGCATCCTATGGATGAGGTGGGGCTTTGCATGCGCAAAGACTGGGCCCGCATAGGTCATGATAGGTCGAATGCACGCTGTGTAAATACGCAACTTGCACTTAAGGGACAACTTGCTGCGTGCATTCAGAACGGAGTGTAAACGGCCGAGAGCAAAGTAGGCCCGCGAACGAACCTGCTTTATGTGCTCTGAAAATGTTAAATGACTATCGAGCGTCACACCTAAATATTTGGCTCGCTTTTCCCAAGGGATCTGCTTGCCAAACATGGTGATCGGCCGAGGAGGGGCGGTGAGCCGACTACGCCGTCTCGTAAAGAGAATGGCTTGGCTTTTATCGGGATTGACTTCGATTCTCCACTTTCGAAACCACTTGCCGAGGGCATCGACTGCGGTTTGGAGGGTGCGAGCGATCGAGTCAGGGCGAATTCCCTTGGAGAAAATGGCCGTATCGTCTGCGAACAGCGCCAACTGTGCCTTTTTACTCTTCGGGATATCGCTGGCGAAGAGGATGAATATGAGGGGGGAAAGCACAGAGCCCTGAGGGACTCCTGCGCGAATAGGGTGGGGGGAGGAAAGTGCTCCTTCAATGCGATAGCGAAAGGTGCGGTTTGACAAAAAGTCTCGTAGGATGAGCACGAGACGATCCGGCACACCGAGTTGGTACAGCTTATATAATAAGCCGTTGTGCCAGACTTTGTCAAAGGCTTTCGCTATATCAAAGAAGACAGCACCAGTCATCGCACCGCGTTGGAACCCAACGCTGATGTGCTCGACAATACGGTGGACCTGCTGCACGCAATAGTGCTGGGTTCGAAAACCGAATTGCTCGTCGGGAATGAGACCCTTTGTCTCGGCATAATCTCTGAGACGCTTATAAATAAGCCTCTCATAGATTTTGCCGAAGACGTTGAGCAGACTGATAGGCCGGTAGCTAGAGGGCTCGCTCTTAGGCTTGCCGGGCTTAGGGATACCGATAACGGTAGCCTGTTTCCAGGCGTGAGGAAAGATATTATTACCCATGGCACCATTGAAGATGATGGTCATGAGCATAATCAAACGGGCAGGTGACTTGTAACGCCGAGTTCGCGCTGTTTTATAGGACGATGTCCCCACTTTGCAACCCCTCCACGACAACTCTGCCCGATGGCGCATTGCGGTACGTCTCGTGTTTACTTGATACAAAACACTAAAATGGGCTTAAAACTAATAAGACTTACTTACTAAAGTAATTAAATAATACCAGAATAACATTTTAAAATCACATTAACATCTCATCAATTGTTTTGAACAAAAGTATCGGTTACAATAGTGCGTATACTGAGTATACACTGAGTACTCAATAAATTATGTTCCGATTTTACTTAAATTAGGTTATATTAAGAGAAAAAAAGAAACAAATCATAACAAATTCTGTGTCTACCCGCAATTGCAATATTGTAGTTGACAACCATCTCCGACATATATTTGAAATGTACTAATTAAGCCCTTTCATTTGATACCCAACACGGCATCATTAAAAAAAAATTGTTATTTCATTTCATGACTTTGTGTCAAAATCATAACCCACTTTTTTGCTTCGCCGTAGTCGGGTAATAAAAACTTTTTTACAAAAAAAACCATCTTCCAAAAAAAAAACACAATTGTTTTTTTTCGTGAAGTCGGTTGATTTTTTTGCAAAAAAGGTTTTAATTAACAGATTACAAAAACAAAACTAAGCAGGTTCTATTTAGTCTGAGGTTGGTACCTAATGATGATTTATTCGAGTGGATTTAAATCGACTCCAATCTTCTTAAAAAATAATACAAAATAGGTAGTGCAGAATTCATGAAGCAGAATTAATAAATCTAGAAAGGAAGATGGTGTATAAAACAAGAATGTCGCGGTTCCGAGTCCACAACCAAAATTATACAAATGTATGAACACGCCCGCGCGCCCCCCCCGCGCGTCTCCGCCCGCGCCCCGCCGACCGCGTGACTGCGCACTCGCCGCGCACAGCGCACACCGCAACGTACTGTGGTCTTAGTGCGAGTTTTTATACTTACTCGATCACGTTGACGTAAACTTCAATTTGTTCTGAAACTGAATAAGCGCCGTCTGGTGACTATAATGGGAATCACAATTATTCCATACAAATTGACGTAAGATAACGTTAACGTAAACGCGATCGAGTAAGTATAAAAACTCGCACTAAGGCCTCTGTTCACATTCATATGTTAATTTCATGTTAAAAACTTGGGAACACGTGAATAATTTGACTTACATAATTATTAATAGTTAAGTATTCATCTTAATGGCGCTCAAATAAATAAGTAGTATGTAATTTTATGGATTTAGCATATAAGGCCACTCTATCGCATTAGATCGCAGATATGTAATGGTAGATGTAGGTAAGATTTACTAAATAAATAAATAAATAAGAATTACTTTTGCCTGCGAGTGCGAGTCCACGATCCAAGACACAGAAATGTGAGCAATAAACAGAATAGAATCATGGGTTGAAATCTAGTATCGTTTGGCAGGAGGAGGGGGGTGGGGTCCCCGCTACCCTGGTACTGGTCGTGGGAGTGGTACCACTCCCATGAAAAGGTAATGCACCGTTCTTGAGAAAAACCAATTATTGTAACCTAACCTCAAAACACTTGTTGATTCTGCAACGTCTCCGGCGCTGCGGGAAGTGCAGCCCCTTCGCCCACCTAAGCTTTGTTACAGCGGGCGGGGGCTGCTCTCCCTTCGCGCCTCCGGAATTTTATATACACTATAGGGGTAGCAGCCAAAAGACTACGTGGAGTCGGGGCGCCCCGATTCGGTTTTCGAGCAGATTCGACCTATTTTAACTAAAGTGGGCTACTACTACTACTTAACGAGGAGGAATGGGCAAATTTGTTGGCATTATGTTCAAAGTACGCTGACGTTTTTTACATTGAAGGCGAAGCATTAACCTTCACCAACATAGTAAAGCACAGTATTAAAACTAGAGACGAAATTCCAATTTATACTAAAAGTTAGAGATATCAGTACCCTTGACCTAGCATCCGGATTCTGCGGTGGATATGAACTCCAGTGACATTCCCAACACCACCTTTAATGTTGAACATGGGCATTTTTAATTTTTGAGAATGCCCATGAGACTTAAAAATTCCCCTTCCACATTCCAACGATGATGAGCTTATGATGAGTGATGGATAACGTACTCAAAGCACTCCAAAATGTTTTAAGTCTCGTCTATCTTAACGATACAGTACGATTCAGTACCTCTTTCCAGGAACACATGAATAACGTGGAGAAGGTGTTTCAGAGGTTAAGACAATCTAACTTCAAAATCCAACAAGATAAATCAGAGTTCTTAAAACTTGAAACAACATATCTAGGTCATGTCATCAGTACCGAAGGGATAAAGCCTAACCCAGACTCTTGTCTGGGTTAGGCTTTATACCTTCATAGCTATACAAAATTACCCCATACCTAAAACACCTAAAGAAATTAAACAGTTTCTCGGACTCCTCGGTTATTAGCGAAAATTCATCCCAGACTATTCTCGTATTACGAAACCTCTGACACAATGTTTAAAGAAAGGAAAAAAAGTAACTCTAGACTCAGATTATATTAATTGTTTTGAGAAGTGTAAGACTCTACTGACCAACGACCTTATCCTTAAATATCCCGACTTTGACAAAGAATTCATCTTAACCACTTAATAGTAACGGACCACAAACCATTACAGTGGGTCATGAGCTTCAAAGAACCAAATTCACGAATAATCAGGTGGCGATTAAAATTAAGCGAATATGATTTTACCGTCACCTCTAGAAAAGGCAAGCACAACACCAATGCCGACACGCCTTTTCTCGCGTCGAGATCTACAACGAAGAGGTTAGTTCGATGATTGCAAACGCAACTGACGGATCACCATCCCTAGCTAACTCCAACACCCTGACAGCGCATACCTCTGAGGAAAACCCTATACTTGAAATACCCATCACTGACGAACCACCACCTGCACCTGCACCTGGTGCTGGGTGGGTGCTAGTGTTATATTCATTGCCTATAGAATAGAATATTTCTTTAATCGAGTAACCAAGACTAAATGAAATACATAATACATACATAACTAAGTTGACTGGAAGCCGACCCCATGCAGGGTGTACAACACCGATAACCTTTTAATAGTTAAGTTAGCTTTTTTCCACAATCGAAGCTAAAATTAATAATTAATACATAATTAAAAAAATAAAACGATTACTTTAAATACTTCATTATCCACTTACGCGATAATTTTCAATTAATAATATTATTCCTATGTATTATTAATAATAAATTCTAGTCATTAACAAATAAATAATCGTGCAATAAATTTAGTACAGTAACCAAATATCATTAGTTGAAACATATACTGTAACAACAGGAATAACTAATTAAACAATATAGGTATACCTAACATTAAACAATATAGGTATACCTTTATTACTATTTTTTTTTTTTGTGGATGGGAAATCATCAAATGACTTCTCCCGCTCTGGGCAGGGCGGGAGGGCGTGTCAGACTTTTACTGACTAAAACCCACCCGTGTTCCTTCAGTTGCCCGTGCCAGGGCCACGGTATCTCTTTCGAACTACCCGCGACCCCGGCGGCAATAATATAGGTATACCTAACATTAAAAAGACCTACTTACTTAAGCAGGTATTATTTATATCTTGCTAGCTAACAAATAAAGCCTAAACATTATTAAACTACTTAAATAAATTAAATAATAAAATAAGCGCTCTTCCTCCTCTCTCCTACTATGCTGTGCCCGACAGGGTCCATAATTGTGTCATTAATTTTAAGCTTACCAACTGTTTTACATTATGGAATGCAATAAAGAATTGAGACTCAACAAGATTGTTAGTGTAGCGCTTGTAACACTTCGGATTATAGTTTACTGTATGTATGTATGTATGTATTGTATGATAAAATGTGTACAGACTTATGCTAGAAAAGTAGTGCATGTTGCGCTCCTTTCTTAAATTAAACAACCAATAGGAAATCAGTACAAATATTAGATGATATGTAGTTACAATTAGTACTTCATCAATCCGTGTGGTGTGTATCGACACAGTGCTCGCGCGCTGTGGTATTCATCTCGCGGCTCCACCCAATCGTCAGTGCAGCGCTCGCCTTGCAGGCGGACGGATGTGTCTTTACGATGTTTTGCAGATAGCAGCTACATTAGTAAAACTTACGACTATGTTAGTAAACACAGACACTACACAAAGAACAAGGAAAAAAAGAAGAAATAACGGTTGGTCACTGTTGCGACATGAGAGACGGCACAACAGTGACCCACGTACATACAGTCCAGGCGACTCGCAACCAGGCTTAACACACTGTTGCGACATCCCATGAGAGACGGCACAACAGTGACCCACGTACATACAGTCCAGGCGACTCGCAACCAGGCTTAACACACTGTTGCGACATCCCATGAGAGACGGCACAACAGTGACCCACGTACATACAGTCCAGGCGACTCGCAACAAGAGAAATTATCGGCTTCTCTTAATTTCTTCAATACAATTTCACCTTTACGTCTACTTGGCCCTACTTTTACTAAATATGTTCTTATCTTGTTAAGCTCTCTATGTAATTCTAATAATTTTTCATACATTACCGTCCAATATTACATAGGGTAGGTTTAATATTTGCACGCACTCACGAATATACACTCACGCACCTTTGAATAGCCGTATACGTCGTCGTTGATATGGCCGTAGTCACTAATTTGTCACTTCACTTGATTATCCTTGGTTGAATCACTAGCACGACAGTTGCAGTCCCCGTATGCACCTGCAGGATCGCGGTAATTTCTGGTACGATTAGACGAACGCCTTAGAACATGCCTCGTTAGCTGCTCTCTCATCCAAGTTTGATGACATCTTTTGTACACCCGGTACAAAATATAGATGGTCCCAAGAAACAATATCGTGCATATGATCATTAGCACAATGCTTTTAGCAGATAAATGAAATTTGAATTCCTCCACAGTGGCTGAATTTTTCCCTCCACCGGCACTATTTTGGTTTACAAAGAATTCTTCATTCTGTACCTTTGATTGACCCATGATGATATTTTTTGCAAATAGTGTGCAAATTGACAAGTATCACGCAGAGCACAGTCCAAACTAAACGCGAACATGATTCGATTCCCCGCTCGAATAGCAGGGTCGCCATATAAGGAAGGGATTTAAACACAATGAAACATCTCGAATGCTGGTTAGACACTGCGTATATTTGGTCCATTCATTGACAATATTAACATACACACACATCCTTACAATAACATGGTTACATACTATACCACATCGCAACCAGGCTTAACACACTGTGGCGACATCCCATGAGAGACGGCACAACAGTGACCCACGTACATACAGTCCAGGCGACTCGCAACCAGGCTTAACACACTGTTGCGACATCCCATGAGAGACGGCACAACAGTGACCCACGTACATACAGTCCAGGCGACTCGCAACCAGGCTTAACACACTGTTGCGACATCCCATGAGAGACGGCACAACAGTGACCCACGTACATACAGTCCAGGCGACTCGCAACCAGGCTTAACACACTGTTGTGACATCCCATGAGAGACGGCACAACAGTGACCCACGTACATACAGTCCAGGCGACTCGCAACCAGGCTTAGCTCTTAAAATGTCGATTGCACACCATGTGTACAGATAACGATAACAATAGAATTTCAATTGTGTCTGCTAATTAGCGCGCGACGGGTTAACACACTGTTGCAACATCCCATGAGAGACGGCACAACAGTGACCCACATACATACAGTCCAGGCGACTCGCAACCAGGCTTAACACACTGTTGCGACATCCCATGAGAGACGGCTCAACAGTGACCCACATACATACAGTCCAGGCGACTCGCAACCAGGCTTAACACACTGTTGCGACATCCCATGAGAGACGGCACAACAGTGACCCACGTACTCACAGTCCAGGCGACTCGCAACCAGGCTTAACACACTGTTGCGACATCCCATGAGAGACGGCACAACAGTGACCCACGTACATACAGTCCAGGCGACTCGCAACCAGGCTTAACACACTGTTGCGACATCCCATGAGAGACGGCACAACAGTGACCCACGTACATACAGTCCAGGCGACTCGCAACCAGGCTTAACACACTGTTGCGACATCCCATGAGAGACGGCACAACAGTGACTCACGTACACACAGTCCAGGCGACTCGCAACCAGGTTTAACACACTGTTGCGACATCCCATGAGAGACGGCACAACAGTGACCCACGTACATACAGTCCAGGCGACTCGCAACCAGGCTTAACACACTGTTGCGACATCCCATGAGAGACGGCACAACAGTGACCCACGTACATACAGTCCAGGCGACTCCAACCAGGCTTAACACACTGTTGCGACATCCCATGAGAGACGGCACAACAGTGACCCACGTACATACAGTCCAGGCGACTCGCAACAAGAGAAATTATCGGCTTCTCTTAATTTCTTCAATACAATTTCACCTTTACGTCTACTTGGCCCTACTTTTACTAAATATGTTCTTATCTTGTTAAGCTCTCTATGTAATTCTAATAATTTTTCATACATTACCGTCCAATATTACATAGGGTAGGTTTAATATTTGCACGCACTCACGAATATACACTCACGCACCTTTGAATAGCCGTATACGTCGTCGTTGATATGGCCGTAGTCACTAATTTGTCACTTCACTTGATTATCCTTGGTTGAATCACTAGCACGACAGTTGCAGTCCCCGTATGCACCTGCAGGATCGCGGTAATTTCTGGTACGATTAGACGAACGCCTTAGAACATGCCTCGTTAGCTGCTCTCTCATCCAAGTTTGATGACATCTTTTGTACACCCGGTACAAAATATAGATGGTCCCAAGAAACAATATCGTGCATTATGATCATTAGCACAATGCTTTTAGCAGATAAATGAAATTTGAATTCCTCCACAGTGGCTGAATTTTTCCCTCCACCGGCACTATTTTGGTTTACAAAGAATTCTTCATTCTGTACCTTTGATTGACCCATGATGATATTTTTTGCAAATAGTGTGCAAATTGACAAGTATCACGCAGAGCACAGTCCAAACTAAACGCGAACATGATTCGATTCCCCGCTCGAATAGCAGGGTCGCCATATAAGGAAGGGATTTAAACACAATGAAACATCTCGAATGCTGGTTAGACACTGCGTATATTTGGTCCATTCATTGACAATATTAACATACACACACATCCTTACAATAACATGGTTACATACTATACCACATCGCAACCAGGCTTAACACACTGTGGCGACATCCCATGAGAGACG
Organism: Cosmia pyralina; assembly: GCA_946251885.1. NCBI lineage: Eukaryota > Metazoa > Arthropoda > Insecta > Lepidoptera > Noctuidae > Cosmia > Cosmia pyralina. The sequence continues at coordinate 187,973 of OX276350.1, read as the reverse complement.
GCACAACAGTGACCCACGTACATACAGTCCAGGCGACTCGCAACCAGGCTTAACACACTGTTGCGACATCCCATGAGAGACGGCACAACAGTGACCCACGTACATACAGTCCAGGCGACTCGCAACCAGGCTTAACACACTGTTGCGACATCCCATGAGAGACGGCACAACAGTGACCCAAGTACATACAGTCCAGGCGACTCGCAACCAGGCTTAACACACTGTTGTGACATCCCATGAGAGACGGCACAACAGTGACCCACGTACATACAGTCCAGGCGACTCGCAACCAGGCTTAGCTCTTAAAATGTCGATTGCACACCATGTGTACAGATAACGATAACAATAGAATTTCAATTGTGTCTGCTAATTAGCGCGCGACGGGTTAACACACTGTTGCGACATCCCATGAGAGACGGCACAACAGTGACCCACATACATACAGTCCAGGCGACTCGCAACCAGGCTTAACACACTGTTGCGACATCCCATAAGAGACGGCTCAACAGTGACCCACATACATACAGTCCAGGCGACTCGCAACCAGGCTTAACACACTGTTGCGACATCCCATGAGAGACGGCACAACAGTGACCCACGTACACACAGTCCAGGCGACTCGCAACCAGGCTTAACACACTGTTGCGACATCCCATGAGAGACGGCACAACAGTGACCCACGTACACACAGTCCAGGCGACTCGCAACCAGGCTTAACACACTGTTGCGACATCCCATGAGAGACGGCACAACAGTGACCCACGTACATACAGTCCAGGCGACTCGCAACCAGGCTTAACACACTGTTGCGACATCCCATGAGAGACGGCACAACAGTGACCCACGTACATACAGTCCAGGCGAGTCGCAACCAGGCTTAACACACTGTTGCGACATCCCATGAGAGACGGCACAACAGTGACCCACGTACACACAGTCCAGGCGACTCGCAACCAGGCTTAACACACTGTTGCAACATCCCATGAGAGACGGCACAACAGTGACCCACGTACATACAGTCCAGGCGACTCGCAACCAGGCTTAACACACTGTTGCGACATCCCATGAGAGACGGCACAACAGTGACCCACGTACACACAGTCCAGGCGACTCGCAACCAGGCTTAACACACTGTTGCGACATCCCATGAGAGACGGCACAACAGTGACCCACGTACATACAGTCCAGGCGACTCGCAACCAGGCTTAACACACTGTTGCGACATCCCATGAGAGACGGCACAACAGTGACCCACGTACATACAGTCCAGGCGACTCGCAACCAGGCTTAACACACTGTTGCGACATCCCATGAGAGACGGCACAACAGTGACCCACGTACACACAGTCCAGGCGACTCGCAACCAGGCTTAACACACTGTTGCGACATCCCATGAGAGACGGCACAACAGTGACCCACGTACACACAGTCCAGGCGACTCGCAACCAGGCTTAACACACTGTTGCGACATCCCATGAGAGACGGCACAACAGTGACCCACGTACATACAGTCCAGGCGACTCGCAACCAGGCTTAACACACTGTTGCGACATTCCATGAGAGACGGCACAACAGTGACCCACGTACATACAGTCCAGGCGAGTCGCAACCAGGCTTAACACACTGTTTCGACATCCCATGAGAGACGGCACAACAGTGACCCACGTACATACAGTCCAGGCGACTCGCAACCAGGCTTAACACACTGTTTCGACATCCCATGAGAGACGGCACAACAGTGACTCACGTACACACAGTCCAGGCGACTCGCAACCAGGCTTAACACACTGTTGCGACATCCCATGAGAGACGGCACAACAGTGACCCACGTACACACAGTCCAGGCGACTCGCAACCAGGCTTAACACACTGTTGCGACATCCCATGAGAGACGGCACAACAGTGACCCACGTACACACAGTCCAGGCGACTCGCAACCAGGCTTAACACACTGTTTCGACATCCCATGAGAGACGGCACAACAGTGACCCACGTACATACAGTCCAGGCGACTCGCAACCAGGCTTAACACACTGTTTCGACATCCCATGAGAGACGGCACAACAGTGACCCACGTACATACAGTCCAGGCGACTCGCAACCAGGCTTAACACACTGTTGCGACATCCCATGAGAGACGGCACAACAGTGACCCACGTACACACAGTCCAGGCGACTCGCAACCAGGCTTAACACACTGTTGCGACATCCCATGAGAGACGGCACAACAGTGACTCACGTACACACAGTCCAGGCGACTCGCAACCAGGCTTAACACACTGTTGCGACATCCCATGAGAGACGGCACAACAGTGACCCACGTACATACAGTCCAGGCGACTCGCAACCAGGCTTAACACACTGTTGCGACATCCCATGAGAGACGGCACAACAGTGACCCACGTACATACAGTCCAGGCGACTCGCAACCAGGCTTAACACACTGTTGCGACATCCCATGAGAGACGGCACAACCGTGACCCACATGCATACAGTCCAGGCGACTCGCAACCAGGCTTAACACACTGTTGCGACATCCCATGAGAGACGGCACAACAGTGACTCACGTACATACAGTCCAGGCGACTCGCAACCAGGCTTAACACACTGTTGCGACATCCCATGAGAGACGGCACAACAGTGACCCACGTACACACAGTCCAGGCGACTCGCAACCAGGCTTAACACACTGTTGCGACATCCCATGAGAGACGGCACAACAGTGACCCACGTACATACAGTCCAGGCGACTCGCAACCAGGCTTAACACACTGTTGCGACATCCCATGAGAGACGGCACAACAGTGACCCACGTACATACAGTCCAGGCGACTCGCAACCAGGCTTAACACACTGTTGCGACATCCCATGAGAGACGGCACAACAGTGACCCACGTACATACAGTCCAGGCGACTCGCAACCAGGCTTAACACACTGTTGCGACATCCCATGAGAGACGGCACAACCGTGACCCACATGCATACAGTCCAGGCGACTCGCAACCAGGCTTAACACACTGTTGCGACATCCCATGAGAGACGGCACAACAGTGACTCACGTACATACAGTCCAGGCGACTCGCAACCAGGCTTAACACACTGTTGCGACATCCCATGAGAGACGGCACAACAGTGACCCACGTACACACAGTCCAGGCGACTCGCAACCAGGCTTAACACACTGTTGCGACATCCCATGAGAGACGGCACAACAGTGACCCACGTACATACAGTCCAGGCGACTCGCAACCAGGCTTAACACACTGTTGCGACATCCCATGAGAGACGGCACAACAGTGACCCACGTACATACAGTCCAGGCGACTCGCAACCAGGCTTAACACACTGTTGCGACATCCCATGAGAGACGGCACAACCGTGACCCACATGCATACAGTCCAGGCGACTCGCAACCAGGCTTAACACACTGTTGCGACATCCCATGAGAGACGGCACAACAGTGACTCACGTACACACAGTCCAGGCGACTCGCAACCAGGCTTAACACACTGTTGCGACATCCCATGAGAGACGGCACGACAGTGACCCACATACACACAGTCCAGGCGACTCGCAACCAGGCTTAACACACTGTTGCGACATCCCATGAGAGACGGCACAACAGTGACCCACGTACACACAGTCCAGGCGACTCGCAACCAGGCTTAACACACTGTTGCGACATCCCATGAGAGACGGCACAACAGTGACCCACGTACATACAGTCCAGGCGACTCGCAACCAGGCTTAACACACTGTTGCGACATCCCATGAGAGACGGCACAACAGTGACCCACGTGCATACAGTCCAGGCGACTCGCAACCAGGCTTAACACACTGTTGCGACATCCCATGAAAGACGGCACAACAGTGACCCACGTACACACAGTCCAGGCGACTCGCAACCAGGCTTAACACACTGTTGCGACATCCCATGAGAGACGGCACAACAGTGACCCACGTACATACAGTCCAGGCGACTCGCAACCAGGCTTAACACACTGTTGCGACATCCCATGAGAGACGGCACAACAGTGACCCACGTACATACAGTCCAGGCGACTCGCAACCAGGCTTAACACACTGTTGCGACATCCCATGAGAGACGGCACAACAGTGACCCACGTGCATACAGTCCAGGCGACTCGAAAGAACTGCCCCTTACCCTGCGCACCAGGGAAGCGCAACTTTTACGCATTGTTGCGTAAATGCAATCTACATGCGCATCTGCGAACATCCCTGACGCACTACACCAACGGGGCAGCCCCACCAGTATCCTAAACGCTTTGTTATATTGAACGCGGAGAGCGCTGTATGATCTTTGCGTATACCTAGCCCACAGGCTGCACGTGTATAAAAAGAAGTACAGTAGGCTCGAAAGAGCGTGATTTGAACAGGAAGTGAGCATCGCGCAAACCTGCGAGCCAGCATGTTCGCTCTAACCGACGCACAGTGGGCCCATACTGAAAATTAGTGGACTTAGGCAACAAAGTTCCTATATCGATGCGATTTTTTTTTATATGACGTGTTATATTATTCTTGACAACTTTTATTCTTATAAAATTTCTTCTAAAGTTGATAGTTTGTCTTGAAAAAAATTAATTAGATTTTTTTGTATGGAGCGAATCACGTTTAATTTTTTTTCTTCAATTGTACTAATATGTTGAGTGTGTGGCGTGAGTATATGATAGCTAGGGTCATTCTCTATCCATGAAAAAAAAATCAGCGCCGGCCATCTGCGGCAGCGCGAGTAATCATTCGGTAAAAAAAAAATGATTTGGAAGAATTTTTTTGTCATTTAAAATAAATTCAAAGCATATTTTTTGTCTCATTTGGCTGTTTTCACCTTCTTTTTAGTTAAAAAAACTTTTTTACAAAAAAATACAACCGACTTCCAAAAACAACACTACAAAGTGAAAAATAACTTTAATTTCGGAAGTCGGTGTCTGATTATATGTATTTTCGTTTTTGCCACCGACTTCCGAAATTAAAGTTATTTTTCACTTTGTAGTGTTGTTTTTGGAAGTCGGTTGTATTTTTTTGTAAAAAAGTTTTTATTTTTCACTTTTTAGTGGTTCACATGTGCTTACCCCTTCACAGCGTACTGGCGTGATGTTATGTTATGAACTGGTGTGAACAACAAACAGACATGAGATTTCAGCAATCCCAGTCCATTTGCTATCATTTATTGAGGAGTTCCGTTGCCTATCTCAGAAGTTCTTCATCAGGTCTTCACCAAATTGAAATAGGACCACTCCAAGAAAGTACTCTTCCAAAAACTATCCAAATCGCTTCAAGTGTGCCTATAAAATTGGAAGAGTTTTCTCTATTTCTCCAGGATCCCATCATCAGATCCTGACTTGATGATCATGGGACCACCTGGGAAGTATACCCTTTCAAACAAAAAAAAAATAATCCAAATCAGTCCAGCCATCTTCGAGTAATCGGGGAACATACATAAAAAAAAAAATAAAAAAAAAAAAAAAAAAAAAAAAAAGGTTCCGACGAATTGATAACCTCCTCCTTTTTGAAGTCGGTTAATAAATAGTTTTAATAGCGCATAGGTACGTACTTATAACTAGTAATTCTGGTAGAGATTTAGTTATTATTGCATGTTATCGGTAGCACCTGCATTGTGATTGATGACTCATTTGTTTGTGCACTCGGCTAAGCGCATAACTAATGAGTCATCGAAAAATGCTCGTCTCTGATTGGCTGAATAATTTTCACTCACTGTTATGTCCACTACTTGAGTAATTAACACTAACTATAAATATAAAGACATTCATTAAGTCCATCTAGTTTCGCTCTTGTCGCTTGTTTGTGAACACAGTGAAATACTTGTATTTTTATATTAACATTAGAACTATGGCTGGATTTTGTACCAACCTAGATCTTTTTGTGAAATTAAGAAGTGGCGGTGATCTGAAAAATCATATGTTTCTGTATGAAAGTATCATTTCTGTCTTGACTACCGAAGTTTCTGAAGAAGACAAGAACCGAATCAAGGAGTTCTGTCGACTTTTTTGTGTAAATTTAAATAAAAAGTGGATAGAGTCAAGTAGAAATCAAAAAACTTTTATGAATCGTGTAATTAATCGCAAGTGGTTGGAAAAAAACATCATCTGGCCTGTTTGTGACAGTGTTGATGGTCGATGGACCCAGTGCAGTGTCTGTGAGAGTAGCACAAATTTGGTTTAAGCGTTTTCAATCCGGAAATTATGATGTCAAAGATGCACGTCGCTCTGGTCGCCCTGTTACGGATAAAATGGATGCCATTTTTGAAAAGTTGGAGCAAGATATCAGTAGTTACAACGTAGCTGAAGAACTGGGAATTTGCCACAAAACAGTTTTGGCGCATTTGAAAAAAACTGGGTACACAAAAAAGCTCGATATTTGGGTACCTCACGAGCTCACTGAAAGAAAGCTAATGAACCGTGTACTCATTTGTGATTCTTTATTACGACATAATGAAACCGAACCATTTTTGAAGAAGCTGATAACTGGTGATGACAAGTGGATCACGTACGACAAGAACGTGCGAAAAAGGTCGTGGTCAAAGGCCGGTCAGGCTTCACAGACTGTGGCGAAACCCGGGTTATCTCGCAACAAGGTGATGCTGTGTGTGTGGTGGGATTGGAAGGGCATTATTTATTATGAGCTGTTACCACCAGGCAGGACCATCGATTCTGAACTCTACTGCGAACAACTGATGAGATTAAAGCAAGAAGTTGAGAGAAAGCGGCCGGAATTAATCAACAGAAGGGGTGTGGTTTTTCATCATGATAACGCTAGACTTCACACATCTTTAGCCACTCAGCAAAAATTAAGAGAGTTTGGCGGGGAGGTGTTAATGCATCCGCCGTATAGTCCTGACCTTGCACCTTCAGATTTCCACCTGTTTCGGTCTCTTCAGAATTATTTAGGCAGTGTCAGGTTAACATCACGAGAGGACTGCCAAAACCACTTGTCGCGGTATTTTGATCAGAAGTCCCAAAATTTCTATAGCAATGGGATCATGTCCCTACCTACAAGATGACAAAAAGTTATCGAACAAAATGGTACCTACATACTTTAGATAAATGTAAATAATGTATATTAAAAAATGTTTTGAATTTTCTTAAAAAATGCGAAGAAACTTTTTCCCCAACCTATTAGTACGACCTTTTGTCGTGGCTGTAATGGCCGCTAACCGAAGACTGCTGCATTCAACAACAGAGACCTTCTCAAAAATGCCTTTCCTCCAGAGAAAGGCAACCTCCCCCGTGGGGTTCCCTCTCAACAAGCCCTCAGCGGTGTGCGCAGCCGACTTGCCCCAACACTCGGAAGTCAGGGCTTATTGTTCCTAACATTGGAATGTCACGGGAAGCAGCCACGTGTCTTGTACAACTACCAAATCAGACCACACACGTATATCCCTCGTATCGATCGTTTAACCGACTTACAATTAAAACTAGTTAAAAGATATTTATTACAAATTTTTCTATCCATAAATTACGACATTAATTGACTATAAGTTTAGACTCCTGAGATTTCATTCGATAATTACATAAAATGTACAAAACGCCTAAACACAATTCCATCAGGCTCGTTCTGTACAAACAAGCCTGCCTATAATTACATAAAATGTACAAAACGCCTAAACACAATTCCATCAGGCTCGTTCTGTACAAACAAGTCTGCCTATAATTACATAAAATGTACAAAACGCCTAAACACAATTCCATCAGGCTCGTTCTGTACAAACAAGTCTGCCTATAATTACATAAAATGTACAAAACGCCTAAACACAATTCCATCAGGCTCGTTCTGTACAAACAAGTCTGCCTATAATTACATAAAATGTACAAAACGCCTAAACACAATTCCATCAGGCTCGTTCTGTACAAACAAGCCTGCCTATAATTACATAAAATGTACAAAACGCCTAAACACAATTCCATCAGGCTCGTTCTGTACAAACAAGTCTGCCTATAATTACATAAAATGTACAAAACGCCTAAACACAATTCCATCAGTCTCGTTCTGTACAAACAAGTCTGCCTATAATTACATAAAATGTACAAAACGCCTAAACACAATTCCATCAGTCTCGTTCTGTACAAACAAGTCTGCCTATAATTACATAAAATGTACAAAACGCCTAAACACAATTCCATCAGTCTCGTTCTGTACAAACAAGTCTGCCTATAATTACATAAAATGTACAAAACGCCTAAACACAATTCCATCAGTCTCGTTCTGTACAAACAAGTCTGCCTATAATTACATAAAATGTACAAAACGCCTAAACACAATTCCATCAGGCTCGTTCTGTACAAACAAGTCTGCCTATAATTACATAAAATGTACAAAACGCCTAAACACAATTCCATCAGTCTCGTTCTGTACAAACAAGTCTGCCTATAATTACATAAAATGTACAAAACGCCTAAACACAATTCCATCAGGCTCGTTCTGTACAAACAAGTCTGCCTATAATTACATAAAATGTACAAAACGCCTAAACACAATTCCATCAGTCTCGTTCTGTACAAACAAGTCTGCCTATAATTACATAAAATGTACAAAACGCCTAAACACAATTCCATCAGTCTCGTTCTGTACAAACAAGTCTGCCTATAATTACATAAAATGTACAAAACGCCTAAACACAATTCCATCAGTCTCGTTCTGTACAAACAAGTCTGCCTATAATTACATAAAATGTACAAAACGCCTAAACACAATTCCATCAGGCTCGTTCTGTACAAACAAGTCTGCCTATAATTACATAAAATGTACAAAACGCCTAAACACAATTCCATCAGTCTCGTTCTGTACAAACAAGTCTGCCTATAATTACATAAAATGTACAAAACGCCTAAACACAATTCCATCAGGCTCGTTCTGTACAAACAAGCCTGCCTATAATTGCATAAAATGTACAAAACGCCTAAACACAATTCCATCAGGCTCGTTCTGTACAAACAAGCCTGCCTATAATTACATAAAATGTACAAAACGCCTAAACACAATTCCATCAGGCTCGTTCTGTACAAACAAGTCTGCCTGTAACTAGAAAATATATGAGGTATACGTATGGGTGGATTAAAACGAAGTGCTTTACTTGGCACATTAAAATTATTGAACTGTCAAAATGAAACCGAGCCGACCCGAGTTTTGTTTATAAAATGAAACCGATTCTTATCGATAGTGTGTTACGCAATTAGGGTGCTATGAGCGGCGAGCGGTGAGCTTATCTTCGCTGCGCCGCGTCAAGGACTCTGTAATCCATCAATACCTTCCGAATTAGTGATAATTATCTTGAGAGGTGCGCGGATGAATGTCCAGGCGTCGACACTGATATGTCGTTCGCGTAAGTACCTACGTAGCCTAATCTAGTCGCCTGTCGCAGCGTATCGCAACATATCTCTCCTGTTGTACAATAACCCGCTCATTCAACACTAAACTTGGCAGCTTCTCGTCTGTGTGACGTTTTCAAGTCGAACGATAACAAAAGGAGAGTTTAGCCATCCGTTCGCAGAGCTGATAGCGCTTCAGAGATAGCTCCGGTGGTGGCCGCACAGAGGCAGGTGAGTAAACTGATAAACTGATAGGGCTGATCTTGCACGTGTTTGTTATTACAGCACAAAGAGCAGCTGCAGCTGCACGCGGCACAGCACGGTGCTAGCGAGCTATCGGAAATACTGTAGTCTGCGCTGCCACTGCCTGGCGTAGGCACTACGAGTATGTGATAATAACATTCCTCCAGTTTCTGTAAAATGTTTCATATTATGTTGCCTTCAAGGAGTTGATACCTAAATAAGAATTGTTATGTTCCTAGCTAACCTAACTGTGCCAAACACTTAAGTCCAGTTCAGCAGGAAAGGTGTGGAACGCGTTGGTGCTGGCCAGCCTTTAAAGTGCCTACAACTTTCAAGAGACCCGTCGACGCCGCACGCGCCAATTGTGCCTGAGCGAACTAAAAACGGCTCGAACTAAGTAGAACATAATATACAGGGTATGAATAACTTCTTAGGGGACATTGTATTCAATGGACCAAACCAGAAATCGCAAAAAAAAACTTGTTCCCTACATATGTTTTATTTTATTAATTTATTCGGGAAACTTACAGCTAATGTAGACAATGTCCATAAACAATATGAAACTGAACGCCATTTACAAGTTTCCACTGATAAACATAAAACTTCTGCTCGCACGGATTAGAAACGAGTCCTGCCTGTACGTAGACTAGGAATGAGGGACATGCAACAAGCTAGGTTTGCGTAGCATTTTGCATTGTGTAAAATCATAAACTGCCTAACAGCTCAGAGCAATCTATAGCACCATTTGCGATTTTAAATAAGTACCTACGCCATAATTATCTGCCATGCGTCTGCGCTCATATCGTGGAAACCTCTTAAATCGCGCTATATAACTGGAAGCATATTTCCTAGTTTTATACTGCAAGAACTGTTGGTTTTTGATTGATTAATGATTTTCCTAAACTTTCCAATGATCCACCCTTCAACATGCAGCACAGGTGAGGAAATTAAAAATGTCGAATCTCTAAAAGACTTAGGGGTTCTACTAGATCAACGTCTTACGTTTAGACCCCATATCGACTTAGTAGCTAAGCGAATCAGAAAGCTGATTCACGTAATGAAACTGTTACGTAACTCGGCCAGCAAAAAGGTCCTACACCTGGTGTATGTAGCATTATGTGAGTCAGTTCTCTGTTACTGCATTACAGTATGGGGCGGAGTCGGTATAACCTCAATGATACAAATAGAAAGAACCCAAAGATCAGTGCTAAAAGTTATGTATAGAAAACACTTTTGTTATCCCACAGATCATTTGTATAAAGAAGCATCAGTAATTAATATCCGACAGTTATACATTCTTAAATTAGTACTAAAACAACACAAAATAACAATCCAATCTTCAGAATATCAACAACTACTTAACCAACGAATCTACAAATGTCCGCTTACTGTAGTAAAAACCGCTTTTGCACAACATATGCAAGAATTTATGCTCAGTTTCGTTTACAATAAAATTGCAAAAATCTGTGAAATCAAGAATTGTAGCACCATCAAAGTTAAACAAAATATTAAACATTGGCTGTTAACTCAATCCTACTCAGAAACCGAAGCTTTCGTTAGAGTAATGTCTTAACATATTTATCATATCGCAAACACTTTTAACCCACTCACTTCCTCACTCATACCTTCACTCTCACACTGCCTCCCAAACCCTTACATACAAGTACTGTAACATTCTCTTGGACGCACCCTTGCAGAATTGTGAATAATAAGTACTTACCTACATTTAAGATGCATCCTATTTCAAACATAGTTGTTGTTACGATTTAATTTAATTTTTTCAAGTCTTTTATTTTTATTTTGTCTTACGTTAAATTTTCAAAACAATATGTACCTAATAAATAAATTTAAAATTAAAATACAGTACCGGCCCTGAATATTCAGATTGTCTAAAACTGTCTAGGACTCCACGAGACAGGCTTGACCTAGTGTGGAGTCCACAAGTTAATTTATTAAAATTATATTTCCTTAATTCCTAACTTTATTTTAAGGAGTACTTTATTTTTGTATTACTTTTAAGGAAATGTAAAACATTATTTGGTTAATAAACGATTATTATTATTATTTGTCTTTGGCTTATCTCGGGACCCTGGGGTCCCGGACCTTTGGAAGGCGTACGAGGGGCCGAAGCCAACTCGCAGAGGCCCCTTAGACAATTTTAAATGACGAGGAGGCACCAGCCGACGATTATCCCTGTATGCACTATGCAAGTGCACCCAAGGACAACCCCCGGTTGGTGCAGGACTATTGCAGAACATGGAAACAAAACACATTGGGCCTATGGGTTTGGGTGGCTACATGGATTGGGTACCTTGAACTATGGAAGAACTATGTCCCCTGCCTGACCAATGTTATTTATAATATACACAGATAAATTGGCAGGGGGTGACTTGCACACTCAATAAAGGGCCCCCGGAAACGGTCGCTAGCACATAGTGACGTAGCGACAAGGGGCAACATGTCCTGAGGTGCTTGAGGAGTGGAGAGGTTTATTATTATTATTATTCATTTTGCAGATGATACTACAGCCATACTTTCTAACAAAGACTATGCTTCATTGGAAAATGACGTTAACACCACATTATTACGCATTGTCGTTTGGTTATACTGAAACGTAATTGGATGCGGTTTCCGTGTGCAGGTACTTACTACTCGTAACAAAGCATTCAGAAACATTCGGTTCAAGTTTATTAAGAAGACAATAATTTTGAAGTACATTCAAATCCCGCTGCAAACCAAAACAGTAGGAAAGTTTTGATATAGGGTAAAAAAATAAAATAAATAAAATATTTATTACTGTACCAACTACATAGTTTACATATTAGTTTATGATAGGGTAACTGGTAGGTAACGGGTAAAGCACGAATCAATGTCATTTATAAAAATTATAAAAAGTAAAGGACCCAAAAGGGATCCTTATGGTATTCCCGAGGGTATTTTAACAGTTACAGAACTATATTCATTCGTACAACTATTTGACAGCGATTCCCAAACCGTCTGAATAAATCACCTCTGATACCCATTGCAAGCAGCTTGCGTAAGCTCATCATATCAAATGCTCAATCATTTTAACACGAATAAAATAATTCACGATCAACAGTCTGGTTTCACCAAAGGACGTTGTACGACCGACGCCGCTATAACCTTATTAGAACACATTTTTAACGCGTGGGAAGAGGCCCAAGACGCCATAGGAATCTTTTGTGACCTCTCCAAGGCATTTGATTGCGTCGATCACGAAACCTTACGCTTGAAACTTGAGCATTACGGACTTGGAAAACTTGCGCTCAGTTTAGTAAAATCTTATTTAAATGATAGACAAAAGCAAGTTCAAATAAATGGTATCAATTCACTTGGTTTAGAAGTAAAATTGCGTTACGGTCTAGTGATATGGGGTAATTCAGTGGATGTGGAACGAGCATTCAAAGTACAAACAAACTGTATCAGAGCCATGAGTGGAGCGGAATGTCTTAGCCATTGCAGACCATTATTTAAGAAATTAAAAATGTCTGTATATTTTTGAAGTTCGTCTATTTGTAAAAAATACCCTCATTTTTCTATTAAATGAACAACGTCTCCGAAAGACTGAACAAAAAAATGCCGGGAAATTACTAGTCCTGCTCAGAGATTGCAATTATACAGAAGAAATGCCAGTTGTATGATAATTAAAATTTATAATAAATTAACATCTGCCCTGAGATCAATCCATCTGCCCTGAGATCAATCCATCTGCCCTGAGAATGTCGCCTTATATAATAAGCCGTATTGCCAAACTTTGTCCGAACCCAACTTATGTGCTCGATGATATGGTGGACCTGTTGTACGCAAGAGTGCTGGGTACGAAAACTAAACTGCTCGTCGGGGATGAGGCCCTTTGTGTCGGCATAATCTCTGAGAGGCTTATAAATAAGTATCTCATAGATTTTGCCGAGGACATTGAGCAGACTGATAGGCCGGTAGCTAGAGGGCTCGCTCTTAGGCTTACCGGGCTTAGGGATACCGATAACGGTAGCCCATTTCCAGGCGTGGGGGAAGATATTATTACTCATGGCACCATTGAAGATGATGGTCATGAGCATAATCAAGTGGGCAGGGAAGAGTTGGAACACCCTATTGGGGATTCCATCTAAACCGGGGGCTTTACGGTGTTTTAGACCCGTGATTATCTCGTGCACCTCGTCTGGAGTGACGGGAGGCAAGGAACAATCAGGGTCTTCAACAGGAGGGAGGGAAGGCTCTACGTTCGACTTCAGCGTCAACCTCAGAGAGGTGGGCTTGGTTTACTGGTTGAGAGCTGGGTGAGCACTGGGCCTCAAGACTATCGGCAAGACATTCAGCCTTGTCGATATCATCGAAAGCGATGGTATTGTCTGGGCGTACTAGGGGGGACATAGAGACTGTCTCTCGGGTCTTAATTTTCCTCTGGAGTTCCCAGAAGGCAAGATGAGATGGCTTAAGCTCACTCAACATCTTCTCCCAACCGGCGGAACGCAGTTCCTCTATGCGTGTCTTTACAGATTTCTGCAAATAGCGCATATGGACTTTGTTCAAGCGGCAGGGAAAGCTGCTGTAGGCACGGACAGCCGCGTTCTTCTCATTCAATAGCGTACGCACATCGTCAGGCAACTACCAGCGATGGTCATCCACCGCTGGAACCTCCCTTGAACAATCGTTCAGGACTGATTGTACGTGCTCCGTGAATGAGTCGATCGCAGCTGTCGTGTCAGCGAGATAGTCAAACTTATTAGTAATAGAGTCTAAGTGGGGGGATGTGGAGGATTTCAGACATTCGCTTACTTTCCTCCAGTCTGTCACTTTTCGGGTGGGAAAGGGTTGAGAAGGATCGCGGCGACCTATGCGGGGGGCCAGATTTAGGATCATGGGACGGTGGTCAGACGACAGTTCATGTATCGCTTCTATAGAGTCCAACCGAAGGTTGACATTCTTTAGAAGCGCTACATCAAGTACGTCGGGGGTATGAGTGGACTCGTGAGTGGGAGTCATTGGGGCAATGACATCGAAACCCAAAAGGGGACAGAGGTCGAACAAGTGTCTTCCTCTGATGGTGGTGGTGGAACTATTCCAGGAGGTATGTTTAGCGTTGAGATCGCCCGCTATGATAGCGGAGTCAAGCCGAACAGAGTGGACAGGTCGTCAGAGAGGGATTGGTAATCTTCTGGAGTGCGGGGGCCGCGGGAGGGGAGGTAAACCGATACTAGAGTGATCGGCTGGTGACCTGTCATGCCTAGGCGGCAGACAGACACTCTTAATCTTAATCGATATCTTCGATTTTAATGTTTACAGTTCATTTCCACGACAAGCGCTATTCACTCCAAAAATCAATGCCACTTGTAAAAAAATAGGTTTCTAATAATAGGTAGGTTAGTATTTCAGTAGGAAGGTAACTTATGTAATATATTAATTTTTATGTATTACATGTTATAAATTTCTTAAATTTCTTAGATTTGACTGACACGCTCATGTTTATGTCAGTCAAATCTTTGAAAGTTTATTATTTTCAATAACAACACATAACACCTTACGAAGGTTTACAATGTTAATTATTATTTTACTTAGAGTCGAAACATCACATCAGTAGATCGCACACAAGCGATCGACTCATGAGCGGGTAGCTAATACCTATACTTGCTTATAGTAAGTATGTAGCTATTATATTTACTAAAAATTAAATCAATTGGTAGGTACTTACTTTTGTGGCAAGAAAGCTGTGGTCAGGGGCTTCATTTAGAAAGGTTTCCACATTTTGAGCTGTGAAAACTTTTGATTTCTTAGGACGATGTCCTTCTGATTTCCTTTTTAAAAATGCGTAGTAATTTGGTGTATGTATTCATTTGTATATTTGAGATGCTTATTGTTGACCTGAGCATCGAATAGATGCACCGTCTTCTTTGTAAATGATAAATGCTGGAAGTAGACTAACAGCACTGATTCAGATACTGACTTGACGCCCTTTGTAGTTTTCCATTTGTAAAAATCGTCGAAGGCTTTCATGTACGATTCCTTGGACTTTTCTGAGAGTAGATTGTTGGCAATGCCAATGGCTTCGGATCGCTATCGGCACTCGACATTTTTGTGTGAATTTGTAGTTTAGTCATTTGTTGTGTAACAAAGAACAAAGCAAAGCCATTTTCAGTATTCACGCTTCTTTTTAATGTTCTACTTTTCTTTTATTTATATTCTACTCGTGGTGGCCAGTTCGATTTTCAAACAATTTATTTTTCGTGGTGCATGCATGGAATTAGTACTATAATTTGACATTGTCGAGCAGGTGGTGTGACAAAAATATTTGGACTATATTTTAAGTTTCTGCAGTGGCGTTTTCATCCACGCCGCGATGATTTTCTGTTTGTGAAATTCACCCGGAAAGGTCAGGAGCGTACAGCGGAGTAGGTACTGGCACCGGCAGCAGCGCGGGCGGCGTGCGTATAGGTATTACCATGCATGAAAGTAAACGAAGCAATGGGAGTAAGTACGTAAGGATCGAAACACGTAGTGTTCTGTACTTTCTGCCTACCCCCACGGGATATAGGCGTGTGTGTGCACTGATGTTACCCAACCAAACCGGCTGCAAGGTACCGGCCGGGGCGCCCGCCAGCGGGCCGCGGCGACCCTGCCGTCCGATAACGTAATAGCAATTGTAACGAGACATGACAATACCAGGGAAGCAATATTATTGAAAACTGAGCTGAGAGCACGAACCACTTAACGCCACGCAAGGCTAGGTAAATGCTTTGTCAACAGTTATACTCGAAAAAATAAACATTAGGTAGGTACCCTCCTTCTGGGCAGTCGGGTTTCAACAAAATTATAATTATATATGAATTTAGCTTTATGTCTAATAACCACATTACAGTAATAGAAGTTTTTAAACAAATCAAAATCAAATTGAGCAAAGATCTTTGGGGAATTTCCATTAAAGTCTGTTCCTCCATAATTGAGCCTTAGCGCCTTACTTAGCCTTAATATTTAATTTGTGTGGTTCCAGAAGTTTTCCCGGATTTAATGAAATACATGAAGGTACCCACTTTTAAAATTTTGAAAAATCGTTTCGGATGTTTCCTAACTTGACTCAAATATTATTTATAAGCAATGTTTGAGTTAAATTCACAAGCCACGTAGTAAATTTCTCCCGTGTAAAACTGATTACCCCTTTTCACTCCGTTAGGGGTAGATTTTTGAAAAACCCTGATACACGTTATTCTTTATTTTTGGTCTTATTTATAACTCTAAATACTGAGTTTTGAGTTAATCTGACCTCGCGTTAAAATTCTTCAAAATAAACTTGAACACCCGTGAACTCCCCTTTGAGGGTAGTTTGGAAAAACAATAATGAGAAACTTTGTTGCTTACTCAGTAAAATATTCGTGCCAAGTTTCAAGTTTATTTACCAAATGAATAAGATGTGAGCCGTGGCCCCTTTGTTTCCTCCTTGTATTCACGACTGTACAATCAAGATCTGGAAATGAAGATTTGTAGCCAAATGTGTGTGTGTATGGTTCTTCTTTTGTTACTTGGATACATTTGATGTCACCCCACACGATTTTTGACCATTTTTGTCGATGTTGAAAGTTTTCACTATTTGAGACAGTTTCTTCCAGCCATAAATCTGCTGGCAGCCTATTTCTTTCACTGTATAACGTTTACCGGTTTTTTGGCTGATTTCAGCACCATTGCCATTTGAGCAGGTGTAAATATTGCGCCACTTCTCAGCAAATATAACTCTGGCACATGCCTAATGATCAGGCACCAGCAATATCGAACCACAAAAAGAGAGATTTGATATCATTATGTACTGCCAATTTGGTACCTCAATGTCATCACAGCATCCACGAAAGTCTTAAAACTACAAATAATAACCAGGAAAATAAATGTGAAACTAGTGATGACGTGATTGTAGCGAGTAGCTTCAGAAAGAATTAATTGAAATCATTAATTAATTATCGATATTTACTAATTAATTATAGTATTTTCATTTTATTATAAAACTAATATTTTGCAGCTTTACGAGACTGATTTGTGACATGAACCATGATACATACATAAATAACATTGTAGAACTGTATTGTATTTTAACTGAACATAATGTTAACTCTTCTTTAAGATAAGAATGTTTTTATTATTTCCATATTAAGACATTTCAAGAAGTCTCTATGCAGAAATAAAAGAAAAGTACTTAAAAATCTTCGTGACTCTCTATGCTCGGACTTCTACACTCCTACCAACACATCTGTGTAATGGCGAAACTTGGAACTACGGCCGTCATGTTGAAATGTCTTCGATTGTGTCGACGCATTGACGGTGCCGTCCTTTTTCAGTTCACAGATAAATTGGTAGGACTGTAATTAGCTACAGCAGTAAAATGGCACTGCTTATCTGTCATTTCGTTAAAAAATGTTCCCTTTTAATAGCGTAATGACAGTAGAAATGTTCCCATTTGGTAGCGTAATGACAGTAGAAATGTTCCCATTTGGTAGCGTAATGACAGTAGAAATGTTCCCATTTGATAGCGTAATGACAGTAGATATGTTCCCATTTGGTAGCGTAATGACAGTAGAAATGTTCCCATTTGGTAGCGTAATGACAGTAGAAATGTTCCCATTTGGTAGCGTAATGACAGTAGAAATGTTCCCATTTGATAGCGTAATGACAGTAGATATGTTCCCATTTGATAGCGTAATGACAGTAGAAATGTTCCCATTTGATAGCGTAATGACAGTAGAAATGTTCCCATTTGATAGCGTAATGACAGTAGAAATGTTCCCATTTGATAGCGTAATGACAGTAGAAATGTTCCCATTTGATAGCGTAATGACAGTAGAAATGTTCCCATTTGATAGCGTAATGATAGTAGAAATTACACTAAAACCACAGTCTATAAGTACATCATACAGTCGTCTGACGAAGCCCGAGCTTCATACGAAGTTCGGCGAACTACGTAAGGAGCTCGGGCTCTCGTCGGACGACTGTATGGTGTATGGACTGTGCTAAAAGTGTAGTTTGACTGTAGTTAATTAAAAGTCCAACCATAGACATCCAGAATCTTGAACTAGTGTTCGTTAAATATCTCAGTGTGGTATTCAATTTTAGGCACTTAGGTTGCGTTTTACATAATATCCGATTTTTTAATCAGAAAGAAGAACAAATTACATGAAACAATAGAATAGAATATAATAGAATACTCTTTATTATGCACACCATTTAAAATACAGGTATGATGTGTGAAAAAAATGTGGCCAAGGTCATCAGGTCTGCGACCAAAGGCAAGTCCCCTGGTCATGACGGGCTCAGTATCGAGCATTTACAATATGACGGTCCTCACTTACCGAGAGTTTTGGCACTGTTGTACAATCTATGTATTGCTCATTCATGCCTTCCGACCTAATGCGGACGATTGTGGTTCCTATTGTTAAAAGTAAAACAGGTGACCTTTCGGATAAGTGGAACTATAGACCTATTTCTTTGGCGACCACAGTCGCCAAGGTGCTAGATGTACTGCTTGAGGCACAACTAAACGAACGTCTTGTGCTGCATGACAATCAGTTCGGGTTTCGGTCAGGACTTTCTACAGAAAGTGCAGTTCTGTGTCCCAAGCAGGCCGTCAGGTACTACACAGAAAGAAGAACACCTGTTTTTGCTTGCTTCCTTGATCTGTCCAGGGCTTTTGATCTGGTTTCCTACGATATATTGTGGAAGAAACTTGAGGCTATAAGCTTGCCTATCGAGCTTATAAGTATCTTCAAATATTGGTATGGAGGCCAAGTCAACAATGTTCGGTGGGCAGGTGTGCTGTTGGAGCAGTATCAATTGGAGTGTGGAGTGAGACAGGGGGGGTTGACCTCCCCTCAATTTGTATATAAATGCCCTGATTGAGGCTCTTAGTAGTCATCATGTCGGTTGTCATATTGACGGTATCTGTGTCAATAATTTAAGTTACGCGGACGACACGGTGCTGCTGAGCGCGTCAGTCGGCGGTATTAGGACACTGTTGGCCACATGTGAACGTTATGCAACTGAACATGGGTTATTGTATAACGTTCTGAAAAGTCAGTACATTGTTTTTGAGGCGGGGGGGACCAAGTACCATCTCGATGTGCCTCCCATACGGTTAAACGATGTTCCTCTTGAGCGAGTGGAACAAATTTAAGTACCTAGGTCACTTGGTCACCACTGACCTTAGGGACAATGCTGATATAGAAAGGGAACGAAGGGCTCTTTCCGTGCGTGCGAATATGATGGCCCGCAGGTTTGCACGTTGCACTGCAGACGTAAAGGTGACGCTTTTTAGAGCATTCTGTACAACCTTCTACACGTGCAGCTTGTGGGAGAAGTATTCGCTGGCGTCGTACGGAGCCCTTCGTGTCCAATTTAATAACTCGTTCAGAAAACTGTTGGGGTTGCCATGGCGTTGTAGTGCGTCAGGGATGTTTGCGGCGGCGCGTGTAGATTGTTTTACACAATAATGCGCAAGCGCGTAGCATCCATGGTAGCTCGAGTCATGGCTAGCCCTAACAGGGTTCTGAAAATGATTGCTGACAGAGTGGACTGTCCGTATATAATCCACTGCTGTCAGTTACATGTGTCATCGTATCGTGTTGTTTGCTAACACTTAGTTTTCAGGACAATGTTACTAACCCTATATGAGTCTTCGCTCGAAATAAAATTTTTGAATTTGAATTAACAAGCAACTCAAGTGACTCAAAAATACACTTAAACATCCCACGCTGCAGTATATAGCAATAGCATTTTTGTATGGGCATAAACATATATAATAAGTTACCCATAGACATTAAGAACCTACATTCAATTGGTATTTTTAACCGACTTCAAAAAGGACGAGGTTCTCAATTCGTCGGAACTTTTTTTTTTTTTTATGTATGTTCCTCGATTACTCGAAGATGGCTGGACCGATTTGGATTTTTTTTTGTTTTATTCGAGAGGGTATACATCACAGTTGGTCCCGTATAAAATTGATTAACTTTGCTTCGGTAGTTTTTGAGTTAGCTTCAATAATACGTATTTATCCCCCACTTTTATATGGATGATGTTCTAGTTTGTTTTGCAGATAGTGCTATTAGAATTTGTGTGAGGTAGGTACACAACTAAAAAGTGAAAAATAAAAACTTGTTTACAAAAAAATACAACCGACTTCCAAAAACAACACTACAAAGTGAAAAATAACTTTAATGTCGGAAGTCGGTGTCTAGTTAAATGTATTTTCGTTTTTTGCTACCGACTTCCGAAATTAAACTTATTTTTCACTTTGTAGTGTTGTTTTTGGAAGTCGGTTGTATTTTTTTGTAAAAAAGTTTTTATTTTTCACTTTTTAGTTGTGTACCTACACCACACAACATCTAATACCACTATCTGCAAAACAAACTAGAACATCATCCATATAAAAGTGGAGAAAAAATACGTATTATTGAAGCTAACTCAAAAACTACCCAAGCAAAGTTAATCAATTTTATATGAGACCAACTGTGATGTATACCCTCTCGAATAAAACAAAAAAAAAAATCCAAATCGGTCTAGCCATCTTCGAGTAATCGGGGAACATACATAAAAAAAAATAAAAAAAAAAAAAGGTTCCGACGAATTGAGAACCTCCTCCTTTTTGAAGTCGGTTAAAAAGGAGCTAAAAGACTTCCTGATTAAAAAGGCTTGTTACTCTGTAAAATAATTCCTTGAAGAAAAATAATTATTAAATATTAAAAGATTGTTGAATAGTGAGATGTAAATTGTAAGAATAGTCTGTTAAAATAAAAAAATGTATGAATAATGATAGTTAATTTAATATAATGTAAATTGTATAACTGTAATATTGAGCACCTACGTATACCTATGTTTTTATATTTACTTACATCAATTTAAATTGCAAAGCCTTAACAGGCAACTAAGTTCTAAGAACCTACTATTGTTAACATCTTCAAAATTATACACTTAGTTCGCAATAAAGAATTTGAATTTGAAAAGTTTTTGTGTAAGTATAGTTGACAAGTATCGATTTAAACAATGAAGTAGCCGATAGTAGTCAGCTACTACTCGCTACAGTACTAGCTAGTACTAACTACAGTACTAGCTACTACTAGCTACAGTACTAGCTACTACTAGCTACAGTACTAGCTACTACTAGCTACAGTACTAGCTACTACTAGCTACAGTACTAGCTACTACTAGCTACAGTACTAGCTACTACTAGCTACAGTACTAGCTACTACTAGCTACAGTACTAGCTACTACTAGCTACAGTACTAGCTACTACTAGCTACAGTACTAGCTACTACTAGCTACAGTACTAGCTACTACTAGCTACAGTACTAGCTACTACTAGCTACAGTACTAGCTACTACTAGCTACAGTACTAGCTAGTACTACTGTCAGCTACTTCATTATTTAAATTATTTTTTTCAGGAATTGTACTTTCATTTTTACGCTTATGCTTAATTAATTAATTTATTTATTTATTTATTTATTTATACAATTGGTCTTACGAGCTAACAGACATAACATCCAAAACGCTCATAAGATTACCTACCTATTATTTATTTATATAACTTCACCAACACGCACCTGAGGCAAAATGTATTCATTTAGATTTAAGCAATAACTTTGTATCTCATTGTAAGTGAACCTATGTATTGTTCTTATGAGAATAAATTCTTTAAACCTAACCTAAGATTAACCAACAATTCAATTGTGGCTACACACACTCGTCTCCATAAACAATAAATTTTCTTAAAATAGCAATAATGCCCATGTCTATAAATAATAATAAAAATTAGATTACAACGAAGAATTAATATAGCAGCAGAATATAATGTCAGTTTAGTATAAGTTTTTTAATATAAGTGTCCAAAATTATTTAGAATAGGTTTTTATTGTAGCTTCTATATTTTTAATGTCGGTAATGTAAGAAGATTTGTATAATAACCGGCACATCTGCTTCTAATGCTAATCTTATCCATAGCGTTTTTACTCTGAAGGTTGTAGTTTGCTTCAGTAATTTAGTGAGATTTAGCCGACGTTCGCACGAACGTAAAAATATCGCGGCGGGATTTTATCGCGCACTGGATTTTCAACTCTCGGTGCTGAGCCGAGCATTGATAATCCAACCTAACAACAACAGAGCGCATCCCAGCGCGTCGAAAAACACTCTGTTGGATTTTCAACTCTCGGCGATAAGCAGTGTTGAAAATCCAGTGCGCGAAAATAAATCGCCGCGATATTTTTACGTCCGTGCGAATGTCGGCTTATTGTTATCACCCGACTAGTCCAAACGCCGACCAGCCGGATTATTCGGCCAACTGGTGTATAAATGACACGAACGCGCGACAGAGCGAACGTGTCGTTCCATACAAAGCGCACGCTCCTCGCCGAACAACGCTAGTATCTGGACATGTTGACAGTAAAGTCGCCGCAAGCACACAAGTAAAGTGTTGCAATAAGTAATAGGTCTTTACCTATGAAATTGCCGTTTTGTATGAAAAAATTTAAACGAATTTTTTTCATGCATTTTTTATTTGTATTAATCGAAGTAATCACCCATTCAATCAATGCATCTTTGCCAACGCAGTGGCAGTTTATTGATGCCCTTCTTAAAGAAATCGAGGCAACAAATTCTTCAAAGGCATTTTGTACTGCCTCTCGGGTATTGAATTTTTTTCCCGCCAAGAAGTTATCCAAATTCTGGAAAAAGTAGTAGTCTACCGCTCACACGGCAGGTACGCCCGCTTAAAAAACTAGTCAAGTGTACCACCCGCTGACGTCATTCGGCCCGCGGCGCGCGTTTGTTTACATAATGCGATAGCGGCATAGTTTCTAAGAATTCTGTAGCTCCAATTCTTTACTTGGAAACCTAATTAGTAAAGCACTATTATATTGAATGTTTCGTTTGAATTTGTTATTGTTTACATTTCTAGAAATGGTTAAAAAGACGAACAAAGACAATTTAGCTTCAGATTTCAAAGAAATGGCTCTAGTAAGAAAAAACAAGCGATGACCTATATGTTTTAAGGTTTAAAATGCATGGTGTGTTAATTCTTAACATGAAACATAAATAAACCCACTTACCACAGTACAATTAAACTATTAACTGAGTAAAACACTTTCACAGTCGACGGCGACGGACCGAACAATGACATGTCAGAGAAAAAAATATTTTTTAATGTCATAGACAAGTCTCAGTCAGTGTTGACGTATCTTAAATCGTTCGGAAATAGATAACGCATCAAATTAAATGCATAGAATTCGATATTAGTACTTAATAGTGATGGAACAACGTTAATAATAAAAAAATATTTTCTTGGTATAGAACTCATACCACGTACAATATTATATAAAATGATCCACGGACCCGATTCACACCGCGTTCGTGTGAGCGGTAGCGCAAGGTCTGGTGAGTAGGGCGGATGACGGAGAGCTTCCAACCCCAGTTCTTGCAACTTGGAGACCGTCTGCTGTGCAGTATGAGGTCGCGCGTTGTCGTGCAGGAGCAGCGGAGACGAGCGATAGACCAATGCTGGTTGGAGATGTGCCAGCTTCTCCATCATTGTGGTTAGTTCTTCACAGTACACATCTGAAGTAATGCTCACCCCGTTTGGTAAGAAGCTGTGATGAATCACACCGGCGCTAGACCACCATACAGTGACCATCACTTTTCTAGGGGTAAGTTTTCGTTTAGGGCATTGTTTAGGTGCTGAATCAGGATCCAGCCAACTTGCTGAGCGCTTGCGGTTATCAAACAGAATCCATTTTTCATCGCAGGTAACAATGCGGTTCAAAATTCCTTCATTTGTGTGTCTATTGAGCAGTGCAAGGCACGTCTCGACGCGTACTTCGCGCTGGCGATCATTGAGTTCGTGGGGCACCCATTTGTCAAGCTTTTTTACCTTGCCAATTTGACGCAAATGGACCAATATTGTTTTGACGCTAACGTCGAAAGCTGCTGCTAATTCAGCCGTAGATTGTGTATCATCAGCTTCCACAATCGCCTTTAATTCGTCATTGTCGACCAAAGTCTTCGGACGACCGCGAGGTTCATTTTTCAGGTCGAAATTTCCAGAACGGAAGCGAGCAAACCAATAACAAGTGGTGCGTTGGTTTGTAGTGTTAGCTCCGTAAACGTCGTTGATGTTGCGTGCCGCTTGTGCCGCGTTGCTGCCACGACGGGACTCATATTCCATAATTACTCGAATTTTTAACGTATCCATGATGACGAAAAAGATTGAAATGCGATGAAAATGTAACACTAATCAATACACAAATGACTACTTTTGGAAAAAAAATCCATGTTTATAAAATAAAATTAATTTGAAATTAGAATTCTTAGCCAAACAAAAATTATTTTGATTTGAAATGGCCAGTACTGCAGAACGGCAATTTCATAGGTAAAGATCTAATATTTCCTCTCACACATTGAAATAATTACGTTTCGTGGAGGGGCGTTCATTTTTAGAGTGGTTTAAGTATTTCTGTCTCCTACGCCTTGGAATGGGCAACTAGTTTCATCTTTCTGACTGGCTGACCCCATGGAATGGGCAACTAGCTTCATCTTTCTGACTGGCTGACCCCTTGGAATGGGCAACTAGCTTCATCTTTCTGATGGCTGTACCCTTGGAATGGGCAACTAGCTTCATCTTTTTGACTGGCTGTACCCTTGGAATGGGCAACTAGCTTCATCTTTCTGACTGGCTGACCCCTTGGAATGGGCAACTATCTTCATCTTTCTGACTGGCTGTACCCTTGGAATGGGCAACTTGCTTCATCTTTCTGACTGGCTGACCCCTTGGAATGGGCAACTAGCTTCATCTTTCTGACTGGCTGTACCCTTGGAATGGGCGACTAGCTTCATCTTTCTGACTGGCTGTACCCTTGGAATGGGTAACTAGCTTCAGCTTTCTGACTGGCTGACCCCTTGGAATGGGTAACTAGCTACATCTTTTTGACTGGCTGTACCCTTGGAATGGGCAACTAGCTTCATCTTTCTGACTGGCTGACCCCTTGGAATGGGCAACTAGCTTCATCTTTCTGACTGGCTGTACCCTTGGAATGGGCAACTTGCTTCATCTTTCTGACTGGCTGACCCCTTGGAATGGGCAACTAGCTTCATCTTTCTGACTGGCTGTACCCTTGGAATGGGCGACTAGCTTCATCTTTCTGACTGGCTATACCCTTGGAATGGGTAACTAGCTTCAGCTTTCTGACTGGCTGACCCCTTGGAATGGGTAACTAGCTTCATCTTTTTGACTGGCTGTACCCTTGGAATGGGCGACTAGCTTCATCTTTCTGACTGGCTGTACCCTTGAAATGGGTAACTAGCTTCAGCTTTCTGACTGGCTGACCCCTTGGAATGGGCAACTAGCTTCATCTTTCTGACTGGCTGTACCCTTGGAATGGGCGACTAGCTTCATCTTTCTGACTGGCTGTACCCTTGGAATGGGTAACTAGCTTCAGCTTTCTGACTGGCTGACCCCTTGGAATGGGTAACTAGCTTCATCTTTTTGACTGGCTGTACCCTTGGAATGGGCAACTAGCTTCATCTTTCTGACTGGCTGACCCCTTGGAATGGGCAACTAGCTTCATCTTTCTGACTGGCTGTACCCTTGGAATGGGCAACTTGCTTCATCTTTCTGACTGGCTGACCCCTTGAAATGGGCAACTAGCTTCATCTTTCTGACTGGCTGTACCCTTGGAATGGGCGACTAGCTTCATCTTTCTGACTGGCTGTACCCTTGGAATGGACAACTAGCTTCATCTT
This sequence comes from Cosmia pyralina, assembly GCA_946251885.1. NCBI lineage: Eukaryota > Metazoa > Arthropoda > Insecta > Lepidoptera > Noctuidae > Cosmia > Cosmia pyralina. The sequence goes on along the minus strand of OX276350.1, from coordinate 161,612 downwards.
TCTGACTGGCTGACCCCTTGGAATGGGCAACTAGCTTCATCTTTCTGACTGGCTGTACCCTTGGAATGGGCGACTAGCTTCATCTTTCTGACTGGCTGTACCCTTGGAATGGGTAACTAGCTTCAGCTTTCTGACTGGCTGACCCCTTGGAATGGGTAACTAGCTTCATCTTTTTGACTGGCTGTACCCTTGGAATGGGCGACTAGCTTCATCTTTCTGACTGGCTGTACCCTTGGAATGGGTAACTAGCTTCAGCTTTCTGACTGGCTGACCCCTTGGAATGGGCAACTAGCTTCATCTTTCTGACTGGCTGTACCCTTGGAATGGGCGACTAGCTTCATCTTTCTGACTGGCTGTACCCTTGGAATGGGTAACTAGCTTCAGCTTTCTGACTGGCTGACCCCTTGGAATGGGTAACTAGCTTCATCTTTTTGACTGGCTGTACCCTTGGAATGGGCAACTAGCTTCATCTTTCTGACTGGCTGACCCCTTGGAATGGGCAACTAGCTTCATCTTTCTGACTGGCTGTACCCTTGGAATGGGCAACTTGCTTCATCTTTCTGACTGGCTGACCCCTTGGAATGGGCAACTAGCTTCATCTTTCTGACTGGCTGTACCCTTGGAATGGGCGACTAGCTTCATCTTTCTGACTGGCTGTACCCTTGGAATGGGTAACTAGCTTCAGCTTTCTGACTGGCTGACCCCTTGGAATGGGTAACTAGCTTCATCTTTTTGACTGGCTGTACCCTTGGAATGGGCAACTAGCTTCATCTTTCTGACTGGCTGACCCCTTGGAATGGGCAACTAGCTTCATCTTTCTGACTGGCTGACCCCTTGGAATGGGCAACTAGCTTCATCTTTCTGACTGGCTGTATCCTTGGAATGGGCAACTAGTTTCATCTTTCTGACTGGCTGACCCCTTGGAATGGGCAACTAGCTTCATCTTTCTGACTGGCTGTACCCTTGGAATGGGCGACTAGCTTCATCTTTCTGACTGGCTGTACCCTTGGAATGGGTAACTAGCTTCAGCTTTCTGACTGGCTGACCCCTTGGAATGGGTAACTAGCTTCATCTTTCTGACTGGCTGTACCCTTGGAATGGGCAACTAGCTTCATCTTTCTGACTGGCTGTACCCTTGGAATGGGCAACTAGCTTCATCTTTCTGACTGGCTGTATCCTTGGAATGGGCAACTAGCTTCATCTTTCTGACTGACTGACCCCTTGGAATGGGCATCTAGCTTCATTTTTCTGACTGGCTGACCCCTTGGAATGGGCAACTAGCTTCATCTTTCTGACTGGCTGTACCCTTGGAATGGGCAACTAGCTTCATCTTTCTGACTGGCTGTACCCTTGGAATGGGCAACTAGCTTCATCTTTCTGACTGGCTGTACCCTTGGAATGGGCAACTAGCTTCATCTTTCTGACTGGCTGTACCCTTGGAATGGGCAACTAGCTTCATCTTTCTGACTGACTGACCCCTTGGAATGGGCATCTAGCTTCATTTTTCTGACTGGCTGAACCCTTGGAATGGGCAACTAGCTTCATCTTTCTGACTGGCCGACCCCTTGACAATTCAAAAGTGCCTGTTATTGGTTTATTTGAAATAAATGCTTTGAGTATAAGTTTGACAAAAAAATACTGGTTTTCAGCTGCATCTGGTTAGACTGGAAGCCGACCCCAATACTATTGGGAAAAGGCTAGGCAGATTAATTGAGTATGAGTTTGAGTATAGTCACATTATCGACATCTGACGTCACAAAACTTCAGTATGAAACACGCGCCGTCATCTCACACCGCAGACCGCAGGCAAGTTTGTTCAAACAGTTTGCGTTTACTGTTCTGTATAGGTAGGTAGGTACTTTTGGGTCACAAAAAATAATAATCTTAATGTTTCTGTCTCAACAATTGAAAAACCGGTCCGGAGTCGGAGCTCGCTCAGTCACACACTTTGTGTTTGGAGAACATAATCCGCGCAGAGCTGTTGCAACATCCTCCGGCAGGGCTCAAGTTGATCAATTAAATTGTAAGACAATGAGGTAACCAACCTTGAGCCTTGGCCGGAACGCGCAATACGGATAACAAACCTGAATGGACCGTACAGAGCGGCAAGCGGCAATAAATGATAAACACAACGTGACACAAATGTATTGTTTACGGCTCCGCGCCCCGGCCGCGTATATAGAAATGCTAATTCAGTACGTCCCCTCAGGTGGAGACGAATAGAGTTAGAATTTCCAGCCGTTAAACATACGTAAATGCTAGTAAATGCTAATTCAATACGTCACAGACGGTGACGTACTAGCGTAGGGTTTCGCGTGATTTAACGGGCGTAAACTGGGGTTTATCCTAATTCTGTTTGTCCTCAGACGGTGACGTTCTCTCATAGGATTTCGAGTGTTTTAACGGGTGTAACGTGGGGTTTATCCTAATCGCAGTGATGTAGTAATGATCGGCTCGCGCAGAGCAAGACAGAAATAGTATACTTCTACAAAGTGTAAGTGTAAACAGTGGCAATCGTTTAAGGGGTCATTGTACTCATCATTATGAACAACTTTCACTATGGGACCAAACCTGAAATCGCGAAAAAATAATCAGCTGTTCCCTACATTTTGACGAATTATGTGAACATAAATGTACTGAACAGTTGATTTTTTTTCGCGATTTCAGGTTTTGTAGAATTTAACGCCTGCGTGGTTTGGCACTAATTTCTGAGTTGGTTGATATGATAGTTGATTTTATATTTGACTGGTTTAATGATACGAAATAATTATGGTTTTAAAGACTATATTGATGATTGAATATTGGTTATAATAATTAAATGGCAAATCTAAGCTAAATTCTAAGATGGTTTGATTGGTTATGGTTTGAGTTACTGCAGGCAAAAGTGCTGAGCTGTTCGGTTGCAAACATTGTACCGAACAGGTTTGGTCCCATTGTAAAAGTTGTTCATAATGATGAGTACAATGATCCCTTAAAAGATTGCCACTGTTTGCACTTACACCCTATATACGAGTACTAATATTATAAAGCTGAAGTGTTTGTTTGTTTGGTTGGACGCGCTAATGTCGGGAACTGCTGATTCGAATTGAAAAATTATTTTAGTGTTGGAAACCATTTATTGAGGAAGGCTATATAACATCAACAACGACCAACAGGAGCGAAGGAGCATTAATGAAAAATGTTGCAAAACGGGGAAAATTTATTCCTTTTGAGAGTTTATGTTGTTTGCGCTGCTTAAACGGTTAAAGTTACGCAACAATCATGTATGACAGAAATGTTCCTTAAAAAGTTCTAAAAAATGATCCGCAATAGCATATAGCATATGTCTATCTTTTAAGGCTGGCTCACTATACTTTTTTAATGTAATCAAATTTGTTACAAAATAATGCATTATTTGCGAAGGTGTTTTCATAAACATGGTATTAATTCTTGACAAAATAAATACGTTATTCATCACATTTGGGTTTTATTGTATTTTATTAATTTTAGGAAAACTTACAGCTAAAAGATACAAGTAAGTAAAAGTTTAAACATAATAAGGCCAATTACAAGTTTCCACATGTAGTTAAGTCATATGAAACACTATTCACTATAGCAAAAACAGAAAAGAAAATGTCTATTTACGCTCGAAGAAGCTATTACATACATTTTTTTATCAATTTAGCAACACCAGTATTGAAAATGTCGATATCAGCTTCCTGGCAGGTTGCATTGTACATACGACTCGCTCTCACCATGGTCACATGGCCATTGGTCACTTATTATCTAAGTACTATATGTATATAAGTAAACTAGCCTTTGCCCGCGGCTTCGCCCGCGTGGAGGTCGGGAACCCCACGGGAACGTATTACCGGGATAAAAAGTATTAGTGTAACATACAAACTCACTTTCGCATCCTAAATAATATTAGGTCTTTACCTATGAAATTGCCGTTCTGCAGTACTGGCCATTTCAAATCAAAATAATTTTCGTTTGGCTAAGAATTCTAATTTCAAATTAATTTTATTTTAAAAACATGGATTTTTTTTTCCAAAAGTAGTCATTTGTTTATTGATTAGTGTTACATTTTCATCGCATTTCAATCTTTATCGTCATCATGGATACGTTAAAAATTCGAGTAATTATGGAATATGAGTAACGTCGTCGTGGCAGCAACGCGGCACAAGCGGCACGCAACATCAACGACGTTTACGGAGCTAACACTACAAACCAACGCACCACTTGTTATTGGTTTGCTCGCTTCCGTTCTGGAAATTTCGACCTGAAAAATGAACCTCGCGGTCGTCCGAAGATTTTGGTCGACAATGACGAATTAAAGGCGATTGTGGACGCTGATGATACACAATCTACGGCTGAATTAGCAGCATCTTTCGACGTTAGCGTCAAAACAATATTGGTCCATTTGCGTCAAATTGGCAAGGTAAAAAAGCTTGACAAATGGGTGCCCCACGAACTCAATGATCGCCAGCGTGAAGTACGCGTCGAGACGTGCCTTGCACTGCTCAACAGCCACACAAATGAAGGAATTTTGAACCGCATTGTTACCTGCGATGAAAAATGGATTCTGTTTGATAACCGCAAGCGCTCAGCAAGTTGGTTGGATCCTGGTTCAGCACCTAAACAATGCCCTAAACGAAAACTTACCCCTAGAAAAGTGATGGTCACTGTTTGGTGGTCTAGCGCCGGTGTGATTCATCACAGCTTCTTACCAAACGGGGTGAGCATTACTTCAGATGTGTACTGTGAAGAACTGAACACAATGATGGAGAAGCTGGCACATCTCCAACCAGCATTGGTCAATCGCTCGTCTCCGCTGCTCCTGCACGACAACGCGCGACCTCATACTGCACAGCAGACGGTCTCCAAGTTGCAAGAACTGGGGTTGGAAGCTCTCCGTCATCCGCCCTACTCACCAGACCTTGCGCCTACAGACTACTACTTTTTCCAGAATTTGGATAACTTCTTGGCGGGAAAAAAATTCAATACCCGAGAGGCAGTACAAAATGCCTTTGAAGAATTTGTTGCCTCCCGTCCAGCTGATTTCTTTAAGAAGGGCATCAATAAACTGCCACTGCATTGGCAAAGATGCATTGATTGCATGGGTGATTATTTCGATTAATACAAATAAAAAATGCATGAAAAAAATTCGTTTAAATTTTTTCATACAAAACGGCAATTTCATAGGTAAAGACCTATTATTATAAATGCGAAAGTGAGTTTGTTTGTTTGTAACGCTTTCACGCTAAAACGGCTGAACGGATTTGGATGAAATTTGGCACACGGGTAGACCATGACGTGGAAAAGGACATAGGCTATTTTTTATCGACATACCACGCGGGTGAAGCCGCGGATGGAAGCTGATATTTTATATGACGCTGTGTGATCGTGATACTCGTAGCAATATCTGCATGATAGACGAATGAATAGGTGTGAGACAAAACATGAGAGACGTATCGAATTAGCATTTCTAAGAATATTTTGTGCGTAAAGTACTAGAAATCCTGCGCCAGTAGGTCACTCGAGCTTGACGAATGGGATGAGGGTGTCTAGTACGTTTCGCTGCCTATTAACTTAGAAACCCTACGCTAGTACGTCACCATCTGTGACATATTGAATTAGCATTTACTAGCATTTATGTGTGTTTAAGGCCTCGAAATGCTAACTCTATTCGTCTCCGCCTGAGGGGACGTACTGAATTAGCATTTCTATATACGCACCCGGCCGGGCGGCGCCCCGCGCGTCTGCGCCCCCGCGCCGCGCCCCTCCAGGTGTCGAACTGCTGACAGTAGGTACTGCTTATTTTAGTTGTAATTATGATCTCCTTTATTTCATTAATATATACATACAAATTGCATTATTAAATATTAGAATATAAAAATATAAAAACATTTAAAAATATAAAACATAGTAGCCCACCGGTATCGGGAACAGGGTCCAAGCTGCCGGCGGTCAGGGCTTCAGAGAGAGAAACCTCCTAACAATGCGCGCCGTGTCCAGAAGTACCGCTTTCTGAATCAGGCCCTTCATCCATCCGCCCAACGAGAGCCTCCTTAGATGTTGGTCGAGGCTATTGGCAATTAAGCCATTGGCTGATACGACTATCGGCACAATGATTGCTGAGTCCACATCCCACATGTCGACAACCTCGCGAGCCAAGTCAAGATATTTGATTTGTTTATCTTTCTCGGCTTTCACGAGGTTCCCGTCATGTGGGACCGTTATGTCAATAATCATTGCGCGCCGCTCTATTCGATCCACCACCACTATATCAGGCTTATTGGCAACAATAGTCCTGTCAGTGATGATGGATCGATCCCAGTACAATGTGATATTTCCATTTTCGAGAACTGGGTCGGGCACACACCTGTAGTACGGCACTTCCGATTCAGCAAGGCTGTATTTCAGCGCAAGTTGCTGATGGATAATCCTGGCTACAAGGTTATGTATGTTAGCAAGACGAGAACAGCCGAAGATAATGTGTCGGATTGATTCTCCTCGACGGTGGCATGCCCGACAAATGTCAACCGTGCCGTCCTTCACAATAAATCTCCGGTAATTGTTCGTCATCATAACTTCGTCCATAATTGCACAGACAAAATCTTCGGTTTCCCCAAAAAGGTCACCGGAACGCAGCCAGGCTACGGACGCTATCAAATCTACATCGGGTCCATGTAGGGCCCGGAAAAAAACGTCCGTGGAGCTCCTTACTCTGCCATACCTCCCTGCGATCGTTAGTGTCAATCACTACAGGCTTGCGCCAGTCTCTTTAGCCAAGGAGAGCGGGGTGAGACCCTTGTTCACCGCGACCACATCTCGATGCATCCTCACGTCGGCTTCTAGGAAATATTCCCTGAGACTGCATATCTCGCGGTTGTGGAAAGTCTTAGCGTATAAAAAGCCTCGGCCTCCACACTTTCGCGGGATATACAGTCTCATTACCGATGACCGTGGCATTCGATATGCAGTCAACAGCGTACGGCGTCGAGTTCAGTCTGAGTCATCAAAATAGTATGACAACTGCGAATCCACAGTCGCCACCAGCGCCCTATTTTTGTTATGCATGGGTAAACGAGGTAAGCGTGGCCTAAGTTCGGGTGAAATGAACCGATATTCCCGAATCGCACCCTCCAAAGCACTCCTCAATTCCTCATTGCACTGGGTACTTACGTTTGTAGCCCTGTCGTCACTCCCCTCGTCAGCTTGACTTGTGTTGCACTGTGGTTGCACAAAAACAGTTTGCGACAGGGGGGCGATAACATGGCTACTCTGCATTTCACTTCGCAGGCGATCAAGTACAGTGTCATCCAACTTAGGATTATGCCGGATGGAGGTGCGGGTCGCACCTGATCCGATAATCGTTGTGCCGAAACGTTGGCACCTGGCTCAAGTATCTGAAAAAGAGAGAGCATCCGAACACGGTACGCGGTCAGATTGTGTCCTCCCTCTGTAGCCCCATAGTATGAGCGCATGGCGTTGGCGTTCTCATTAATGGATCGTGTCCATCTCATGCGCTGCACACTTCCACCGGGAGCTGGGACCCTATCAGAGGCCGGTGGGCCTCGAGGTCCTAAGCCTGCCGGCGGCCGGTCTCTTCCCCGTCGACGAGCAGCTGGTGGCAACGTCGGCGGGGAAAAATATTCGTCGCTCGAGCTCGACGCAACTGCCACGGCCGGTGTCACAACACTCTCGATGGGGCTGGGTACCGGCGGCGCCGGTGCGGAGCTGAGCGACGAGTCCGGAGGTAGAAAGCGTGCGCGGTGAGCTGCTGATCTTGTCAACATTCCGTTAAAAACTTTGTTTTCATAATATCATCAATATGGTTTCTAGCCTTTGATTATTTACTATAATCAAAGGTTTCTAGCATTGTAGGTATGTTGTAGGCCAAATTTGACAGCCGTCATTCTTGTTTTTTTTGATAATTTTCTGGTTTTCTAATTTTGTTGTTGTATAATATCTTCTTAATTTATTCCTAAAGGTTTTATTGTTTACTTTTGGTACTTTCTGAGACTAAATGGGACTGAGGAAATAAATAAATACGGAAAATATGAGATATGAAAAATCAGACGTTTGTTGACATGTCAGTGTTGCCTGATTATTTAATTATGATCTCCTTTATTTAAGTATTATTACATATAAATTATATTTTATAATATTAGAATATAAAAAATATTAAAACATTTAAAAATATAAAAAATAGTAGCCCACCGATATCGGGAACAGGGTCCAAGCTACCGGTGGTCAGGGCTGCTGAGAGAGGAACCTCCTAACGATACGCGCCGTGTCCAGAAGTACCGCTTTCTGAATCAAGCCCTTGATCCAGCTGCCTAACGAGAGCCTCCTCAGGTGTTGATCGAGGCTCTTGGCTATTATGCCATTGGCCGTCACGACTATCGGCACAACGATAACTTTACTCTATGGCGGGTCTTTAATCGCATTAAATGAAAATGTAAATGTAAATGAAAAAATCGTCTTATATATCTATCGAGTAGATAAACAGGTGACGCAGAGTGACATCACAGAGTATGTTGAAGAAAAAGCCAAAGTACGTGTGGATGTTGAGAAAATGATGATGAAGGTCCCTAAAAGTTATGATGCCTATAAGATCTCGGTCCCAAAATACAAGTGTGACATTTTCATGAATGATGATTTTTGGCCCGAGGGTATTTCCTATCGCAAGTTTATAGACTTCTCCAAAAAGAAAACAGACAGAGAAAATTCTCTGAGGATGAATAACAGCAAAAATTTAGATGGATAATACGACATTAATTAGTTTCAACTGTAAATGTATAAAAAGATCTGTTGATTGTGTGAGACGTCTGTGTGTAGCGGCCGACGTTATCGCGTTGCAAGAAACATGGCTTTTGCCACATGATATCGCCTTTCTTGGCCAAGTTGATGATGGTTTCGCGTTTACTGGCAATTCGGCAGTCGACACCTCAACGGGAGTACTACGTGGAAGGCCTTATGGAGGAGTGGCTTTGTTGTGGAGGAAAAGCCTGTTCCCATCTGTCACGGTAGTAAGCTGCAACAACGTGCGCCTGGTAGCTATCAAGATAGTGTCACAAGATCGCTCAGTACTAATTTTCTCGGTGTACATGCCTACAGACTCGAACGATAACGTAACTGAGTTTACGGACTGCCTCAGTGAAATTAGTGCGATAATCGAAAGTCAAAATGTACAAGCTGTGATCATTCTCGGTGATTTTAATGCTCACCCTGGTGAGTTATTCGGTAGTGAACTGGTGAGTTTCTGTGCGGAGCAGTGTTGGAGCTATGCGGACTTGGACCTGATGCCGCGAGGTACGTACACTTTCGTGAGTGACGCGCATGGTTGCCGCCGCTGGCTCGATCACTGCGTAGTGACTGAGGCCGCGAGGCGTCTGCTCGTGAGTGCATCTGTGTTGTATGACACATATTGGTCGGACCACATGCCGTTACAACTACAGTGTAACTTTAATATGATAAGACCTACAATTGTCACACCCAATCGAACCAAAAATTCTGTGTTATGGGGTGAACGGGATACTAGCCAAATAGAAATATATAAAAATATGTGTCACGCTAAGTTAAGGGAAATGCATTTCCCATTAGAGTTCAGGGATTGTGCTGATGGGCTGTGTGTGGATGCCAGTCACAAACTCATACTAGACAACATGTATAAAAACATTGTGTCTACACTCATGGAGGCTGCCCAGTGTCCCAGTAATGAGAAGGCGAGTCAGGGGAGGAAGGGTAAACGGGTTGTCGGTTGGAATAGGCATGTTAAGCGGGCTCACGCGGACGCCCGGCTTGCGTTCCAAGTCTGGAGTATAGCAGGAAAACCGAGTTGTGGTACTGTATATAATCAAATGTCTGAGATGAGAAAAGCTTTTAAATCAAAGCTAAAATGGTGTCAAAACAATCAAAATAAAATAAAAATGGACATAATAGCTGAAAACTATAAATCTAAAGACTTTTCAAGATTTTGGAGGAATACGAAAAGATTGAACCCGAGGCCGGGCGTCCCCGTGAGCGTAGCGGGGCATAATGAGCCTACGGCTATTGCTAATTTGTTTGTGAAGCATTTTAAAGTTGAATCTCCTCTAGGTTCAGCATCGCAGGGGGTCGATGCTGAGGAACGTAAGACGGATTTGAGTATCAGTTTCACAGCGAAAGATGTCGCTACTGTCATAAACAAAATGGTAAGGGGCAAGTCACCGGGGCATGACTTTCTCAGCATCGAGCACCTGCAGCATGCAGGAGTTCACCTGCCAAGGTTACTGGCCACGTTCTTCTCGCTCTGTCTGAGCCACACACATCTGCCCAGCGATCTGATGAAAACTGTGGTCGTGCCTATTGTGAAGGATAAGACTGGGGACACGTCAGATATTGTAAACTACAGGCCCATTTCGCTTGCTACTGTCATTGCTAAAGTGCTGGACAGTTTGCTGGATAGGCATATGGCAACCCGCATCGATCTGCATGATGCGCAGTTTGGGTTCAGGCCTGGTCTCTCCACGGAAAGTGCCATACTGTCTCTCAAGCATGCTGTCCAGTACTATACGCACAGGAAAACGCCCGTTAACGCGTGTTTCCTGGACCTATCCAAAGCGTTCGATCTGGTGTCGTACGACCTGCTGTGGCAAAAATTATTAAATGATACTTCAGTGGATAGAGAAGTTATATCAATATTAAGATATTGGTATAACAATCAGATTAATTGTGTTAGGTGGGCAGGCTCATTATCGGATGAGTATAGGCTGGGGTGCGGTGTGAGGCAGGGCGGCCTGACCTCCCCCCGCCTCTTCAGTCTGTACATAAACCGGTTGATCGTTGAGCTCAGCAACACTTATCAGGGATGTTATGTTGACGGAATATGCGTCAACAATATTAGTTACGCGGATGACATGGTGTTGCTGAGCCCATCGATTAACGCAATGATGAGTCTGCTTGAGATATGTGAAAGGTATGCGGAGTCCCATGGGCTCAGATACAATGTGAAGAAAAGTGAGGTACTAGTGTTTAAGGCAGGCACTAAAAACTACCCAATTGTACCACAGTTGAAACTTTGCGGAAGTCCCCTAAAACAAGTCACATCTTTCAAGTATCTGGGCCACTGGGTTTCTGAAGACATGAAAGACAACCTGGACATCGAGCGTGAGCGCAGAGCGTTGGCTGTCCGCTGCAATATGTTGGCTCGCAGATTTGCGACGTGCTCGACTGACGTAAAGGCTGCGCTGTTTAGAGCGTACTGTCAGTCGTTTTACACGTGCAGTCTGTGGGTCAACTATACGCGGAGGGCATACAGCGTTCTGCGCGTCCAATATAATAATGCGTTCAGGGTGTTGATGGGGTTGCCGCGCTACTGTAGTGCTTCCAGCATGTTCGCGGAGATGGCAATTGATGGTTTTCACGCAATCATGCGCAAGCGATGCGCCTCCATCATGCACCGGGTACGCGCCAGCCCCAACAGCATCCTGAAAACCATAGCGGACAGGTGGGATAGCCCCATACTGGGACACTGGATAGGCCTACATGCCAGTGGGGCCTAATTATATAAAAATATTTTTCCGGGTAGCTATAAGTACTAACACTAGTTCTAAGTTTTATTTTGTATACTAACCAATTAATGGACTCTGTCTGAAATATAAGATTTTTTTATTTTTATTTTTTATTTTATTAAGTTTGGTAGCAAGCGGCACCCATTTGCAAATTATAAACCGAAAGAAAATTAACGGGTCCCGCCTGCTACCAAACTTAATGCGAGTATTTAACTTAGAATTTCAACTCATAATATAGTATGTTATACCCCGTGGTTATACCGAAGTCATTTTTGCTGTTTTTAGTTTATTTTAATTTTGTTTTTCAATCTTGTTTCGGTCTTTTTAGTGCATTGCATATAAGTTGACTTTTTGCAGACTGCTTTTTTTTTAATTTTTTAAATTATATTTTATTTTAGACTTTTTAGTGTCCCGGCACACTCTTATTTTCCTATTGGTCTTTACCTATGAAATTGCCGTTTTGTATGAAAAAATTTAAACGAATTTTTTTCATGCATTTTTTATTTGTATTAATCGAAGTAATCACCCATGCAATCAATGCATCTTTGCCAACGCAGTGGCAGTTTATTGATGCCCTTCTTAAAGAAATCAGCTGGACGGGAGGCAACAAATTCTTCAAAGGCATTTTGTACTGCCTCTCGGGTATTGAATTTTTTTCCCGCCAAGAAGTTATCCAAATTCTGGAAAAAGTAGTAGTCTGTAGGCGCAAGGTCTGGTGAGTAGGGCGGATGACGGAGAGCTTCCAACCCCAGTTCTTGCAACTTGGAGACCGTCTGCTGTGCAGTATGAGGTCGCGCGTTGTCGTGCAGGAGCAGCGGAGACGAGCGATTCACCAATGCTGGTTGGAGATGTGCCAGCTTCTCCATCATTGTGTTCAGTTCTTCACAGTACACATCTGAAGTAATGCTCACCCCGTTTGGTAAGAAGCTGTGATGAATCACACCGGCGCTAGACCACCAAACAGTGACCATCACTTTTCTAGGGGTTAGTTTTCGTTTAGGGCATTGTTTAGGTGCTGAACCAGGATCCAACCAACTTGCTGAGCGCTTGCGGTTATCAAACAGAATCCATTTTTCATCGCAGGTAACAATGCGGTTCAAAATTCCTTCATTTGTGTGTCTGTTGAGCAGTGCAAGGCACGTCTCGACGCGTACTTCGCGCTGGCGATCATTGAGTTCGTGGGGCACCCATTTGTCAAGCTTTTTTACCTTGCTAATTTGACGCAAATGGATCAATATTGTTTTGACGCTAACGTCGAAAGCTGCTGCTAATTCAGCCGTAGATTGTGTATCATCAGCTTCCACAATCGCCTTTAATTCGTCATTGTCGACCAAAGTCTTCGGACGACCGCGAGGTTCATTTTTCAGGTCGAAATTTCCAGAACGGAAGCGAGCAAAGCAATAATAAGTGGTGCGTTGGTTTGTAGTGTTAGCTCCGTAAACGTCGTTGATGTTGCGTGCCGCTTGTGCCACGTTGCTGCCACGACGGTACTCATATTCCATAATTACTCGAATTTTTAACGTATCCATGATGATGAAAAAGATTGAAATGCGATGAAAATGTAACACTAATCAATAAACAAATGACTACTTTTGGAAAAAAAAATCCATGTTTTTAAAATAAAATTAATTTGAAATTAGAATTCTTAGCCAAACAAAAAATATTTTGATTTGAAATGGCCAGTACTGCAGAACGGCAATTTCATAGGTAAAGACCTAATATCTCTGTGCAAGAAGGTAATAAAGAAATGGCTTTTCCCACTCTCCTACGATACTACGATAACATAGAAAATATTATTGTTTTTTTTTTTTGACATGGCTAGAAAGGGTGACTACCGAGATGACGAATAATAGAGAAGTATGGAAAAAAAGGACATGTTGCGCCGACCCCAAATAGATTAGGATAAGGGCAGGAGAATGATGACATAGGTATTAATTATTATTTATTTATTTGTTTATTTAAAACACATACAACTATCATTACAGGGTTACCCAATACAACAATTATAACCAACATCATACAGACTAAGTGTACTCCTACGCTCATGTTAACATCACACACATATATCCACCCCCACACACTCGTACTTACACTCTACACTATATTTTTAGGGTTCCGTACCTCAAAAGGATAAAACGGAACCCTTATAGGATCACTCGTGTGTTTGTCTGTCTGTCTGTCCGTCTGTCACAGTCAGTTTGCTCCGAATCTAATGGACCGATTAAGTTGAAATTTGGTACACATATGAATTTCTGTGACCCAAACACGGACGGGTAAAGTAAATAAATTAAATTTTAATATAGAGGTCACCTTTGGGGGGCAAATAAGAAAATTAAAAAAAAGTTTTGCAAACTACACCATGTGGTACATCAAATAAAAGGGCTTACTATGAGGGCTATTTGAGAAAATATATATTTTTTATAATTTTAAAATAAATCGTTTTAAAGTTATTTAAGAAAATAGACGAAAATTGACCATTCCCCTCCTTATCTCCGAAACTACTAAGCCTAAAATTTTGAAAAAAATACAAAAATAGATCTTTACCTGTAGATTACAGGAAAACCTATAAGAAGTCTGTGGTGTTAAAATAATATGGTAAATCTATCAATATTGTGAGTACAAACTTACATTTACAGTTGGAATGTATGGGAGAACATGTTTTTCAACTACAATGTTAAGTTTGTTCTTAAGATAAATTCATCCCAACTACGGAACCCTTCATAGTGCGTGGTCCGACACGCACTTGGCCAATTTTTTTTTTGTTTGATTTCATGATAATTGATTAGACTTTTGTTGATTTTTATTACTTATTACTCGATATTATTCTTAATAAAATTACTATTTTATTTTGTTGATCTCACACTGATGATTTTATTGTGCAATGTATACTTTAGTGTTTTATTTTGATTTATTATTTTATTTTCACTGATTTTAGATTAGTTCAATTTAGTTTATATTCACCTGTAATGCAATAATCATGGAAGTCCTACTCTTAACTCTGAAAAGGTCGCAATTCCGACCCCCAAGATACAGGCATATGTCTAGTTTGGGGGTCACCGTCCAATCCAACCTGATTGTTATTAAATAAGAAATTTGAAACTTTTAGTAAAAATGCGTAACACGAAGTCACACACATACTTAGCCGATTTTGAAGCTAGCAAAAACTATAAATACAACCATTTGAATGCATTGATTGCCAATTTATTATTCTTAATTAAATTGAAACATATGACATATATTTTTGAAATCTCCTTTTAATTTCCTTCATTTTGATACCCTACTCTAGGTTTGGTTATTTTTTTTATTAAGTAATGACTTACAATTTAGCGCCAAAAATCCGCAATTTTTTTTTAAAACACCTATCTAAAGACTTGGGTTTTTGAGACGAATCTAACTATACCTTAACTGTCGAAATCTATCCAGCCGTTTGGAAGATACGAGGTAGTAAAGAAATTTACATACATACATAAGACAGCGAAGTACCCTATATGTATGGTACACAACTCCGTATCTTTGACCAGTCTCCGGCCTGTGTCGACTCGCCCTTATTGGCCGAGCAAGTACGAGAGGCGTTCCCGCCAGAAGCGTACGGATTGTGGCGGGAGCGGTTTGAAAAGCATTATCGTTATATCCTCCCCCTTTTGACCAGGTTATGAGCCTATGCCTGATCAAAGAAAGTAAGAACCGCATCCTCCCCCTTTTGACCGGGCTATGTCCCCATGACCGGTCAAACAAAAACAATCTTAATCCACTAGCGGACTTTACGAGGGCGACCCCTGCTTCGCTAAAGAACTAAAGGGTCAGGACATTCAACATTTGTATTCACAACGCTACCCGATAAACTACTTTTCGGATGTTGTCATGTGAAAAACATGGTCGCCCTACGCGGTATACCAATTTCTCGATTTTGTACCGGAAAATTTTTGGTCCCCCCTACCCTACGCTACTTTGTGTTTGACAGTGACAAGAGCGATCAAAAATATTTCTCCAAATATTGCGATGTTTTCGATTCGGTTTTGAATTAAACTAATCTAATAATCCCTGTAGTGATCTGATTATAAATAAATTCCCTAGGAAGCACTGAATTAAATTCACTAGGTACATGAGTAGGTACTACGGTAATAAGGCGAGTATTACATATGTATGGACTATTTTACTGAAACATTTATTTAATATGTTTATATTGACAATATCAGTTGCTGTACGTAGACACTTCATTGACATACCAACATGACACAATAGCTTTTTATTCTTCTCCTAGAGGTCGAGCATATGCAAACTTAGTATATATAACACTCCCCCTCACGAAGATAATCTTTAGGTCTGAGTGACTCTCATTCCCATCATTTTCAGCAAATTCAACAACCTTGGTTGTGGCAGCGCCTTTGTTAAAATATCTGCCTCCATATTTTCTGTCCTTATGCGAATTTATTGCGAATTGTCACTAACTTCACACAATCTCATATGAAATGTTCCTTTGTGCTAATATGTTTTGACCTTTTTCCTGTAATTATATTATTTGTTAATTTTTGAGCAGCCATATTATCATTATAAATTAAAACTGTTTGTTATGGCACTCCAATGTCTTTTAACAAGTGTATCAAATGCAAAGCTTCCTTCGTCGCTTCTGTCACTGCCATGTGTTCGGCTTCAGCTGTTGACAATGCCACCACTCTCTATTTCATTGCCTCGTAACTAATTACACTACCACCATACTTAAAAATATAACCTGTATATGATCGGCGATCGATAGTGCATGCCACCCAGTCTGCATCGGCCATGCCCGTAAGTACCGGTAACGTTCCTGTTTTCTTGTACGAGTATGTTAAACTTAGGTTCTTCGTTCCTTTTAGGTAACGTAAAACTCTTTTTGCTGCTTGCCAGTGACTTTGGTCATGACAGTTATTGTACTGGCTTAAGTAACTTACTGCAAACATTATGTCTGGTCTTGTAGCGACTAGCGACAGCTAAGTAAATTAATTAACCAATCAGTTTTTGATATGGAAAGTTGTCCTTCTCATCTCCATTCTCATTTTTCTCTAACTTCAGAGCTGGCTCCAATGGTGTAGACACGGGTTTACATTCTTCCATGTTAAATCTTTTTATCAAATTATCAACATATGTTTCTTGGGATAGCGTTATCTCTCCCCCTACATGGGTGAATGGTATACCCAAGCAATGATGAAGAGAACCCATATCTCTCAAGTCAAATGCTTTTTCCAGTTTGGATTTGACTTCCTTCAATAAATTTTCTGATTTGTATGCCAGAATCAAATCATCGACATATATGTTGGCAAACAGTGTTTTGCCACCTTTTTCAAAAATGTACAAACAAGGATCCACTGTAGCATTTCTAAAACCAATTTCCAATAATTTTCTGTGCAATTTTAAATACCTTCCTGCCCGTTTCAATCCGTATATAGCTTTATTTAGCGGACATATTCCATCATTTACATCTATTAGCATTTCTCTAGCCTTTCTCATCAACTCTTTGTCTTTTCCGTGTGATATAATCATTTTTAAATATTTATCTAGATTTTTTGGCTTCTTCATATAAATTTATTCGTCGATATCACCGTTTAAAAATGCTGTGCAGACATCCAGCTGACTTAGTTTCATATTATTTTCTATCGCATATGCAATCAATAGTCTTATAGTACACATTTTTGCTACTGGTGCAAATGTTTCATTATATTCAATTCCTTCTCTCTGGTTGAACCCACGAGCTACTAGTCGCGCCTTTCGTCTGTCTATTTCTCCAAGTGCATTGTATTTATATTTTAGAATAATTTTATTATCTATCAAGTTTTTACTTTCATTCTTGTGTACAACTTTCCAAGTATTATTTTTTAAATGAGATTCAGTTTCGCTTAGTATTGCGTCTTCTCATTCATCACTATTCTCATCTATATCACAGAGGAATGATTGTTCAGCATCCATTTCGTAATCCTTCTGCCAAGCCGGTGGTTTTCTCTGTCGCTTTTCATTACTTGAAGTAGTCGCTTCAATTTCATTATCTGTATACATTTCTTGCCTGTCTTTATTATTTATTTCATCTGTTTCTGTAGTTGCATCAACAAATATATCATTAACGTCCAGTTCTTTGTCTGATTCATTAATTTCATGTCCATTCGAGACTTCATTTTCTTCTTCTGGAAAAAGTACAACTTCTATTTCATTTTTATCAACTACATCTTAATAGTATTTGACCATTATACTTTATAGTTGCGTTTTTCTGTTTAAATAAAACTGTTGCTCCTTTATCTGTAATTTTTCCTATTGACATTAGGTTTGTAGTTAATGATGGTACATATAAAGATTCGGTCAGTTGCAGATCAGGTCTATCCTTGATGTTAAGTTTTGCTGAACCACGCCCTTAAATTTGTGCTGTACAGTTCTCTGATGCTAACTTTAAGGATTTGCTGTCATCCTTATTAAGATTTCGGAATCTTTCTAATTCATGTTTCATATTTTATTTTATTTTATTTTATTTGGGAAAACAAACAATCGTACATTGTATATTATATCTAGATACACAGTATGCTATAAATAAATGTACAATCCACTACGTTTCCACATGTTACTAGTTTAAAAAAAAAAAAGATACAGTGTTGGGAAAATTAAGCAGTAATTAATTAGCTATTACATGTCTAAATAAAAGGTACATAATAATTAAAATTTATGAGCAAGGCGCTTAGTAATTTGTTATCTAAATGTATATTTAGATAGGGCAAAAACATCAATATCATTAAAGTTATTATTGTAAGCCTGAACCAATCTCTGGAGCGGCGCTCTCTCCCCTGCATTTGTGCGGCAGGGAGTTGTAGCAAACAGTGGATAAGAGCGCGCCTCACGTCCCAACACTGTTCTGTTCTGTTGTGTGTGTGTGTGTTGTTGTGTGTGTTGTGTTTAAAGTCAATCGAAGTTCTCATAACAAAGTTATACATTTGAAATGCTTTAGCAGTAATTTTATCTATATGTAGATTTAAGTGAAGTTTGCAATCAAGATGAACGCCCAACCATATATCGTCGTATATATCGTCGCATATGCGACGTGCAACCACTGTCAAGACACCACTTATTTAGTTTTTCTTTGCTATCATTTCTATTTAGACACGTTTCTTCAGAACAATATAGATTTGAAATATTTTTATTACCTTTTACTACTTTTGACCAGCATTCATTAGCTTTATGTCCTTTCTTTTTACATTTATAACATTCAACAATAACATTTTTATTTCTTCTGCGCTGTCTAATATAAAGCGCTTCTTGTTCAGAATTTTGTTCACTTATACTAGCCATATTTCTTCTTGCTTCAGCTTCTGCAATAATTTTTATCTTCAAGTTTTCGGGATTTGGTAGATCATTCCTGGTTTCTATAGCAATCCGGAAATTTTCAAAAGACTGCGACAAACTATAGAGCATCATAATGCTAAGTAGGTCTTTGTTAATTTCTATGTCCATATCTGCAAGCTTATCGACGATGTTCATAAACTTGTTCAAGTGGTCTACAATATTATCTCCTTCTTTCATTTTTCTTAAAATTGATTCTTACAAAAGACTTGCCTTTCGTGCAGGACCTTTGCTATAGTAAATACTCTTTTTTTTTTCGTGGGGAAATTCTCATGGATATCCTCCGTCTGGGAACAACGGAGGGTTATGTCGGACTTGTACCGAATAATACCCCACTGTTCCTTCTAGCACCATGAGTCGGGGGCCCAGGAGATACTTGTATATTCACTGCACCCCCGACTGGTATCAGCCCGCCCTGCCTAGCGGGCCCCATTACCAAGTGCGGCCGATCACATGACCGCACGTCCTCCCATTAAGGCGCGCATGTTATGCGTGCTACCTCTTTGAGCCTGACTGCTCGAGCGGCGACACCGTCCCAATTTCACCGCCCGCAGGCCCCTCCTTATGGTGGCCGGAGGTCGTTAAGCGCCCTTCGATGCCCCGCTGCTCTTCTGATGCGGGTGGAATGAGCGGTATGCTCTCTCTCCCTCTCCGCCGTCTCCTTTGCATGCATCACCTCTTCGCAAAAAGAGGCGACTTCATCCCACGCGTTTTCGCTTCCAACCATGGATTGAACCACGGCTGGAAGTGTGAGGTCACCCGCCCTAAGTGTCGCGACGAAGGCACATCGCTGTTGGGCCCAAGCTGAGCACTCCTCTAGCGTATGTTGCGCCTTTTCCCGAGGCAGTCCACACAGTGATAACAGGCGGACGTCCGCTCCCGACCTATGCGACGCAGGTACTTCCCGAAACATCCGTGTCCAGTAAGCACCTGCGTCAGCCGAAAACTGAGGGCACCATGCTGCCTCTCCAGCCATTCCTCCATAACCGGCCTTACCGCCACTATTGTGGTGAGCCCCCACCTGGGGTGTGCACTGTGCAAGTCGCTCCCTCCACCACAAGCCACAAGGATCTGACGGAGCTCGGGCTTTCGTGCCTCGAATCCTCCGGGACCAGGACACTAATCACGCGCTTGCTCCATCTTCCGCCAGCGATAAAGGGACGCAAGGATTTTCGCGTCCAGATCTCAGGGCACTGATCCGGCCAGGAGAGTTGCTGCCTCGTAGGAGATCGTACGGTATCCCCTTATCACCCTAATAGCCATCGCTGTCTGCGGCCGTCGCAATATTGCGACGTTGCGGGCTGTCAGGGTGTCCGCCCACACGGGCATAGTAAATACCCTCAAGTATGTCCCAGACATCTTTGCTAGTTCGACAGTTCTTCACTTGTTTTAGTTCGCTTTGGTGAAATAATTAAAAATAATTCTGCTAGTGCCAAGACATCTTTTTCTAAATATTTATTTAGTTTGTCACCTTCACTAGTAGGCTTTTCTATTTTTTCGTGAGACGTAATTCCATAGGCCTTTTTTTAATAGAAGGGCTTTTGCGTGTATTCGCCATGTGTCGTAATTTTCCCTTTTTAGTGGTTCAATATGTATATTCATTTTTACTCATGTTTATTCTATGCCCCCTGGCTTGCTGCCTGGGCCCATAACCATACAGGGTAACTGGTAATTAGTGACCGATACCTAAACACATGATTATACTCATGATAACAAACAACTTTTACTATGGGACCAAACCTGAAATCGCAAAAAAAAAAATCAACTGCCCATACATTCATGTTCGCAATACTCGTCAAAATGTAGGGAGCAGCTGATTTTTTTTCGCGATTTCAGGTTTGGTCCCATAGTAAAAGTTGTTTGTTATCATGAGCACAATCATGTGTTTAAGTATCGGTCACTAATTACCAGTCACTATATTATGTATGGACTATTTTACTGAAACATTTATTTAATATTTTTATATTGACAATATCAGTTGCTGTACGTAGACACTTCATTGACACACCAACATGACACAATAGCTTTTTATTCTTCTCCTAGAGGTCGAGCATATGCAACCTTAGTATATACTAAGCACAACAACAGCGAGTTATTGATGTAAACAAAGAGTTATCTCCTGGATGGGCCGAATCTTCACGACAAATACTTGTATTATTTACGTAGGGTGAACACGCATTATTATGCGAAATAATATCCGGTTCTGTAGTCATAGTCATAGTCATTTATTCATTAACAATAAATTGTATCTGAAATTACAAACAAGTTAAACATTACAACACACAAATTAATATAACATTGTATTTACATTAAAGATCATCAATAGTATATAGACACTTGTTCAATAAGAATCTTTTGAGTTTTATTTTAAAAGAGCTAGATTATATAGCACTCTTTAAATTTTAAGGCAGTTTATTAAATAAAATAACCGATTGGTATCTAGGACAGTGCTTCACAATATTTAAATTAGGCTGTATCTTGTAAAATTTCATATCTTGCCTACGCGTGCCTTCTCTAATCTCTCGCTCTTGTGCAGTCTCATATTCGTGTATATATTTGGCTATGTTACTTAGAAGCACGAGTACATAAATGCTCGGTACTGTAAGTATATCTAGATTAGTGAAGTGTTCACGGCAACTCTCTCTTTGCGGAATACGAACTATAGTGCGAATTGCTCGTTTTTGTAATACAAAAGCTCTTTTGATTTTATAAGCATAACTATTTCCCCAAAACATTATGCTATATCTATTTTTTGATTCTACCAACGCAAAATATACCATTTTTAATTGTTCAATATCAATTTCTGTTCTTAGAGCTCTTAACGCGTAACATGCGGAGCAAATTGATGCGCTTATCGCATTTAATTCAGGTTTCCAATTTAGTAGTAGTTCATCTATATGGATTCCTAAAAATTTTACTTCCTTCACAAGATCAATTTTGTCATTATTTAAAACAACATCTAAATTGTCATTATTACGGGCTGTGGTTCTAAATAATAGTACTTTGGTCTTTGCAGTATTTATTAATAAATTGTTTTTAGTGAACCACGCGTGAAATGCTTGCAATGCATCATTTACCATTATTGTTAATTTATTAATGTCTTTAGCCGCTATTATGGCATTTGTGTCATCTGCAAAAATTACTATATCAATGTCGGGTAAAATAGTATTCATGTAATTGATTAAGTCATTCATAGACAATATAAATAAAATTGGTCCTAATATCGATCCTTGCGGAACACCCGTAGTCATGTTTACTGTCCTTGATTTGTAAACCTTTTTGTAGCCATTTTGTATTTTGTCAATTTCTACGTACATTTTTCTGTTTTTCAGATATGATGAGAATAGTTTCAAGACCTTACCTCTAATTCCATAATGTATAATTTTTTTAAGAAGTAATTCGTGGTATATAGTGTCAAATGCGGAATTTAAGTCGAGGAAAATCCCTGCTACTCTCATTTTATTATTATTTTTTTCTATTACATCATCAAGTAAGGTATATATGGCGTCTGAAGTGCCAACACCTCTTTGGTAACCGAACTGAAAAGATGTAGTGCATGTAATGAGGAGAGGCGAAACGCATGTGACTAAAAGAGTGATCAACATACATATTGATGGATGGAGAGGCAGAGGAAGGCCAAAGAAAAGATGGATGGATTGTGTGAGGCATGATATGAAAGAGAAAGGAATTAATGACAGGTGACGGTGACGGTGTGACGGTTGACAGGGGAGAATATAAGAAGAAAACGTGTTGCGCCGACCCCAAGTAATATGGGATAAGGGCAGGACGATGATGAATACCCGGTTCTGTAGTGTGAGCGTCGTGTTTACCTCTAGACAGTTCGAACTCTTAGAATATACACTACAAGTAGGAAAGCACAACTCAGGTACAACCCCAGTAGAACTCACAGGAGACACAGCAATATTACTCGCCTGTGCAGCCGGCTTACCGTCTGCTGATGCGCATGTGATACGCGAATTACGCGTTCGAGACAAAGGAATAAAATCGACCGCGCTAAACTTTGAATTGCATTTTGGACAAATAGAACGTATCACCCCGCTCTCGCTGTATCCGAAACACGACAAATCTTATTAGAATTTGCACTATTACTATTATAATATTATCTTTTGCATTAAGTTTACGACACTGCTCGCGATTATTCCTATAAGTACTATTAAACGAGCAATTTTGTATGTTATATACTAGCTGACCCGACAGACGTTGTCCTGTCTTAACTATGAATAATCTAATGTAAACGCGCGAAGTTCCCGAAGGCGCAAGCTGAGAACATATTGAATTGTGTAGGAAATCTTAATTTATATTTTAAGAATTGAACTACGATTTTTTTGCTCAAAAGTAAAATACCGGAATAAATTTAAAGTAAACAATATGAAAAGATTAATTGGAGCCAATTAATTTGAAAAAAAAAACAATGTTTTGAGTATGAATGACGATGGATATAAGAGTAGGGGAAGACCAAACAAGGAGGATGGAGGATGGACTGAGTGAAAGATGGCTAGAATGGGAGTGACTACCGAGATGACGACTATACCCCCCCCCTCCCTCTCCCTACCCTACCCCTTCCCCTCTTCCCTCCTTTCCTTGTCCCTTTCGAATGTAGTCACTGCGGATTATAATGTCTGTTGAGTTAGAAACTTTGTATGTGTGAATTAGTTTAACAAGTACGTATGCATGTGTGAGTGCCATTATATTACATAGAACTATTGTCCTTCAAAACAGTCGCAAATAAATCAGCATAGTGCAAACACGTATTTCTATTACCTAAAATTCCCACAAGGAAAAGTGAACCTTATTCCTATAACATTTTGGTCGACATCGAGCCGGATACACCTGTTCGACTTACGACGTTTCATGCACCGAGCGCTAATACAAAAGGACGGCTCGCGCACCGATCGGAGAACAATATAGAAAGAATTTGTGGTAAAAAATAGATGTTCATTTTTAAGCCTTAAGACATGATGATGTCATTAGTGAATGTGATAATAATAAGAAAATCTTATCTTACAAACATACGAATAAACGATATATTTTATAGCAAGTTGAAGGCTTATTACACCAAATATGGTAAATACACCGGAACAATTACTAAATGTGTTAGTAGATACAGCTATGTTGTTCGGAAAAACACAAGCAAATCTTAAGAAATGTCCGACACAACGTTTAACAAAAGGATACATAGAAACACGGATTAAAAACATTGAAGATTATTGTTCTACGTTTAAAAATGCACATATAGATCTGGTGAAGTGTGTTCCGAAAGCGAATCGACAGGACATTCCATATTTTGTGAATGAAGATTACTTTATGCAGGAAGATGTGTATATTTGCTTGCTAGCCGATCTTAATGATTTACTGAGTGCATACAACAAGTCGGCGCCGTTACATATGCAAGCTGACAGTAACAACAGCGGTTCGGGTTCATTAATGGAAGTGCAAGTCAAGTTACCCAGGATGCAACTCCCAACCTCAGCTATTTACGATGATTGGCCTGCTTATCAAGATCTATTACGTCATTGTGCATGATAAATCAACACTAAATAAAGTACAAAAGTTACACTATTTGAAAAGCAGTCTAACGGGAGAAGCTCTGTCGCTCTTGAAGCACGTGCAAGTTACAGAGGTTAACTATGACGAGTCATTTAGTATGCTTAAGGCGCGTTTCGGCCAAAAACGTATTATTATCAATTCAATACTGAAGAGATTGTTTAACCAGAAGAAGATATCTGTACAAACAGCGAATAACATTAAATCAATCTTGGATACGACTACAGAATGTCTCAATGCACTGAAAAACCTGAATTTATCAAGGAGCTCCTGGGATCAGCTATTATTATTATATTAGATATTTTTAGTTGTTCAAAAATTGGACCCAGAGACGCATCGTGAATAGGAAGATGTTGCTTACGAGGATAATGCCGATGACTACCTAAATGGCTCCAATCGTATTGGATTGGCGTACAATCGAAATTCCGCACGCTCGAGCTTGTCACGCCTCCGACCAGAGGGAAACCTACACCTAAGGGAAAAGAATACGCTGTTCACGTATCAACTTCAAATACTACGACCTCTTCGAAACCAAGAAGCTGCACTATGTGCAAAGAAGACATTGTGTCATTGTGAGGTCTTTATCAAACTTAATCCAACAGAGAGGTGCGAGTACCTGAAACAACACAACCTATGCTACAATTGTCTGGCCCCTGGACACTCAGCTTATAGATGTCGCCTGAAGATGTCCTATCGTAAATGTCACAAACGTCATCATACGCTCACGCATCAATCCACGCCCATGACGTCACCAAAACAACCAGACAATAAGAACCAACCAGATAAAGAAGTTGAAACTCATCAAGATGCTGCAAAATCAGCCGAAACCAAGGTTACGCTTTCATCGCATGTCGCTGCTAATTTGTCCACTGCATTACTGGCCACAGCCCTGGTACCAGTGAAAAACTACGAATCGTGACAAGGACTGCTCCGTGCGCTGATTGACCACGGCTCCCAAGCTACATTTATGAGTGAAAGAGCGGCCCAGATGTTACGATTGAAGAGAACGCCGTTCAATGGCATCATCACTGGAGTCGGCTCAACCAAAACAAATGTTAAACATGCTGCCGAAATCGAACTACTCTCCAGACACGAAGCTGGATTCAACTTGAAGATCAAAACGTACATCATGTCTACGCGACTCACTGCCAACTACCATCACAAACCATCTCCACCAGCACCTGGCCGCATCTGCAAGGACTTCCTCTGGCGAATCCAAGCTTCAATAAATCAGGTTGAGTAGATTTATTGCTAGGTGTTGACGTGTGTGCCCAAATCATAAAGGGTGAAGTTATCAAAGGTCCTCCAGGAACACCATGTGCTCAAAACACCACCCTGGGTTGGATCCTGTTTGGGAACTAGAAAACAAATTACCAGGAGATGAAATTATCGTCATGCACCTCAATCTGATCTAAACGATATGCTAAAACGAATGTGGGAACAAGATAAATACGACAAACGAGAACCCACAGCGGAGGAACGAAAGTGCGAGGAGATATACGAGACTACAACTGTAAGAAATAAAGCTGGACAGTATATTGTGACATTACCAAAGAAATCAAACATGCTACTATCAACCCAAGGAGATACGAGAACAATAGCATTAAATAGATTATAACAATCAGAACTAAGATTCAAGAATAACCCAAAACTTAAGAACGACTATGCTACAGTCCTGAAAGATGACCAAACTGGATGATGATGATGATGGGCTGAAAGATTACGAAATAAATTATATAAATATTGTATACCTTACCAAATTGAATGAGTATTTAGTAACACTATGACTTACTTACCTATGTATATGTTACTGGAAATGTATGAAACCTAGGAATTGTACAAATTCCTAGGAAATATATGCACTTCCGAGCCTACTTAGGAAATGTGTAAAATAATGTTTCAAAGATTCTTTAATACTCACATTTCCTGTGAAATGTATGTATTTCCTAGGAATTGTATGCAATTCCGAGATGATACTAGGAAATATATAAACAGTAATGCTTTCTGTGAATACAAGAAATAAAACACGTTTGTAAATTGAAATCAGAATTTGTATTGCGGCTCTCGTTGACATAATCAGATGTAACAATCACATCGTAAAATATAAAATATTCATAGGGCTTTTACTAATTAAACTTCAAAAATCAACTATTTATTCCTTTTTAAGGCCCATCTAGCACACAAAAATCTACGTATAATTTACTTGGAATATCAAGAATGTAATACATTTCCAATTGCTACTTAGGAAATATATAGATTTCCTAGGAAAAGTGCATATTAAAAAATATATAATAGATTTCCTATCTATTTTAGGAAATGTATACAATGTATACAATGTATACAATGACGGATTACACACTTTTCCGATAACATATATATTATTTCAGTCTAATTTTTACCCGACTTCGGTGAAGCAAAAAGGAGGGTTATGATTTTGACCGGTAGGTACGTGGGCATATGTATGTTCATTTGTTCCTTCATACTTTATCATTATTTGACAAATGAGGTATCAAAATCAAAATCAAAATATTTTATTTCACATAAACCAACAAGTGCACTTATGAAACGACGAAGCTAGGTGCGCGGTTCCAAATTGGTAGTTTCCTATGGAGAAGAGCCGGCAAGAAACTCCATGGTTACTCTTTTAAAAATAATTGGCTTTTACAATATTTTCAAATAACAGTGTTAATAGGTATGGGAGGACAATGTAGGCCTTTCAACAACTACCAGGTACTTAACAAATGTACAGTCTACTAGGCCTGCAACGTTCTCACATTCACAAAATAGAAAATAATCTATTTAGATGACTAATAAAGGAATAAAAATAAAAATCTATGACACGACACAAATGACATGATTGCCATTACAACTACAGTAACTAATCTGAATAAATGTCATGTTCACAAATATAAATCTGAATAAAATCATGTTAAAATTGGAATTGTAGTTATATAATGTCAAATAATGAGATGATTATTAATAATCTATTATGTCAAGGAACAATGAATTGCGTTTTTTTTTTTTATTTAAATTCAATGTCAATTAGAACCCAATGACTTGGCACGCGACGATGGCAAGAGACCGGACGGCATGTCTTTATTTCCATGGAAGGTGGGTAGGCCTTTAGGGTGGGATGCAACGTGTGTCGATACTCTTGCGCCATCCCATCTTCCTGGCTCGGCGTGCCTTGCTAGCTCCGCTGCTGCGGCTGCGGAAAACCTCAAGCGACGTAAATATAGTAACCTTATTGGTAACTATATTTTCGAGCCGTTTGGGGTTGAAACCCTCGGGCCGTGGGGTCCGAGTGCTCATAGTCTCTTTAAGGATATCTCGAAACGGCTGGTTGACACTTCCCGTGACCCAAGGGCTGGCTTTTACCTTGGCCAGAGGCTAAGCATTGCCATACAACGTGGCAATGCCGCCAGTCTCTTGGGTACATTACCTGTCGACAGCGATGCGGATGAATTTTTCGACGCCATGTTTTAGTTTGAGAATAGTTTTAGTTATAATTTTGTTATTTTTAGGTTATGTTTATATTACATTTAAATAAATCGCAGGATGAATCTCATTCACTTCACGGTGACGACGGCTTCAGTCAGGCCACTAGAGGATCGAGAAGGGCCTTTCCAGCACCTCATGGTGACGACGGCTTCAGTCAGGCAACTAGAGGGTCGAGAGGAGCCTTTACAGCACTTCACGGTGACGACGGCTACAATCAGGCCACTAGAGGGTCGAGAGTGGCCTTTAGAGCACTTCACGGTGACGACGCTTCAGTCAGGCCACTAGAGGGTCGAGAGGGGCCTTTACAGCACCTCATGGTGACGATGGCTTCAGTCAGGCCACTAGAGGGTCGAGAGGGGCCTTTCCAGCACTTCACGGTGACGATGGCTTCAATCAGGCCACTAGAGGGTCGAGAGGGGCCTTTACAGCACCTAATGGTGACGACGGCTTCAGTCAGGCCACTAGAGGGTCGAGAGGGGCCTTTACAGCACCTAATGGTGACGACGGCTTCAGTCAGGCCACTAGAGGGTCGAGAGGGGCCTTTACAGCACTTCACGGTGACGACGGCTTCAGTCAGGCCACTAGAGGGTCGAGAGGGGCCTTTACAGCACCTCACGGTGACGACGGCTTCAGTCAGGCCACTAGTGGGTCGAGAGGGGCTTTTATAGCACCTCACGGTGACGACGGCTTCAGTCAGGCCACTAGAGGCCCCTCCAGCACTTCACGGTGACGACGGCTTCAATCAGGCCACTAGAGGGTCGAGAGGGGCCTTTACAGCACTTCACGGTGACGACGGCTTCAATCAGGCCACTAGAGGATCGAGAAGGGCCTTTCCAGCACCTCATGGTGACGACGGCTTCAGTCAGGCAACTAGAGGGTCGAGAGGAGCCTTTACAGCACTTCACGGTGACGACGGCTTCAATCAGGCCACTAGAGGGTCGAGAAGGGTCTTTACAGCACCTCATGGTGACGATGGCTTCAGTCAGGCCACTAGAGGGTCGAGAGGGGCCTTTCCAGCACTTCACGGTGACGATGGCTTCAATCAGGCCACTAGAGGGTCGAGAGGGGTCTTTACAGCACCTCATGGTGACGATGGCTTCAGTCAGGCCACTAGAGGGTCGAGAGGGGCCTTTCCAGCACTTCACGGTGACGATGGCTTCAATCAGGCCACTAGAGGGTCGAGAGGGGCCTTTACAGCACCTAATGGTGACGACGGCTTCAGTCAGGCCACTAGAGGGTCGAGAGGGGCCTTTACAGCACCTCACGGTGACGACGGCTTCAGTCAGGCCACTAGTGGATCGAGAGGGGCTTTTATAGCACCTCACGGTGACGACGGCTTCAGTCAGGCCACTAGAGGCCCCTCCAGCACTTCACGTTGACGACGGCTTCAATCAGGCCACTAGAGGGTCGAGAGGGGCCTTTACAGCACTTCACGGTGACGACGGCTTCAATCAGGCCACTAGAGTGTCGAGAGGGGCCTTAACATGCACTTCACCGTGACGATGGCTTCAGTCAGGCCACTAGAGGGTCGAGAGGGGCTTTAACATGCACTTCACGGTGACGATGGCTTCAGTCAGGTCACTAGAGGGTCGAGAGGGGCCTTAACATGCACTTCACGGTGACGACGGCTTCAGTCAGGTCACTAGAGGGTCGAGTGGGGCCTTAACATGCACTTCACGGTAACGATGGCTTCAGTCAGGCCACTAGAGTGTCGAGAGGGGCCTTTACAGCACTTCACGGTGACGACGGCTTCAGTCAGGTCACTAGAGGGTCGAGAAGGGCCTTAACATGCACTTCACGGTGACGATGGCTTCAGTCAGGCAACTAGAGGGTCGAGAGTGGCCTTTAGAGCACTTCACGGTGACGACGCTTCAGTCAGGCCACTAGAGGGTCGAGAGGGGCCTTTACAGCACTTCACGGTGACGACGGCTTCAGTCAGGCCATTAGAGAGTCGAGAGGGGCCTTTACAGCACCTCACGGTGACGAAGGCTTCAGTCAGGCCATTAGAGGGTCGAGAGGGACCTTTCTGTGCAGGAGTAGGTAGTAGAAGAGAGTGGCATTTCTCGCTACGAAGCCAGAGGGCCTTTAGGGGTCCCTCTGTCCGAGATTGGACAATAGTAGAAGGCGGCGCAACAGGTCGCGCCGCTTAGAGTGCCCCTCCTCCTTAAAGACCTCCCGAATGAGTCCATGTTGTGTAGGTTATTTGCGACTTGGACGTAACCGGAGTCCTCCGGATAGAAATACTGTTTGAGGTTACTTCATGGTATTTATTTTACGTAGATGGCTTATGAGGGAAAGCTGGTACTCGTAATAGGAATTTTAGTGAGTTGTTACCGCTTAGAAAAAGAACAGGTGCGTTTCCCTGGGACGAAAAGTACTGTTTTCATCCCTCTGATCAGGTAACAAGCGTACTTTCCAAGTGTGAGAAATGCTAATGTTAGTAGACGATAAATAATATTGAATATTTGTACATACCTACTACCAGATGAGAATATTTTCTTGTTACATCATTTTTAGAGCGTGATTTTTCAGTAGTCGGGTTTTAGTTTTTGAACTTACATTTTATTTATTCTTACTTTGTCCTACACACGCTAAAATACCTGCAAGAAATATTTTCTTACGGCTACAAAGGTTTTTGGACGGGATATTATCTATTTGACAAAGGTTGCAGTGTAGCAGCTCATCCTAATGCTGCTGCAATATACTGCAATATGCTGCGGGAATATTGTCATTTTCTGTATATTTTATCTATACCTTTAGAATTAACTTTATATTTTATTTATTTTTTAATTGCATTTTATTTGTTACATGCTGCACCTGTCGACGTCATCGCGTCAACGCCGGCTATCGCTGAAAACCAGCGCTGGGGCTCCGTTTCGCATGGGGTCGCGGCATTATGCTGAGCGGTAGCCGTTTTGCGTAGATGTGACGCATATTTTCCCCAAAACTTGCTTTTTACATTGTTATTTTATTTTGTTGTCCTTTGCGTCATGTTTACCGCAAATAAACGTATTTTCTTTCTTTCTTTTCTTTCTAAGTATCAAAAGATTACTTATTGTTGAGAATGAGGAGCTTTCGTAGGTACGCCCTGGATAATCTGCTGGGCCAACCAGCCAAATTAAGTCACTAAGACAAAGACAGACAGCACAAAGCCAGATATTTCAAAGCGAGATCTACCATTGCGCCACAAACGAAGAATTTGTGGATGCTCCCTATACTCACATGCGGCGCTGAATGCTGCTCTGTGGCGCTTCAGCAGAGGTCAATGTCAAGTCGCGTCTCACAATATAGCGCAGTAGTCAAGAGGAATTCAAACGGACCGTAATGAAAGGACAATAACAATATTGTGCGGCAAAGTAAGTTACGCCTGTTAGCCAGACCCCGAGCTGCCGAGCTTGTGGAGCTGCGCCGGACGAGTCTGCTGCATGTCTGATGAGCGTAGCGCGGTCCGCCTCAGCCACGAATAGGTGCAAGGAGTGGGACTAGTAGGAGGCCTACAGCCTGGCCTGGGGTAAGGCGATACGGGCAAGACGGTTCCTCTAAGTCAGTTTATTGTAAACATTGCATTGTGATGATTCTGTATTGGTCTTACGTCGCATACGGAAGGTATCTGAGCAGAGTCCTGCGTGCGAGGACCACGGCGCGACGCCACGTGCCGAGTGCGTGCGGGCGCGCACACATCTGCGGTGTGCTCGGCAGCCAGCAGCACTAACGACCGCCGCACGCTTCGGCGACAGGTGATAAACACCTCTAAGTAGACGATAACGACGACATTTACTCCTAATACCCAAATATGTGTTAACTTGTTATGTATTCAAACAATTTGAGAACAACATGAGAGGATTATTGACTTGGGAAAAGGAACTGATGACAACAACACAACATGACGGACACGAGGCCACGTGATGATGAGTATTGCTCAATTAGCTAGATATTGACTTGGGAAGAGGAACCATTACCTGATGACAACCACACAACATGACGGTCACAAGGCCACGTGATGATGAGTATTGCTCACTGCTTATTAGCTAGGCCATCAAAATAACTCTTTTCAGAGCGTTTTGTACGTCCCTGTGCACAGCTAGCCTGTGCGGGGCAGCCCCAACAACACCCTGAACGCATATTATATAATTATACTAAACTCGGAGAGCGTTGCACTGCTTCTTGGTATATGACCCCACCAAAGCGTCTCACAGCGACTCAGAGGCAGACGAATTATTAATCATTTTTATTTTTATTTTGTTTTCGTGAGTTTAATTTAATTTTATGATTTTAATTTATGTGGCAGCATCTATATCGCCACATACGAACTACGCATCCAATGACATGACATCACGCAATCCTGCATCGCGCAATTAGAGTTTACCGCGTGACTAGCAAATACACAACATCCTGACATCAACCGTCGGGCAGTAGCCCACCAGACACTACACTAAAAAGGAACCCTTATGGTGCGACTCAGTCTGTCTGTCTGTCTGCCACAGCTGGATATCTCAAGAACTCTAATGCTATCAACTTGAAAGGAGACGGAAACCGTGTCATATATCCTAGGGCCAGGGTTGTAAAAAGATGAAATTGGTGTCTATTGATAGCTACTATATTATTAAACCATTACTGAACATTTTGCGGATTTTGGCCGTCTGAGAGCCGAGTTAAAAGAGATTTAGTGAGGTTGCGTACCAATCTATACTTGACAGCCGATTTTTGAAATTTGAAGCTCGACGACCAAGTAAACTACAGCCTCTAGTCGGTTTGCCACCATTTATCGATCCATGGTGCCAATATGCAATCGGTAAGCAGGTCGTAAAATCCAAAATAACAATAAGTCTAAGTCCAACGTTTATGCGGGGTTCTCCGTACCGTGTCCGGTGTGGTACCAAGGCTCGTACAAGAAGCAAGATCAGAAGTCCGTAGAAAGAAAGCAGGGCTCGAGGGAAATATCAAAAGCAGTCGGGTTAGCGTTAGCGCCACTCAAGGAGAAACAAAATAATACCTTCTCGAGATAAACGTTAACTGTCCCTTCAATGAATACCGGCTTTGTTCTTTATCACCGAGTAGCGCTTCTAGGACGGCAGACTTCTGAGACATTCTTGAATAGACTATGTGTTCAAGTGTTCAGTTCATAAGTTTCCGCAGAAGTGCTTGAAGCTCGCTCCGCAGCAGCGCGTTGTCGCCGCAGTAGGTAGCTGTTGTGAGACAATCGACACTTGAAGCTCGCTCCGCAGCAGCGCGTTGTCGCCGCAGTAGCTGTTGTGAGACAATCGACACTTGAAGCTCGCGCCGCAGCACCGCGTTGTCGCCGCAGTAGCTGTTGTGAGACAATCGACACTTGAAGCTCGCTCCGCAGCAGCGCGTTGTCGCCGCAGTAGGTAGCTGTTGTGAGACAATCGACACTTGAAGCTCGCTCCGCAGCAGCGCGTTGTCGCCGCAGTAGGTAGCTGTTGTGAGACAATCGACACTTGAAGCTCGCTCCGCAGCAGCACGTTGTCGCCGCAGTAGGTAGCTGTTGTGAGACAATCGACACTTGAAGCTCGCTCCGCAGCAGCGCGTTGTCGCCGCAGTAGGTAGCTGTTGTGAGACAATCGACACTTGAAGCTCGCTCCGCAGCAGCGCGTTGTCGCCGCAGTAGCTGTTGTGAGACAATCGACACTTGAAGCTCGCTCCGCAGCAGCGCGTTGTCGCCGCAGTAGCTGTTGTGAGACAATCGACACTTGAAGCTCGCTCCGCAGCAGCGCGTTGTCGCCGCAGTAGGTAGCTGTTGTGAGACAATCGACACTTGAAGCTCGCTCCGCAGCAGCGCGTTGTCGCCGCAGTAGCTGTTGTGAGACAATCGACACTTGAAGCTCGCTCCGCAGCAGCGCGTTGTCGCCCCAGTAGCTGTTGTGAGACAATCGACACTTGAAGCTCGCTCCGCAGCAGCGCGTTGTCGCCGCAGTAGGTAGCTGTTGTGAGACAATCGACACTTGAAGCTCGCTCCGCAGCAGCGCGTTGTCGCCGCAGTAGCTGTTGTGAGACAATCGACACTTGAAGCTCGCTCCGCAGCAGCGCGTTGTCGCCGCAGTAGCTGTTGTGAGACAATCGACACTTGAAGCTCGCTCCGCAGCAGCGCGTTGTCGCCGCAGTAGGTAGCTGTTGTGAGACAATCGACACTTGAAGCTCGCTCCGCAGCAGCGCGTTGTCGCCGCAGTAGCTGTTGTGAGACAATCGACACTTGAAGCTCGCTCCGCAGCAGCGCGTTGTCGCCGCAGTAGCTGTTGTGAGACAATCGACACTTGAAGCTCGCTCCGCAGCAGCGCGTTGTCGCCGCAGTAGCTGTTGTGAGACAATCGACACTTGAAGCTCGCTCCGCAGCAGCGCGTTGTCGCCGCAGTAGCTGTTGTGAGACAATCGACACTTGAAGCTCGCTCCGCAGCAGCGCGTTGTCGCCGCAGTAGCTGTTGTGAGACAATCGACACTTGAAGCTCGCTCCGCAGCAGCGCGTTGTCGCCGCAGTAGCTGTTGTGAGACAATCGACACTTGAAGCTCGCTCCGCAGCAGCGCGTTGTCGCCGCAGTAGCTGTTGTGAGACAATCGACACTTGAAGCTCGCTCCGCAGCAGCGCGTTGTCGCCGCAGTAGCTGTTGTGAGACAATCGACACTTGAAGCTCGCTCCGCAGCAGCGCGTTGTCGCCGCAGTAGCTGTTGTGAGACAATCGACACTTGAAGCTCGCTCCGCAGCAGCGCGTTGTCGCCGCAGTAGCTATTGTGAGACAATCGATACCTACTCGTCAACAGTGAAGCGATCGACGCTTCATTTAGCTAAATGAATCTCAATTGACGGAGCGCCCCCCCTCCGCCCCCGCCTGGCTCTGGCGCGCGGCACGTGCAGTGTGTCAGGCGCAGGCGAAGCGGCTCACTGTGATGGTGATGACCACTGGACTCCGCCCACTAGTTTTCCGGGATGAATAGTTCGTCATAAACTTCCACTTTTGATCAATGGCTGCCATGATGATCATAGCTCGTTTCATTTGCTTTTTTTTCAATTTTTTTTTTTGCATTAGTGGTTATGAGTTTATGACAATAACAACGGCAACCAACAACAACAACAACGGCCTGGGCTTGTCTCGGTTGACGGCATAACATCGATACATCGAAAGGCAAAATGTGGGAGTAGGTACTATAGATGCACCTCTGCCTAACCCCTCGGGGAATAGGTACGGCGTGATGTTATGTGACGCTATCAACAAGTCAAGTTATGTGACGCTATCAACAAATTATGTGACGCTATCAACAAGTTATGTGACACTATCAACAGATTATGTGACGCTATCAACAAATTATGTGACGCTATCAACAAGTTATGTGACACTATGAACAAGTTATGTGACGCTATCAATAAGTTATGTGACGCTATTAACAAGTTATGTGACGCTATCAACAAGTTATGTGACGCTATTAACAAGTTATGTGACGCTATCAACAAGTTATGTGACACTATCAACAAGTTATGTGACGCTATCAATAAGTTATGTGACGCTATTAACAAGTTATGTGACGCTATCAACAAGTTATGTGACGCTATCAACAAGTTATGTGACGCTATCAACAAGTTATGTGACGCTATCAACAAGTTATGTGACGCTATCAACAAGTTATGTGACACTATCAACAGATTATGTGACGCTATCAACAAGTTATGTGACGCTATCAACAAGTTACGAGTATGTGACACTATCAACAAGTTATGTGACGCTATCAATAAGTTATGTGACGCTATTAACAAGTTATGTGACGCTATCAACAAGTTATGTGACGCTATCAACAAGTTATGTGACACTATCAACAAGTTATGTGACGCTATCAACAAGTTATGTGACGTTATCAAAAAGTTATGTGCCGCTATCAACAAGTTATGTGACGCTATCAACAAGTTATGTGACGCTATCAATAAGTTATGTGACGCTATTAACAAGTTATGTGACGCTATCAACAAGTTATGTGACGCTATCAACAAGTTATGTGACGCTATCAACAAGTTATGTGACGCTATCAACAAGTTATGTGACGCTATCAACAAGTTATGTGACACTATCAACAGATTATGTGACGCTATCAACAAGTTATGTGACGCTATCAACAAGTTACGAGTATGTGACACTATCAACAAGTTATGTGACGCTATCAACAAGTTATGTGACGCTATCAACAAGTTATGTGACACTATCAACAGATTATGTGACGCTATCAACAAGTTATGTGACGCTATCAACAAGTTACGAGTATGTGACACTATCAACAAGTTATGTGACGCTATCAATAAGTTATGTGACGCTATTAACAAGTTATGTGACGCTATCAACAAGTTATGTGACGCTATCAACAAGTTATGTGACGCTATCAACAAGTTATGTGACACTATCAACAAGTTATGTGACGCTATCAACAAGTTATGTGACACTATCAACAAGTTATGTGACGCTATCAACAAGTTATGTGACGCTATCAAAAAGTTATGTGCCGCTATCAACAAGTTATGTGACGCTATCAACAAGTTATGTGACGCTATCAAAAAGTTATGTGACGCTATCAACAAGTTATGTGACGCTATCAACAAGTTATGTGACGCTATCAAAAAGTTATGTGACGCTATCAACAAGTTATGTGACGCTATCAACAAGTTATGTGACGCTTTCAACAAGTTATGTGACGCTATCAACAAGTTATGTGACGCTTTCAACAAGTTATGTGATGCTATCAGTGTTCCTGGCGCATAACGGGTGTCAATAAGTTATGTTATGTTAAGGTGGACAGAGCAAAGTGTTGTTTTATTGCCACTAGTTCTAGTTCTAGTTAGAGGGTATGGTTTCCGCACTTAGTCCTTCATATGGATCACTGTGCGTGGGCCATGGCAGCCGTTGCGGGGGTTGCTCCAACCAGCCCACCTCATTCCAGAAGACGATTAAGTCTCCAATTCCGTTCAGGACATCTGTGAAAGATCTGGGTGTTCCAAGAGTTCCTGCTCTAATCTGGGTGACGCCTGTGCATTCAAAGAGCACGTGCGTAACGGTTTCCTCAGCCTCCAGGCAAGCCCTGCACAGAGGACAGTCCGTTATTCCTATTGTGTGTTTAGTGAGCAGTGTCCTGTGATAGTCCCCGTCACCAGGCGCAGGCCGTACCTGTCCAGGCGTAACAGACGTCTGGTTAGCCTGCCATCTAGAGATTTTATCGCCACTCTTCAACACCGGAGTGATATTATGTGCCCGTTTCAAATTACGGGAAAGGTACCTCCTCGTAAACGTGCCGCTCCAATGGCGACATTAATTCAACATAACACAAAAAACACAAAAGACATCTTTTGTACCTATCTATTGTTTAAAACACTTTTAATCTAATCGAAACCGGATATACTTAAATGATACTGCAGTCTGTATGAGCGGGAAGCAGTTCCTTGAAAACATATTATAAACGTGTATGTTGACATTGAAATTATTTGAAATAATGTTTTACATTGGCAGGAACTGGTCACATCACAATATACTGAAAGAATGTCTTTCTTCTTTGTCTGTCAAAGAAGATGTCTCACTTCCAAGTCAACGATAGATCAATCATATTCCAGAGATACAAAAGTTCGCCGCACTTCGCCAATGATTTGCAAAACTTGAGTGAACAAGAAGTGAGTGCGTGTGATTCACACCACACCGCGCCACACCGCGCCACTCTGCGCCACATCGCGCCACACCGCGCCACATCGCGCCACGCCGCACCACACCGCGTCACACCGCGCTCCGACCGTATGTCAAGACTTCCTTGCCCGCCAAATTTAGTAAACAAACATTTCATTTCATTTCATTTATTTCATGAACAATTTACATTGTGTTGAAAATTACATATTAAATAAAATTATCACATGCAGAAACAATACATATAAAAGTCTAATTAAAATTGATGTGAAATGCTTAGTATATTATGAGTCAATTAATTTAAAATATGTCAACAAAGAAATATAATGTCAAATTAATAGCAGGTAAATGTTCAATGTCAAAATATTTAGTGTACAACTTCATCAAGGTCCCAGTGATGAGAACAGTATTAGGTCAAAAATAATTTAATATTTAAAGCTTACTGCTATTTTTATAGTGACTATTTTTATCACTTGACATAAATTCTGATACCGAGTATAAACATTTTTCCAACAAGAAGGCTTTTAATTTAATTTTGAAAGAGTGAGAGCTATAAATTAATAACTTTAAGTCAGTCGGTAACCTATTAAATAACTCCACTGCCTGGTATTTTATTTTATTTTATTTTATTTTATTTGGGAAAACAAACAATCGTACATTGTATATTATATCTAGATACACAGTATGCTATAAATAAATGTACAATCCACTACGTTTCCACATGTTACTAGTTTAAAAAAAAAAAAAAAAAGATACAGTGTTGGGAAAATTAAGCAGTAATTAATTAGCTATTACATGTCTAAATAAAAGGTACATAATAATTAAAATTTATGAACAAGGCGCTTAGTAATTTGTTCTCTAAATGTATATTTAGATAGGGCAAAAACATCAATATCATTAAAGTTATTATTGTAAGCCTGAACCAATCTCTGGAGCGGCGCTCTCTCCCCTGCATTTGTGCGGCAGGGAGTTGTAGCAAACAGTGGATAAGAGCGCGCCTCACGTCTCAACACTGTTCTAGGTACAATATAGCATATTTTACTGATTAATTCAGAGCAATCAAACCTATTATGTACAAGTCCATGGAGCATCATTCCCTGGAGCAACAAGCGTCTAGAGCGTAATGTTAATAGTTTAAACTTACACAAAGCGTGGTATCTGGAACAATGCTTAGCTATATTAAAATTTGGTGCCATTCTGTGTTTAAATTCCTTCCTTCTCGTGCTTTCTCTTATCCTACGTTCCTCTTGTGATTCATACTCATGAATATACTTAGCAAAGTGATTTAGGATTACTAATATATATAAACTCGGTACTGTTAAAATGTCTAATTTTTTAAAGTGTACATGAGTCTCTTTGTGAGATCCTTACTATAATCCTTATGGCACGTTTCTGTAAAATAAAGGCTTTCTGACAGTTGTAACTGTACCTGTTACCCCAAAGCATTATGCTGTATCGTAATCTAGATTCTACCAGCGCGTAATATATAGCCTTAAGTTGCATTAGATCCAACATATCTCTTAGGCTCCTGAGTGCATAGCATGCTGATGAAATCGATGAGTCAATAGCAGCTAGCTCCTGTTTCCAATTTAAATGCTCATCTATGTTAATCCCTAAAAATTTGACCTTGTCCACTAATTCAATTTTGTCTCCTTTGATTTGTACATCTAAATTGTCATTATTGCGAGTTGTAGTCTTAAATAAAATTATATTAGTCTTACTTGTATTTAGCAAAAGGTTATTAGCTGTAAACCAATCGCAGAGATTTTGTAGGCTTTTATTTACATTTTTGGTTAATTCTTTTAAGTCATTCGCCCCAATTATTATATTTGTATCATCTGCAAAAACAACAAGTTTTACATCAGGCTGAACGTAATGCATAAAGTTAAGTAAGTCGTTTGTAAATATAATAAATAGTATTGGTCCTAAAATGGAGCCTCCTTTTATGCGTTCTTATTGTTACGTTTTAGGTCTGTGCGGTCCACCTTGCGCGCTCTAAGTTTTCCTTTTAACTGATATAGTAAAATAAAGTAGACACAGTGATTAAGTCTCGTTGACGCAGGCAGCTGGCCCCCGCAGCACCGCGACGTGATAGAGACCTAATATTGCTTTGTGTTTTGTAGGAATGTTTACTTTGGACTTCAGACGGGATCAAACATTAAATATATACCTACTTACTTAAATTAAAACGTCGCAGTCATATCTACGTTATGTGTTGGGCCTTTTCAGATGGCTCAGCTCAACATTTGATTTGCTAATAAAAGACGCTATGTTGAGTGAGGTACGGCGGCGGCGCGGCGCGGGCGCACGCGTGTCGTGCGCCACTGTCACGTGACCGGAACAGCCGCACTCGCGGGGTGAGCTACACTCGTCCTTATCGCGCAACTCGCACAAACCGGCCAAGGTCGCGCCATGCGCCGGCGCCCACGCTGCCGCACAACGCAGAAGGCTCATTGCGTGTCACTCACTGCTTGCTGTCGCTACTGCACAGTGGTGAGCGCTCAAGCACTATGTACAGATCGCACGCGGTGCCATGCTGCCATGAGCCTCGCCCAGCGGTGGAGTGAATACCTACACTTCATTGACATGACACCTAAGTTTACCTAAGTTTTCAACTCATGAACTCACAAACACCAAACTTTTACATTTATTGTTACTTTTATTTTATGTTGTTGTGTAAATATTACTATTTAATGTAGTAAATTGAGTAATGATTCTGGCAGAATAGAGTGTAGTATAGACCTTCTGCTGACTCCGACCGACCGCCTCCGCAACCCACATGCCACTGACCTACCTCTTCGCAATCCTTACAAGTAAATAATTATGAAGCCTACATCACTGGCGTCACTGCGCGCGCATTACATGTGTAGGTAATGTATTGCAACTTTATAATCAAAAACATGTTTCAAGATACAAGATACAAGATACAAGATATTTATTTTGTAAAACATGAGTGCAGAATTATACAGGTCTTAAAAATAATAAGAGGTACCTACATGTTTTGCCAATCATGGCGTACAAAATTAGTCGCACTAAGACAACTATTACAAAAAGATAATTATAAAATCGTTAATAATAAATTAAAACAATGACTTACAAAGAGGAAAAATATAAATAAAAAAAACATAGGATTAAATGAAAATGTCAACAATTTAAATTCAATTTAAGTAAAAGACATATTAGAAAAATAATAACAAAGGTACACAGTCCAAATTCTATTGCAGAAGATTATCATTTAAAAAGTCATCTACGCTATAATAGCACTTATCTAGTAAAAACCCCTGAACGGACTTTTTAAATTTGGTTAAAGGTAAACATTTAACAACATCAGGTATTTTATTATAGATAATGGGTGCCCTTCCAAATAGGCTCTTTTTCACTAAGGCAGTTTTGCACTTGATTGGACACAACAAATTCTGATATTGAGACCGAATTGGGGTTTTTTTCACGTCTGAAAATTTCTGAAAAAATTGCGGATTTGCTTTTACGAAAAGTGCAGTTTCTAAAATGTACAAAGATGGTAAAGTTAGAATTTTTGATTGTCTAAAGTAATTTACGCAACTATCCGTTGTTCTTAGATTAAACATTGCTCGTATACATCTTTTTTGCATCCTAAATATAAGTTCTTTATTAGTTGACTGTCCCCAAAAAATAACACCATATCTTAAAGTAGAAGCGACTAATCCATGATAGGCTGTTAAAAGGGGAAAGCAGAACCGTCGCTGTGAAACCCTTCCGAGGGAACCGATACAGCACTGTCCTGCAAAGCAAGAGTGTGATGAGGGGGTGGCTTCACCAAAGTTCAGAAGAAGAAGAAGAAGCCTACTTGTCGCAATCAATGCGGAACTGGACTGATAGGACCAAATATGCTGCTACGTCCAGCGATACCTACGACGTTGCTGTATGTGTCCCGACTGCATCACTCCACGAAGGTTGAGGAGATCGTGGAGTACATGAAGGTGAAGACCAACTGGACCTTGAGGGTCGAGAAGTTGGAGCCCCGTCACAACACCAACTTCAAGTCGTTTGTGGTGCGGGTTCCGACACACCATCTCGACACGTTCATATAGGAAGAGTTTTGGCCGAAGGGTGTAGTCTACCGACGTTTTCGCGGCAGGCTATGCGACACTGCGCAGCGTAACACGACGCCGTCACCTCGTGTGTCTTAGTTTATTTTATAAGTTGTATTTTATATGTATTAGTATATCATTTTTGTTATGTTGTAATATTTTTTGTTTGTATTTGTGTATTGTATTTTGTATGGGCCACAGCTGCCTGAAATAAAGGAAATTAAATTAAATTAAATTAAAAAAAGAGTGTCAGTATTTACTTTCCTTGACAATTGGAATAATAAATATGCAGATTTATTAAGGCGCTTACAGATTTCCTCTGTGTGATGTTTCCAAGTTAGTTCACTATCTATAGTGATACCTAAGAATTTTGCATGTGTAACTTCTTCTATCACAGAGTTATTGTAGGCAATGTTAACTGGTGAATGCTTTCGGCGCTGATGAAAGTGAATAACTTTTGTTTTATTTAAATTAATTATAAGGTTATTTTTGTCAAGCCAATTTATAATGTCACTCAGA
The DNA here is from genome assembly GCA_946251885.1 of Cosmia pyralina. Taxonomy (NCBI): domain Eukaryota; kingdom Metazoa; phylum Arthropoda; class Insecta; order Lepidoptera; family Noctuidae; genus Cosmia; species Cosmia pyralina. Next base: position 119,405 of record OX276350.1, on the reverse strand, counting down.
GAATTATTTATGTCATTTTGATAATTTTTAGGATTAGTACATTCCACAATGGCCGTGCTGTCATCTGCGAATAGTACCATTTTATGATCTATAGTTTTAGGGAGATCATTAATATATGTTAAGAATAGTGGTGGCCCCAGTATGCTACCTTGTGGTACACCATATTTTATATATCTTGGTTTAGACACATATTTTATCTCCAATTTAGTAATAGGACAGATTCTAGTAATTTCTGTACATTGAGTTCTGTCACTCAAATATGATTCTAAGAGTTTCAAGATGTTTCCTCTTATGCCATACCCATGTAATTTTTGTAGCAGAATTTGATGGTCCACGAAATCAAATGCTTTGGTCATATCTGTTAGAATAGCGCACACAGGATTACCTTAATCTACAGATGTCATTGCACAAGATAGCAGGTCAAATAAAGCCATATTAATATTAGTATTTTTCCTGAAACCTTTTTGTTGACTGCAAAGAAGTTTGAAATTTTCTAAATAAGAATAAATTGAATTATAAATTACCTTCTCGATTATTTTTGAAAATATCGATATCTTAGCAATAGGTCTATAATTTTGAACATCACTTTTGTCATTTTTTTTATATAGCGGTTTAATAATGACATTTTTTAGGCTACTTGGGAATATACCATCTGAAATACAAAGATTAATTATATGAGCCAGTACAGGCGCTATAATTTCATTAACGTATTTAATTACTTTAGTTAATATGCCATCAAATCCTACCGTGTTTGTGTTTTTCAGGCTGCTAATTATTTTGATTATATCAGAATCTAAAACAGGCAGCATAAATAGTGATTGAGAATTCGAATTTTCAATGTTATAACTATCATTAAAAGTTCCCTTAGTTTTAATATCATTTTCAATGGCCTCAATAAAATAATTATTAAATTCATTTGCAATACTCAAAGGATGTGTAAGAGTCAAATTATCTTTGTTAATTGACAGTATTGGTTCTTGAGGTGAATTAAATTTAGATTTATTAATGACTCGCCAAGCAGCTTTTCATTTATGTTTTGAGTTATTAATAAAGTGGTTATTTTGAGCTTTTTGAGTTAATTTTATTATTTTTCTATAAATTGAAGAGTAATTTTTAAACGCAAGTCTATTTTTTGTGTTATGATTGAATCTATATGTCCAAAGTAACTACCGTTGCTTTTGACTGCAAATTTTTATTCCACGAGATATCCACTTATTTTTTTTATTGGTATACATAGTAACAATTTTATTCGGAAAGCATAAATTGTATAGCAAAGAAAAGTCATCAATAAAAAGCTCATAAGATTCATTGGCGTCATTGGCTTTATATACTTGTGAGAAAGATAAGCATTTAAGGTGGTTTTTAAATTTTTCTAAGTTGTCTGGTGTGATATCATGTTTATTTGTTTTCCAGTATTTTAATATACAAGTTTTTTTAACAGGAAACTTCAATAATTGTGACGTATGATCCGAAAGAACTAAGTCCATTATTTCAGCTTTACAGTTTTTGCGGTAGGTGTGAGCAAAATTATCTATGCAGGAGTTACTACTTAGTCTAGTCGGTTCATACAGTTTTAATTGTAGATGGTATTGCAAAAGAAAGTTTTCGAATTCTAATGTTATTTTATTTCTTTTTAACACATCTATATTAAAGTCTCCAGCCAAGATAATATTTTTACTACCGAATGAACAATATTTTCGTAGAATATAGTCTAGTCTCTCATAAAATATGTTGTAATTATATTTGGGTATTCTATATAGGTGCTCTAAACTATGGTGCTAATATGGGAATATGGTTTAAAGTAACCTTAACCAAACCTAACCTCGGGGTGCCCTTCGCTCTCTGTTGCATCGTTGCCATATCGAGCAAGGTCAATGATCCTGAGGTCAAGGACAGTGACCTTAGGAGAATAGCCGATCTTGACTTTCGGAATTTTGACCATGACCTCAAAGTCAATAATCTTGAGGTCAAGGTCAGTAACCTGAGGAGAATCACGGATCTTGACTTTCGGAATTTTGACCTTGACCTTAAAGTTAATGACCCTGAGGTCAAAGTCAATTCCCTCGAGGTATCCCATGGTGTTCAAAAGTACTGCCAATTCATATCACACACTAAAAAATATCATATACTTAATTTTCGGTATTAAAATACCCGGCTTTGCAAAAAAAAACTGTCCTGATTTAATATTTTTCCGAATACGGACTCTATGGATCGCGTACGGAACGCGATGTATTGAGTCTATAATGAAGTATTTGGCGAAGTACGCTCATAAATCTAAATATATAAAAGAAGAAACTGACTGACTAACTGACTGACATATCATCGCCCAGCCCAAACCGTTGGGTCTAGAGATTCCAAATTTGGCACGTAGGTTCCTTATAAGGCCTAGGGGTGCACTAAGAAAGGATTTTTCAAAATTCTAAGGGGGTGAAACGGGTCCAAAGTTTGTAAGAAAAATGTTATTCCTTGAGTTAATAGACTTGAAACTATCTAAGTAAATTATAAAGTTTGTCATTTTTAGTTTTCCTAAACTGCCCCCTAAAAAGGGATATGGGGGTGTCAAAGTTTGTATGGAGTAATTTTAACGCGCGGTCCGATTAACTCGAAATTCAGTATTTATACTTGAGACCAAAAATGAAGAATAACATGTATCAGGGTTTTTCGAATATCTACCCCTAAGGGGGTGAAGAGGGGTAGTCAATTTTACAGGAATAGTTTTACGGGCTTGATTAACATGAAAATTGGTGGTAGTAATCTTTCAGTCAAGGTACGGAAATATCCCAAGCGGTTATTTAAATTCCACCCTTGTAGGGGTGAAAACCGGGAATATGGTTCATATGAAATATCTTATTCATTTAGTTAATTAACTTTAAACTTGGCATAAATACTTTCCTAAGCAAGCAATCAAGTTTGTCATTCATAGTTTTTCCTCCAGAGGGAAGGGTAGAGGGGGAGGGGAGAAGAGGAGGGAGTGGTGAGGAGGAAAAGAGGGAAGGGGAGGGCGTATTGAGGAGGGAAAGGGGGAAGGGGAAGTAATGGTGAGGAGGGAGAAGGGGAGGATGATCGATGGAGGGGAGAGGGATAGGAGGTTGTAAGGGGAAAGGAGGTGGAGAGGGGGAATAGGGGGAGAAGAGGAGTTATTGAGGGTAGAGGGAGAGGGGAAACCGGTGAAGGAGGAGGTTAGCGGGAAGGGGATGTGGTGAGGGAGGTAAGATGGAGAGGGGGATGGGGAAGGGGAGGATGAGAGGGGGTGGTGAGAGATGGGAAGGAGAGAGGGAGGGGGAGAGGGGATGGCGACGAGTGCCTTTACACCTTAAAGTTGCTTTTTATATAGCACTGATTCATTGAATTGATTGGAGAGCGGGAAGTGGTGGAGAGGGATAGGAGGTTGTAGTGAGGCGGAAGGGTGTACTGAGTGGGAGGGGAGGAGTTGGCGAGGGTAGAGGAAAGCGGTGAAGGGGGTGTGAGAGGGGGTAAAAGGGTGAGAAGGGGATGTGGTGAGGGGGTGAGAAGGAGAGGGGATGGGGGGATGAAGGGGTAGAGAGGGTGATTAGAGGGGAGAGTGAGAGGGGAGGGAAGGGGAGGGGTGAGAGAGGAGGGTTAGAGGGAGAGAGGAGGGGTGAGAGGGAGACGGGGAGGGATGACGGGTGCCTTTATACCTTAAAGTTGCTTTTTGTATAGCATTGAAGAAACCCTGCCCGACAGAAATGAACGAAAAATAGAAAGTCGGCACAAAAAACAGGAGTAAACTCCAGCCTGCGTCGGAGCTGACACACACACTTTTTTTGTTTGTTTGAACGCGCTAATCTCTGGAACTCCCAGGCGGACTTTAATAATTATTTTTGCATTTGATAGCCCAACTCTTAAGGAAGGCTATAGGCATATTTAACATCACTCTAGGACTCTTAGGTGCCGAGCAAAAATAAAAAAGTCAGAAAGAACGCTAAGCAACAACGAAATAATAGCGTGAGCAGGCGATGAGTCAGCAGCAATGCGTCAGCAGCAATGCATCAGCAGCAATGCGTCAGCAGCAATGCATCAGCAGCAATGCGTCAGCAGCAAGGAATTTCAGGATTTCGGCAGAAGCTATCTATCTATATGAATAAAGAGATAGGTCCTGACTGATTGACTGACTCATCTACGCCCAGCCCTAACCCTTGGACCTAGAAAGCTGAAATTTTAACAAGTAGACAAGGAATAAGGAAGTAATTCCTGGTAGTACGTTCCTGTGGGATATTTTCCGACATTCACGCGGGCGACGCCGCGGGCAAAAGCTAGTCCAGTATAAACGGATTTGCAAAATTCTTTTTTTGTTTGAAAGGACATGCTCTCGAGATGGTCCCATTGTTACCAAGTCGGAATCTGATGAGGTGATCCCATGGGATTCGAGGGAAACCCTCAAATTTTATAGGCACAACTATAGCGATTTGGGTATTTTTTATAGTAACTCGTGCAATGCGTAATGGTGTCGGTGACTTCACCAGCAAATCCAGTTCTCCTGATTCTTACTGGGAGAACTCCTCAACAATTAACGTCCCTGCATCGGAAAAAGCAATATTTTGTAAAAGGCATCACTTTTTTTAGGGTTCCGTACCTCAAAAGAAAAAACGGAACCCATATAGGATCACTCGTGTGTCTGTCTGTCCGTCTGTCACAGCCAATTTGCTCCGAATCTAATGGACCGAATAAGTTGAAATTTGGTACACATATGAATTTCTGTAACCCAAACACGAACGGGTAAAGTAAATTAACGAATTTTGAATATGGAGGTCACTTTTGGGAGACAATTAAGAAAATTAAAAAAATAAGTTTTGCAACCTGTACTGTGTGACATATCAAATGAAAGGGCTTACTATGAGGGTCTCAAATATTTTTTTTTTTATAAATTTAAAATTGGGCCAGATAGTGTCTTTCAACAATAGACAAGACCAGGAAGTCGAAAGACGAGTCCAAAATGCTTGGAAGACCTACTGGGCCCTTAAAGAACACATGAAAGGTAGTCTTCCTATAACACTTAAAAGGAAACTCATCGACATGTGCATCCTGCCCGTTCTAACCTATGGTGCACAAAGTTGGTCACTTACTGAACAACAAAAGTCCAAACTCAAGATTTGCCAACGGGCAATGGAGCGCAGCATAATGGGTGTCAAGCGTACAGAACGAGTTAGAAACACCATCCTGCGCTCCGTAACTCAAGTAGCAGATGTTGGAGAAAAAACAGCCAGGCTGAAGTGGGAGTGGGCCGGACACGTCGCGCGAATGCACCCGGAGAGATGGGCAAAGATGGACCAACTGGACGCCTGAGGGAGGACATCGCCGTCGAGGCAGGCCACGGCGAAGGTGGTGTAACGATCTGATAAGGTTTGCAGGCCCAACATGGCCAGAGATCGCACAAGACAGGGAGGTGTGGAAGGAAAAAGGGGAGGCCTTTGCCCAGCAGTGGGACACAATGTAGGCTAATAAAAAAATAAAAAAAATAAAATAAACTATTTTAAAGTTATTTAAGAAAATAGACGAATTTTTTTTATTTAAGTATATAATCTTACACTATCATAACAGGTTCACACCCAGTGCGTTAATGTGATTAAATGTTATCATTTATTAGTCAATAACTCGAGAGTCACCCTCAAGAATTCCGCCAATGTACAGTTAAAAATGTCAAGCCTTTGTGAGGCGCTGAAAATTGACCAAGGGGGGGGGCCCTTATCTCCGAAACTACTGAGACTAAAATTTTGAAAAAAAATACAGAAAATAGTTCTTTACCTTTAAATTAAAGGAAAACCTACAAGAAGTCTGTGGTCTTAGAATAGCATGGTAAATCTCTCAATATTATGAGTACAAACTTACATTTACAGTTGGAATGTATGGGAGAGCATGTTTTTCAACTACAATGTTAAGTTTGTTCTTGGGATGAATTCATCCCAACTACGGAACCCTTCATTGTGCGTGCTCCGACACGCACTTGGCCAGTTTTTTTTAGCAGTTGACACTTGACATTAGGCTACTGTAACTTAGATAAATTACACACTGACCCACTAAAAAGTGAAAAATATAAACTACTAAGTAAGTACTACACTTTTTTGTTAAATAACGTGTGGCGGCATCTATCTAGTGAGCCGTACCACCAAGTAGCGGTGGCGCATCGCCGTAGTGAGCCGTACCACCAAGTAGCGGTGGCGCATCGCCGTAGTGAGCCGTACCACCAAGTAGCGGTGGCGCATCGCCGTAGTGAGCCGTACCACCAAGTAGCGGTGGCGCATCGCCGTAGTGAGCCGTACCACCAAGTAGCGGTGGCGCATCGCCGTAGTGAGCCGTACCACTAAGTAGCGGTGGCGCATCGCCGTAGTGAGCCGTACCACCAAGTAGCGGTGGCGCATCGCCGTAGTGAGCCGTACCACCAAGTAGCGGTGGCGCATCGCCGTAGTGAGCCGTACCACCAAGTAGCGGTGGCGCATCGCCGTAGTGAGCCGTACCACCAAGTAGCGCTGGCGCATCGCCGTAGTGAGCCGTACCACCAAGTAGCGGTGGCGCATCGCCGTAGTGAGCCGTACCACCAAGTAGCGGTGGCGCATCGCCGTAGTGAGCCGTACCACCAAGTAGCGGTGGCGCATCGCCGTAGTGAGCCGTACCACCAAGTAGCGGTGGCGCATCGCCGTAGTGAGCCGTACCACCAAGTAGCGCTGGCGCATCGCCGTAGTGAGCCGTACCACCAAGTAGCGCTGGCGCATCGCCGTAGTGAGCCGTACCACCAAGTAGCGCTGGCGCATCGCCGTAGTGAGCCGTACCACCAAGTAGCGGTGGCGCATCGCCGTAGTGAGCCGTACCACCAAGTAGCGGTGGCGCATCGCCGTAGTGAGCCGTACCACCAAGTAGCGGTGGCGCATCGCCGTAGTGAGCCGTACCACCAAGTAGCGCTGGCGCATCGCCGTAGTGAGCCGTACCACCAAGTAGCGGTGGCGCATCGCCGTAGTGAGCCGTACCACCAAGTAGCGGTGGCGCATCGCCGTAGTGAGCCGTACCACCAAGTAGCGGTGGCGCATCGCCGTAGTGAGCCGTACCACCAAGTAGCGGTGGCGCATCGCCGTAGTGAGCCGTACCACCAAGTAGCGGTGGCGCATCGCCGTAGTGAGCCGTACCACCAAGTAGCGGTGGCGCATCGCTGTAGTGAGCCGTACCACCAAGTAGCGGTGGCGCATCGCCGTAGTGAGCCGTACCACCAAGTAGCGGTGGCGCATCGCCGTAGTGAGCCGTACCACCAAGTAGCGGTGGCGCATCGCCGTAGTGAGCCGTACCATCAAGTAGCGGTGGCGCATCGCCGTAGTGAGCCGTACCACCAAGTAGCGGTGGCGCATCGCCGTAGTGAGCCGTACCACCAAGTAGCGGTGGCGCATCGCCGTAGTGAGCCGTACCACCAAGTAGCGGTGGCGCATCGCCGTAGTGAGCCGTACCATCAAGTAGCGGTGACGGTTTGTTAGTATTCCCAACTTTTTGTCAGCTAGTTGAGCCTTTGTATATATGTACGGAGTGAATGGTGGATGAACGCCAATAAACTCAAGACGGTCGGATATCGGCACGGCTGCACGGGTACAGCACACGGAGAATAGGTTGGAACTAGCTCCACATTACAAACTAACATTTTTCAGTTGGAGCATTGATATTTACGTTGACCGATGTATGGAGAGAAAGTTTTTTCAATTCAGAGTTTAGTTGCCATTTAATCCGACTTACCTTTTCGTTAAGCTAAAGCCACACATGCATTGTGCTCGCTAGGTGCTTACAGCGACGCTGCTCGCCACTGCTCGCCAAGCGACCAGGGGACATGCATTGTGCTCGCTAGGTGCTTACAGCGACGCTGCTCGCCACTGCTCGCCAAGCGACCAGGGGACATGCTGTACTCTAGCCGTCAGCGAATCGAGCATGGTTTTACTTTTGTAATGTAAGGTCCTAACGGTTCGCCAACTCTTTGTGCTCAGAACTATTCTCAGGAAACATCAAAGCGTACCATTACCCAACCCCAATAGACGCAGCAAAATGCCTGTGTGCCCTAGCGTTCCATGCAAGACCTCCTTCGCAAGAAGACAGTACAATGTCATAAGCTGTAAGTTATATAACGCCATAAACAAGCAGCTCAACATTACTTCTCATAGCAGACACGAATTAAAAGGTAAAGTTTCTGCGTGGCTTCAGCTATTGGACTATCAGAGGACGGAGGATCTACTGGCATGTATTGCGTAACATATTATATATCATACAATACTTCTAAACAAACTCTCACATACACACACTCACCCCACACACACACAAACACAGATCACACACTTCTGTTAAACATAAAAAGTAAAACTAATCTAAAATTGGAATACTAAAACTAAAACTAAAAATTAAAACTAGATTATAGTATAAGATTACCTAAAATTATCTTATAAATTATAAATTGTAAGCCTGCTGCAGCGTCATTCAAAGCAATTTATTCGTATTTTATTATGTGATACTTCCTGCGGCTGCACAATGTTTTCCAAAATACAAGCTTAAGCTTAGTTTGGGAGTCAGTGACAGTACCTTTTGTGGAATACATAAATACGATGCATACTCGTATGTTAGATTACTCTAAGTATTAACTGGCGACAATAAAGAATTTTTATTTTTTTTATTTTTTATTTATTTATTTCTATTTATTTAATGGCCACATTGATTGCTCGGTGCCACTGCCCACGCCGCATGACTAATTTGTCACTAAACCTACGGTTTCTTAGGAAAGCGACCTAGCGGCCATCATGAAAATCTGAAATTTTCAAACCCCGCCCCCCAAAGATTAAAATCGCTAGATTTGCCCTCACCGCACTTAGTCACGCAAAAAAGTGTTAGAGAAGAGTGAGCTCACACATTTATTAAATAGCGTTTCCATGACAATCAAGTCAAGTCACTGCGTCATTGTGTGTCAGAGGTGTCAAACAGAAACGCGACTTTCTTTTGATGCGGTTCATAGCTAGGGCATCTAGGGTGAATCTAACAATTTAAATCTTTGCAACTGCCATCATTTTCGTGGGCTGTCACAGCGGCCGTTAAGTGCGGTGAAGCTCTTCTAGGAAACCGTAGCTTTAGCAAGTCTCCAAGTGTGTCACAAAAACGAACGAACGCACGGCTACTGATCAAGCTAAGTATATTTCCAGTATAAGCTGATCTCGCATTGTATAGAATTTCCTTACAATGAGAGGTCAGTGTAAACTGGAAATGTATACTCGTAGCTTGATGTGTAGCCGTGTTACTATGTAAACTATTAGTAGTTCTGCAAACAGTAGACCTCGCGACCACAAACTTTTTTGCAACAGTCACTTAAAATGTTCGACTGGACCTAACCATCTGGCGAGCGACAACGACAGCGTGATCTAGCGGAGCACAGTAGCGCCATCTAGTGACCTTATTGTACAATTAACATTATTATTGGTTTTAAAGCCTCTTATCAATTAGCACGATCAGCGACCAGCGGCAATAGTTACGTAGTAACTATTTAGTAATCTGTGCCAGCGGATTACTTGTTCGTGAAGCATGCGTGGTACGGCAGCTCATCCATTCCTCAGCGTCCTCCTGCCTTTAAACCAGTATAATTGAGGTCGGCGCAGCTGACATTCGCTGTGCCTGAGGTATCGTCGCTGTCGCTGTATTGCACATTTTATTCGATAATTTAAGTTTATACCACCATCACAACATGAGCTCTGACAATGACCCAGTCATTATGAAAACTGTAACTTTAACTGGGTGGTGGAACCGGTCGAGTGTAGCACCCCGCACCCCGCACCCCGCAGCCCGCAGCCCTAGCGGTAACACCTCGGCGACAAACAATGAGGCTATAAACAGACTGATGACAATGGACATTTGCGGAACGACATGAGCGGCAATAACGAGGAGCAGCGGGTGTCGCCGCAGGGAGGGCAGGGGGGGGGGGGGGCAGGCGCTGCCCAATTTATTACGGCTAGGTACTAGTTACCGAATTATGACCACGCTACCATGCGTCAGGCGCGCACCTTCTTTTTAACCAAGAGAGAGATCATGACAAAGTACAGTCATGTTGGAAAGAAGTTTCTTATCGGACGGTACCCAATGACGTATTATATTAAGGTCACCGGTTATTGACGGTACCTACGAACTTGGCGAATGGGAGCTAGGCGAAAAAAAATTAAGATTTTTCCGTCACGAAATTCCGTCATGAAATTCCATCATGAAATTCCGTCATGACTCTTTCTTTATTTTGAAGAAGAAAAAAATTTTATATTCTAATATTTAAACATGTAAGTAATCTAACTAGGTATAAAATTATATAAAGAAAATAATAATAATGACATGGGTGTCATTTCCATGGTTTTTGAGTCGAAGATGGCGGCTTCGAAAATTTTAAAATTTCCCATCACGGGTGTCATTTTCATGGTTTTTGGGCCGCATATTGTAAAATTGTAAGTCTAACTTTGTAAACCCTGTGTTATCATAACTATAACTGTTGTATTGGGTAACCCTGTAATGATAGTTGTGTGTTTTTTTTTTTAATAATTTTCATGGTTTTTGAGTTTGCTGAAAACGATAATGAGGTAAAAATTAAAATTCAAGATAGCAGCTGAGATAATTTTTAAATTTCTCGTCATGGGTGACATTTCCGTGATTTTTGAGGGCGCTGAAAATGATAGTGAGGTCAAAATGAAAATCCAAGATGGCGGCTTTGAAAATTTTTAAATTTTTCGTCTTGGGTGTCGTTCCATGGCTGCAAATTATGACATATGCTTAATATAGCATATTTGCTGGAAATCGAAATTGTGAACTCCCTTCATATTATGAAATGACACCATATTACTATTTTTCAGAAACTTCGTTTCAACCGAGTGTTCCACGACACTCACGCCTTTTTTTTTTTGACACAATCATCATCGGCCACTAAACGTGACATCATTGCGTATAACCTTGAAAATATATTTTGCCGAGTTAAATTATTTATGAACTTATTTGATTTTTCTGATACTCGAAGTGATGATTTTAAATGATTAGGTATATTTAGGTTTTAATGAATATTTTCACGCTATTGCAATAAAAGTACCAAAAAAGGTAGGTAGGTAGGTAATAAAATAAGGTAACATTAGCTAAGTGTACTTGTTTTCATATTAATAAATCATATTATGTAATTGTTATATATTTGTTTTATTTCAAAATTTGTCTTAAATAGAAGCTGATAAGGTTTTTCAAGCAAAAAATGAGGCAGTTTTCATGAAATCGCCTCGTTCATTAATTCAATTAACCTGACTGTACCCTTTTTTTGCAAAAAAAAAAAAACTGACAGTGTCCAGTTGGCGAAAACATAAAAGTGATTTAATTTAAGTTTCACTATCTGGACACGCGTAAAAATCTTGGCTTGTCCAAATGACGAAATATTATAATAAGTGATACTAATTTTGAGTTTCATCAACTGGATGCACGTGTGTCCAGTCTCTCGTATCGAGTTGGTAAAAAACCCGCGTGTGTCGTCGGCCGCGTTCGGTGGTGAATTCCTTCGGAGATTGACAATGCAACTCCTTTAATAGATCAATCAACTCAGCCAATCTCAGTCCAGCGCTGGACATAGTCCTCTCTGCACTCCCGGACTCGTCTGCCCCAACAACTGTGGGTTCTGCGCTGCTGTGTTTCACAAATTACACACTAGCTATAGAGGCATGAGGAACAGGGTGTAAAGTTCACCCATCCTCCATAGAAAAGGGAGGAACCTCCGACCAGACGGATGTTGTGTTTGGTGGGCTTCTGCCCGACGGTTGACTTCGGAATGTTGAATGTAAACTCTGTTTGCGCGATGCAGGATCTTGCGTGACGTCAGTGTGATGCGTAGTTCGCATGTGACGATGTAGATGCCGCCACAGTACTATATTATTACAGTTGAAAGTATATGAATTCAGCACCGTTGCTAACATAAAGTATAAAGTACTTTGTGGTTGCTAAGTAGCGCGTGTGTCGGGTTCGCAGCAGAGATGCCATCCAGGTCGGGGGCGCGGGGGCAGGATGGTTGCCGGCCGTTGTGAGTGCGCCGCGTGCCGCTGGAGACGCATAGTCTTTAATACATTAATATTAGGTTGGGGAAAAAGTCTTTTCGCATTATAGTATGTATGAACTTAAAATAAAATCTCTTTGGCTATACTATTTGTATCTGGCTGGTTTTTGGTATTATTGAAAGTTTAAATTTTAAAGAACATAATTCCAAATTCAAATTAGGAAAATGTGTGATTTTTATTTGTTTTTCGTACTGTCAAGATGAGTGAATCTAATGAAGAAATTCGATACATTTTAAAATTTTACTACAAAAAACGTAACAATGCAACGCAAGCCGCGAAAAAAATTTGCGATGTTTATGGACCCAGTGCAGTGTCTGTGAGAGTAGCACTTTGGTTTAAGCGTTTTCAATCCGGAAATTTTGATGTCAAAGATGCACATCGCTCTGGTCGCCCTATTACGGATAAAATGGATGCCATTTTTGAAAAAGTGGAGCAAGATCGGCATATCAGTAGTTACGACGTAGCTGAAATACTGGGAATTGACCACAAAATAGTTTTGGCGCATTTGTAAAAAACTGGGTACACAAAAAAGCTCGATATTTGGGTACCTCACGAGCTCACTGAAAGAAACCTAATGAACCGTGTACTCATTTGTGATTCTTTATTACGACGTAATGAAACCGAACCATTTTTGATGAAGCTGATAACTGGTGATGAAAAGTGGATCACGTACGACAAGAACGTGCGAAAAAGGTCGTGGTCAAAGGCCGGTCAGGCTTCACAGACTGTGGCGAAACCAGGGTTAACTCGCAACAAGGTGATGCTGTGTGTGTGGTGGGATTGTGGTTGTGGTGAAGGGCCATTATTCATTATGAGCTGTTACTACCAGGCAGGACCATCAATTCTGAACTCTACTGTGAACACCTGTTGAGATTAAAGCAAGAAGTTGATAGAAAGCGGCCGGAATTAATCAACAGAAGGGGTGTGGTTTTTCATCATGATAACGCTAGAACTCACACATCTTTAGCCACTCAGCAAAAATTAAGAGAGTTTGGCTGGGAGGTGTTAATGCATCCGCCGTATAGTCCTGACTTTGTACCTTCAGATTTCCACCTGTTTCGGTCTCTTCAGAATTCTTTAGGCAGTGTCAGGTTAACATCACGAGAGGACTGCCAAAACCACTTGTCGCGGTATTTTGATCAGAAGTCCCAAAATTTCTATAGCAATGGGATCATGTCCCTACCTACAAGATGGCAAAAAGTTATCGAACAAAATGGTACCTACATACTTTAGATAAATGTAAATAATGTATATTAAAAAATGTTTTGAATTTTCTTAAAAAATGCGAAGAAACTTTTTCCCCAACCTATTATGTTATTGATGTTCTAAACTGCGCAACGGGCTGTGACGTGGTCTGCGCCGGCGTGCGTCGGCGTCGTTCAGAGAATTTATTCCGGAAGGTTTAGGTGTGTGTATGACACATTACTATTATTTATTTATTTACTGCACAATGTACATACAGTTAACTAGAACGTAAAAAAGAATTGTGTCTGTAACATTATTAATTAGAACATTATTAAATATTTTTTTTAACATTAAGTCTACAATTTTATTACATTATTAAATATTTATATTAAATTGTATTGTATCATATTATCATTATATTCTGTTATTATAACATTTAGAGTATCACTATAATCTGTAATCTATTATTATCTAGTAGGTACCTACCTAATATCACATAATTATATAAAGATTAGGAACTTTCACAAACATACATTTAATTTGTATATTATTAAGTAATTAAACTTATATCTAGCTTTACAACGAACAAAAAAATATAATACAAGTAATTATAATTCACATATTCTAAGGGTTTTTATCCTACTAATATTATAAATGTCAAAGTTTGTATGTTTGGATGTTTGTTACTCAATCACGCAAAAACGGCTGAACGGATGTGGATGAAATTTGGTATACAGATAGTTTATAACCTGGATTAAGACATAGGATACTTTTCATCCCGGTAGAAGGTTCCCGTGGGATAATTTCCGACATATACGCGGGCGAAGTCGCGGGCAACGGCTAGTCATCCATAAATTCTTGTATACTATAAAAACATTTTTCTATGAGTAATGAGTTGAGCCTAGCTTTGACTACACTTAGTGTTTTGGTTGTCCGGATACTTTCGGCCAATCTATTGTACCTATATGTGAATGCTACTCGTACTAATGCTATTAAATTTTTGATTGCTTCCAATCGAGTATCGATTGGTTCCGCGCGGGCCTGCGACTAATAAAACCGGCGCGCGGCGCTCAAACAGACGTCGGTCTATCGTACTTATCATTTATCAACGGCGGCGGCGCGCGCGCACTACTCCTACAACTCTCAATAAGTTGAATCAAATCACTGTCGTGTTGACTTTGATCAGCACCCTATAGTACGAGAGGCCATGAGCAAAACCATGTCGCATCGTTTTACGGCCCAAAACCGTATAAAATCGTTAGTTTAGATGATTCTGAACCCAACTCAGTAGTCAGCACCGGTCAGAAACGTCACAGTTTTATGGGAGTCCATTTGTGCTTCAGAAACGTCACAGTTTTCAATTCAATTCAATTCAAAACATTTATTTCAGACTTTTGGTCCATAGAGTGTTAGTAGTACATCAAAATGACTTAAAGCTATGTTAGTAATACATAAATAGAAAAAAAAAAACGCCAGTCAGCCTACAATATATGCAGACCAATCCAATGCCTCCACATAGGACTATGGATGTAGTCTGCAATTACCCTCAGGTAGCTGTTGGGACTGCCCCTAACCCTTCGCATCAGCGATGCTGCTCTCTTACGTATAATGGCGTGAAAGCCGTCCACTTGAGCCTCAGCAAACATCGCTGATGCACTGCAGTAGCGAGGCAATCCCATCAGCAACCTGAAAGCATTGTTATATGGGTTTTATGGGAGTCCATTTGTGCTTCAGAAACGTCACAGTTTTATGGGAGTCCATTTGTGCTTCAGAAACGTCACAGTTTTATGGGAGTCTATTTGTGCTTCAAAAACGTCACAGTTTTATGGGAGTCTATTTGTGCTTCAGGAACGTCACAGTTTTATGGGAGTCCATTTGTGCTTCAGAAATGTCACAGTTTTATGGGAGTCTATTTCTACTATGTCAAAGAAATAGGCAGATGGTTTTGTCACAATATGTCTGATAATGAAATGAAACATTAAACATGTAGGTACAGTAGGGCTAGGTGCAGGTGTAGGTGCAGTAGGGATAGGTGCAGGTGTAGGTGCAGTAGGGCTAGGTGCAGGTGTAGGTGCAGTAGGGCTAGGTGCAGGTGTAGGTACAGTAGGGCTAGGTGCAGGTTTAGGTGCAGTAGGGCTAGGTGCAGGTGTAGGTACAGTAGGGCTAGGTGCAGGTGTAGGTGCAGTAGGGCTAGGTGCAGGTGTAGGTACAGTAGGGCTAGGTGCAGGTGTAGGTGCAGTAGGGCTAGGTGCAGGTGTAGGTACAGTAGGGCTAGGTGCAGGTGTAGGTACAGTAGGGCTAGGTGCAGGTGTAGGTGCAGTAGGGCTAGGTGCAGGTGTAGGTGCAGTAGGGATAGGTGCAGGTGTAGGTGCAGTAGGGCTAGGTGCAGGTGTAGGTGCAGTAGGGCTAGGTGCAGGTGTAGGTGCAGTAGGGCTAGGTGCAGGTGTAGGTACAGTAGGGCTAGGTGCAGGTGTAGGTGCAGTAGGGCTAGGTGCAGGTGTAGGTGCAGTAGGGCTAGGTGCAGGTGTAGGTGCAGTAGGGATAGGTGCAGGTGTAGGTGCAGTAGGGCTAGGTGCAGGTGTAGGTGCAGTAGGGCTAGGTGCAGGTGTAGGTACAGTAGGGCTAGGTGCAGGTGTAGGTGCAGTAGGGCTAGGTGCAGGTGTAGGTACAGTAGGGCTAGGTGCAGGTGTAGGTGCAGTAGGGCTAGGTGCAGGTGTAGGTGCAGTAGGGCTAGGTGCAGGTGTAGGTGCAGTAGGGCTAGGTGCAGGTGTAGGTGCAGTAGGGCTAGGTGCAGGTGTAGGTACAGTAGGGATAGGTGCAGGTGTAGGTGCAGTAGGGCTAGGTGCAGGTGTAGGTGCAGTAGGGCTAGGTGCAGGTGTAGGTGCAGTAGGGCTAGGTGCAGGTGTAGGTACAGTAGGGCTAGGTGCAGGTGTAGGTACAGTAGGGATAGGTGCAGGTGTAGGTGCAGTAGGGATAGGTGCAGGTGTAGGTGCAGTAGGGCTAGGTGCAGGTGTAGGTGCAGTAGGGCTAGGTGCAGGTGTAGGTACAGTAGGGATAGGTGCAGGTGTAGGTGCAGTAGGGCTAGGTGCAGGTGTAGGTGCAGTAGGGCTAGGTGCAGGTGTAGGTACAGTAGGGATAGGTGCAGGTGTAGGTGCAGTAGGGCTAGGTGCAGGTGTAGGTGCAGTAGGGCTAGGTGCAGGTGTAGGTGCAGTAGGGCTAGGTGCAGGTGTAGGTACAGTAGGGCTAGGTGCAGGTGTAGGTGCAGTAGGGCTAGGTGCAGGTGTAGGTGCAGTAGGGCTAGGTGCAGGTGTAGGTACAGTAGGGCTAGGTGCAGGTGTAGGTACAGTAGGGATAGGTGCAGGTGTAGGTGCAGTAGGGATAGGTGCAGGTGTAGGTGCAGTAGGGCTAGGTGCAGGTGTAGGTGCAGTAGGGCTAGGTGCAGGTGTAGGTACAGTAGGGATAGGTGCAGGTGTAGGTGCAGTAGGGCTAGGTGCAGGTGTAGGTGCAGTAGGGCTAGGTGCAGGTGTAGGTGCAGTAGGGCTAGGTGCAGGTGTAGGTACAGTAGGGCTAGGTGCAGGTGTAGGTGCAGTAGGGCTAGGTGCAGGTGTAGGTACAGTAGGGCTTCGTCATTTTATTATTTTTTATTAATTACATACGAAATAGTTTTTTTTTCAGACATTTTGCGCGTCACACATGTGGGGTGAGCGCATTTTCAAAAATGTCAAAAAATTTAACCGACCTGTCTCATAGCAAACTAGTTCAATTATATTTTAAATATTTTGTTCCGTTACCTGGGGTACCAAAACCTGTTTTCAGAAATTTTAAAAACCAAAAGAACGTTTCGGAGTGGCCCATGGAGGAGTGGCCCACGGAGGAGTGGCCCACGGAGGAGTGGCCCACGGAGGAGTGGCCCACAGAGGAGTGGCCCACGGAGGAGTGGCCCACGGAGGAGTGGCCCACGGAGGAGTGGCCCACGGAGGAGTGGCCCACGGAGGAGTGGCCCACGGAGGAGAAGCCCGACAAACGCGCGCTGCTTGTTACGCACCTATTCAAGGTTTCTATGCTCCTATCCCTCGCTTCACTACTAGCGCAAGCGGCGGCAGGCTGTTCCCAACGTTTGTAAGGTTATATTGACATATAATTATGCTGTGTGGTCTTGTATGAAAAATGGCTAGCCTAACAAGTGTGTTTTGCAAAGATTAAAAAAATTAGAAAATGAAGACATTTACACATGAAAATTTGCAAAAGTGTACAGAAGTCATAAATCATCCATACTATACTATACTGTATACACTGGCGTCTTATCCCTAGGCAAACGCCAACTAGGCACGTGCCTAGGGGCGCGAGGTTAGGGGGGCGCACGCACGTAAGTTTTTAGACCAAGAAAATAATCATAAAATTAAAATATAAAAGATTAGTTATTTCTGAGATGTGCTCTCTTAAAATAAATCAGTGGAACTTCACTGATTGTCCAGTGAACCTTCACTGAGTCAGCCAGTGAAATTCACAGGTTGACTCAGTGACAATTCATGGTGGTCACTATTGTTTAGCAGTGATTTTCAACTACTTATGTATGTAACCCATATATATGCAAGAAAGAAGTTGTTTTTTTGGTGTATTCCCGTTCGTCCCCTCGACTTCGTCCCCCTCGGGGGACGAACGGGAATGCGTTATTTATTTTCCCGATGGTCCCCCTAATTTTTTTGGAGGGACGATCGGGAATAATTTATTAATTCTTTTTTTAGTTCTATTGCTCCCACCACATAATATAAGACTGGTGGTTTTAATTGGTAAAAAAACAAATTTGAAATAAAATCAGTCATTTATTAAGGAATAAAAATCACAGTAAAAATCACAGAATCAACTAATTCTTACAAAGTCCTAATTTTTATAAAGTCACATTTGCTTATGTAGGTACGGTGTCACATTTTTGTGTTAAATATTGTATAAGAAATCAGAACAAGTTACACATTAATTTTACACATAAATAGACATGAGAAAATATAGTGTTAACTATAAGCAATGTAATAATATTTATAACAAAAATGTAGGTACTTACATCAGTAGTTTTCAGCAGAATTCGTGTCGAATATATTATTACATTAACACCCGTGCACTTTCACTGTTTTGTCAACACTACCCCAACCGGTCTAATTAAAGGATAGGAAAGGGAGAGAATGTCTCTTAGCTGCCATGGCTTATTTTTAATTTTAATATTTAATTTAGTTGTTTTAGTTTTTATCTTTTTATTACGGACGCTTTTTAACGTGCACGTCTTTCTACATTGTTCTCACATATATATTTTCAACATGAACGATGTAACCAATATTTTGTAAAAATTTTATGATTTAAAAGAGTGTCCGTGGAGTTTCTTGCCCGTTCTTCTCCATAGATCTACTACGCTTTGGAATGGGCAACTAGCTTCATCTTTCTGACTGACCGACCCATTGACAATTCAAAAGTGCCTGTAATTGGTTTATTTGAAATAAATGCTTTGAGTTTTGAGTTTGAATGTCAGGTAAACCAATAGGGTTTACGCAAATAGCACAATGTTATCGGCACTCTTTTGTTAAGTACCGGCATCGCCGGCGCATCCCGCCAGAGCTGTTACATTTAGTGTAGGTAAACATTTTAAATGAAACAATGATAAACTTAGGATCCGTTTTTATAATTCATAAAAAAATAGAGAAGAATTTTGTGAAATAATTATTAAATCTAACGAAGTAACTAATTTAAAAGTAAACTACGAAACAACGAATAAACATATTATGCACAAATCTTTTTAGTGGGACGAATGGCAATAATCGAAGAACATATTCCCATTCGTCCCCTCTTGAATTAGTAATGGGACGATCGGGAACAAAATAAATATTATTTTTGTGAATTCCCGTTCGTCCCCAGAGGGGGACGAGGTCGAGGGGACGAACGGGAATACACCGTTTTTTTTTATTTTTCTATGATGTACTTTTTCAATTTCGCTGAAATTTTTCACCTCGCTGCAAAGATAGTTCTAAACATGTTTAAATTTTTTAGTCAACCGAAGAAAGTTCAAAATTTTCCAAAAATAAGCTTTTTGTTTTAACAATCATAACTTTTAAAAATTAACTTATCACAATGTTTCTTTATTTTTTTCTTAATTTTTGTTTTTGAAATTACTGTTTAATAAAAAAACATAGGATTTTTTTTTTTCACTCTCATATATACTAGACTAGACAGTATTCACGATAGAAACACGATTTGATAAAGTTGGCTCGATACAATAACTTCGCAAAGTTACCTCTTGTCGAGTCATTTTTTTCCTCTATTTCCCTACTTTTTTAAATAAACAAGTATTTTTTTGTTGTGATTCATATAATAAAATAAAGTTCATAGATGACTGAAGCGTTTCTACACGATGGTTTTTTTTATTTAAGAGCATTATGATGAAAATAACAAAGAAAAACATTGAGAAAGTGCAAAAGTGTAGTTATTTTCTTAACTATTTACACGTAAAGAAAAAGAAAATTCCCTATGAAAAATAGCCACAAACACTATTTGCAAGGAGTCAGTGCCGTTCATTTTGCAATTTGTACATGAGCACAACATAATAAAATTAAAAAGTTGACAACCCTATGGGGTAAACAATTGTGGGCAATGTCGTCAGCAACGCACCAGAAACATGCATGTCCACAACAACAACAACAACACCCAACCACAACAACCCACAACAATATGCATGTCCACAACAACAACAACACCCAACCACAACAACCCACAACAATATGCATGTCCACAACAACAACAACACCCAACCACAACAACCCACAACATGCCCATCAACATAGCTTTCGATATAAGAGAGCTTTTGCATTCAATATTAAACTCAAACTGAAAGCATTTATTTCAAATAAACCAATTACAGGTAGTTTTGAACTGTCAATGGGTCGGTCAGTCAGAAAGATGAAGCTAGTTGCCCATTCCAAAGCGTAGTAGGTCCCTATGGAGAAGAACGGGCAAGAAACTCCACGGACACTCTTTTAAATCAAAATATTTTTACAAAATACTGGTTACATCGTTCATGTTGAAAATATATACGAGTATGTGAGAACAATGTAGAAAGACGTGCACGTTAACAAGCGTCCGTAATACCATCCATTCTCGAGACCATCCTCGAGAGCGATATGTTTAGCTAGAATTTTATCAAGCAGACTGTCCAATACCTTAGCACAGACCGTGGCAAGCGATATCGGCCTGTAGTTGAAGATATCGGAGGCGTCACCAGTCTTATTTTTTATTATTGGCACAACGATTGTATTAGTAAGTTCAACAGGTAAGTAACTATGACTTAGACATAAATTAAAAATCATAGCAAGTACTCGCGGTAAGTGTACCCCAGTGTATAAGATGTTCGACGCTGAGGCCGTCGTGACCGGGCGACTTTCCCCTCACCATATTCTGTATACTTCTCGCGACTTCTTTAGCGGAGAACCTGACGGGGCGAGCCCCGGTCACGGCTGTCCCCGCGCCTCCAATTGACGACTCCCTTTAGCCACACAAACAATACACAACGGGGCAAAGTCTAACCTCAAGCGCAAAGTTGCCAGGTTTTACCTAGCTCGAAAAGGAATTAAAAAGTTTAGATAGTAGGTCCGACCTATTTATATGCACTTTGTAAATGAAGTAATTCCCCGCAATTATTTTGGGAACTTCCCTTATTTAAATATACTTTTGGTAAGGTGTTTCCCATTCTAAGAACGAACATCGGAATTCGCAATTCGAACGTACAGGGGGCAAGAGTGAGGGGTGGGTGTGTGTGGGTTCAGTATTGTCATCGTGTTACATGTTTACAGTCTGATTTTTAATTCGACGGAATTCTGACATTTCAGAAGTGTTGCCCATAATAAAACGGTCCTACTAAAAACGGGACGCATTCAAGCGAAATTTAAAAAAAAATCTTTCTTGAATTTAAGGTTTCAATTAGAAAAACTAAAACATAAAAATTGCCTGATAATTTTAAATCGGTAATCAGATTTTTTATTTTCAAATTATTGAAGTTACAATAATTAGTAAGGTAATTATTTTTCTTTCACAGGAATCCCTGTCCACTAATCCATAGGTTACAAACCTTATATAGTAATACCTTTTTTTGTAAAATCTTCGCTTCTTGTAACTACATACAGACAACGATGATGATATTATTGATATTATTGATTGAGAATGACATCAAATAAACTATATGACAACGTAAATAGTGTTTGTTCTGTGCATTCAATGCACATTACATAAAATATTAATTTTATATGGCTAAATGGATATAAAGAGTAAAAGAACATATTTTCAAATTTAAATATTTATTTAAATAAATTAAATAAAATTTTATATTTTTTTTTTATAAATTATAAATATTTATTTATATACCTAAATAAATGTACAATGTCCCAAAAATATCTCGCTATGAAATAAAACATGAGTGTCCAGAGGAAAACAAAGTTTGTTAACAAGTGTGATGTACGGGCAATAGCACCGCACACTGAGATGTAGTATGTAGATGGACGAATCACACGGGATGTGTACAGGAAATAAAATCACTGTTATGTGTCCGTAAATGATTGACCATTTATTAGGTAAAACATTAAAATATATAATACCTAAAGTAGGTGATTTGTGGCGGGCGTAATCGCCTAGTCAGCGAATGTACATAAATCGGTGAATTAGCAACCGCTTGTTCAGGTAAAAACTAAAACAATTAACATCATGTGGCGATGCTCGTACATCCTGCCAACTATAAAAGTACAAATAACAACTAATATGTATAAACAAAAGGTAAGTAAAAAGTAAAGTATAGTATAAGTATAGGAAGTTATTAGAAGGTTCTACGTTCGCCGCTAACTGATATAGGCGACGTTTCGCGATCCACTTTGTTGCCGTTAGGAAGATGTCCGGTGCCCTCTTCTAGTGCCGGTGTCTCTGCCTTTGTCTGTCCTTCCCTAGGAGGATCCTCTTGAGTATGGCTTGGTACCATCTCGATCTCTTCCTTGTGCGCCTGTGTTGCTGTTCTGCTTCCTTGAAGTAGACGGAGGCAGCGTACTTTTATTTGAAAGTAAACCCATATGCTGAATACTGTTGCACAGGTTATCATACAGCCCCCCCCGAAGGGTTCCCGCATTGTCGAGGCGGGGGGGCTCAGTAGCCGTGGCTTGGTCACCCACGGTGAAGCGAAGAGGAACCTGAGCGGGGGCCGCTCGTCAGGGCTTTTGCCGATAAGCCGACGACGTAGCGGCCAGCGGGTAGGTTGCGGTGGCCGTATGGGCGACACCGCAACTGAGGCGGGCCGCGGTGTCTTATGGGAGGCATCGCGGCTGAGGATTGGAGGCCGCGGCGGGAGAGGAGTGCCGGTATTGCGGTGCGCCGCTCTCCCTACCTTCCGCGGCCTTGACGGGGCCGCCACCGTTTGATGGCGGACGCGGTGGGGCCGCAGGGGAAGAGGAGTGTCGGTATGACGTCGGCCGCTCTCCCTATCCTCTGCGGCCGAAATGGCGGCGGAGCGCGCGCGGGAGGACGACCCTCACGCGGCGCCGCTCCGAAGGCGGAGGAGGGGTCGAAGCAGACGACTCCTCCCAGGTGGGGGCCAGCAGGCAACGGGTGTGGGGGCATCCTTGCCTGTATTGCACAGGCCCCCACCAGTGTCGGACGGGAATGGCCAGGTGTTCCCGGTCATTCCCGTAGCCCCCCATCCCGGGGGGCATGCGGGGCCCGCCAGCTAGGCGGGCATGCGCCGGGAGGGTTGTGGACGTAAAGGCTGAGCCGGTTTCCCATGGCCCTCCCATCACGGCGATGTGGGAACACTGCTGAGTTTTAGTGGGTATACTGTCATTCCGACAGGAGTCCCACATACCCCGTCTCGTCCCCCACGAGCGGGGATGCATAAAGCATTTCTCAGCGTCAAAAAAAAAAAAAAAAAAAAAGGTTATCATACAGCCGTACAGAACATAGTGATGTTGCTCCGCCTCCACGTCATTAACCAATTGGATATCCTGTTGTTCTTTAATCAACTCGATTTTTCTCTTAAGACCCTTTAGTTGTTCTTCATGTGTTTCAATTTCCATGTTTGTTATATTTGTAATTTGACTATTGCTTGTTAATAGTTCGTTTAGGTTTATCTCTGGTACGTAGATCTCTTGCTCATTTCCTAATTCCATTGTGCTTTGCATATTGTAGTGCGAATGAATTAGATGTTTATCACCGCGCATCATGCAGCCTGTCCCTAACGTGATTATGCCTGTATTTTGAAGTGTTTGTGACGTAATTCCAGCTGGACAGAAAATGCGCATAGTGCATTCCTCGCAACACGTAAACAACCAAGCCCCCTTGCTGTGTAGCTTTTTCCATTCATTGCTGCAACTTGATACTTCCGTGCGGCAGGTTGATACTCCTCGATTGTTTATTATGTCTGCTTCGCACATTTTTGTGGCTGTTTTTATTCCGTATATAGGTAAGTCAAGGTTGCATAGTAGCAGCTGATTTGTGTTTACTTGTGTGCATGATGAAAGATGTTGTTGATCCAGTGGTATCATCATGTCCATTTTCAAGTTGACGGCTATGTATTTGGTTGTTGGTATTATGTTAACCATAGAAGCTCCCTTTATGTTGCGGATTGGGATGACTTCGGTTAGTTCATATTGTTCGTCTGCTACCAAAGGGATTTTTACTTCGAAAATAATAAAATCTTCCGTTAGTTTTCCTTGCACACTTGCTAGTTTATACATTTCCCGGATACACTTGAACTTGTTTGAACAGGGTAGAGATAATCCTTTTGGTACTTGTCCTGATATGATGTTCAGCTGTTTTCCGAATGCATCGGGTTTTAGCAGGTGAGTGTCGACTTTGCCGTGGCGGAGATCTGTAACTAGGTTGATCAACATGTCTTGTATTCTCCGCAAGTTTGCTACCATCATGTTTGCGGCAAGTGCAGTAGCAGTAAGGAAAGTTGCTTGGTCTTGTTCGGTTTTTAGTTGTTGTAGCGATTCTCTGAGACTTTTGTTGATGACAATAAACTGTCGGTTCATTACTTGCTCGTTCCTCTTCAGGAGGTTGTATTCCCCTTCGATGATTGAGGTATGTTGTTTATACAGATTGAGCAAGTGGTCTTCATTGCTGTGCAGTAGTTTGATGTCGTTGTTGTATTTTTCGGCAAATTTGTCATCCAGAACCCCAAAGAGAGAGTTGGCAATGTTCCCGATTCCGTTTATGAGACCTCGCTTACTGCGTCTTCCGTGGTCAGATTGTAGTACTTCATTGTAGTGTTTGAGCTCGTTTAGTTCGTGCTCTAGTTGTGTGGATATAGTCAAGTGCGCTATATTTCGTTGACAAAGTCCGTGTAGTTGCTGGACGTATTGATCAACGGCAGAAATACTCTTCCAGTAAGTCGACATGTTGTAGTACACCACCAGTCTCCATTCGTCTTGTATTACCTGTACGTCTGCGGCTTTGTCGAAGTACACAAGACGGGTTGGATCTAGGGTGGTTACGTTGACGAGTTGTTGCATGGACGGGGTCGCACACGTAACCATGAGTACGAGTAACGTGCTTAGGTACTTGAGGACGTTACAGTTGGAAACACCCTTGCGTTCCTGTCTATGGCTCACCCGGCGTTGTCGTTGTTCTGTTAATGAAGTCGTTTGTTTATTGTCCGTGGGTTGCGTTGTTTTATTGTCGGTAGTAATCCCTGTTTCAATGGGTAACCGGGACAATTTTGTTACGGGTCTCTTCATTATGTTGGATTTAGTCTTGAGCGTGACGACTCGTACTAAGTTATCTGGCCCAGGATGCGTCTCTACAACTCGCCCTAATAGCCATCGGGCTGGAGCTACTTGTTCTTCCTTTATAAGGACGACGTCATCCACTGCAATGTTGTGTGTTGGGGTTTGCCATTTTCCTCGTAATTGTAACGTTTGTAGGTAATCGTTGGACCATTTCTTCCAAAATTCCTTGTACATGTTTTCTGTCAAGCGCCATCGTAACGTTAACTGGCTGTTGTCAGCCTCTGACGTCATCGGAGGTGCCAGTACCGGTCCACCGACTAAAAAGTGACCTGGTGTCAAGTAATCGATGTCATCGAGGTCATTTGTTAGAGCGACAAGTGGTCTCGAGTTGAGACAGGCTTCAATTTGTACTAGCAAAGTAGTGAACTCTTCGTACGTCAGCCTTTGTTCACCGAGAACACGTTTAAGGTGGTGTTTCATACTCTTGACTGCAGCTTCCCACAGTCCTGGCGTGGCGTTAAAGTGCCATTCAATGCCACTCTCGGAAGTGTTGTTGATAAGATCATCGTTGACTAGTAGCTGTATTGCCTCCTGGCGTTCTTTGGCTAGTGCTCTTGCTGCTCCGACAAAGTTCGTTCCGTTGTCACTGTAGATATGTTTAGGCATTCCTCGTCGTGCGCATAGTCGCTTCAATGCTGCGAGGAATGTTACAGTGCTGAGGTCTGACACCA
The DNA here is from genome assembly GCA_946251885.1 of Cosmia pyralina. Taxonomy (NCBI): domain Eukaryota; kingdom Metazoa; phylum Arthropoda; class Insecta; order Lepidoptera; family Noctuidae; genus Cosmia; species Cosmia pyralina. Next base: position 93,668 of record OX276350.1, on the reverse strand, counting down.
GTTCAAGGTGGATAGCTTTTGTGCATAGACAAATAAAGATCGCGATGTAGGCCTTAACTGTTTTAATGCCGCGACCTTTGTTAGCCTTTATTTCAACGTGTCCCGTGAAATCCACGCCTGTGTGTGTGAATGGCCGTGAAGGTGTAACTCGAGGTGTAGGTAAGTCTGCCATTTGCTGATTGCTGCGTTGCGTTTTGTAGCGATGACATGTGACACATTTATTAAGTTGCTTCTTGATTGGTTTCATGCCGCCAAGTATCCAATATTTGTTACGAAGGTGTCCCAGAGTAAGCCTGGCACCGCCGTGGAGAGTGCTCTTGTGGGCTTGGTCAATCAAGAGTTCTGATAGCTTGTGGTTGTTCGGTAAAATTATCGGGTGTTTTTGGGAGTTGCTTAACTTGGCATGTTGAAGTCTGCATCCGGCTCGAAGGACCAAAAATGTACGGGCAATAGCACCGCACACTGAGATGTAGTATGTAGATGGACGAATCACACGGGATGTGTACAGGAAATAAAATCACTGTTATGTGTCCGTAAATGATTGACCATTTATTAGGTAAAACATTAAAATATATAATACCTAAAGTAGGTGATTTGTGGCGGGCGTAATCGCCTAGTCAGCGAATGTACATAAATCGGTGAATTAGCAACCGCTTGTTCAGGTAAAAACTAAAACAATTAACATCATGTGGCGATGCTCGTACAGTGATGTCGCTACGCCCCGTAAGGGGCGTGACGTGCGGTTTCAGGGCGTAGCCCCCCTCCCGCGGACGCTATACGGTGGCCCGTAACCACGGGCCCCTCGTCATGTTCGCCGCTGGCGAATTTCCATTCGCCTGCGGATCCTGGCTCAGCACCTAAACAATGCCCTAAACGAAAACTTACCCCTAGAAAAGTGATGGTCACTGTTTGGTGGTCTAGCGCCGGTGTGATTCATCACAGCTTCTTACCAAACGGGGTGAGCATTACTTCAGATGTGTACTGTGAAGAACTGAACACAATGATGGAGAAGCTGGCACATCTCCAACCAGCATTGGTCAATCGCTCGTCTCCGCTGCTCCTGCACGACAACGCGCGACCTCATACTGCACAGCAGACGGTCTCCAAGTTGCAAGAACTGGGGTTGGAAGCTCTCCGTCATCAGCCCTACTCACCAGACCTTGCACCTACAGACTACTACTTTTTCCAGAATTTGGATAACTTCTTGGCGGGAAAAAAATTCAATACCCGAGAGGCAGTACAAAATGCCTTTGAAGAATTTGTTGCCTCCTGTCCAGCTGATTTCTTTAAGAAGGGCATCAATAAACTGCCACTGCTTGGCAAAGATGCATTGATTGCATGGGTGATTACTTCGATTAATACAAATAAAAAATGCATGAAAAAAATTCGTTTAAATTTTTTCATACAAAACGGCAATTTCATAGGTAAAGACCTAATATTTAAATTTGAAACAGCGGCCGGCAGCGCCTGCGCCCCGTGCCTCCAGCGTCGTCTTGCGCTCATTGATAATAATTTGGCAGTAGGTACCTAACCGTCCGGCGATTGTATTGTAATTAACCGGTGATAACATTTTCCATCACACTTGTAGGCTTTGGACTGTCGTAATGGTCAAGTATAGATAGATATTATTATGTATTTTATTCGTAAATGTAGCCGTAAGTGATAAAATGTAGTCAATGCGATTTGTTGCACCTTATGCTTACCACTTAAAGTTCAAATAGGAACATCGCATTACACACAGCAGGTTGTAGGTACAACTAATAACTTTCAGAAATTAACCATCTTGGCGTGTTTAAAAATGTTAATCATCACTATTTACAATAATTTTAACTTATTCACTATTTACAATGTCTTATTAACACATTCCCTACTCAAACATGAGAAAGACATATCGATAGGTAGGTACACGATCAACCGAAAGACAATTCCTGTAAGGCCCACGGTGGCGGCGCGGCAGCCGGCCGAGTGCTGAAGCCTGAAGGAGCGTATAGGTCGTAGCTCACTTACACGACCCCGCTCCAACACCGCTGTCGCACAAACACCGCCTTAAGGCCAGGTTCCTCAAAATCGACCTATTTTTGATTCAACATTAAACAATCAAATATTCTTAGTTTTGATTTGGTAAAAATATATGTTGTACTTTAATAAACATTCTTGATTATTCTCCGGTTCAAAACACGATATTTAAATTTTCACTCGATCATAAAAAATCGCGAAAACAGAGATATTTGTGATCGTTTTTCAAGTCGTACTTGAAGTAGACCAAACTTTTACTCAAAAAAAAATATGTCAAAAAATAGGCAATAACGTTTAGGAGAACATTCTCCGGTTACTTTTTCTCAAAACAGTTTTTTATTATTTTAACAAATGATTATATAACTAAGCGGCGCACGCGCTTCGCTTCAGCCCGTCATGATCCAGCCTGCCCCGTCTGGCTGTCATATTGTTATTAGCGACGATCAGTCGACTAATAATTTACTCTAGTTTTAAGCCTGGCCGGGGGCTTTAAGTTCGCTTAAAGAACCCACAGGAAACGCCCGGTTGAGCAGTCTCGACCCTTAGTGGTCAACTGCGAGATGCCATATATAAATAACTATAATAACTAACGCTTCGCTTCAGTAGCCCGCTAGGCGTTTCCGAGGCAGGACCTGTGTCGTTTTTGCTGGCTCGCTGCGTCCCTCCGCTAATCGATCGAAATATTTGTCATATTATTGTTATTTTCCATGTTTGTTTATTAGTTTTAAAAATCAGTCTGTAAATATTGTTGTAGTGTATAATTAAACTGTAGATCTTAGTTTAAGTTGTATTATAATTATAGTGGTAATTAAGTTTAAATTATGGGAAAATTATTTTGCAGAGCGGGGTCAGCGAGTTCATTTGAACTGCGCGTTCGCGCGACTTGCCACGCGGGGTGGGAGGTAACGCTAAATGCCTACTGCACTCGAATATCCTGGCCTAAACGGAGATGTATGATATCGAGTGGTACGATGGTGGGTCTGTTACTTTGTGTTGTCAATGTAAATGATGTCTACAGAGGACGCCCTGAAGCTCACATTTGAATGAACATTATTTTGCCGTGTGGGAGCGGTGTCGTATAAGTCGCACCTTAACGCGTGCGCGTCAACTCGTAGCAACCGGGCGACTGATGAAGGCGGAAGGGGTTGTTTTGTTGTCGCTGAGCGCCCGCGCCTAGTGCCGTGCCGCTATGACCTGCCGTGACTTGTGTTCGTCGCGGGGTGTCCTCCTATATTGTAACCTTTTTTAAAGATTTTTGAGGCAAAATATAACACGGTGTAAAAATTATTGGAATCGATTCAGTTATTTATTCTGAACAAGCTATATTCAGGTTTCGCATATAAGTACTAAAAATAATGTTGTATATAATGCCATAATGCCCGGAACGCAAGTGTCAATTATGTGTTTATTGTGCGGAGCCTTGAGTATGCGTAACATGTGGCGTGTAGCGCGTAGCGTGTGACTCGTAACATCTAGGGCGAGGCGCGTAGCTTGCAGCAAATTGTTCGTAGTCTGTAGCAAGTTCCGAAAAGCGCAAGTAGAGTGTACCACGTAACGTGTAGCGCGTAGTGCGCAGCGAATTTCTCGTACCGCGTAGCACGTATCTCGTAGCACTTTGCTCGTAGCGCTTAGCACGTAGCATGTAGCGCGTAGCTCGTAGCTCGGAGCGTGTAGCGCGTAGCTCGTACAGTGCGGCATGTAGACGCTGCACGTGGCGCGTTGCTTGTAGGCTGTAACGTGTATCATGTAGCGTGTAGCTCAGAGGGCGTAGTAGACAGCGTCACGCCCACGTAGTGCGCGTGCGGCGGCGGCGCGCCGTGACACAGGGCTAGGGCAGGGCAGTTCTTGGTACTTTGATAGTGAATATAAATGATCGTCTTAACTCGTAACCATGCGATTTTCAAAAGGTACAGACATTCAAGGCACATCAAGTTATACCAAACTGTCTTTCTCCAAAAGATTTTAAATCTCAAAATGTTGATGGTTAATTTCAAAATGAATGAGGGAATCTGACAGTTTGTAGTAACTTGACCTGCTGCTGTGTGTACAATGGCCATCATTGTTGAGCAATCGAGAATAAGTAATTCCCGTGAGAATGAAGAGCGCAGCGCAGCTTTCCTCCCCGCGCACCCCTGCTGCCGTCCTCGCGCGCCCCTGTTCTCCTCCCCGCGCACCCCTGCTCCCGTCCTCGCGCGCCCCTGTTTTCCTCTCCGCGCACACCTGCTCCCCTCCCCACACGCCCCCTTTTTTTTATCGTGTGGAAATCCTCATGGATGTCCTCCACCCTGGGGCAGGAGGAGGGGCTGTCAGACTTTTACTGACTAAAACCACACGGTGTTCTGCTGCTACCTTTAGCCGGGGTGCTGGAGTGCTTGTGCATTTCGTCACGCTCCCCCAGTTAGGTGTCGGCCCGCATGAACTCACGCGGACCCCATCACCCTCAGCGGTCTTATACGGCCGCAATCCATCTAGAGAGGCGCGCGCGGAACACGGCGCGGCGCGCCGCCGTCTCGGGCCTTTCAGTCGACATTCGCACGGACGTAAAAATATCGCGGCGATTTTTTTTCGCGCACTGGATTTTCAACGCTCTGCTTAGCGCCGAGAGTGCAAAATCCAACAATGTGTTTTTTCGACGCGCTAGAATGTACTCTGTTCTTGTTAAGTTGGATTCTCAACGCTCGGCTCAACAGCGAGAGTTGAAAATCCAGTGCGCGATAAAATTCCGCCGCGATTTTATTACGCCTGTGTGAACGGAGGCTTACTGTTCAGGCAACAAACTCCCCCAGTCCCCACCCCACCCCGCAGGTCCTGCAGGCCTCACCCTAAGGCAGCTGGAGATCATTCCGCGCCCTCTGGCACCCGGTGCGTCTGCTACGGATTGGAAGGGTAGTCCTTCGCGACCATCACTTCCTCGCAGCAGGAGGTGACGACGGCGTCCCACGCGCTCCCACCTCCGACCATGGACTGGACCATGTCCGGAAGCGAGAGAGAGTCCGCAGCACCAACCGCCTCCACGAAGTCACGGCGCTGCACTGCCCAAGCAGAGCATTCCTCAAGAGTGTGTGTCAACTGGAAAGTAAGAGCACCATGCCGTCTCTCCAGCCACACCCTCACAACGAGTCTTATCGCTGCTATGGTAGCGTGCCCTGCGCTGGGTTGCGCAAGTCGCTGCTCCCATTCCATCACTAGGGTCTGGCGGAGCTCAGCCCTGTACACCTCGACATGACATGCGAGCACCTGAGCATGTCAGGTGCTCGCCCCGCTCCAGCGCGTCCCGGCGCCACCGATATAGTGACGCTAGGTTTTTGGCGTTAAGATCCCAGGGTGATGATCCGGCCAAGAGGCTTGCCGCCTCGAAGGACACCGTACGGTATCCTCTTATCACCCTGACGGCCATTGCTCTCTGAGGTCTTTTCAGTGTTGCAATGTTGCGGACCGTCAGGTTGTCCGCTCACACAGGCGCTCCATAGAGCGCCATGGCCGTACGATCCCGACAAAGCCTCCGGCAGGAAGTACTTGCCCCCCCCCCCCACCCCCCCCCCCCCCGGTTTAGGCAGCAAACGCGAGAGTGCATTCGCAGGGCCCGTCAATCGGGGAGCCAACCGCTGAAAATGCGGCCCGAAGTTCCACCGGCTATCAAGGACGAGTCCCAGGTACTTCATCGTCGACGTGATACCGTTGTGGACACCTCCTACCATGATGCTGGATCCCGAAGGTGGCGCTTTCCTCCCCGCGCGCCCCATGCTCCCCTCTCCACGCGCCCTCCTCTCCCCTTCCCGCGCCCGCCGCCACCGCCGCCGCCGGCGGCGCAGCACACAAATTATTTTTGAACGGGTAAACATTATAAGCAAAAGGTTCACGTACTCTCTGGTCTTCCCGCAGTCGTCGTAACTCGTAAGTACGGTATGACGCCGCGCGCCGGTGACGGGCGCAACAACGCAATAGACTGAAAATAAAAACAATGATTGGTTCATCGGTCTGCCATGGAAATAACTTATGATGTTACAATAGAAGGATAATAGGTACTACGTGCGATAACAGAGCAGACGATGCCGCGCCGCTAGCTGTGCGCCAGTAGATACCTACACTCATTATGAAACGTGGCGCCGGCGAGTGCGCGAGGGATATGTCGCAGTGTTGCTGGTACATGCTATCACCTGCACTGCGCTGTGTGCTGCGCCCGCGCTGATGCCGCCGAGCACATACTTACCTACTGCAGCGATGTCGTGTTATTATCAGCAAACACAACGGTTCAAAACTTACACCAACTTGTTTCGATATGAGGAAAATAATGCACAAATGTGTATCTTATTTCTACAAACATTATGTTTATTCAATGTCAGTTCTAGTGCTGAAGCTAATGTCGGCATTATTATTGTCCTGCATGTCGCCAGGTCTAACGTGAACGTTAGTTATTGTACGTTCAATTGTTGCACCCAGAAACAAAGATATTCAAGGTTCGTCCAGAGTTCCAGACAACGGCAATGAAGACGATTTTATTTTAAGATTACGATATTATTTTTAAGAAAACTTACAGCTAATACATTTCAATACATTCAAGAAGAAATATGTAGAAGAAGGCCAATTACAAGTTTCGACTTATATATAGTTATGTACAAAACGGTACAAACAGCGTGAGAATCAAACATAGAAACAACAAAAACAAAATACAATATACAACAAAATTACACTTCAAAGAAAAAGTTACTTCATTTTTTTTTAGTTCTGGACACTATTTGTGAATAAATGAAGCTCAACATCCCGGCACACCATATTGAACATTCGACATGCTCTTAAAATATATGTATTTTGCCTATAGATAGTTTTCGCAATAGGTACATGAAGGAGATGAGGTCTACGACGGAGCACAGACGGTACACGAAGTCCAATCTGGGCCACCAGCTCAGGGACATCAGTAGACCCGTTCATTAGACTAAAGAGGAAAGCAACATCTGCAATTTTCCTTCGCTCGTGTAAGGGAAGTATATGAAATTTCTTGCACCGACTAGTATAGTTAGGAAGATAAGTATGTGAATGATATTGAGTGTACAGTCAGCAACAAAAGTCGATTAATACTTGCAGTTTTTTATTCTTAACTATTAAGCGACATAATTAATTCAAATCGGAACAGAAGTACTTAAAATTTTAAGAACATTAACTCTTAACAGTTAAACGAACAAAAAGCAGCAGACTAAATGCAAAAGCAAACATCTATTCCCTAAATTTTGGGAATTTGTAAGAAGGCTCTCAAGACAGCTCTTCAAAGTTTGTCCTATGAAGATACAGACAAGTTGTTAGTTGTAATGAAATAGAGATTGTTTAGTGTACTATGTATTTTTAATTAGTTCGCTAAGTTAGTATACTAAGATTTTAGGAAGTAATATTTTTTCTTTTTTTACTATTTTCACTTTACTTACATACCTATTAAAAGACTATTTTATATTATATAATTACCATGATTATTTCAGTTAACACTAGTGAACTCGACATACATTAAAGCAAAATTGTATTTACTGTTTTACTTTTTTAATTTTAATAAATATTATTATATAATTTATCGAATAATTTTGTGTTAATTTAATAGATGATGTTAAAAAGTAGCAGTGTTAACCGACTTCTGTTGCTGACCGTACCTTAAAAATCGCCTTTGTATACTTTCAAGGCGATTAATATAAACATTGTAATTTGGATTCCAAATTTGAGAAGCATATTTGAGATGACTACGGACAAAAGCACAGTATAGAATTTTCACGGTTTTGACATTCTTAAACTAAGAGAAGACCATAAAAATAAAACCCAATGCTTTAGAAGCCTTGTTGACTATATTGTCAATGTGCGCATCAAACAGAAGCTTTGAGTCAAAAATTACCATGTAAAATAATGGTATTCAGTTGCATCCGGTTAGACTGGAAGCCGACCCCAACATAGTTGGGAAAAGGCTAGACAGATTGATTGATTGAGTCAAAAATTACCCCAATTTCCTTGATGACGTTGACTCTGGCGATTGAGGTATTGGATAATTTGTAATCATAAATAATAGGGTTTGGCTTACGAGTATAATTATGTACACACATAACACTTTGAAATATTAAAATCCAGCCTATAATAGGTGTGCATTACTGCATTTTCAATGGTTGACACTTGACTCAGAATTTTCATGCCATCCGCGTATAATAAAATTTTTGAAACAAGAGGCGATGTCATCAACAAAAATATTGAATAAAAGAGGTCCCAATAAGGATCCTTGGGGAACCCCCGAGGGAATGTACATCGCTGTCGAGGTATTAACCATTGAGGACTACAATAGGGCATTTATTTTCAACATATGATACAAACCATCTGTACAAGCTACCCCCACACCAATCCCTAGCAATTTTCGCATAAGAAGCGCATGATCTATTGGATCAAAACATTTGCTGTAGTCAGGTGTATATAACGTCGATCTGAGACCTCCTGGACATATACTCTGAAAGATAGTCACTACAGACCACGGGATTGAATGTGGTGGAGCGACCTTTTAAAAATCCATGTTGGTGTTCGGAAAAACTTAATTTCAGTGAAGAAGAAAGTTGAACGTGTATGATTTTCTCCATAACTTTAGCGAGCACGCAGAGTTTGCGAGATCGGTCTACAATTTTCAACGCAATCCTTATAAGTCCTTTTTTATGAATCGGCGTTATTTAAATACGCTGACTTCCAGATTGAAGGCACCACTCCCAAGTCAAATGACTGTTTGAATAATAATGTCAATGGAACGGATAGACATCTGGCACATTTGGTTATAAAAATTGGTGAAATATTATCTGGACCAGCAGATTTGTTAATATCCACTTGCTTTAGCAAAAGAAATATAGAGCAGATGTCTGATACGAGACCCGTAGACTGATCCATTCTGGCAGAGGCTAAGAATTCATTTGCGTCGCGTCGCTCTTGGAAGTTCGAAAATAAATAGTTGCCAAACATATTGCAGATTGCCTCTCCTTGACCAGACGACACACCACCAAACTTTAATACAAAGGGGTAACAATTGGTTTGTTGTTTAGATTTAACATATTGCCAAAATGCCCTAGGATTTTTAGAAACGGATAATTCAATGTTTGCTATATAATCGTCAAACATTTCCTTCTTCAGATCTTTAATCCGTTGACGTAAGGTAACAAAGATTGATAGTCCAACAGATTTCCACAGGTTTTTTTTCGAGTGTTTTGACTTTTCTTTAATCTTTAATCTAAATACAAGGTGGCCGGAACAATGACGTCCAAATTATTAGGTCCCTTGTATCGTGGGGTATCCGAAATTACCCCCATGTATGTTCCGCGACTTTTCATAGTTTTCGAGTTATGAATTTTTTCTGATTTTTTAGCCGATTTCAAAAGGAGGTTTTTCAATTCGACCTATATGATGGCGGGACGGTGGGCGCAGAGATAGGTAGGTCGTCTCTCTGACCCTGTGGTAAGGGTTCCATAGCGTGGGTTACTCAGGCAAACCAATATGATGCTGCGGCAACACTATTACTGAAGAGTATACAGAATTAATGACTAGGTATAGGTACTGTGAACTTGATAGGTTCGATGGCAGCGTGCGCCCCCTTCGAGCTCTCGATCCAGTCTATTCGCACACCTCCTAATGACCCCGTCCACGTGCGGCGACCGAACGATACTGGCGCCACACGGCGTTCACCCTACGTACTAAACCAACAACCAATCAGAGCTAAGCTACGTAATTTGACATGTACTAAGAAATCAACCGAGTGACTTATTATCGCTAAACTTTCGCTCGTGACGACATTATATGTGTATATATATTTTTTTATGTTTGTTCGCGGATAACTTCGTCGTTTATGAACCGATTTTGATGATTCCTTTTTTGTTGGATAGGAGATATCCCAAGGGTGGTACCATGATAAGGAAAAACTAGGATCTGATGATGGCATCCCAGAGAAATTTGAGGGGAACCTTTAAATTTTATAGGCACACCTATAGCGATTTGGGTATTTTTTTATAGTGACTCGTGCATTTGCTCCCGGAAGGCACCATTTGGTGAAGTGGAACTGATGAGGAAGACCACAGATGGCCATCGGAATTACTTAATAATACATATTTCACGGGTTGCGATTTGATTATTGCTAAGCAATTTATGCTGCCCCCAGTTTGGAGATCAGGGTTTCAATGTATTGTACATAGCATAGCCACCTAGTTATAAATATAAATATAATATAATACATATCGGCGCAACGAGAATAGTTCGTCAATTAAAAGACTTGATTTGATTAAGTTTAATAATTTGATTGTTTGAAATTAGTTCACAATCTATTGATTGATTATTTCGATGTAAAATTTACGTTAAACATTAACAAAATAATTATAATTTACATAGTTCAATAACATAAAAATGTGTAAGTGGGGCGATCCCCTATAAATACGGCCGCACTGTGAGCGCTTTGGTCGTTTTGGGTCGCTTTGGGGTTTGCCCCATTATGATCCAGCCTGCCCCGTCTGGCTGTCCTATTATTAGCGACGCTCAGTCGACTAATAATTTACCCTAGTTTTAAGCCTGGCCGGGGGCTTTAAGTTCGCTTAAAGAACCCACAGGAAACGCCCGGTTGAGCAGTCTCGACCCTCAGTGGTCAACTGCGAGATGCCATTTATAAATAACTAAAATAACTAATAGCGCTTGGGTCATTCTTGTTCAAGCCGCTGGACAGTGCGGACCTCTCTGGTATATCGTCACGTTGTCAGTTAAATAAACGAAGCTTTGAACAAGTCGTGAAGTTTTCTTTTGAAAATCGAAGATGAGTGATCGCCATGAAGATGACATCAGTGACGTCAGCATAGCTGACGTCACACCTTTTAAAAATACTAAGGAGGCTTTTCCTCCGTCATACATATTATTATGTTGAAGTGGAGCTGATGGTGACTTCACCATCAGTTACAGTTCTCCTGATCCCATACAGGGAGAACTCCTCAACAATTAACGTCCTTGTATCGGGAAAAGTAACATTTTGTAAAAGGTGATGATCAGTTGACATTAGGTTATTATAACTTAGATAAATTGCAGAGTGACCCACAAAAAAGTGAAAAATAAAAACTTTTTAAAAAAAAACAACCGACTTCCAAAAAATACTACAAAGTGAAAAATAACTTTAATTTTGGAAGTCGGTGGCAAAAAACTAAAATACAGATCCAAAGACACCGACTTCCGAAATTAAGGTTATTTTTCACTTTGTAGTATTTTTTTGGAAGTCGGTTGTTTTTTTAGTAAAAAAGTTTTTTTGAGAATTTTCGACCTGACCAATTTATAGAAAAATAAAAAAAAAGCGGAAGACTTAGTCGAGATTTTTTTTTGCAACTGAATCTTTGTGTGTACTTAGTACTTTTATGCATAAAATAATCAGCTTCGTAACTTTGATGAAAGTTATGAAAATGTTGGTTTAAAGTGAAAAATTTACGTTCGTAAATTAGGACTTAAATTTTCAACTTTAAATAAAAAATCTAAACGGGTGACTTCATGGGTCCTCAGTAGGCCTCAATACTGCGCTAAAATCATAGTTTTCATATTTATTAAAAAAAATAGTACGTAATGGGGCTACTTTGGCTAAAATCGGCCTTCAAAGACAGCGAGGGGAAAAAAATCTTAAAATTAGTCATCTGATTAATACAATTTTTTTGCCCATTTTCTCGTTCCTAAGGTTAATTAGTTTGTAAACTAACCAAAAATGACTGCAGGAAAGCTAAGATTTACTCTTGGGAGATTTGTTTACGTTTATTTGAAGTTTTACGTACTTACTACTTTTTTTTTAATGATTATGAAAACTGAAATTTGGCGCAGTGAGGCCTACTTAGGAACCATGAAGTCACCTGTTTAGATTTTTTATTTAAAGTTGAAAATTAAGTCCTAATTTAACGTAAATTTTTCACTTTAAACCAACATTTTCATAACTTTCATCAAAGTTACGAAGCTGATTATTTTATGCATAAAAGAACTCTCATAAACATTCAGTTGCAAAAAAAAATCTCGACTGGCTTCTACTTTTTTTTTTAGATTTTTCTTTAAATTGGTCAAGTCGAAAATTCTCAAAAAATCAGAAAAAATTCATAACTCGAAAACTATGAAAAGTCTCGGAACATACATGGGGGTGATTCGGATACCCCACGATAAGAGGGACCTAAATTTTATTTTTGGACGTCAATGTTCCGGCCACCCTGTATACAAAGTGGATACGACAATACGACACTAAATGAAAATACGAGCAGAACTAATGCATTATCAAATAAATCCTAACATTGAAATTAAAAAAGTGACTTTTTCTAACAAACTAAATAGCTTAAAAATGTAAACAAAATAGAACACAATTTTTAAATATTTTAACACAGCTGGCGACTGGGGCACTGACCGCCCAACACACCATTGTTTGTGATGATTTTTTGCAGGTTTGGGTTGTTATTGTTTCGGCGAGAAACCGACGTAGAAATAAACGAACTCGTCTACATACGTATCTCTTTCACACATTCAAAATTTTCGATTGATAAGAGTGAGTAGATATAACTTCCGCATGCATTATTTTCTTATGTAATTCTGATGACACGCTTTATGACTCTTATGCCTCTGGTATAAGGTACAACATGTATTAATTCCCATTATGAAGTAGCTGGCAACATGTGCGTGAAGAATATTGCAATGACCTTTATTTTTTTAGGCAAGGCTGGTCTAATAACTGTATTATCAGATGCATCATGTTGAAAATCTTGAAAATTAAAAATTTCCCCCTGCTAATAAACTATTAGTTAAATTGAATTGAATTTTTGTACGCAGATTGCGTAGGTCATAGGTGATTAGGTATACGAAGTTTAATTAATTGTTGTATTGTCGTATCCACTCTGTATGAAAGAAACTGACTGACTGACATATCAACGCACAGCCCAAACCGCTGGGTCTAGAAATTTCAAATTTGGCACGTAGGTTCCTTATGAGGTCTATGGGTGCATTAAGAAAGAATTTTCCAAAACTCACCCTCTAAGGGGGTGAAACGGGGGTCCAAAGTTTGTATGAAAAATCTTATTCCTTGAATTAATAGACTTGAAACTTAGCACGAATATGTATCTAAATAAATTATAAAGTTTGTAATTTTTAGTTTTCTTAAACTACCCTTTATAGAGGGATTAGGGGCTGTCAAAGTTTGTATGGAGTAATTTTAACGCGCGGTCTGATTAACTCGAAATTTGGTATTTATACTTGAGATCAAAAATGAAGAATAACGTGTATCAGGGTTTTTTGAAAATCTACCCTTAAGGGGGTAAAGAGGGGTAGTCAATTTTACAGGGCAGGTTTTGCTGCGGGGCTTGATTACAAACGGTTTTTTTTTTAATTCCAGCCCTGTGGGGATTAAAACAGGGAATGTTTGTATGAAAAATCATATTCATTTGGTTAAATAACTTGCAACTTGGCACAAATACTTGCTAAGCAAGAAATCAAGTTTATCATTAATAGTTTTTCCCCAGAGGAAAAGGTAGAGGGAAGGGGGAAGGGGTGGGGGGTAAGGATGGAAAGGGGAAGGGGAGGGTGTGGAGAGGGGGAAAACGAGCGGAGGGGTGGTAAAGAGGGAAAGGGGTAGGATGTTGGACGGGGAGAGGGATAGTTGGGTGTAGTGAGGGGGAGGGGAGTAGTTGGTGAGGGTAAAGGAGAGGGGAAAATGGTGAAGGGCGGTTGAGAGGGGAGGGGATGGTTAGCGGGAAGGGGATGTGGTGAGGGGGTTAGAGGGAGAGGGGGATGGGGAGGGTCAGGGCGATGATAGGGTTGGGTGAGAGGGGCGGGACGGGAGAGGGGGGGGGGGTAAGAGGGGGAGGGAGGACGAGTGCCTTTAGATTAATTGAAGAAACCCAGCTCGACAGAAATCACCAAAAAATAGAAATTCGGAAACTCGGAACGGCACAGAAAACAGGAGTACCTAAACTCCAGTCGTGCATCGGAGCTGACACACTTTTTTTTGTTTGCTTGAACGGGCTAATCTCTAGAACTACCCAATGGACTTTAATAATTATTTTTGCATTTGATAGCCCAACTCTTAAGGAAGGCTATAGGCATATTTAACATCACTCTAGGACTCTTAGGTGCCGAGCAAAAATAAAAAAGTCAGAAAGAACGCTAAGTGAAAACGTAGTAATAGCGTGAGCAGGCGATGCGATGCGACGCGGTGGGTCAAGGGAACAAGACATTTTACGCGGACGAAGTCGCGGGCAGAAGAAGCTGACTGACTCATCATCGCCCAGCCCAAACCCTTGGACCTATAAAGCTGAAATTTTTGCACAGAGGTTCCCTTTGCAAGACAAGAACCAAACAAGACAAGGAATAAGGACGGATTTTTGTTCCCGTGGGATATTTGCCGACATCCACGCGGGCGAAGCCGCAGGAAAAAGCTAGTTATTTTAATAAGAGGGCTTTTGTACCAAGGAGGAAACTTACCCCTTGGAGCGAGAGTTTTAGATGGAATATGTTTATTATGAAGCAAGTTGATAGTGTCATAAAATAATTTAACAGATTTATTAAGGCCTACAATTTAGTTCTAATGGCCAATCAATTGCCATCATTTCTTCAATTATGGAGTCATAATTCGCCTGAGCATACTACAAGAACTTGACTCGAGGCCGAGAATGCAGCTGATGAAGTTGAACGAAATCGGCAGAGATGCAGAGTGCCTTATGACGTGCGTCCTCGAGCACTAGGGGATCCAGGCTGCAAGTGACAGCTACTTCGCTGTTAGACAAGACGATGTCAAGAATCCGATTGTCCACATTGCGATGTGAGTTGTACCTACTGTAGCCAATTGCAAGCGGTGACAGTATCACAAGAGCTGGTTTGAATGGACCTTGGACACAGACGATCACCGTCCGCCGCAGCGTGCCACTCAATATTCGGTTGGTTAAAATCACCTAGCACTAAAAACTTACCTGCGGTATATTTAAGAATAATATCAGAGTTGCCAGATTGCTGGCTACAGAATTATATACACAACACATAAATATATTTTATACGGTACTTTGGGTTTTTTTGTTGTAAAGTTAAGGTAACCCACAGATCCTCGGCAGACGAGCACCGTTCATTGAGGACAACGGCCGCTAGTTCTCGACGTAAGGCTATTACAACCCCCCCACCCATCATTGGATTAGTTTGCGAATAACTTCGATCACGCCTCCATACAAAATATCTATCATCGAACAATTCACTATCAGTTATACCATCAATAACCCATGTTTCCGTCTGAGAAATGACATCAAAAGTATTCATACAAACATTTTTGTAAACAACGGATGTTTTTGCCCGCAGCCCTTCGCCTGGGTCGGGCGCCGGGGGCCCGGGGCCCGGGGCCCGGGAGCCGACGACACAGACCGACTGCCACCATTGTGTTGCCACATTGGAGGAGTGGCCCAATCTGGCCAGGGCAGCGCTGAACTCTCCGCTGGACAGAGCCGACGCGCCGCAGGTATCATGATGTTGTAACATTGACAACCGCTAGTTGCTAGCACGTGGCACAATAAGGAAACTACGACAAACGGTCCCAAGCGATGGTCGCGGTGCTCTCAGTATGCTCACTGTGGTGGTGCTGTCCATAGTGCAGTAACAGCTGCCTCGCGTCGGAGACACTCGCGCCACCGATCGCTAACAACGCAAACTACGACAAACGTACCGGTACCAAGCGATGGTCGCGGTGCTCTCAGTATGCTCACTGTGGCGGTGCTGTCCATAGTGCAGTAGCAGCTGCCTCGCGTCGGAGACACTCGCGCCATCGATAGCTAACAACGCAACCTAATCAATACCGAATACTGCTCAGGCCGACCTCTGTACTCGTACGCTTGTAATTAGATTCAATCAAAAGCAATCATTCCAATCTCAGTTCCATCAGACAGTGTAGAGGACGTCGGTCGGCCGGTTTGAGTAGATATTCTCGCTGGCAACTTCCGAGCATACATGTCGATTTGTTATTCATTACAGAACGTTAGTGTAAAAAACCAGTAATCCAGTACAAAACTATCAGGAGAACGAAAAAAAAATGTAATCCCGTAGAAAAATATTAATTTTTTTATGCATAAGTAGAGGATTGTCATAACTCATAATATAAGCCGGTTGGATGCTACGAGGGAATAAAGAATGTAACATCCAGTCGTCCGGATGCTACGAGGGAATTAAGAATCCCAGAATGTGCACGGAGAGGCTTGCCTCGTATCATTTGTGAGGTGTGTCTAGAGTGGCCATATGGGTCACAATCACGAGGTATGCAGGTCGCAGTGGCGAACCCGCCTACATTTCATACAAAGCGAAGCTAAGTAGTAAGTAGGTACACGTGCGCAGCTTAGTTGTGGGCCGCTGTAGATGATGAACTAAGTAAGCAAGTAATAAAGTTTGTCATTAATAGTTTTTCCCTCAGAGGGAAAGGTAGAGGGGAGAAGGGAAGGGTAGAGGGGAGGAGGGAAGGGGAGGATGGTGAGGAGGGGAAGGGAAAGGGGGAAGGGGAGGGTATGGTGAGAGGGAGAGAGAGGGAAGGGTTGGTGAGGACGGAAAGAGGGAGGATGATGGAGGCAGAGAGAGAGAGAGGTAGGAGGGCGTAGTGAGGGGGGAGGGTGTGGAGAAGGGAAGAATGGGATGGGAGGAGTTGGTGAGGGTTGAGGGGGAGGGGAAAGCGGTGAAGGGGATGTGGGGAGGGGGATGAGAGGGCGGTGAGGGTGATGATGGGGAGGGTGAGAGGGGTGGGAAGGGGAGGGGCTGAGAGGAGGTTAGAGGGAGAGGTGGGGTAAGGGGGGGGGGGACGAGTGCCTTTACACCTTAAAGTTGCTTTTTGCATAGCACTGATTCATTGAAGAAACCCAGGCCGACAGAAATGACTGAAAAATATAAAGTCGGAAACTCGGAACGGCACAAAAACAGGAGTAAACTCCAGTCGTGCGTCGGAATTGATACACACACTTTTTTTTTGTTTGTTTGAACGCGCTATTATTTGGAACTACCAGTCGAACTTTAATAATTATTTTTGCATTTGATCCCAATTCATAAGGAAGGCTATAGGCATATCATCACTCTAGGACTATTAGATGCCGAGCAAAAAGAAAAACATTCATAAAGAACGCTAAGCGAAAATGAAGTAATATCGCGGGCAGGTAATGCGATGCGACGGGGTGGCTCGGGAGAACAAGAAATTTCACGCGGACGAAGTCGCGGGCAGAAGCTATCTCAATATTTTTGTTCTTGTGGCATATTTTCCGACATCCACGCGGGCGAAGCCGCGGGGAAAAGCTAATCTGACTATAAAAAGGTGAACATAGGAAATTTCAAAATGTTCCATATCTTATGATTTTTTTCTCAATCGTGGCGCTAGTTGGCGGCACTACTCGCCTTAAATCTCCTTGGTTAGTGTTACAGTTTGTTTCTTGTTAGAAGATTGGCTACCGCGCTGAAACCCCTTTCCACTACGTATGACGACGGATAGCTGGACATCCTTTTGTAAGCGGTACTTACCTTCAGTTCTTCGTTAGTGCTTATTCCGATCAGTTCCTCTTGTAATATGACGTCCATTTCTTCAATGTCACCATATGGGTTGATTATCCCTTGTTACCATATTCAAAATCTTCTCGAACCTTCTATCTTCCTGGCAGTCTGTCTGTAACAAGTTGGGAAACTGGCAAGATTCACCTCACAGTCACACTTGTTGGGAAACTGGCAAGATTCACCTCACAGCTCACACTTATTGGGAAACTGGCAAGATTCACCTCACAGTCACACTTGTTGGGAAACTGGCAAGATTCACCTCACAGCTCACACTTATTGGGAAACTGGCAAGATTCACCACACAGTCACACTTGTTGGGGTACTGGCAAGATTCACCTCACAGTCACACTTGTTGGGGTACTGGCAAGATTCACCTCACAGTCACACTTGTTGGGGTACTGGCAAGATTCACCTCACAGTCACACTTGTTGGGGTACTGGCAAGATTCACCTCACAGTCCCACTTGTTGGGGTACTGGCAAGATTCACCTCACAGTCACACTTGTTGGGGTACTGGCAAGATTCACCTCACAGCTCACACTTATTGGGAAACTGGCAAGATTCACCTCACAGTCACACTTGTTGGGAAACTGGCAAGATTCACCTCACAGTCACACTTGTTGGGAAACTGGCAAGATTCACCCCACAGTCACACTTGTTGGGAAACTGGCAAGATTCACCTTACAGTCACACTTGTTGGGAAACTGGCAAGATTCACCCCACAGTCACACTTGTTGGGAAACTGGCAAGATTCACCTCACAGTCACACTTGTTGGGAAACTGGCAAGATTCACCCCACAGTCACACTTGTTGGGAAACTGGCAAGATTCACCTCACAGTCACACTTGTTGGGAAACTGCCAAGATTCACCCCACAGTCACACTTGTTGGGAAACTGGCAAGATTCACCTCACAGTCACACTTGTTGGGAAACTGGCAAGATTCACCTCACAGTCACACTTGTTGGGGTACTGGCAAGATTCACCTCACAGTCACACTTGTTGGGAAACTGGCAAGATTCACCCCACAGTCACACTTGTTGGGAAACTGGCAAGATTCACCTCACAGTCACACTTGTTGGGAAACTGCCAAGATTCACCCCACAGTCACACTTGTTGGGAAACTGGCAAGATTCACCCCACAGTCACACTTGTTGGGAAACTGGCAAGATTCACCTCACAGTCACACTTGTTGGGAAACTGGCAAGATTCACCCCACAGTCACACTTGTTGGGAAACTGGCAAGATTCACCTCACAGTCACACTTGTTGGGAAACTGCCAAGATTCACCCCACAGTCACACTTGTTGGGAAACTGGCAAGATTCACCTCACAGTCACACTTGTTGGGAAACTGGCAAGATTCACCTCACAGTCACACTTGTTGGGAAACTGGCAAGATTCACCTCACAGTCACACTTGTTGGGAAACTGGCAAGATTCACCTCACAGTCACACTTGTTGGGAAACTGGCAAGATTCACCTCACAGTCACACTTGTTGGGAAACTGGCAAGATTCACCTCACAGTCCCACTTGTTGGGGTAGAAAGAAGTCGGGTGCCGAAGCGAAGGTAAACAAGATTGTTTACCTTCGCTTCGGCACCCGACTTCTTTCTACTATTATTTATTCTGTGACCTACTATCCATACTTTAGATAGTACGACACTGAAGGGAAATTACCATTGATGTATTAATTAGGGTAAAAACAGAAAAAAACCAGCCCAGTGCGTGTCGAACCACGCATAATGAAGGGGTTCCGTAGTTAGGATAAAATGCCAAGAACAAACTTAACATTGTAGTTGAAAAACATGTTCTCCCATACATTACAACGGCAAATGTAAGTTTGTATGCACAATACTGAGACATTTACCAATAGATGTCTTACAGGTTTTCCTGTAATCTAAAGGTAAGTATAGAACTATTTTCTGATTTTTCTTTCAAAATTTAGGCTCGGTACTTTCGGAGATAAGGGGTAAAGTTTCGTCTATTTTCTTAAATAACTTTAAAACAATTTATTTAAAATTACAAAAAATATATATATTTGAAACCCTCACAGTAAGTCCTTTCATTTGATATACGTCACGCGGTACAGTTACTGATGTTAGTTAAAGACGCTGTTACAAATGGGTAGTCAAATCATTACTTTTTTACACAAAAGTATGTTTATTAAATAAAACGCTTTGCATTCTTAAAATGTTTTATGGCCGAATTGTTGATAGATATGCATGGTACAATTGTAAACTATAAATATAATTTTAAATAGGTACAGTTTCTCAATAAAGGTACCGAAGTAAAAATTTTCATTTCGGTACCTTTTTTGAGAAACTGTAAGTACCCATCTAAAATTATATTTATAGTTTAGAATTGTACCATGCATATCTATCAACAATTCGGCCATAAAACATGTGAAGAATGCAAAGCATTTTATTTAAAAAACATACTTTTGTGTAAAAAAGTAATGATTTGACTACCCATTTGTAACAGCGTCCTTAACTTTTGTTTTTAATTTTCTTATTTGCCTCCCAACAATGATGGGGTCATTTTCCTGCCACAGTTTTACAACTACACAAAGGTAGCGCAGCGGAGTGGAGTGCGCGTGACGTTACTCTGTGGCTGTGTGCGGCGGCGGCGACGGGCACTCCCGTCCGACCCACGTCACCGGGGACCGGGGCACTCCGCTGAGTCAGCGTGGCGCACGCGCCGCGCGCCGTCATCAATGGGCACTCTCTCGCCCTCCCCCCGCGCCCACCACTCGTCGCAGTCACATGACGCGCCCCGCGCCCCGCGCCCCGCACCTACTAACCGGCCGCGTCGACTTTCCTGTGCCGCGCCGCCCGCGCCGGCGCCGGGTCAACGCCCGCGCTCCCGCACTACCTTGCACTACATACGCGCCGCTCGGGATGGCCTTGCTCGTGCATCCCGCTACTCTGCCTAACGGTTGCGTGGAGTCGGAAATATCATTCTGTGCCAGCTGTACTGCATAGCATGATTAGCAAGGAAGCTGTCGCGCCGCCATCACGATCACGAGCCCTCGTCACATGAGAACGCAAGGCGGGTACAGTGCAGCGGTGTGCGTGCGAGCAGGCGCAGTGTGCGTGCTGCACCCGCTGCACTGTCACGTGAGCGCCCCCGCCCCCGCCCCGCGCCCCTCCGCCTCACAAGTCGCTCCTGCAACCGGCTCCTGCAGATCGCAGAGAAATGTATATTATAATATATTCATAACTGAGCTTATATTTGTTTTTACAAGTATTTATGAACTGATTTTTTTAAAGCGTGGGGCATGTATTTAGAGCGAAAGTGCTAAAAGCTTGTATATCATAGAGCCATACATCACATCGCACCGCCCGCATGGAGATCAGTGGGCGAGGGCACTTGGAGCACTGCGCTCCTGCTAAAGAGTTCAACGCGCACGGCGCGGGCGCACGAGCTCGGCGGACTGTTTCATACAAAAGTTCAATACCTACTCGACCAAAATGTATGAAACAGTTGAGATTTTTTTCGCGATTTCAGGATTGGTCCCATAGTAAAAGTGGTTCATAATGATGAGTACAGTGATCCCTTAAGAAGGTTTCCTTTAATTACTGGACATGTTCGGCTAATGTGATTACTTGAGAATTATTCATAATTATCTCATGATTTGGTAAATGTGAATATAAAATTTGAATTCATCACTTTTAGCAGTTGTTATTAATAATTCACTATTCTCGTCGGTAAAAGTAATAAAATAAGACTCGAAGCTATTTGTCCAGCAGTTGTACCAGAGTACTAAAACTAAAATAAACTGACAGCAAAATAAACTTACAGCAAAGTCGTTTATTCTTTGGTTTTGCTTCAACATAAGTATAATTACAATCATAGACTCCATAAAATCAACATTAAAAATTAAAGTCTTTCTTCTATTTCTTTGTTCAATAAGTATTTATTGATGACATCTGCCACAATACATATACGAGTAGGTACTGAACTAAAATCCTACTAATATTGGCAGAATTTGGTCTGGACTTTTTTTTGGCGCCCATATATTTTATTTAAATGAATCAAATTTAATTAATTTTCTACGATTTTTCAATTATTTACTCCTTCTCGTAAAGGCCGGAGTTATTTTATGTTTTTAAAAGCTTATCAAATGATGTTCGAATTAGGTACATTCGAAATGTTACCATTACAATAGTGGTGTGAGTACAAATAGTATGAATGCAATTTATCTGTATCAATTATTAAACGAATTATCGATAATCGACCGTTCGATCGACCCCTGTAGAGTTGGTTTTGTTTATAACATAATTGTTGAAATGTTCTATTATTAGGTCTTTACCTATGAAATTGCCGTTCTGCAGTACTGGCCATTTCAAATCAAAATAATTTTTGTTTGGCTAAGAATTCTAATTTCAAATTAATTTTATTTTAAAAACATGGATTTTTTTTTCCAAAAGTAGTCATTTGTTTATTGATTAGTGTTACATTTTCATCGCATTTCAATCTTTTTCGTCATCATGGATACGTTAAAAATTCGAGTAATTATGGAATATGAGTACCGTCGTGGCAGCAACGCGGCACAAGCGGCACGCAATATCAACGACGTTTACGGAGCTAACACTACAAACCAACGCACCACTTGTTATTGGTTTGCTCGCTTCCGTTCTGGAAATTTCGACCTGAAAAATGAACCTCGCGGTCGTCCGAAGACTTTGGTCGACAATGACGAATTAAAGGCGATTGTGGAAGCTGATGATACACAATCTACGGCTGAATTAGCAGCAGCTTTCGACGTTAGCGTCAAAACAATATTGGTCCATTTGCGTCAAATTGGCAAGGTAAAAAAGCTTGACAAATGGGTGCCCCACGAACTCAATGATCGCCAGCGCGAAGTACGCGTCGAGACGTGCCTTGCACTGCTCAACAGACACACAAATGAAGGAATTTTGAACCGCATTGTTACCTGCGATGAAAAATGGATTCTGTTTGATAACCGCAAGCGCTCAGCAAGTTGGTTGGATCCTGGTTCAGCACCTAAACAATGCCCTAAACGAAAACTTACCCCTAGAAAAGTGATGGTCACTGTTTGGTGGTTCTAGCGCCGGTGTGATTCATCACAGCTTCTTACCAAACGGGGTGAGCATTACTTCAGATGTGTACTGTGAAGAACTGAACACAATGATGGAGAAGCTGGCACATCTCCAACCAGCATTGGTCAATCGCTCGTCTCCGCTGCTCCTGCACGACAACGCGCGACCTCATACTGCACAGCAGACGGTCTCCAAGTTGCAAGAACTGGGGTTGGAAGCTCTCCGTCATCCGCCCTACTCACCAGACCTTGCGCCTACAGACTACTACTTTTTCCAGAATTTGGATAACTTCTTGGCGGGAAAAAAATTCAATACCCGAGAGGCAGTGCAAAATGCCTTTGAAGAATATGTTGCCTCCCGTCCAGCTGATTTCTTTAAGAAGGGCATCAATAAACTGCCACTGCGTTGGCAAAGATGCATTGATTGCATGGGTGATTACTTCCATTAATACAAATAAAAAATGCATGAAAAAAATTCGTTTAAATGTTTTCATACAAAACGGCAATTTCATAGGTAAAGACCATAATCAACCGTTCGATTGACTCCTGTAGAGTTGGTTTTGTTTTTAACATAATTGTTGAAATGTTCTATTTTTTTGTTTTATTACCTGGTTGCTCATAAAATAGATGTACTCTCTTGTTCACTGAGCGAGTTCGCAAAAGTTACATTACACGTTTTATGTTATGGTGAAATGAGTTGAATGTATAAAATTGGTAAATGTATTGTATTGTTTTGTTTTTTTATTGACGTTAATTTGAATTGAATTTATTGTATAATTTTTGAATTGAAATGTATTTGTAATTATCTTATTATTTTTTTCCTACACTATCGCATTGGGTTACTGTAATGATAGCTGTATGTATGACTTTAAATAAATAAAATAAATAGAAAATAAATTTTGTCTTTAATCAACCGATATCTATGAAAAAATGCTTCTACTTTTAAATCCAATTAATAATGGTTCAAAATATCACAGGATCGTTTCAGTGTTTTATCGATTCTTAAGAAATCGAATCGAAACGTGGAGCACTACTTTTGTCTTTGACAGTGACATGTTGTCTGTGGTTGTTTGTCAAGACGCTACAGAATGCTTCCGCGTTTTTCATCTCGGTTGCGTTTTGTGTTTATATTTGGCTTTCTATTTATTTTTCCCGACCTGGACTGTTTATGGATTGATAAATACTACCCTGTGTGACTAGTGCAAACAATAATATGTGTACCTACATTTTAATTTAAAATAATATTCCTGGTAGAACCGGAATAGTAGTTGGCCGGCGCACTGTAGGCTGCTGCGGATACACTATGACCTTAGTGTGGTATCTAGGATGGGCCAGACATCAAGAACATAGCACCAGCAGGTTTCCTTGATGAGATAAAAATACGAGATGAGGATGAGGAATAAAATAAATATGTTTAATAAAGTGTTTTTTATTTGCCCTAACATTAGGTATTACAACCCTCAGTTTTATTGTTTACGGGGCAAGAGCCTTTTTTTTTTAAATACGAGCCCAGCTTTCGTAAACATACAATTGAGTACTACTCTACACCGAGGGTTAGAATTTATTTGGGTTTTTCTCATTTTATCCGTAAATACTCTTATCCTCACTTAGACCACACCACATATCCATTTCTTTATGATTTAATTTCAATTTGCGATGTTTTATAGATAATTGTTGTTTGACGTTCATTCATAACCTAAAAATTCAAACACCGAAATCTTTTATTTCCGGCTTTCCCAAATGAAAATAGTCTCATTTATAGATTCTGGAGGTGACGCCAAATCTTTTAACATATTTTTCATTAAGGGGCGCTTCAATTTGATCCCAGACAATTCTCAGTGTGGAGACCTGCCATTGTTCTTTGGTATACAGACAGTTTATAACCTGGATTAAGACATAGGATACTTGTCATCCCGGTAGAAGGTTCCCGTGGAATAGTTTCCGACATACACGCGGGCGAAGCCGCTGGCAAAAGCTAGTACTAAATAAACTTTGAAAATGATTACATTTATCGGTACTAAGGTTACATTATTAATAATCACTTATTAATATTTTTTAATTAATCACACT
Organism: Cosmia pyralina; assembly: GCA_946251885.1. Classification (NCBI taxonomy): domain Eukaryota; kingdom Metazoa; phylum Arthropoda; class Insecta; order Lepidoptera; family Noctuidae; genus Cosmia; species Cosmia pyralina. Next base: position 68,989 of record OX276350.1, on the reverse strand, counting down.
TACCGTAACATATACAGGGTGAAATTGAATCCATGGCCACTATTTTAAGGGGTCATTACACTCATCATTATGAACAACTTTTACTATGGGAACAAACCTGAAATCGCGAAAAAAAATCTGCTGTTCCATACATTATGCTCGCATAACTCGTCAAAACGTAAGGAATAGCAGATTTTTTTTTCGCGATTTCAAGTTTGTTCCCATAGTAAAAGTTGTTCAAAATGATGAGTACAATGACCTCTTAAAATATAGCCCATGAATACAATTTCCGTGGTTTTGACCATGATCGGGAGCGAGAGCGCGAGGGACAACGTCGCCTCCTTTTGCGACGACGAAAAACTATTGTCCTGCGACACACATACATTATACAGTTATGCAGGTTGCACCGACAGCCTGCGGCCCTGCCTACCCTTGCGGGGAGTGCGATCGTGAGGACATGATTGTGTATAAACAGGTAAGTCTGGCATGTCGTGAGATTGTGGAAAAACTATTGTCCTGCGACACACATACATTATACAGTTATGCAGGTTGCACCGACAGCCTGCGGCCCTGCCTACCCTTGCGGGGAGTGCGATCGTGAGGACTTGTGTATAAACAGGTAAGTCTGGCATGTCGTGAGATTGTGGAAAAAATCGGCTCTGCGAAAATCCTAAGTCGATTGCAAACGACCGGATATTTGCAATCTGATAGATGTCCATAGTCAAGTTTGTTGCAGTGTGACTGTGCAGAGTGCCAAACATGTGTGTAGGTGCTGTCTGTAGATGACACTACTTGTACTTAGCATATGTTATGTGTAGGTGCTGTCTGTAGATGACACTACTTGTACTTAGCATATGTTATGTGTAGGTGCTGTCTGTAGATGACACTACTTGTACTTAGCATATGTTATGTGTAGGTGCTGTCTGTAGATGACACTACTTGTACTTAGCATATGTTATGTGTAGGTGCTGTCTGTAGATGACACTACTTGTACTTAGCATATGTTATGTGTAGGTGCTGTCTGTAGATGACACTACTTGTACTTAGCATATGTTATGTGTAGGTGCTGTCTGTAGATGACACTACTTGTACTTAGCATATGTTATGTGTAGGTGCTGTCTGTAGATGACACTACTTGTACTTAGCATATGTTATGTGTAGGTGCTGTCTGTAGATGACACTACTTGTACTTAGCATATGTTATGTGTAGGTGCTGTCTGTAGATGACACTACTTGTACTTAGCATATGTTATGTGTAGGTGCTGTCTGTAGATGACACTACTTGTACTTAGCATATGTTATGTGTAGGTGCTGTCTGTAGATGACACTACTTGTACTTAGCATATGTTATGTGTAGGTGCTGTCTGTAGATGACACTACTTGTACTTAGCATATGTTATGTGTAGGTGCTGTCTGTAGATGACACTACTTGTACTTAGCATATGTTATGTGTAGGTGCTGTCTGTAGATGACACTACTTGTACTTAGCATATGTTATGTGTAGGTGCTGTCTGTAGATGACACTACTTGTACTTAGCATATGTTATGTGTAGGTGCTGTCTGTAGATGACACTACTTGTACTTAGCATATGTTATGTGTAGGTGCTGTCTGTAGATGACACTACTTGTACTTAGCATATGTTATGTGTAGGTGCTGTCTGTAGATGACACTACTTGTACTTAGCATATGTTATGTGTAGGTGCTGTCTGTAGATGACACTACTTGTACTTAGCATATGTTATGTGTAGGTGCTGTCTGTAGATGACACTACTTGTACTTAGCATATGTTATGTGTAGGTGCTGTCTGTAGATGACACTACTTGTACTTAGCATATGTTATGTGTAGGTGCTGTCTGTAGATGACACTACTTGTACTTAGCATATGTTATGTGTAGGTGCTGTCTGTAGATGACACTACTTGTACTTAGCATATGTTATGTGTAGGTGCTGTCTGTAGATGACACTACTTGTACTTAGCATATGTTATGTGTAGGTGCTGTCTGTAGATGACACTACTTGTACTTAGCATATTTTATGTGTAGGTGCTGTCTGTAGATGACACTACTTGTACTTAGCATATTTTATGTGTAGGTGCTGTCTGTAGATGACACTACTTGTACTTAGCATATGTTATGTGTAGGTGCTGTCTGTAGATGACACTACTTGTACTTAGCATATGTTATGTGTAGGTGCTGTCTGTAGATGACACTACTTGTACTTAGCATAATGTTATGTGTAGCATACGCTTACCTAGTATCTCTACGTTCTGTTTATATGACTTCGATGTTCTGTGGGATTATATTTGAATGACGGGTTGTCGCAGATATTCATAGTTAAGATAAAGATAAAGCGGATTAACAAACTTGTGTTTGTACTGATATCTTATCCACGGTCAATTTGAAGGTACTAACGTCATTTGAAAAGTGACAGTGAGCCTGTCTGAAACGTGTGCTCACTTTGCCATTACTCAATACGGACTGAAATATGTATAATAAAATGATTAATTAGAACGCAAAGTTATAATTTAAGGATTAATATGAGTAAAGTTGTGGTGCAACCATTGAAGTACCTTTTTACTTATTAACACATCAATGGGTGCAAGTGTGGCTGACGTTGGACATGACACACGGCTACACATCAAGCTATATATTTTCCATTTTACACTGACCTCTCATTGTAAGGAAATCCTATAGAATGCGAGATCAGCTTATACTGTGCGTACACTGGTGCTGCTGAGCGCCATGACCAGCCAGCGCGTCGCGCGTCAGTCTGTCAATACAGATGCATACATCGTTGATTGATGAAATGGGAAACGTATAAGTTAGATAAGTGCCGCGACCCGCGAGCTTTGAGCACAGAGTGCACCAATAATGAGAGTGACACATGTGAGCGCGATGTTTACAATGTCAGGGGTGTAGGTGTGTGTGCACGGGCGCGGGCGGGGCGGGGGTGTCGCGCAGCCTCCGCGCATCTCGGGCGCGCGGCGCGCGGGGGCGGGCGCCGGGCGCGGCACATCGACACTCCGCGCGCGACGCTGCAGCACCGCCAGTCCGCCAGTCGCGCTCCGACCGCGCCGACCTCCGCACGCTGTTCGCGCCCGCCGCGCGCTCTCCCGCTCTTCACACCGACAGCACCACGGCCGGGCCGCCGCGACCCCCGCCGCACGCCCGCTCCCGCTCCATGCGCCCCTGACACCGCCGCCTGTCGCACCGCACGCACTGCCCGCACCGTCCCGCGCCCGAGCTCCCGCACAAGTGAGTTATGTTCCGAGCTCCGAGCTGGCGAGCTGGACGTGGCGGCTGGCAGCCCTGAGCCGGCGCCACCGCCGCTCAGGTAGTCGCCGATACTCAGCCGTTTGTTATCGTTCCGAGCCCGTTGGGCGCCCGCAGCGACCTGCGACCCCATGCCCGTGACTATTTTCTACGAAAGAATGTGTTAAAAAAATAGTGTGTTGATTGTCAGTGAGGTGAGTCACACAGCGTTGCTCGCATGGCTTACTTATTATCCTCTTTAAATTGTTGTTGCTAATTAGTTAATTGCGACAAACGCTCGAAGGAACCGTCTCCTAATGTAGCTGCGGTACCTGATGTATCGAATGCGCAACTTGTCCTACCTACTGCTGCATTGCGCGACAGTGGACGCAGCTGATGTTGCTTTCTCGCGGCGCGCGGCTGTCCGCTGGCCGGGCTCGCCGGCAGACGGCGAGCCCGGCGGCAGTTCCCTCGCTCTCGGTACAGTTCCCATGCAGTAACAGCCAGAGTCTTCAAGTCGTCAGAGAATTCTCGACCGCATCATTGCTTAAAATTTGTTAGACTAGGTATTTAAAAAATCCGGCCAAAAGCGAGTCACGCTTCACGTCAGTCGTGCAATCACGGTTCTTGACCAGAATTTTGTTAAAAAACTGTCGGCTGTTTAAACTTAACTAGAAGTCAACAACACCGCACATTTACCTATTATTTTAGTTTCGCACCACATAGCGTTTGTACTGCAATACGCGATGTCGTGTGCGACACGAGTTTATAGAAAGCCGACCGATGAAGTCGCCAAACTTTACGACTAAGCTGTGTCTGCACTGCCACTAGCAACCGAGGCTTCCGTAAACTTGCTAACGTTTTCTGTAAAAGTGTTCACGAACATGTTAAAACCAATTCTTCTATAGAACAAGTGTGTGAACTCGAAGCTATCTTGGGAAGCAGTAGGTACCTACTTACTAAGTGCGGATTGAATTCAATCCTTTTCATTTAAGTAGGTATTCTAACAAAATAAATGCTTTTTCAACACATTTGCTCAAAAAATGCATTTACGAAGCCTGTATACATGTTCGAAAGTTAAAAATTACGCACCAGACAACGGAACGTGCGGTCAAATAGGTACCTACTCTCACCTAAGGACCTGTTTTACCGCATACTCCGTTGTATGCCGCCGTGCGTATTCTTTGTTTTTTTTTTTAAATTTCCATAAAACAATAAAATTCCACCAAGGAGTATCACATTACGAGAATAAATCAGCTGACTGATCGAACCTCCTTGGAAGCGCTTTTGCTCAATACGTTTGTCTCACTTTAATACTTAAAGAGTAAATGAGACGAAAAATGTAGGTCTAATTTTCACCACGCGCACGTGGCGCCATTTGCAAATTGGCGCCATTTTCATGTTAGAAACGTCAAAGATTGTTGCGACTTTCCGACTGATATTATATAAACAAAAAAACTGGTCAGTGGGTCGTCTTAGGGAATTTTTTTACAAAAAAAAAAAAAACAACCGACTTCCAGAAAAATACTACAAAGTGAAAAATAACTTTAATTTCGGAAGATTTTAGTTTTTTGCCACCGACTTCCGAAATTAAAGTTATTTTTCACTTAGTAATATTTTTGGAAGTCAGTTGTTTTTTTTTTTTTTTGTAAAAAGTTTTTTATTTTTCACTTTTTGGGTCAGTCTGTAATTTATCTAAGTTACCATAGCCTAATGTCAGCTGCTCATCACCTTTTACAAAATATTGCTTTTCCCGATATAAGGATGTTAATTGTTGAGGAGTTCTCCCAGTGAGGAACCAGGAGAACTGGAACTGATAGTGAAGTCACCATCAGCTCCACTTCAACATAATAATATGTATTGTGACGAGCATAAATTGCTTAGCAATAATCGAATCGCAACCCGTGAAATACGTATTAATGAGTAGGTAGTTCCGATGGCCATCTGTGGTCTTCCTCATCAGTTCCACTTCACCAAATGGTGCTTTCTGGGAACAAATGCACAAGTTACTATAAAAAAAAAAATACCCTTATCGCTATACCTAATAGGTGTGTCTTTAAAATTTGAAGGTTCCCCTCGATTTCTCCGGGATGCCATCATCAGATCCCGGTTTACTTAGCATGGTACCACCCTTAGGATATCTTTTTTCCAGCAAAAAAAAAAATCATCAAAATTGGTTCATAAACGACGAAGTTATTCGCGAACACAAAAAAATATATATGTATATAAAAATATATACGGTCGAATTGAGAAACCTCCTCCTTTTTTTGAAGTCTTAAAAATAATAATATGATTTCAAGCGAAGAAACTAATATATTCTGAATGAGGCGCAAATTGCAGAACACGGTCTCTTGCCGCCAAAATCGCGAGAGCGCTAGTTAATGATTTACAATAATTTTATACCTTGGAAGACTCGAAGAAATACTCAATCATTCTCTGAAAATGTTTTGATGGCTTATTTCAATGAATTACGTGTGATATTGCTGTCCTCGATATGGTCAATCTTATTTGCTATTAAAAATAGCCATGAAAAAGTTTGTTTCATTTACATTACATATTGTAGGTACTGTTTTCTCGCAAATGTGTTGAAAAACATTGTATGACACACGTCCGGAAATTGGTATTTACAAACTCGTGACTATGGTAAGTCGTTTGTAAAAATCAACTTTCCGCACTAGTATCATAAATACCTATTGAGGTTTGAAAAAACACAAACAGCTGACGCGCACCGCAAACCAGTCAAAATGAACCTATGGACGTTATGAACAGACAGAAGGCGGATGGCATATAAGGCACTGGCGGCCCGCAGCTTCAGTGACTCGCTTTAGTTTAGCGTGAGTGCCTGCCAGGCCCGCAGCGGCAGGCAAGGAGCTTGCGAAGGACGTCGCGTCGGCGAGGAATCGCTCGCCACAGATAGCGGCACCGCGGCACCGCTGCACCGCGGCACCGCTGCACCGCTGCACCGCTGCACCGCTGCACCGCTGCACCGCTGCACCGCACGGCGCACTTCCGCACCGCTACAGAACGGGTTAGCTCACTATTGCTGTTGAGGATAAACAGCGCAACAAACTTATAAACACTATTTCTTTTCCATTTTTAGACAAGTTTTTATTCAATACGTGAATAATGTTAGTCTATAATTCCGTGAAGCGGGTCAAGCGGACCGCTCATATGCCCGGGCCACATTAACGTCAACGTCAATGCCCATAAACGCCATAAACATCGCGGTAGTAAAATACGGTCAAGATTCGGTCAAATTAACGCGGTAAGTGGTCGCTACACCTACGGCTAACGCCCATCGACGCGATAATCAACGGCATATAGGTACGCTTTAAGGAATATTAAACATTTCAAAACATATTTATCGAAAAACTTACAAAAAAATATATATTTGCATGTTTAAATTTATTATTTGCTTTAATTTAGAAATTATATTTTTTTGTACTTTTTTCGATAAATATATGTTTTGAAATGATTAATATTCCTTAATTATAAGTATTTTAATCTAACACAATTATTTTACATCTGATATCATTATAAAAAGTACCTTTTACTCACTTTTTTTTTTCATTTTTCTGAACCTCATAACTCTTGAACGGGCAACTATGGGCGCGCGCTGATAGCGTACAATTATAGCCAAAAAACCAAAGAATAAGAATAAAGTAGTTTTAAAGCAAGACCTCTCAAGACTTGGCCAAATTTTAACAGTTTCTGTTTCATTCCATACAACAAAAAATATTTTTTTTTTTCCGGGCAAACCCTCAGTTTCAGAGAAAAAAGTTTCCTAAATATTATTCATCAAAATGACTGATCTTTCGATAGGTATTTTTTTTAATGGAATTTGTAAAAAAAATCCCAACGTCCCTCACAATAATAGCAGTTTCGATCCACCGTGCGCTGGCTGACCACAATGGTCTCACTCATAGAAATATATTGTCTCACTAGACGCAATCAGTAATCTGACAACCAGTCTTACCAAGGGGTATCGTATTACCCAGTTACTGGGTTGTGGAGGGGCCCATATACAGCCACATCTAGTGGCTGCATTCTATCCGTTGTGTGTGGTGCGAATGACAAAAAGATAATGTGATTTTTTGTCGCAAATTACAAAGCTGGATAGTATTTGTGTGATTCGTGATTATCAAGTAATAGTAAAACTTTTCTGGTCTCACTTGGGCGAACCTTCTCAACCAAAAATTGCAACCAATTCAAAAAAGCTTCTCCATGTATCCAACAGTTGTCAGTCACAGTGGCTTGTGAGCCTGGTGGGACATTATCTAATAGTCTTTCTTGCATACGTTTGCGAGCGAATATGAAAAAGGGTGGAACAAAAGTTCCAGCTGCATTACAGCAGCATGTAACAGTGGTTAGTTGACCCCTTTCTGCACTGCATAATAGGTTGGGGAAAAAGTTTCTTCGCATTTTTTAAGAAATTTCAAAACATTTTTTAATATACATTATTTACATTTATCTAAAGTATGTAGGTACCATTTTGTTTGATAACTTGTTGCCATCTTGTAGGTAGGGACATGATCCCATTGCTATAGAAATTTTGGGACTTCTGATCAAAATACCGCGACAAGTGGTTTTGGCAGTCCTCTCGTGATGTTAACCTGACACTGCCTAAAGAATTCTGAAGAGACCGAAACAGGTGGAAATCTGAAGGTGCAAGGTCAGGACTATACGGCGGATGCATTAACACCTCTCAGCCAAATTCTCTTAATTTTTGCTGAATGACTAAAGATGTGTGAGGTCTAGCGTTATCATGATGAAAAACCACACCCCTTCTGTTGATTAATTCCGACAGCTTTCTCTCAACTTCTTGCTTTAATCTCATCAGTTGTTAGCAGTAGAGTTCAGAATCGATGGTTCTGCCTGGTGGTAACAGCTCATAATGAATAATGCCCTTCCAATCCCACCACACACACAGCATCACCTTGTTGCGAGTTAACCCGGGTTTCGCCACAGTCTGTGAAGCCTGACCGGCCTTTGACCACGACCTTTTTCGTACATTCTTGTCGTACGTGATCCACTATTCATCACCAGTTATCAGCTTCTTCAAAAATGGTTCGGTTTCATTACAAGAACCACAAATGAGTACTCGATTCATTAGGTTTCTTTCAGTGAGCTCGTGAGGTACCCAAATATCGAGCTATTTTGTGTAGCCAGTTTTTTTCAAATGCTCCAAAACTGTTTTGTGGTCAATTCCCAGTTCTTCAACTACGTCGTAACTACTGATATACCGATCTTGCTCCACTTTTTCAAAAATGGCATCCATTTTATCCGTAATAGGGCGACCAGAGGGACGTGCATCTTTGACATCAAAATTTCCGGATTGAAAACGCTTAAACCAAATTTGTGCTACTCTCACAGACACTGCACTGGGTCCATAAACATCGCAAATTTTTTTCGCGGCTTGCGTTGCATTTTTACCTTTTTTGTAGTATAATTTTAAAATGTATCGAATTTCTTCATTAGCTTCACTCATCTTGACAGTACGAAAAAAAAATTAAAATCACACATTTTCCTAATTTGAATTTGGAATTATGTTCTATAAAATTTAAACTTTCAATGATACCAAAACCAGCCAGATACAAATAGTATAGCCAAAGAGATTTTATTTTAAGTTCATACATACTATAATACGAAAAGACTTTTTCCCCAACCTAATATTACTCCGACTTGTCTTTTGCCTTTAATAGACAAAACCTTTGGTGGTTTGGTTGTACTACTCTTTATTCCAGTCTCGTCCATATTATATGTATTGTAGTTGCATCGAAATTGTGTTTTTCTACCAGGCTCCAATAATTAGTACAAAATAACTCCACCTGTGGCCTGTTGAAGCCTATTGTTCTTGCCAAAGATGTTGGCTCCGGCGCTCTAAGTACAATTTCTGGGTGTCGACGTTTGAAACCAGAAAACCAGTCGTCTCCAGCTTTGCCATTTTTAAATGGATGAGAAATTATATTTTTTGTTGCATAATCAAATACCAGTTGTAAAAAATCTGAACGAGTTAGCCCAAAAAATAAGCTGATACGCACACAGCGCTTCTTCTTGTTCTGAACTAAAAACAGATGTAAACCTGCCCAATTTCTTTGACTTACTTCCAGACTTCACGTGTCTCTGCAAAGTTGTAAACGGAATTCCAAACTTCTTTGCGGTCGAATTTATAGATTGTCCATCATCCTTTACAGCTTTTAATGCTCTGTCTAGTGTTTCTTTAGACCATGCTGCCCGATTACTTTTCCGTTTATAATTAAACACCGTCTAAAACAGAAATGTGTCTTAGATTTTTATGATTTAATTGAAACTAAATATAAAATATAATACCTAAGTTTAAATAAACGTACTTACATCTGTGTAAAATTAACTTTAGCCTGTAAAAAAACTGTTAAAATATCTCTTACTTCGGAAGAGATAAATCAAATAACTAAATTTGGCAAAAGGGATAAGTACCTATCCGTTTTACCCATATCTATTTTGCCCATTGCGCCACTATTAAAAACAAGTCAAGACGTGAATTATTCTTAGTAGGTAAACAAAAAGTAGGTAACAATCACAAATTATACATAAATAAACATGTAATTGAACAAATGAAACTTATTTATAGGTAACTAACTGGTAATATAAAACGTTGGTATACAAACCTTCACAAAAATCGTAAGAAAACCACGAAATTCCTTTTTTCAATCTCCACAACAAATGCACTCGCGTATTGTTTTGGTTCAACTGTCATGGCATCGCCGGTCGCACGTGTCATGAGTTCATGACTTGAGAAAGTATTATAACGCCATCTATTATAGATTTTTGGAAAAATCAGTTATTCTTTTTACCCACACTATGCTTCTTGCCCGGGCTTCCTATACCTATGTATGAATAATATATAGTATGTAGTATGTGTAGTTTGTTCGCGAAACGTGTATAGGATAGGGATGGATCAAACAAAATGAAATAAAGCGGACGGTGATGATGATGATTAAAGATGTCAGTGAAGACCAAGTCACAGACCTAATTGGCGATGACCTTCAAAAAAGTGAGGTGCATGGTACTCGCAAAATGATGAATGAACGAAGAAGATGAATGAAGCAAAAGTAGGAGAAAGAGGCGTACTTATGTTAAAGAGATTAAACTCCGGGAGCATTCGCGTGTAGGTACAGCTCGAATTTGAGCATTATACGTCATTCAATAAGGCGCGGCGCGGCGTAGAATTTGAATTGGAATGTTCCGATTTTAAACATTGAAGGAGTGAGTAGGTAGGTACAGTAGAGCAGAATACGAGGAAAATATTTTTACGTACTGATGAATAGCCGCTTTGCAACTTTTAGCTGCCGATTCAACCCATTTAGCATCCGTCTGACAGGCATTTCCCGATGTTTTATGAATCTGTCAAAAATACCTCAAAACCTTTATATTTGACAAGTTTCGACTTTGGTTGTCGCTGAGATGAGATTAGATTAGATTGGGAATGGGCCGTTTGATAATATTATACGAGTATATTATGTGTGCTATTATAGTTTGTTTGGGAGGCTACTAGACGGCGAGTGGCGAGCGCTAGCGTGTCATCCCTGTCGCGCGCCCCTCGCTCCCGCCACTCATGAACATTCAATCATATCATGTCACGCACAGCTCAGTGTGTCCACGTGTTGTACACAGGCAGCCTGTGGCCATTCCGCTGAGGAGCGCCAGGTGCGTGCATATACATGTTATATTCCCCCGACGATGCGGCGACTCTAAAATAAGGGTGTTGTAAACTTGAATCCTTGTGTTTGTACCGCACCCCGACACCTTATAAAACTATCGTTAACCTAACGAAGCCGAGAGCAGTATCTCTCCATTGCGATCATTGTTACTATACTTTTGGACTGTACTTTTGAACCTTCTGGTTACGGAGATACTAACATTCAAGGTCAAATTATCAACTATTCTTTTCCATTTTTCACGAAAACAAGTTTAAAATGTTATAAACCTTATATTTTAACTTTAAATACCCCCACTTGTACCGTTGCTTGCGAACGCACGCAAAACATTGTGCATAAGGGATACCTGGATATAAGGGATTACCTGCGATGAAAAATGGATTCTGTTTGATAACCGCAAGCGCTCAGCAAGTTGGTTGGATCCTGGTTCAGCACCTAAACAATGCCCTAAACGAAAACTTACCCCTAGAAAAGTGATGGTCACTGTTTGGTGGTCTAGCGCCGGTGTGATTCATCACAGCTTCTTACCAAACGGGGTGAGCATTACTTCAGATGTGTACTGTGAAGAACTGAACACAATGATGGAGAAGCTGGCACATCTCCAACCAGCATTGGTCAATCGCTCGTCTCCGCTGCTCCTGCACGACAACGCGCGACCTCATACTGCACAGCAGACGGTCTCCAAGTTGCAAGAACTGGGGTTGGAAGCTCTCCGTCATCCGCCCTACTCACCAGACCTTGCGCCTACAGACTACTACTTTTTCCAGAATTTGGATAACTTCTTGGCGGGAAAATAATTCAATACCCGAGAGGCAGTACAAAATGCCTTTGAAGAATTTGTTGCCTCCCGTCCAGCTGATTTCTTTAAGAAGGGCATCAATAAACTGCCACTGCGTTGGCAAAGATGCATTGATTGCATGGGTGATTACTTCGATTAATACAAATAAAAATTGCATGAAAAAAATTCGTTTAAATTTTTTCATACAAAACGGCAATTTCATAGGTAAAGACCTATTATGATCTTACACACACCTGCTAGTAGTAGGTACCTCAATAATTTGCTTTAGCTTAGGTTACACGCACATGTTACAAATATCGGACGATAAAAACGCAGCTGTGTGGCACTGTCAGGGAACCGGGACGCAATATCGCAATAACGCATCCGATATTATCGACCGATAATAACGCGCCTGTGGGTGTTACTTAGTTTCTAGCCGACCCACAAGCATGCGTTCATTCATGGTACGTCCTTACCTCTCTCTAGACTATTGTTCGTTATCGATAATGCGGATAATCCAGTGTGGCGGGCTGTAATTGATTCGCCAAATGTTTGTGTGCGAGTGCGCGCGCGGCCCGCACGGCGCGGCGCCATCTTGTTTACACACCCCTAACTAGGCAGTCGTTTTCCTCACACTTTCAATCATCGCTACTACCAGCTGATTCGAGTGGGGCATAATATATTATTTTAGTTTGCGATTAAAATATCTAGGAAACTACCAAGTAGGTACAACTCGCTAATGCCTCATGCCGAGTGGGCGAAGCTTCGCAGCAAGCAGCAAGTCGCGGCTCTGCGCACGTGTGCTAGTTGCTTCGCAGTATCCTACTGTAGGCGGGATCGCGGGATCGCGGGATCGTGCACTGCGACCAGCGTCACAAAAGAACGCTGGCCAGCGCACAGCTGTAACTTTGTATAGATCGTGTCCGTGTTATGAGCGCTGGCCAACCGCATTACCGCAACCAGTTTTAAGTGACGTGAACTAATATTGTGCTTGGCTAGCGCGCTTTTTACGTGACACGATGAACGTTTACGTGAACGTGAGCCGGCGTTTGCCGAACGTAAAAATATCGCGACGGGATTTTATCGCGCACTGGATTTTCAACTCTCGGTATTGAGCCGAGCGTTGAGAATCCAACTTAACAACAATAGAGTGCATTCTAGCGCGTCAAAAAAAACACACTGTTGGATTTTTAACTCTCGGCTCTAAGCAGTGCGTTGAAAATCCAGTGCGGAAAAAAAATCGCCGCGAAATTTTCACGTCCGTGCGTACGTCGCCTTACAGTAGTGCGGTTGGCCAGCGTTCTTTTTACGTGACGTAAACGATACCAATTCAACATTTAAAAGTCCTGACAAAAAGCCGAACATTTAGCAAAAAAGTCCGTCTGTTTTATTTTTTAGTCATACCTTTGTCAGTAAGTATTCATTATTTGTAGGTAAGTAATTCACGGGTCTCAAATCTAATCAACAAAATGTTCTTTAAGCCATGTCCTACCTTACCAGGTGTGCAAATATCAGTGTATTACTATCGCACAATCTCCTTCAATGAAAACGAATCTGGTTGTGAGCTGCTGGTTCTACTCGTAGTTTATGAGCAAATGTAACGTGGGAATGATGAGCAAGATAACAGCAGGCAAGCCAAATTGTTATCGGGATGCAGCTACGGAAACGAGTATCTCTCTCTCTAGCTCACCTCATCAGTGAATGTGCCCGAACTTTCTAATTTGTTCTTCGACTAATAAACCGAATATTCAGATAAAACTGGACTTTCCAGCGACTAATGTTTGAGAAATGTTCACATCGTTGTAGGCAAATGTCTCACTCTGTTGACTGGAAGTGCTACATGGGTTGTGATACCACATATACCCTTGTGCAAAGTGGCATCAAAATCTGACCGGAAATTATGAGAAAAATACACTCAAATATACATATAGGTATATATGATGGTGGATATTCGGTCGCGGTCGTAGAAGTACTTAGGTACCTTAACCGTTGCAGCTACAAATATACAGGGTGGATATTCGGTCGCGGTCGTAGAAGTACTTAGGTACCTTAACCGTTGCAGCTACAAATATACAGGGTGGATATTCGGTCGCGGTCGTAGAAGTACTTAGGTACCTTAACCGTTGCAGCTACAAATATACAGGGTGGATATTCGGTCGCGGTCGTAGAGGTACTTAGGTACCTTAACCGTTGCAGCTACAAATACACAGGGTGGATATTCGGTCGCGGTCGTAGAGGTACTTAGGTACCTTAACCGTTGCAGCTACAAATATACAGGGTGGATATTCGGTCGCGGTCGTAGAGGTACTTAGGTACCTTAACCGTTGCAGCTACAAATATACAGGGTGGATATTCGGTCGCGGTCGTAGAGGTACTTAGGTACCTTAACCGTTGCAGCTACAAATATACAGGGTGGATATTCGGTCGCGGTCGTAGAGGTACTTAGGTACCTTAACCGTTGCAGCTACAAATATACAGGGTGGATATTCGGTCGCGGTCGTAGAGGTACTTAGGTACCTTAACCGTTGCAGCTACAAATATACAGGGTGGATATTCGGTCGCGGTCGTAGAGGTACTTAGGTACCTTAACCGTTGCAGCTACAAATATACAGGGTGGATATTCGGTCGCGGTCGTAGAGGTACTTAGGTACCTTAACCGTTGCAGCTACAGGAAAACATTCTATGGAGCTTGTCCTTAAGTTTTTAAACATTTTAATTTGCATTTACATATTTTGGAACAAAAAAAAGTACCTCAGAAGCAAGAAAATGGGCAACTTACAAGAAAAAGTTTTCGATCCTCTTTCTCTTAAAGATCAAAAAACTCAGTCGGTCTAATTACAAAACGAGGTTTTTCTTCTGTCATGGTTTAAACCCTCGAGCCAGTTTTTGTAATAAGAACCTAGCTGTGATAGAAATACAGTTCTGTATACAACAAAACTGACATCTTAATGTGTCGGCTTTCAAGATGAACCTTGTTTTGTAATAAGACGGAATGGGACCAACCTAGTGTACAGTGCTACCAACTTATCTGTGAACTGAAAGAGGACGGCACCGTCGATGCGTCGACACAATCGAATGACGTTTCACAGATAAGTTGGTACGAGTGCAGAGAACTAGAAATGTCACAAATGGCAAAAACTTTTCCTGAAAACGATTCGTAGTGAATTAGAATTATCCACGATTTCCATAACGTTACATTTGAAAAAAGAAAGTCAATATCTTATTGCAAATAATTATTGTGTATCAAAATGAAAATCTTACTTATAATAATATTCAAACTACTTTTTGTAAGGAAATCCTATACAATGCGAGATCAGCTTATACAGGAAATGTATAGCTTGATCTGTAGCCGTGCGTACGTACCTACACAATTATGGGGACCGTTTTATAGGGTTTCTTTCCTCGGCGCCTATTATTTTGCGGACTTTGGGGTTTTCAAAAGTACACTAAAGACCTGCTACTATATAAAACGACGGGTGTTAAAGTGCGGTGGCTCCGCCTCCCGAAGTAAGCTCTGCTTGTGCGATGCAGGATCTGTGTGACGTCAGATCTATAGTGCGTGGCTCGCATGTGGCGTTGTAGGTGCCGCCACAATCCTTACAGGAAACTGCATTGATTCGTTGGCACCATAAAAACAAAACGTAAGAATTGGAACCCTTGTAGTTTCGCTATGTCCGTCCGCACCTTAGCTAAGAGACTCTTAGTACTAGAAACATTGACTTATATTAGTTTTTTATCATAGACTAGAAAGCTATAATTTGGCATGGATTTGGCATCACTCCGACAAAGTGGTAAAATAAAATCATGAAAAAAAATATCTTCAGCAAAACAATGATTAGTAAATACATTCCTACCTGGTAATGACTGTGTAGGTATCGAAATGATTCAGTTGTGACGAGCTGACGAGACGGCCATTAGAAACAATTACTTAATCATTTAATTATTTGTACTTATTTTACTGAACACTGCGCTGAATCCTGTCTTACAACATAGCTCGGCACGGCACGCCGTACGTAAGTGATGTCACAGCTGTGCCGCGCGTGGCTCGCGTGTGGTGCGTGCGCGGCGTGTGGCGAGCTCGAGCCGTCCGACTCATGTGACATCAACACTGCGCTTGCGTACCTACTTGTATCAAATATACCTACTGCCATTTAAATTTAAGGTAATTCAGTTTGTTTTAATGACGCACGAAGACCTTGTTCATTGCAAACACATGACTGGGCCAGAGCGCCAGCGCCAGCGCGGGCGCGCTCTGTCTGTACTCATTATTTATTACTTTTTCCTATCAATGCAAAGGCGATAATTGGTTTGTTTAAGGAAATACTCCGAGGTGCTTGTGAATCCCTCCATCGACAACACCGACTGACAAAGATTTAAATGGCCGTGTTGAGGACTTGAGGTGGTTATTTTAATCCATATAAATTATAAATTATAAATCCATATATATTATAAATTCGAAAGTAACTGTCTGTCTGTCTGTTACCTTTTCACGCCTAAACCACTGAACGGATTTCGATAAAATTTGGCAAGGCTATAGATGGCATCCCGGGGAAGGACATGGCTACTTTTTTTTTCTCAAAAATAATCCAACAGGGGGTGATATAGGGGATGAAAGTTTGTATGGGAAACCCAGTATTTCTTAAGTTAGGAATATGAAAATTCAAATGTATGCTTTTGGTAGGAAATAAAGAAATATGCGGTTCAGCGTTTTTGAAAAATCATCCCCTGAGGGGGTAAAATAGGGGTTGATTTTAAAATTCATAAACTGCACAGATTTCTATAAAATTTGGCAAGGCTATAGGTAGATAGCATCCTGGGGAAGGACATAGGCTACTTTTTGTCTTAAAAAAAATAATCCTACAGCGGGTGATATAGAGGATGAAGGTTTGTATGGGAAACCCAGCATTTCTTAAGTTAGGGATATAAAAATTCAAATTTATGCTTTTGGTAGGAAATAAAGAACTTGGTACCTATAGCGTTTTTGAAAAATCATCCCCTAAAGGGGTACAATAGTGGTTGATTTTAAAATTCACACATAATATTACCAATATAACCTTTTTACCCGACTACGGCGAAGCTAAAAGGAGGGTTATGATTTTGACCGGTATGTATGTGGAGTTATTTATGAGGGAACATAAGAGCATACATAGGTAGCATAGGTAGCTGTGCTCATCTGCTGCCTCATGACTTGTAAACTTCTTATCACAATTTGACAAATGAGGTATCGGTTGAAGTGTTGACCGCCCGCTGGACCGACTGGATCCTGATCGTTTTGGAAACTGTATTGTTAGGAATAACTCTAGATTCGAAATCGCAACGGGGTGTCCACAGTAGAGCTCTTTCAGGTAGATTAAGTTCAGCCGCATACTCGCATGCAGCCAGAAAAATGAGGCAGTTGACTGATGGAGCCACAGCTAGGTTAGTATACTTTGCTTATTTCCACAGTATTATGTCAATTTTCATTTTACAAAAGAGGGCAATCCGCGCGATCTATAAAATGGGTCCTCGTGAGTCCCGTACAGACAAGTTCAAAGAGATTGATATACTAACTCTGCCTTCTCTTTACATCTTAGAAAGCATTTTATATGTTCGCATAAACTTAGGACTTTTTAAAATAAGAAGCGATTTTCATAACATAAATAGACGTAGTAAACATGAAATCGTGATGCCCAAATTTAGATTAACTAAAATATGCTAGTGATTTTATATAAACAGTATCCGCTTTTATAACAAGTTGCCAAAGTCGGCTACAGAACTTAGTGATGGAAAGTTCAAAACCCACATTAAACGTGTTTGGCAATAATTCCTTCTGCACATGTGGCTTCCCTGGTAGGCACCTCATTAACGGCATAACTATGTACTTCTGCACATGTGGCTTCCCTAGTAGGCACCTCATTAACGGCATAACTATGTACTTCTGCACATGTGGCTTCCCTGGTAGGCACCTCATTAACGGCATAACTATGTACTTCTGCACATGTGGCTTCCCTAGTAGGCACCTCATTAACGGCATAACTATGTACTTCTGCACATGTGGCTTCCCTGGTAGGCACCTCATTAACGGCATAACTATGTACTTCTGCACATGTGGCTTCCCTGGCAGGCACCTCATTAACGGCATAACTATGTACTTCTGCACATGTGGCTTCCCTGGTAGGCACCTCATTAACGGCATAACTATGTACTTCTGCACATGTGGCTTCCCTGGCAGGCACCTCATTAACGGCATAACTATGTACTTCTGCACATGTGGCTTCCCTGGCAGGCACCTCATTAACGGCATAACTATGTACTTCTGCACATGTGGCTTCCCTGGCAGGCACCTCATTAACGGCATAACTATGTACTTCTGCACATGTGGCTTCCCTGGCAGGCACCTCATTAACGGCATAACTATGTACTTCTGCACATGTGGCTTCCCTGGCAGGCACCTCATTAACGGCATAACTATGTACTTCTGCACATGTGGCTTCCCTGGCAGGCACCTCATTAACGGCATAACTATGTACTTCTGCACATGTGGCTTCCCTGGTAGGCACCTCATTAACGGCATAACTATGTACTTCTGCACATGTGGCTTCCCTGGTAGGCACCTCATTAACGGCATAACTATGTACTTCTACACATGTGGCTTCCCTAGTAGGCACCTCATTAACGGCATAACTTTTTAACCGACTTCAAAAAAAGGAGGAGGTTCTCAATTCGGTTGTATTTTTTTTTTTATGTTTGTTACCTCAGAACTTCGTCATTTACCTAACTAAACCGATTTGGAAAATTCTTTTTTTATTTGAAAGTTTATACTTCCAAATTGGTCCCATTTTTATCAAAATCCAGTTCTGATGATGGGATCCATGAGGAATTGTGGGTACTCCTCAAAAATTATAGGTAGGTATACGACGAGTACATATAGCGATTTCGGTATTTTCATAAAGAAATCAAGCATTTGTATTCAGAAAGTAGCATCTGGTGAAGTGGAACTGATGATGAAGACGACACATGGCCACGGAAACTTCTCAACGATAATAAGTATTTCACGGGTGGCGATAAGATATCTCGACTAAGATAGTTAAGCGACTATGACGAAGCTTTAAATAACTGGTTCTGATGAAAATGGTACCATCGAACCGATCTGATGAAGAAGCCGGAAGGTAGGCACCGGAACTCAGTAACAAAACAATGTATTCTAGCCGTGTTCGGGCTTATTGGAATTGTCATGAGGTGCACTCTGGCTATAAATTATTTTAATGGTAATTTGCCGCTTCAAATTGCGCTACTTGAATTGTATGATAGGTAAGTGTGGCCTTGATTGTCAGAAGTCAGATTTCGTAGCCTCGTTTTCGCCGTCAACATAAAACTACGCCTTCCAAGCTTCTGACACGGCTTAGCGGGCGCCTTTTTGCAAAGTTTTTATTTGAGATGGTCGCATATCTGATGAGTAGCTTTTAAGTTAGCTTCAATAATTTAATACTTACTTACTTATTTTTCCCACATAGTCTATGTGAATGATGCTCTCATTTATTTTGCAGAGTGGTATTCGAATTTAGGTGGGGTAGGCACTACTAAAAAGTGAAAAATAAAAAATTTTTACAAAAAAAAAAAAATAGTTTAACCGACTGCCAAAAAAAACACTACAAAGTGAAAAATAACTTTAATTTCGGAAGTTGGTGGCAAAAAATTAAAAAGACACCGACTTCCGAAATTTTTCACTTTGTATTGTTTTTTTTTTTTGGGAGTCTGTTGTTTTTTTTTGTAAAAAGTTTTAATATTATTTTATTTTTTACATTCTTCCTTGATATAAAACATTATTATTAAGCATCTCATTATTTCACATTATAATATAAACTACAATACCAATTTTAACATGCTTTTATTCAGATTTATATTTGTGAATATGACATTTATTCAGATTAGTTACTGTAGTTGTAATGGCAATCATGTCATTTGTGTCGTGTCATAGATTTTTATTTTTATTCCTTTATTAGTCATCTAAATAGATTTTTTCTTTTTGTGAATGTGAGAACGTTGCAGGCCTAGTAGACTGTACATTTGTTAAGTACCTGGTAGTTGTTGAAAGGCCTACATTGTCCTCCCATACCTATTAACACTGTTATTTGAAAATATTGTAAAAGCCAATTATTTTTAAAAGAGTAACCATGGAGTTTCTTGCCGGCTCTTCTCCATAGGAAACTACCAATTTGGAACCGCGCACCTAGCTTCGTCGTTTCATAAGTGCACTTGTTGGTTTATGTGAAATAAAATATTTTGATTTTGCTGGTTATAGGCTATGTGACGTCACATTAAATTGAATATGGCGCCCTCTGAAGGACATAGAGACATGTGTGTGTTCGCGTTCGATAACTTCGTCGTTTATGAACCGATTTTGATGATTCTTTTTTTGTTGGAAAGGAGATATCTCAAGGGTGGTACCATGATAAGGAAACTAGGATCTGATCATGGCATCCCAGAGAACCCGAGGGGAACCTTCAAATTTTATAGGCACACCTATTATAGCGATAAGGGTAAGTATTTTTTTATAGTAACTTTTGCATTTGTTCCCGGAAAGCACCATTTGGTGAAGTGGCCATCGGAACTACTCAATAATACGTATTTCACGGGTTGCGATCTTGCGATTTGATTATTGCCAAGCAATTTATGCTCGTCACAATACATATTATTATGTTGAAGTGAAGCTGATGGTGACTTCACCATCAGTTACAGTTCTCCTGGTTCCTCACTGGGAGAACTCCTCAATAATTAACGAGCAGTTGACATTAGGCTATTGAAACTTAGATAAATTACAGACTGATCCACTAAAAAGTAAAAAATAAAAAACTTTTTTACAAAAAAAAAAAAACAACCGACTTCCAAAAAAATACTACAAAGTGAAAAATAACTTTAATTTCGGAAGTCGGTGGCAAAAACTAAAATACAGATCCAAAGACACCGACTTTCGAAATTAAAGTTATTTTTCACTTTGTAGTATTTTTTGGAAGTCAATTGTTTTTTTTTTTTTTTTTTTGTAAGAAAGTTTTTTTCTAATTTCAGATTTTTTTTTTTTGAGCTAATCTGCAATCAGTTACCCACTGTAAGCAGATAGTTTGTGAGCTTTAATTGTCAAGTCAGTGCATCCTCCACCGGGGACAGCTACTCTTTGTAGGTATTTGCACGATGACAATCAGTCATTTTCGCTAGAGTATGCCTTTTCTGCTGAGACGTTTTGGATAGCTGCGTGGTTAGACTGGCCGCAAGTACGCTCGGATGCTGTTCCAGCCGCTTCTGATATATTGTTGGCAGTAGCAGTCGTGTCATGTAGTTGCTCTGTGGCCAGCTCAGGTTGCTTATTATTTGCAAATATGGTTGTGTCGTCGGCATAAGTTGCAGTCGTGTCATGACGCCGTCCACCTGTGGTAAGTCCAAGGTATACAAAATCGGTCTTAACACCGAGCCTTGAGGCACGCCTGCTCTGATAATGTAGAATCCGGAGGTCGATTCAGATTCCTTTACTTGAAAGACCTGTAAGCTCCTCTCTACATAATTATAATCTTTGTCATTATCGACACCTTATATTATACCATATTATTAATGTAATAAAGTCAGTATATTCTCAGCAGTCATTGGTTTCACTTACTCTCTCTGCCTACCGTACATGGCGACCCTGCGCAAAGAATCTGCTATCCGAGCGTCGCGTATTTGACACCACCCGGCCAGCGCTAGCTGGCGCCGTACCGTATATGGGCAAAGAATGTGAAACAAATCAGTGGATTTAATACAAAGTGCATCCAAAATGAATAGAATAATTTTATTGATAGTTTATGTCACGCGTGTTAGTGCAAAATATTCGGAAAACCCCAAAAATTGGTTCATCTCAGTCTCATGAAGAAGTAATCTTGGCACAGAACGCAGCTGAAGGCTCGAACCAAGCTACCGTCGAAGAAATTCGTTTCCATCTGAGTACAGTCAATATTATCCTGACAGCAATTGCCCTGGTGATCGGAATTGGGCTACTGATCTTCATATTTCTTATTGTATGAAAAATGTCACAGGCGCTGGATGCAGCAAGAGATAAATCGAAATAATCTACTACTCTCCAATTTTCGCCGCACCGCTGCTGAGATGAAAACAGCCGGAATTGTTTAGAAAAAACAACTTTTTACAAAAAAAAACAACCGACTCCCAAAAAAACACTACAAAGTGAAAAATAACTAATTTCGGAAGTCAGTGTCTTTGATTTTTTTTAGTTTCATTGTTTGCCACCGTCTTCCCAAATTAAAGTTATTTTTCACTTTGTAGTGTTTTTTTGGGAGTCGGTTGTTTTTTTTTTTGTAAAAAGTTTTTATTTTTCACTTTTTAGTGGAATACACACATCAAATACCACTCTGCAAAATAAATTAGAGCATTATTCACATAGACTATGTGGGAAAAATACGTATTAAATTATTAAAGCCAACTCAAAAGCCACTCATCAGAACTTGAAGATATTTATTTGCGACCATCTCAAATAAAAACTTTGCAA
Source organism: Cosmia pyralina (assembly GCA_946251885.1). Taxonomy (NCBI): domain Eukaryota; kingdom Metazoa; phylum Arthropoda; class Insecta; order Lepidoptera; family Noctuidae; genus Cosmia; species Cosmia pyralina. The sequence goes on along the minus strand of OX276350.1, from coordinate 46,770 downwards.
AAAGGCAAATATACGTCGCGCTAAGCCGTGTCAGAAGTTTGGAAGGCGTAGTTTTATGTTGACGGCGAAAACGAGGCTACGAAATCTGACTTCTGACAATCAAGGCCACACTTACCTATCATACAATTCAAGTAGCGCAATTTGAAGCGGCATATAATTACCATTAAAATAATTTATAGCCAGAGTGCACCTCATGACAATTCCAATAAGCCCGAACACGGCTAGAATACATTGTTTTGTTACTGAGTTCCGGTGCCTACCTTCCGGCTTCTTCATCAGATCGGTTCGATGGTACCATTTTCATCAAGACTATTTATTTAAAGCTTCGTCATAGTCGCTTAACTATCTTAATCAAGATATCATATCGCCACCCGTGAAATACTTATTATCGTTGAGAAGTTTCCGTGGCCATCTGTGGTCTTCGTCATCAGTTCCACTTCACCAGATGCTACTTTCTGAATGCAAATGCTTGATTTAATTGTTTATGGAAATACCGAAATCGCTATATGTATGCGTATAATTTTTGAGGAGTTTCCTCAATTCCTCATGGATCCCATCATCAGAACTGGATTTTGATAGAAATGGAACCAATCTGGAAGTATATCCTTTCAAATAAAAAAATAATTTTCTAAATCGGTTTATAAATGACGGAGATCTGAGGAAACAAACATTAAAAAAAAAATACAACCGAATTGAGAACCTCCTCCTTTTTTTGAAGTCGGTTGAAAAAGGAGTGCTAAATAAAAATAATAAATAGAACATGCGTATATAAAAATAAATGCAGTGCAGTGAAATTAAGTAATAGTGCGGAAAATAAATAAGTGCATAATAAAAAAAAAACTTTTTACAAAAAAAAAACAACCGACTCCCAAAAAAACCACTACAAAGCGAAAAATAACTTTAATTTCGGAAGTCGGTGTCTTTGGTTTTTTAGTTTCGTTTTTTGCCACCGACTTCCCAAATTAAAGTTATTTTTCGCTTTGTAGTGTTGTTTTTTGGGAGTCGGTTGTTTTTTTTTTCTTTTTGTAAAAAGTTTTTATTTTTCACTTTTTAGTGGTGGCTAATCCACACAAATTCGAATACCACTCTGTAAAATAAATTAGAGCATCATTCACATAGACTACGTGGGAAAAATACGTATGAAATTATTGATGCTAACTCAAAAGCCACTCATCAGAACTTGAAGATATTTATATGCGACCATCGTAGGAGTACACAATTTCAAATAAAAACTTCACAAAAAGGCAAATATACGTCGCGCTAAGCCGTGTCAGAAGTTTGGAAGGCGTAGTTTTATGTTGACGGCGAAAACGAGGCTACGAAATCTGACTTCTGACAATCAAGGCCACACTTACCTATCATACAATTCAAGTAGCGCAATTTGAAGCGGCATATAATTACCATTAAAATAATTTATAGCCAGAGTGCACCTCATGACAATTCCAATAAGCCCGAACACGGCTAGAATACATCAAACTCAAACTCAAACTCAAAGCATTTATTTCAAATAAACCAATTACAGGCACTTTTGAATTGTCAATGGGTCGGTCAGTCAGAAAGATGAAGCTAGTTGCCCATTCCAAAGCGTAGTAGATCCCTATGGAGAAGAACGGGCAAGAAACTCCACGGACACTCTTTTAAATCATAATATTTTTACAAAATATTGGTTACATCGTTCAAGTTGAAAATATACATGTGAGAACAATGTAGAAAGACGTGCACGTTAAAAAGCGTCCGTAATAAAAATATAATAACTAAAACAACTAAATTAAATATTAAAATTAAAAATAAGCCATGGCAGCTAAGAGACGACTAGTCCCAACTGACGGCGCCCGTTCACGAACATGACGCATGGATCAGCTCAACCATTTTGAAGGGAACTTAATGATCCAACACACACATTGTTTTGATACTGAGTTCCGGTGCCTACCTTCCGGCTTCTTCATCAGATCGGTTCGATGTTACCATTTTCATCAGAACCATTTATTTAAAGCTTCGTCATAGTCGCTTAACTGTCTTAATTCAGATATCTTATCGCCACCCGTGAATTACTTACTATTGTTGAGAAGTTCCCGTGGCCATCTGATCTTCTTCATCAGTTCCACTTCACCAGATGCTACTTTCTGAATGCAAATGCTTGATTTGTTTATGAAAATACCAAAATCGCTATAAGTATGCCTATAATTTTTGAGGAGTTCCCTCAATTCCTCATGGATCCCATCATCAGAACTAGATTTTGATAAAAATGGGACCAATCTGAAAGTATATCCTTTCAAATAAAGAAAGAGTTTTCCAAATCGGTTTATAAATGACGGAGTTCTGAGGTAACAAACATAAAAAAAATTAATACAACCGAATTGAGACCCTCCTCCTTTTTTAACCGACTTCAAAAAGGAGGAGGTTATCAATTCGTCGGAACCTTTACTCGAAGATGGCTGGACCGATTTGGATTTTTTTTTTTTGTTTGAAAGGGTATACTTCCCAGGTGGTCCCATGATCATCAAGTCAGGATCTGATGATGGGATCCTGGAGAAATAGACTACTATTAGAAACTCTTCCAATTTTATAGGCACACTTGAAGCGATTTGGATAGTTTTTGGAAGAGTACTTTCTTGGAGTGGTCCCGTTTCAATTTGGTGAAGATCTGATGAAGAACTTCTAAGATAGGCAACGGAACTCCTCAATAAATGATAGCAAATGGACTGGGATTGCTGAAATCTCATGTCTGTTTGTTGTTTACACCAGTTCATAACATAACATCACGCCAGTACGCTGTGAAGGGGTAAACATATGTGAACCACTAAAAAGTGAAAAATAAAAACTTTTTTACAAAAAAATACAACCGACTTCCAAAAACAACACTACAAAGTGAAAAATAACTTTAATTTCGGAAGTCGGTGGCAAAAACGAAAATCAATTTAATCAGACACCGACTTCCGAAATTAAAGTTATTTTTCACTTTGTAGTGTTGTTTTTGGAAGTCGGTTGTATTTTTTTGTAAAAAAGTTTTTTTTGAAGTCGGAAAAAGACCCCCCGTGCCAGACCCTATCAAATGCCTGCTGGATGTCCAAGAATGCAGATGAACAGTAATCTTTTTCCTCCAGGGATATTCCTATTTCCTCAACTACTCTATGTAGGTACTTGTTCAATAGTACTGCCTAAAGCCAAATTGATGGTTTGGGATGGTGTTATTGTTTTCTAATAGAGGCAGAATTCGATGAAGGATCAACAGGATAGGTAAGAGGCTGATAGGCCTATACGTACGAGGTGGTTTGATTTGCTGGCTTCCCTGCCTTGTGTATCATAAGAATTTATGACACCTTCCAAAGACCCGGAAAGTATTGGACCCTTAGTATTCCATTATACAGCATGGTAAGGAAAACTACCGCCTTTCTTGGAAGTTCTCTCAAAATTTCCTTTGTAATGAGGTCATATCCTGGCGCCGTTCTGTCTTTCAGGCCAACAATAGTCCTCCAAACTTCTCTTGCAAACCGGAGCAGGTGGTAGCGACATTTACATAGGCTGGGTTAGAATAAATTCGATCTCTATCTCAGAATCTGTGTCACTGACGTGATTCAGGCTGGACACATTCGATAAATGTTCTGCGAATAAGTTTGCCTTTTCCTGCGATGTGCGTGCGCAGCCATTGTTGTTTCGCAGCGGAGGTTTTGTCAGCTGTGGTCTATCATACCACTTTGTAAATTTCCACAGTGAGTAATCAGTAGCTGCAAAGGGTGAAGCGATTCCAGTTGAGTCTCAAGTCTCATTGTGCCAAGTCTGCAGAATTTCCTTTAGACGTGACGCTTGCCTGTTAAAATTAGTTTTGTCAGATGCAAGTCTGCCTAGTTGCTAGACTCGGCGCAGTCTCCGTCTTTCCAAGGCCTCATCTTTTACATCAAGAGGGTAGTTATCCGCTTTTTAGGGTTTAGTAGAGGTGTGCTCCTCCAGCAAGCCTCCTGAATGAGGTTTGTAAAGAATTTCGTTGCGTTTTCAATTTCATCAGGCGTCTTAAGGCAAATTTCAGCTTGATGTTCTCGTCATTTGCTTCTAGTGGCATGTGTGTGTTACTTAGTGTTACTTTGCAACTGTGTAACAAGTGCGCGCTCTGTTGCAGGATGATCCCGCGCCGCAAGCACAACGCGTCGTCCGGCTCGCTGCCACCGCCCGACGACAAGCACGCCAGCAACGACTACATCCGTGAGTAGAGAGTACCCACTGAGCACAGTGTCCGCAGTGTCCTCCAGTGTGCCGCACGAGCGAGGAGCGCGCTGCTACCCAAATAAAATTAAGTAAAACGTGTATATACCAAGAATTTAATCATTATTTTTCGAACTACTTGTTTACGTAGCTATGCTTAAATGGGTTCTATTTTTACGGTCAACCATGCCATGCCTTAGGTTTGCTGCCGAGAAGTTGTGCGCAGCTAGAGTTGCCAAGTGTCGTGATTCGTGTCGCTCACTCACGATGACTGGCGGAATAGCAGCTGCTGAAGTGTGAAATAGATCAGCGAGCACGTGGCGGCGGCGGCCGCACGCGCCCCTGAACTTGACCGCACCGCCGCGCACGGTCCCACTGAGGCGCTCGCCACTCGCCACTCGCGATGACTGGCGGAATAGCAGCTGCTGAAGTGTGAAATAGATCAGCGAGCACGTGGCGGCGGCCGCACGCGCCCCTGAACTTGACCGCACCGCCGCGCACGGTCCCACTGAGGCGCTCGCCACTCGCCACTCGCGATGACTGGCGGAATAGCAGCTGCTGAAGTGTGAAATAGATCAGCGAGCACGCGGCGGCGGCGGCGGCGGCCGCACGCGCCCCTGAACTTGACCGCACCGCCGCGCACGGTCCCACTGAGGCGCTCGCCACTCGCCACTCGCGATGACTGGCGGAATAGCAGCTGCTGAAGTGTGAAATAGATCAGCGAGCACGTGGCGGCGGCGGCGGCGGCCGCACGCGCCCCTGAACTTGACCGCACCGCCGCGCACGGTTCTACTGAGGCGCTCGCCACTCGCCACTCGCGATGACTGGCGGAATAGCAGCTGCTGAAGTGTGAAATAGATCAGCGAGCACGTGGCGGCGGCGGCGGCGGCCGCACGCGCCCCTGAACTTGACCGCACCGCCGCGCACGGTTCTACTGAGCCGCTCGCCGCTCGCCACTCGCGACCACTCACAATATAGTATTGCGTCGTTTCTGTCGGCAGTGTCTGACAGCGCGTCTCGCTGCGGCTGGCGCGCGGCGCTCCGGCGCCGCTTCAACCGCAAGACGCTGCACAAGCGGCTGCCGGTGACGTCGTGGCTGCCACAGTACAACGCGGAGAAGGCGGTGGGCGACCTGATCGCCGGCATCACGGTGGGCCTGACGGTGATCCCGCAGTCGCTGGCGTACTCCAACATCGCGGGGCTGCCGCCGCAATACGGGCTGTACGGCTCGTTCCTGGGCTGCTTCGTGTACATCGTGCTGGGCGGCTGTCGCGCCGTGCCCGCGGGCCCCACGGCCATCGCATCGCTGCTCACGTTCCAGGTGGCGGGCGGCGTGGTGGAGAAGGCCATCCTGCTGAACTTCCTGGCGGGGTTGGTGGAGCTGCTCATGGGCGTGCTGGGGCTCGGCTTCCTCATCAACTTCGTGTCGGGCCCGGTGTCCTCGGGCTTCACGTCGGCCGTCGCGCTCATGATCGCCACGTCGCAGGTCAAAGACCTGTTCGCGATCTCGGTGAGCGGCACCACGTTCCTGCAGCAGTGGATCTCCATCTTCCGCAACCTACACGCCGCCTCGCTCTGGGACCCCGTGCTCGGCTTCTCGTGCATCGCGCTCCTGCTCTTCATGAGGGTGAGTAGCGCCTCAAGCTGCAAACAGCACTCACTGCTATTTGTTCAATAACAATCTATAACGTGGACATTCTATAACACCACTACTAACATATGTTTTACAGAAACTCGGTATGATAAAACTGGGTGCCAAGTGTGAAGACGGTCCGAGCACAAGACAGAAGGTGGTCACCAAGTGTCTGTGGATGGTCAGCACGTGCCGCAACGCCATCGTGGTGGTGGCCACCGGCGTGCTGGGCTTCTGGCTCGTGGCCACCTATGGGCAGCCGCCCGTGCGCCTCATGGGTACGTACCGCTCCCACATACTGCGATTGCGAACCCTGTCTGTGAGGTTTCCCGACTCAAATATTTTTTTTCTGTTTTTGTGCAAACGCCAGCCGAGAATAGTCGCAGCGGTTAGTAGCGTAGAGAGTAGACATCCTCACGTCATCGTTCAGCTCCATGTAGCGTAGCTAGCATCAGGCCGCATCAGCCATGGCGAGTGCGAGTGGCGCGAGTGACGCATGTGTGTGCGCAGGTGCCATCCCGTCGGGCGTGCCGCTGCCGCAGCTGCCGCCGTTCAGCTACGTGCGCGCCGACAACTCCACGGCCGACTTCCTGGACATGGTGTCGGAGCTGGGCTCGGGGCTGCTGGTCATCCCGCTCATCGTGCTGCTGGAGGACATCGCCATCTGCAAGGCGTTCTCGGACGGCCGCACCATAGACGCCACGCAGGAGATGATCGCGCTGGGCGTGGCCAGCGTGGTCAACTCCTTCATGCAGGGATACCCGGGGGGCGGCTCACTGGCGCGCTCCGTGGTGTCCAACGGCTCGGGCGTCAAGACCACGTTCAACGGCCTGTACACGGGTGAGCTGCAGCGAGTGTAGCTGCAATATGTACCCATGGCTCGCGTGCTCACTGCTGCTTGTGTCCTCAGGCGTGATGGTGATCCTGGCGCTACAGTTCTTCACGCAGTACTTCGAGTACATCCCGAAGGCGGCGCTGGCGGCCGTCATCGTGTCCGCCATATTGTTCATGGTCGAGTACAACGTCATCAAGCCCATGTGGCGTGCCAAGAGTGAGTACATTCCGAAGTGTCCTGTCGGCGAAGAGTCCCGTCGAAGTAAAGTCTTGTCGGCGTAGTGTCTGTCGGCGTTTAGTCCTACACTGTTATAAATCTATCCGCACATTTCTGTGACAGCCATTACAGTGACGTCCGATTTAAGACTAATACAATTTACGACCGAAGCAGAAATTAACAACACGATTGACAAGTTAATTCAGTGGCTTGGCATGTATATATACAGTTTAATAAATCTAATAACAATAAATACAATTTGAACCTTGACGTACTTACCAAAACTTACTGAAATTACACAAACGTTTTTTGGAGTCTTAAAGTAGATCAGGATATAAAAATAAAATATAAGTATACTAGCGGAGCCGACAGACGTTTCCTGTTTGAACGATCCCAGACCCGCCTGCAGCGTCACCTACCGGCTCCAAATGTGTTTTCCTGTTTGAATGATCCCAGACCCGCCTGCAGCGTCACCTACCGGCTCCAAATGTGTTTTCCTGTTTGAACGATCCCAGACCCGCCTGCAGCGTCACCTACCGGCTCCAAATGTGTTTTCCTGTTTGAATGATCCCAGACCCGCCTGCAGCGTCACCTACCGGCTCCAAATGTGTTTTCCTGTTTGAATGATCCCAGACCCGCCTGCAGCGTCACCTACCGGCTCCAAATGTGTTTTCCTGTTTGAACGATCCCAGACCCGCCTGCAGCGTCACCTACCGGCTCCAAATGTGTTTTCCTGTTTGAATGATCCCAGACCCGCCTGCAGCGTCACCTACCGGCTCCAAATGTGTTTTCCTGTTTGAATGATCCCAGACCCGCCTGCAGCGTCACCTACCGGCTCCAAATGTGTTTTCCTGTTTGAATGATCCCAGACCCGCCTGCAGCGTCACCTACCGGCTCCAAATGTGTTTTCCTGTTTGAATGATCCCAGACCCGCCTGCAGCGTCACCTACCGGCTCCAAATGTGTTTTCCTGTTTGAATGATCCCAGACCCGCCTGCAGCGTCACCTACCGGCTCCAAATGTGTTTTCCTGTTTGAATGATCCCAGACCCGCCTGCAGCGTCACCTACCGGCTCCAAATGTGTTTTCCTGTTTGAATGATCCCAGACCCGCCTGCAGCGTCACCTACCGGCTCCAAATGTGTTTTCCTGTTTGAATGATCCCAGACCCGCCTGCAGCGTCACCTACCGGCTCCAAATGTGTTTTCCTGTTTGAATGATCCCAGACCCGCCTGCAGCGTCACCTACCGGCTCCAAATGTGTTTTCCTGTTTGAATGATCCCAGACCCGCCTGCAGCGTCACCTACCGGCTCCAAATGTGTTTTCCTGTTTGAATGATCCCAGACCCGCCTGCAGCGTCACCTACCGGCTCCAAAATGTGTTTTCCTGTTTGAATGATCCCAGACCCGCCTGCAGCGTCACCTACCGGCTCCAAATGTGTTTTCCTGTTTGAATGATCCCAGACCCGCCTGCAGCGTCACCTACCGGCTCCAAATGTGTTTTCCTGTTTGAATGATCCCAGACCCGCCTGCAGCGTCACCTACCGGCTCCAAATGTGTTTTCCTGTTTGAATGATCCCAGACCCGCCTGCAGCGTCACCTACCGGCTCCAAATGTGTTTTCCTGTTTGAATGATCCCAGACCCGCCTGCAGCGTCACCTACCGGCTCCAAATGTGTTTTCCTGTTTGAATGATCCCAGACCCGCCTGCAGCGTCACCTACCGGCTCCAAATGTGTTTTCCTGTTTGAATGATCCCAGACCCGCCTGCAGCGTCACCTACCGGCTCCAAATGTGTTTTCCTGTTTGAATGATCCCAGACCCGCCTGCAGCGTCACCTACCGGCTCCAAATGTGTTTTCCTGTTTGAATGATCCCAGACCCGCCTGCAGCGTCACCTACCGGCTCCAAATGTGTTTTCCTGTTTGAATGATCCCAGACCCGCCTGCAGCGTCACCTACCGGCTCCAAATGTGTTTTCCTGTTTGAATGATCCCAGACCCGCCTGCAGCGTCACCTACCGGCTCCAAATGTGTTTTCCTGTTTGAATGATCCCAGACCCGCCTGCAGCGTCACCTACCGGCTCCAAATGTGTTTTCCTGTTTGAATGATCCCAGACCCGCCTGCAGCGTCACCTACCGGCTCCAAATGTGTTTTCCTGTTTGAATGATCCCAGACCCGCCTGCAGCGTCACCTACCGGCTCCAAATGTGTTTTCCTGTTTGAATGATCCCAGACCCGCCTGCAGCGTCACCTACCGGCTCCAAATGTGTTTTCCTGTTTGAATGATCCCAGACCCGCCTGCAGCGTCACCTACCGGCTCCAAATGTGTTTTCCTGTTTGAATGATCCCAGACCCGCCTGCAGCGTCACCTACCGGCTCCAAATGTGTTTTCCTGTTTGAATGATCCCAGACCCGCCTGCAGCGTCACCTACCGGCTCCAAATGTGTTTTCCTGTTTGAATGATCCCAGACCCGCTTGCAGCGTCACCTACCGGCTCCAAATGTGTTTTCCTGTTTGAATGATCCCAGACCCGCCTGCAGCGTCACCTACCGGCTCCAAATGTGTTTTCCTGTTTGAATGATCCCAGACCCGCCTGCAGCGTCACCTACCGGCTCCAAATGTGTTTTCCTGTTTGAATGATCCCAGACCCGCCTGCAGCGTCACCTACCGGCTCCAAATGTGTTTTCCTGTTTGAATGATCCCAGACCCGCTTGCAGCGTCACCTACCGGCTCCAAATGTGTTTTCCTGTTTGAATGATCCCAGACCCGCCTGCAGCGTCACCTACCGGCTCCAAATGTGTTTTCCTGTTTGAATGATCCCAGACCCGCCTGCAGCGTCACCTACCGGCTCCAAATGTGTTTTCCTGTTTGAATGATCCCAGACCCGCCTGCAGCGTCACCTACCGGCTCCAAATGTGTTTTCCTGTTTGAATGATCCCAGACCCGCCTGCAGCGTCACCTACCGGCTCCAAATGTGTTTTCCTGTTTGAATGATCCCAGACCCGCCTGCAGCGTCACCTACCGGCTCCAAATGTGTTTTCCTGTTTGAATGATCCCAGACCCGCCTGCAGCGTCACCTACCGGCTCCAAATGTGTTTTCCTGTTTGAATGATCCCAGACCCGCCTGCAGCGTCACCTACCGGCTCCAAATGTGTTTTCCTGTTTGAATGATCCCAGACCCGCCTGCAGCGTCACCTACCGGCTCCAAATGTGTTTTCCTGTTTGAATGATCCCAGACCCGCCTGCAGCGTCACCTACCGGCTCCAAATGTGTTTTCCTGTTTGAATGATCCCAGACCCGCCTGCAGCGTCACCTACCGGCTCCAAATGTGTTTTCCTGTTTGAATGATCCCAGACCCGCCTGCAGCGTCACCTACCGGCTCCAAATGTGTTTTCCTGTTTGAATGATCCCAGACCCGCCTGCAGCGTCACCTACCGGCTCCAAATGTGTTTTCCTGTTTGAATGATCCCAGACCCGCCTGCAGCGTCACCTACCGGCTCCAAATGTGTTTTCCTGTTTGAATGATCCCAGACCCGCCTGCAGCGTCACCTACCGGCTCCAAATGTGTTTTCCTGTTTGAATGATCCCAGACCCGCTTGCAGCGTCACCTACCGGCTCCAAATGTGTTTTCCTGTTTGAATGATCCCAGACCCGCCTGCAGCGTCACCTACCGGCTCCAAATGTGTTTTCCTGTTTGAATGATCCCAGACCCGCCTGCAGCGTCACCTACCGGCTCCAAATGTGTTTTCCTGTTTGAATGATCCCAGACCCGCCTGCAGCGTCACCTACCGGCTCCAAATGTGTTTTCCTGTTTGAATGATCCCAGACCCGCCTGCAGCGTCACCTACCGGCTCCAAATGTGTTTTCCTGTTTGAATGATCCCAGACCCGCCTGCAGCGTCACCTACCGGCTCCAAATGTGTTTTCCTGTTTGAATGATCCCAGACCCGCCTGCAGCGTCACCTACCGGCTCCAAATGTGTTTTCCTGTTTGAATGATCCCAGACCCGCCTGCAGCGTCACCTACCGGCTCCAAATGTGTTTTCCTGTTTGAATGATCCCAGACCCGCCTGCAGCGTCACCTACCGGCTCCAAATGTGTTTTCCTGTTTGAATGATCCCAGACCCGCCTGCAGCGTCACCTACCGGCTCCAAATGTGTTTTCCTGTTTGAATGATCCCAGACCCGCCTGCAGCGTCACCTACCGGCTCCAAATGTGTTTTCCTGTTTGAATGATCCCAGACCCGCCTGCAGCGTCACCTACCGGCTCCAAATGTGTTTTCCTGTTTGAATGATCCCAGACCCGCCTGCAGCGTCACCTACCGGCTCCAAATGTGTTTTCCTGTTTGAATGATCCCAGACCCGCCTGCAGCGTCACCTACCGGCTCCAAATGTGTTTTCCTGTTTGAATGATCCCAGACCCGCCTGCAGCGTCACCTACCGGCTCCAAATGTGTTTTCCTGTTTGAATGATCCCAGACCCGCCTGCAGCGTCACCTACCGGCTCCAAATGTGTTTTCCTGTTTGAATGATCCCAGACCCGCCTGCAGCGTCACCTACCGGCTCCAAATGTGTTTTCCTGTTTGAATGATCCCAGACCCGCCTGCAGCGTCACCTACCGGCTCCAAATGTGTTTTCCTGTTTGAATGATCCCAGACCCGCCTGCAGCGTCACCTACCGGCTCCAAATGTGTTTTCCTGTTTGAATGATCCCAGACCCGCCTGCAGCGTCACCTACCGGCTCCAAATGTGTTTTCCTGTTTGAATGATCCCAGACCCGCCTGCAGCGTCACCTACCGGCTCCAAATGTGTTTTCCTGTTTGAATGATCCCAGACCCGCCTGCAGCGTCACCTACCGGCTCCAAATGTGTTTTCCTGTTTGAATGATCCCAGACCCGCCTGCAGCGTCACCTACCGGCTCCAAATGTGTTTTCCTGTTTGAATGATCCCAGACCCGCCTGCAGCGTCACCTACCGGCTCCAAATGTGTTTTCCTGTTTGAATGATCCCAGACCCGCCTGCAGCGTCACCTACCGGCTCCAAATGTGTTTTCCTGTTTGAATGATCCCAGACCCGCCTGCAGCGTCACCTACCGGCTCCAAATGTGTTTTCAAACCATCCAGGAACCCACAAAAATAAACACACAAAATTTCATGTCAATCGGTCCAGCCGTTTCGGAGGAGTTAGGTGATAAACACACGTACAGAAGTATTAAGATAATAAAATTCCAAGTTATTTAAAAACTTTAGATATTAGATGTTTAAAAAAAACTGCTTATATGGTTAAACAATAATCATTTTTACAGCATAAAAGAATTTATTGACGGGAAACATTTTCGTAACGTAATACTTGCATGCTAGTCGTATGACATACAACATGTAGCTCTATAACAACTGTAGCATCTCTATACGCCACAGAACAGATAAATACGACGAGTACACCATGCCACGCTTGACGCAACAAATATACACTGGGCCCGCGCGCTGGATTACGGCCCGCTCCCTCTCACCGAGAGGAGGCCTGACTTGCAGTGGGAACATTATAGGCTCATTTATTATACATTTTAAAACACATTATATACCGGATGACTTTTTTTACCGTCTTGAAAAAAATAGGGTATATTAGGTAAACGGAGTAGAAGCGTATGGCATACCTAGTTTTTTTTTTTTTAATAGCTTAGTCAGAAAAAAATATCTAAGTATCAATAAATACTACAAAATTTGTTGTAAACTTTTCATTTTAGAACAATAAAAACATAAATTTTGAAGAAAAATAATAAATCCTTTAAAAATATCGAAATTCAAATCATATGCAACCTGCATTATGATTTTTATTTTGATTTTTATATGCCATAGGCTTCTACTCCGTTCACCAAATATACCATTTTTTTTCGAGACGGTAAAAAAAGTCATCCAGTATACAGGGTGTTTGGCAGAACGTTGAACATACGAAACTGTTCAACGTTCTGCCAAACACCCTGTATACTGGATGACTTTTATATAAAAAAAAAAAAATTTTCTTTCTTCTAGTTTCCCCACTTTCTTAACTTTAAAGTGTAATTTTTATTAAAAATGACTTAACTTACATAATTTAAATCGATCATTTAATTTTTACCAACCTTGCAGTATTAAATTTCGCAAAACATTTCACTTTCCGTAAAGGTAGAGTTTCGGCAATTTTAATATGGATTCTGAGAATAAAAACTGGATAAGTGTTGTTATACAGGTTGTTTGGCAGAACGTTCCACATACAAAAATGGTGGATAGGTGGGGTCATCTGCTACTTACTCAGCCCTAATCTATTTGGCCCTGGCCCTCTTGATATATAAAAAAAAAAATTTTTTTTTTCTTCTAGTTTCACCACTTTCTTAACTTTAAAGTGTAATTTTTATCAAAAATTACTTAACTTACATAATTTAAATCGATCATTTAAGTTGTACCAACCTTGCAGTATTCAATTTCGCAAAACATTTCACTTTCCGTAAAGGTAGAGTTTCGTCAAAAATGTCCTATTTAATAAAATTATGAAATAACTCTTAAAGTTTTTTTTTTTTTTATAAAAACAAATTACTTACCATTAGAAAGGTCACACACTGGGGATGTTTTGCTAGAATTGGAACTCCTCAATAATTTGTTGTTTTTTTTTTAATGCTAGTTGAAATTAAGATTTAAGCATTTTTTACATCTTTCTATAAGTATCTGAATAAAGCAATAATTTTATAAGAATCTGCCAGCATTAAAGATTTAAAAAAAAAACACAAAATATTGCCTCTCATTTTTAATAAAAATTACACTTTAAAGTTAAGAAAGTGGTGAAACTAGAAGAAAGCAAAAAAAAATTTTTTAAAAATATGCAGGGTGCCAGGGCCAAATAAATTAGGGCTGAGTAAGTAGCAGATGACCCCACCTATCCACCATTTTCGTATGTTCAACGTTCTGCCAAACACCCTGTATAACGCAACGACTCTGTCGCTGGTCGAGTGCTCGTAAGCGCGACTGCTCAGTGCTCAGCGAGGCGATTCGCAACTCGGTCAGTGTCTGGATTTGTGTCCGCTTGATGGCAACGAAAGCATTTCAGAATTCAGGGTTATAGTGAACCTTGGCAAATGTCACCCTTGTTCGGCGCCTTGTGTTGCAGAGCTGGACCTGATCCCCGGCGTGGGCACGTTCGTGCTGTGCCTCACGCTGCCCATCGAGCTTGGCATTCTCACCGGCGTCATCGTGAACATCATCTTTATCCTGTACCACGCGGCGCGCCCCAAGCTGTCCGTGGAGATGCTCAAGGTGAGGCCTGTCGCGCGTTTGCGCCGCCCGTGTGTGTGTGTGTGCCTACTGACCGGCGCGTGTTGCAGACGGAGCACGGCGTGGAGTACCTGATGATCACGCCGGACCGCTGCCTCATGTTCCCGTCCGTGGACTACGTGCGGCGCCTCGTCACCAAGCACGCGGCCTCCAGCTCCGTGCCCGTGGTGATCGAGTGCACGCACATCTACAGCGCCGACTACACGGCCGCCAAGAGCATCGAGCAGCTCACGGCCGACTTCCACGCCACGCGCCAGCCGCTGTACTTCTACAACGTCAAGCCGTCCGTGTGCTCCATCTTCGAAGCCGTGGCCAAGCCCGAGCACTTCGTGGTGTTCTACGAGGACGAGGAGCTGGACCGCCTGCTGGCGGCCGACGAGCGCCTGGAGCCCGCCAAGCTGCCGTCGGCGCAAGCCTAGACAGTAGACACGTCGTACCGACACGCGAAAACATATTTTTTGAGATTGACTTGACGGAGTGTGATATTTAGATAAAATCAGACTTTATTATACACGTAAGAACAGAATCCTATGTATACTGTAGTAGCGGAGTGTAAATAGGTTTCCCTTCGCGCGGCCGCTGAACCATCGGCGCACGACCGCGTCGATGTAAAACTGTCTTGTGTACATATAGAGATACTTATTATTTTGTAGACGATGTCAGAGAGCTTATGGCTGTGCGAGGTGTGATGGGGCGCGGGGGGCCGCCTCCCGCGCCCGCGCCCGCGCCCGGGGCGGGGTACTTACACTTTACGAGTAGGGACTAACAAAACGTGATAGCTATGCATAGAAGTAAGCGTCGATCTATTTATTTGTAGGAAATGAAGTACAATCTAGGATACTATCATTACTTTATCATTAAGGGTTTAAGAAGCAAGCTTTAACTGGCCTACGGAGCAGAGGTGAGCGAGCGGCGCGCGCGCAGCCGCGGCGCCTCTGCGCCTCTGCTCCTCGGTTCGTGTAGGATTTATCCATTATTTTGTGATCCTCTACTAATACGTTAAGTAATAAATATATTTTGGAGATAATGAAATAAATTATAAATATTATGTAATTATAATATTGAAGTTTATGTAACGATTGTGATCTACTAGGTACGTATGAATGTGATGGTTGTTGGGCCGCGAAAGATTTTAAGAATTTATTCAGTCACCGTTCTAAGAACAAATTTAATAAACTCTTTGAGAGTAATAGATAGATGCAGTTTCATTTATGCCAAACGTCCCCCGAGGTCCACGCAGGCGCAAACGAGCGCAGATTTCCTAAGGATATCCCGCCCGAGGAGCTGCTGTTTGCGCCTGTTTGTACACACTGCTACACATCAAGCTATACATTGCCAGTTTACTCTGACCTCTCATTAATTGCTCGCACTGAAAGCGTAAAATACCTGGGCGTACATATGGACGGTGGCCTGAGATGGGACAGGCATATAGAAGCAGTTACCACTAGGGTAAGACGACTGATACACCTCTTTAAAACGCTTAGAAATTCTGCTACCTTTGACAAGTTAAAACTGGTTTACTTGGCCCTCTGCCAATCCATCATCCAGTATTGCATACCAGTTTGGGGAGGGGCCGCCAAAACTCTTCTAATCGGATTGGAGAGAGCACAAAGAGCTGTCCTAAAAGTAATAAGCAAAAAGCCTTTTAGATATCCCACCACAGAACTTTACTCAGAATTTAAAGTGTTAACAATAAGACAGCTTTTTGTGCTCAAATCTACGCTGAGAAAGCATAGTAATGTCCCCTTACCTGACCCAAGAAGACGCAAAAAAACTTTCGTTTGCCGTGGAGTCCCCTGTAAGACGTCTTTTGCAAGTAGACACTATAATGCATTAAGCTGTAAGCTGTACAATATAATAAACAAGGATCTGCAAATTATAGGACTAACTAAAAATAAAATTAAACCTCTAGTGACGGATTGGCTTCTGAAACTAGACTACCACAAAACTGAGGATTTATTAATATACAACACGTAAACTTTTTCAGACACGCATAAAACTACGGATGCATACTCACAAACTAAACACACAGTACGTAGTGGTAATGAAACCGATCCCAAGATTTACATCGTAGGGCTGCGTACACCCACACACACGGACACTCACCCATACACACGGACACTCACTCATACACTCGGACACTCATCCATCCACACACACTCACCCATCCACACACACTCACCCATAATTATTACTGATAAAAACATACATAGGTACGTAGATACATGCACGCACTTTATACCGTAATATATAATGATTTAATAATTAGGAAGAATTATTTTGTAACTATATGCACCGTGCAGCGACAAATTTTTCACCTTTGTCCTCGAGCATCAGTCAATTTACGAGTATATTGTATGTCATCACTATGACTGAACATTGTTTCCCAAAATACAAGCTCTAGCTTAGTTTGGGAATCAATATCAGCATGTATTGTACTATACATTTTCAATTGTTACCCGCTTTAGCCTGCAAATTGGTGTATGTATTTAGTATCAATAAACAATTTTTTTTTTTTTTTTTTTATTCATTGTAAGGAAATCCTATACAATGCGAGATCAGCTTTTACTGGAACTGTATAGCTTGATCTGTAGTCGTGCGTACACACGACGACTATTTCCTAAGGATATCCCGCCCGAGGAGCTGCTGTTTGCGCCTATGTTTGTACACACGGATACACATCAAGCTATACATTTCCAGTTTACACTGACCTCTCATTGTAAGGAAATCCTATACAATGCAAGATCAGCTTTTACTGACTATAGCACCATACTTAGGATTAATATTTAATTTGTGTGTGGATGAAGGAGTCTTCCCGGATTTAATGAAATTTAGTAAGGTTATACCACTTTTTAAATCTGGGGACAGTAAACACACCAACAATTATAGACCAGTATCCGTGTTGCCGGCATTCAGCAAGGTATTCGAAAAGGTAATGCTCGATCAAATGCTTAATAATTTTAACACCAACCAAATCTTGCACGATCAGCAATTTGGTTTCACTAAAGGACGTTGCACGACTGACACGGGTGCCACTTTATTAAAACACATATTTTCAGCGTGGGAGGAGGCCCAAGATGCCATAGGAATCTTTTGTGACCTCTCCAAGGCATTTGACTGCGTAAATCACGAAACCTTACTCTTGAAACTTGAGCATTACGGACTAGGTAAACTTGCGCTCAGTTTAGTAAAATCTTATTTAAATGATAGACAGCAACAAGTTCAAATAAATGGTGTCAATTCACTCGGTCTAAAAGTACAAATGGGTGTTCCACAGGGCTCGATATTGGGTCCTTTCCTCTTTTTAGTATATATTAATGATCTACCCCATTTATTAAAAAACCAACCACAAATGGTGTTATTTGCTGACGATACATCCTTAATTTTTAAGATAAATAGACGTGCATCAAATCTTGACGACGTAAATAGCGCCCTACTGCAGATCCATAATTGGTTCACTGCTAATAATTTAGTATTAAATGGGAAAAAGACTAAATGTATAAGATTTGCTTTACCAAATGTTAAAAGTACTGATTGTGACATAGTATTGAATAAAGAGAAACTAGAATTCGTCGATAAAACTGTTTTCCTGGGGATCACGCTCGACTCAAGGCTGCAATGGGGTCCGCATTTAACATCTCTTGCAGGACGGCTAAGTTCAGCAGCATATGCGGTGAGAAAAATCCGTCAATTCACTGATACCGCAAGGCTGGTCTATTTCAGTTACTTTCATAGTATTATGTCTTACGGTATTTTACTATGGGGACGGGCTGCAGACATAGAGTCTATTTTTATTCTGCAGAAAAGAGCCATCAGAGCAATATATGGCCTCCGCAGGCGCGATTCTCTAAGGGAACTGTTTAAAAATATTAACATCATGACTGTACCTTGTCAATATATCTACGAAAACATCATGTACGAAAGGAAAAATCTAAATCTTTTCGGTAAAAGAGGTGAAGGACACAATTATAGGACTAGAAATAGGGACCAATTAGTTCAACCAGGTTTCAGACTGGCTAAAGTAGACTCATCCTTCATGGGGTACTGTTTAAAATGTTATAATAAAATACCTCCCCACATACTCCAGCTGAATGAAACGAAATTTAAATCTAAATATATAAAACTCAAAGGTGACTGACTGACATAGTGATCTATCAACGCACAGCCCAAACCACTGGAGGGATCGGGCTGAAATTTGGCATTCAGGTAGATGTTATGACGTAGGCATCCGCTAAGAAAGGATTTTGATAAATTCTACCCCCAAGGGGATAAAATAGAGGATGAAAGTTTGTATGAAACTTTGTCAATTTTAAACCGATCGGGCTAAAATTTGGCATGCAGGTAGATGTTATGACGTAGGCATCCGCTAAGAATGGATTTTGTTAATATCTACCCCCAAGGGGATAAAATAGGGGATGAAAGTTTGTATGAAGCTTTGTCAATTTTAAACCGATCGGGATGAAATTTGGCTGGCAGGTAGATGTTATGACGTAGGCATCCACTAAGAATGGATTTTGTTAATTTCTACCCCCAAGGGGATAAAATAGGGGATGAAAGTTTGTATGAAGCTTTGTCAATTTTAAACCGATCGGGATGAAATTTGGCATGCAGGTAGATGTTATGACGTAGGCATCCACTAAGAATGGATTGTGTTAATTTCTACCCCCAAGGGGATAAAATAGGGGATGAAAGTTTTTATGAAGCTTTGTCAATTTTAAACCGATCGGGCTGAAATTTGGCATGCAGGTAGATGTTATAATCTTTGAGTCAAGCTATGCAAACATCTCAAACGATTTTTTTAATATCCACCTCTTGGAGGTAAAAACACGAAATACAATTTACATGAAAAATTTTA
Organism: Cosmia pyralina; assembly: GCA_946251885.1. Classification (NCBI taxonomy): domain Eukaryota; kingdom Metazoa; phylum Arthropoda; class Insecta; order Lepidoptera; family Noctuidae; genus Cosmia; species Cosmia pyralina. Next base: position 27,745 of record OX276350.1, on the reverse strand, counting down.
TACATTTGGTTAATTAACTTGAAACTTGGCATAAATGCTTGCCTAAGTAAGTAATAAAGTTTGTCATCATTAGTTTTTCAAAACTAACCCCTCAAAGAGAGGTTTTGGGATGTCAAAGTTTGTATGCATGAATTTTAAAGCACAGTCCGATTAACTCGAAACTCAGTATTTATAATTTTGACATAAAATTAACATAAGATTTTGGGTTTTTTGAAAATCGAGCCCTGAAGGGGCAAAAATGGGTAATTATTTTTTTTATTGGAGCATTTTACTGCTTAGCTTGATTTATTCAAAACATTTTATAAAATAATCTTTGATTCATGTTATGGAAATTAATCAAACCAAAATCCAAACAAATTTTCAAAGTTCCACTCCTGTGGGGTTGAAAAGAGGGTATACGGTTTATATTCAAAATCTTATTCCTTTGGTTAATAAACTTGAAACTTGGCAATATTTGCTTCAGTAAATAATAAAGATTGACACTTTAGTTTTTTAAATACAACCCCTCACAGAGTATATTTCAGGGGGTGTCAAAGTTAGCAAGGAAAATGTTTAACGCGCGGATTAACTTGAAACTCGGTACTAATATAGTCTGGCAGTTTGAGTACTTTATGCGGCCTACCCAAATGTTTTTTCTTTGATATTGTTCGTCGAGTCGTTGAGCTTCTTAGGTATTGAGTTGAGCTATACGATTACTGAGTCTGACAAATGCTAGCACTGACTGGACGGGTCTACTCAAATTTGTGTGATTCTTTTCTCAAAAAACCATTTCTGACGCTAATCTACATGGTCCTCACATGATCTGACTAAGATTATGTCGGGACTTTGAAAAGAGACTTTGACCACTGAATTTGTTTTGCCATTTCTTCTCAGGGGTAGTCAGATAGGAATTATGTCGACTCCATCTAGCTTATTTTTACTGTCTTAATATGACTTTCAAAAGTGATTCCGATATCCTGTTTACAGAATAAACTTCATTATAAATCCATACTAATATTATAAATTCGAAAGTAACTCTGTCTGTATGTTACCTTTTCACGCCTAAACCACTGAGCGGATTTCGATAAAATTTGGCAAAGAGATAGATGGCATCCTAGGAAATGGCATAGGCTACATTTTGTTTTAAAAATAAACCTAAAGGGAGTAATATAATAGGGGATGTAAGTTTGTTTGGGAAACCTGGCATTTCGTAGGTTAGGGATATGGAATTTTAAATTTAAGTTTTTGGTAAGAATTAAAGAATACTACGAAACTACGTGTTTCAGCGTTTTTTCAAGGGGGTAAAATAGGGGATTATTTTAAAATTCACATGTAATATTGATACTTTTGTGTAGGTAATTATCTATTTTTAAGAGATTTAAAGGATTGGAAATATAGTCATAGTCCGTAGCTTGAGATAACATTTAGTCTTTATTTCGTTAAAGTCGGTCTACTCGGTCAAATGTTATTACAACTTACAGTCATAAAAATAACGTGGCTAACACGTCACACATTCACTTACGGGCTACGGGGCAATGGTAGTCAATCACAAAAATTAATGATCATATTAAAATGAATAATTATGATTTTAGGCCTACTAGCACCGCAAATCACAAAATACGTTGAGCGCTAAACGAATATTTATCATTATTCTATTTCTGTTAATTTTGAAGTTATCAGGGATGGAATGATGTTTTAAACATGTTCAGCGCTAACTGTATTTATGGTTTTTGGTGCAAGCGGGCCTTGGAATCATAAAAGCCTGTTTTATGTCTATAAAAGATTATTTGAATTTATTATTTGTCTCTCTGTCTATTTGTTACCTTTTCACGCCTTACACGCGAGCGAAGCCGCGGGCAAAAGCTAGTCTTGTATAAAACGCACACTATGCAGCCAGGCATATTATAAGTTGGGGGATTACATCGCTGACAAAAATGCTTGGCTGAATGCTTGTCCTGCTCCACAAGGACGCATTAATTAATTGATTAGCATTCGGATATATTGTTGGAGCTGCTGAAGATTAAGATGAGAGAAAACTTTCTTTGCATTGTTTAGATTCAATCTCTTAGTATTATATAATTGCATAGCACATGTGTGAGCACTATGTAGCTACTGTTGAGCTACCTTTTACTGGGTACGTCTTTCACTGACTTGAATGTGCCCTGGCGGTTGAGAGTATGTCATGCTCACTCAAATGTCTTGCTGGTGGTGGCGTGTGTGTTGGATCATTAAGTTCCCTTCAAAATGGTTGAGCTAATTGGTGCTGATCCATGCGTCATGTTCGTGAACGGGCGCCGTCAGTTGGGACTGGTCGTCTCTTAGCTGCCATGGCTTATTTTTAATTTTAATATTTAATTTAGTTGTTTTAGTTTTTATCTTTTTATTACGGACACTTTTTAACGTGCACGTCTTTCTACATTGTTCTCACATGTATATTTTCAACATGAACGATGTAACCAATATTTTATAAAAATATTATGATTTAAAAGAGTGTCCGTGGAGTTTCTTGCCCGTTCTTCTCCATAGGGATCTACTACGCTTTGGAATGGGCAACTAGTTTCATCTTTCTGACTGACCGACCCATTGACAATTCAAAAGTGCCTGTAATTGGTTTATTTGAAATAAATACTTTGAGTTTGAGTTTGACTGGAACTGTATAGCTTGATCTGTAGTCGTGCGTACACACGACGACCATTTCCTAAGGATATCCCGCCCGAGGAGCTGCTGTTTGCGCCTATGTTTGTACACACGGCTACACATCAAGCTATACATTTCCAGTTTACACTGACCTCTCATTGTAAGGAAATCCTATACAATGTGAGATCAGCTTTTACTGGAACTGTATAGCTTGATCTGTAGTCGTGCGTACACACGACGACTATTTCCTAAGGAGATCCTGCCCGAGGAGCTGCTGTTTGCGCCTATGTTTGTACACACGGCTACACATTGTAACGGATCTATTGAAATAAAAGGGGAATAGACGCGTAAACAAAATATAATTTAAAGAGAGATGAAAAATACAAATTATAGTAAAAAACACTTCCCTACCTAACACACGCTCTCAGATTTTTTATAATAATAAACCCTCCTTTTGGGCTTCGCTGCAGTCGGTTGGAAAGGCGAAGTACGGCCACCAGGACAGGCCAGATATCAGGCCTCGTCAGCGCTGAAGCCTGATAAATCCAAAGTAGCACGCACGGGTTGGTTTCCTCAGCACGGAGACCCCGAGTCAAGCAGTAGGGTATAATAGTTTTGATTTCTTGTCACGGAGATGCTTCCCTCACGGAATTCAGGATCGAAAAAAGGCTCGGAATGTGGTGGTCCTTGCTTATAAAGCCTCGTCTCGTATCAACATTTTTCACCACATTCTTTTTTTAGAGATTTTCCAGTTTTGAAGTCTTTCTTTCAAAAAATGCCACTTGTCAGTAATCGAATCGGCCATAAATATCAGTATTCATTCAAGAACCTCTTCGCTGAATTCTGAGAGCGTGTCAATTATTTTTATAAATCTAATATAGGACACAGTTATTCAGTAAACAATAAAATTATCTATAAAATACAATATTTGGGCTAACATATTGATAAAAATAGTTTAAATTATATAAATCAAAAGTAACCTTCATAGACTAAGCTAGTAATAAACTCTATGAGAGAAAATTTGGAAGAAAAAGTAATGATAGTTTGACAGCCTGACATAAGTGTCATAACAATGAAAATTAAAGAAAAATCGTTTTAGACCGAATCGCAAAATATTAATGCAAAATCATAGAAGTAAGTAAGTAATGTAAAGTGTAAGTATGATGTAAAATGTCTGTAGTACGTACCTAGATACTATATTTCCCCTTCGACCCCGAGAAAATTTTGGTCTAGAACAAAAATTTTGTAAAGGTTAAAGTATTACAGCATTCACAAAACGTACATACTTCATTCAACTCGACTAGTTTTTTAAGCGGGCGTACCTGCTCGTGTGAGCGGTTATAAAGATTTTTTTTATTTAACAAGGGCTTATTTTTATGCAGTTGTAATCCGCTCCTAATCAACTTTAGAATTGATCCAATCAACTTCAGTAGTTGATGATGACAAATTAGTCATACTAACTTGAAAAGTAAGTGAATAAGAAAGGTTAGGTAACATAATCCTAAAAGCACTTTCTTAAAGTTATCTGATAAGAACAGATAAAAAGAGAAATTAAAATAATCTTCTTAATGGTTTAACAACCGATGAATCTAATGAGAGAAAATAAAAACTTCCATAGAGTTTAAAAAAAAAACGAAAAGAACTCTACAGTTAGAAGAAGGAAAGAAGAAAGAGATGAGTCATGAGTAAAATATGAAGAGTGAAATTATTTACATAATTATATACATTATATTTTAAAATCTTTAATATGACATTTAGCTTGGTTGCGAGTTTATATACTAGAGGATCCTAAGGATCCTCTAGTATATAAACTAATGGGTATAGTTTTTGCAACACAGTGGACTTCACATATTTCGGCGCTAATTTTGCGCTGAAATAAGTCCCAGCCTGACTATTTACGTAGGTAGTTTCTTCGGCAGACTGTATCTTCTCCGTAATATTCTTTAAAGGAATGACTTTCGTTATAACGAGAAGACTTACGAGCATGAGCAATATGGAGGGCTATCTGAACTTTATCGAAAGTTGTAGACAATAAACCTATGTTAGTAGCATAGATGTCCCTAGGTAGAAACACGATTTCATCAAGATTATTAGTTGGCGTATAAAGTGAGCCAGAAGTAACTGTTTCACGTCCAAAGAGTAAAAAGTTAGCAGAGAAACCAGTAGTAGTATTCGTTGTACTATTCATAGCGTATTGAACTTTAAAGAAGTGGGTGTCCCAAGATCCATGGTCTTCACCAACCAAAGATGACAAAGCTGTGATTACAGTACGATTGTATCTTTCAGTGGGATTAACTTGGGGGCAATAGTTAGGAGAGAAACATATGTATGGAATGTTATATCTGCCCAGAAAGTTGCGGACCATTGTCCATAATAATAGTCTGAGGTACTCCATGAACTAGAAAAACAAAATTTTCCAAGGTAGAGATGATGTTAGCACTAGTAGCTCGTTTTAGTGGAAAGATCAAAGAATATTTAGTGAAACAACAGTTAACCATTAGGTTAACTGTTGTTTCACTAAATATTTGAAAAAATAATAATAATAATATATATATATATATAATACTTATGCTATACCTGTAGGTACTAACTTATTCTTTCGGCGTGATAAAATGGTCCAACACAGAATTACATGCTCTGAAAACTAAAACTAGAACAGTTCTTACACAACATAGATATCACCACCCCAAATCAGCAATAGAAAGAGTATGTCCAGAAAAGAAGGGGGCAGAGGATTAATTGAAATATCACACTTACACAAAAGACAAATAATAAACCTAAAACAATTTTTCAATAGGAAGAAGAATACCAGCCAATTACACAAAACAATAGTAGAGGTGGATAAAAAATATACACCACTGAACCTTAGCGAAGACAATATTGAAACAATAGATAAAGCTAGACATATAGAAGAGATACATAAAAAATGGAGACAGAAAGAACTACACGGAAGACATCCTAATGATTTATACCAAACACACATAGACAAAGAAGCTTCCAACAAATGGCTGGAATTGAGTGGATTATTTCCGGAAACCGAAGGATTTATGCTAGCCATTCAAGACCAGATCATAAACACCAAAAATTATAGAAAATTCATAATTAAAGATAACACAATAAGAAGCGATTTATGCAGAAAGTGCCACAGCAAACCGGAAACTATACAACACATCACAGGAGCTTGTAGCACACTCACCCAAAATGATTACACTCATAGACACAATCAACTTGTTAATATTATACACCAAAAACTCGCAACAAAACACAATCTCATGCAGGATCCTTACACACCATACTACAAATACTCACCTAGGGCTGTACTAGAAAACCAATCTTACAAATTATATTATGACCGTACCATAATTACTGATCATACAATATATAACAACAGACCCGATATAACACTTGTTGATAAAGAAAACAAACACACATACATTATAGATATAGCAGTCCCAAACACTAATAATATACAGAAAACTATCTCGGAAAAAATTAGGAAATATACAGAACTACAAGAAGAAATCACCAGAGTCTGGAAAATGAACAGAGTAACCATAGTCCCAATAGTGGTATCGACGACTGGTATTGTCCCAAAACAGTTATTTAACAGCTTAAATGCAATAAACCTTTCCAAATATACTTACCTCACACTTCAGAAAGCAGCTATATTAAACACATGTCGTATAGTCCGGAAATTCCTACAGTTAGATTTAGACAATAATTTCAATGCAGTATAAAGTACCTAATCCATCTACTCAAACTTAAAATCTCACCTTGGTTAACACCCGTGAGATTTTAAAATACCAGGTTCTATCAACCTGAGAAAATAAATATAAAAAACAAAATAATAATAATGATCAAGAGCCTGATTCAGAAGGCAGTACATATACACTTCTGGACACATCTTTTGGCCCACCTTGTATTTTCAGTTTCGTTTGGTCCTAGCTAAAATTTTATATTAGGTCGAGCAAAAAGTTTTTATGCAGTTTTGAACCTGGCACATTCACAATTTCATTCAATAGTCTTTTTTTGAATTTCGAACACAGAATTCAATGAAACAAAAGACAATTTGGAGCTTGTTTGTTGATATCAAACAATCGAATACTAAGAAAACTTGGTTTTATTGGATTACTTGGATTTAATTCTTGAAAAAGTGATTGATACTTTGATTTTGCAACAAACATTACTTATTCTTAACATTAAGGTGAGGTTCTATCAATAATCTATGGATACTTCACCTGAAGTCGCCGCCCAAGCTGTGGCACTTATTCAGGCCGGACACAGCCAAAGAAACGTGAGTGCTCAACTTAATTTAAGTCGATCTGCGGTCCGAAATGTTTATCGGAGGTACCTAGAGACTGGCGGCTTTGTTCGTCGCCAAGGAAGGCCACGATCTCGGGTCACAACTGAAAGGCAGGATCGATTCATCGTGACGACCAGCTTGAGAAATCGTCACCTTACCTCCATTGAGATACAAAACCAACTTCGCGACTTCCACGGAGTATCTGTGAGCGCTCGAACTGTTCGGAGAAGGTTAAAAGAACGCGATATGGTACCACACAAGCCAGCTAATGGCCCCAAACTAACGCGAGCCCACCGAACAGCGCGCCTTCATTTCGCACGCAGTCATTTAAATTGGACACAGCAAGATTGGAGCCGTGTACTCTTTTCTGATGAGTCTAAAATTGTGTTACATGGCAATGATGGAAGGAAGAAGGTCTACCGACGTAAGGGAGAGCGTTTCGCACAATGCTGCTTTGAAGAGAGGGTTGCTTATGGCGGTGGCTCATGGACTGTCTGGGGCGGTATATCCGCGAGCGGCAAAACTCAACTTGAGGTTGTTACAGGACCACAGCGGCCAACATTAAATGCTGAAAGGAACATTCGTGAGTGCTTAGAACCTCACGTGATACCATACGCGGACTATGTGGGCCCAAATTTCCTTTTTATGCATGATAATGCAAGAGCCCATGCGGCCGGCATCGTCAGGGAATATCTTCGGGATGTGAACATCACAGTTATGGACTGGCCAGCCAGAAGCCCAGACATGAACCCCATTGAGCACATGTGGGACGAGCTAAAAAGACGTGTTAGGGCTCGTCAGCCAGTTGCCCAGACGATGCAGGAGTTGAAAACTGCCATAGAAGAGGAATGGGAGATGATCCCTCAAAATTTCATAGAGCGGTTGATAAACTCTATGCCTAATCGTATGAGAGCTGTGGTAGATGTCCATGGAGGCAACACGCGTTATTAAATTAAACCTTTATTTGATAAAACATGTTTTTTATTCAAAAATCAATTGCCTTTAACAAGTCGCATATCCGACTTGTTAGGTGTAGCTCCATGTCGTATGGTATTCTGAATTCAAATTTAAAACAATACGATCGAAAAAGATGGTAAAATGTATCAGGTTTAAAACTGCATCAACAGTTTTTGTTCAATCTAGCAATCATATTTCGGTAGGGGCCATCGAAACCTAAACTCTAAGGTGGGCCAATAGATGTGTCCAGAAGTGTATATACAAAACGGCAATTTCATAGGTAACGACCTATTATAATGGATTTTTTGCGTATCATAATGCCACATTGGAAAACAACGCTACAGCTAAATAACCGCCACACTTCTCTTATAACACGAAAGATATTTATTAGGAAGGGTATCTATCAGGGAGATTCCCTAAGCCCTCTGTGGTTTTGCCTCGCCCTTAACCCCTTATCTCACTTGTTGCGCCACTGTCAGGCCGGATACAACCTTAAACATAATACTGAAGAAATAATAATATTAAAAAAAAAGTTAAAAAACTTTAAGTAGGTAGATTTGTATTAAAAAAAAAGTTAAAAAACTTTAAGTAGATTTCTATTAAAAAAAGTTAAAAAACTTTAAGTAGATTTCTATTAAAAAAAAAAGTTAAAAAACTTTAAGTAGACTTCTATTTAAAAAAAAGTTAAAAAAATTTAAGTAAGTAGATTTCTATTAAAAAAAAGTTAAAAAAAACTAAGTAGATTTCTATTAAAAAAAAAGTTAAAAAACTTTTAGTAGGTTTATATTAAAAAAAAGTTAAAAAACTTTAAGTAGATTTCTATTTAAAAAAAAAGTTTAAAAACTTTAAGTAGATTTCTATTAAAAAAAAGTTTAAAATCTTTAAGTAGATTTCTATTAAAAAAAAAGTTAAAAAAAAAGTTAAAAAACTGTAGATTTCTATTAAAAAAAAAAAGTTAAAAAACTAAGTAGTCTATTAAAAAAAAGTTTACTTTAAGTAGATTTCTATTAAAAAAAAGTTTTAAAAAAAGTTAAAAAACTTTAAGTAGATTTCTATTAAAAAAAAAAGCTAAAAGACTAAGTAGATTTCTATTAAAAAAAAGTTTAAAAACTTTAAGTAGATTTCTATTAAAAAAAAGTTGAAAAACTTTCAAGTAGATTTCTAGTAGTAGTTAGGTTAGGTTAGGTTAGGTTAGGTTAGGTTTTTTTTTTTTTTTTTTTTTTTTTTTTTTTTTTTTTTTATACTTCTACCTCCAACATAATCGGAGCCTGTGCTAGGCTTATCAATCATACTAGTTCTCGCATTTATTCCTCTCGTACTTGCATTCAACATACTTTATCTTTCTTCTATTCTTTCCTCTTTCTATCTTTAAGGGTAGGACGCCCTTCTACATTTCCCTATTCTATTTTCTATTCCTCTTTTGTTATTTATTTCAGGGATAACACATGGACACAATGTTTTTATTAATCTTTACAGTAATTCTTATTTCTATTTCTTACAACTATTACATGTTTATTTGCAACAGTTTTACATCTTATATTTCTATTCTTATTTCTAGTTATACATTTCTTAGGACTTTTTCTATTTTATATGTCTTAATACTAATAAATTTTTGGATTTCAGTTCAAACAGCCATCTTACTTTCCCATTCTTATTTCTAGGACAGTTTCTTACAACTACTTAGACTCTAGTTTATCAATATGGGCTACCTATGTATTAATATTTTTTTTTTCTGGCGTTTCTAACAAATTTTTATACGTCTGTTTTCAATGCTTGACCCTAATATTAAATACAATATTATGCAAACATCTTTGCTTATGCACTTTTGTTCCTCTTTATCACTCTTTCACAAATTTTAACGCAAAATTCTAAAAACAACTCTCTCTTTTTGCTCTCCATTATAAGCCACATATTTTCAGCATCGAGTTTGGTGTCGAGTACGTGCTCAGCCTCATGTCTGTCTTTGTCGAAGACGGGGCAGCTGAACAATATATGTGGCACCGTTTCATCAGTTTCAGGGTCGCAGATGCACGATGGGCTCCCCTTACACTTGAAACGGTTCAAGTATTCTGAGAACCCACCATGCCCCGTCATAATTTGTGTCACTACGTTACTCACTCTGCACTTCCTGATTATCCTGTAAGCCGCCACCGCATCCGGGAAAAACAATTTGGTCACTGAAGCAGTTTCTCCGGAAATGTATCTAAGGTTCCACTCAACCAGCGTTGCCGTGCGAATACATCTCTTGACGTACGAAACCGGGCACAAGTCATAATCAGGCTTTCGTTTGGAACTCTCAGCGGCACCTTTGGCTAATTCGTCGGCCCTCTCATTTCCTTCCAGCCCCGCATGAGCTTTGATCCAAAACAAGGTAACTGCCTTGTTTTGGACAGACAAGGACCTAATATTAGCCCTGGCCTCCACAGCCAGCGGGTGATGGCGGTCGCAGTTTTTAACGGTTTGGAGAGCCGCCATGGAGTCACTGAAAATTCCAAACGATTGCGCACTGTGTTTTAGAATCTCCCTGGTTGCAACGCATATCGCCAGAAGCTCAGCCTGGTAAACAGTGGAGTAATGTGGGAGAGCAAGCTTGAGAGCCTTCGTTTCGGCATCGCCGCTCCACATGGAGAGTGCCGCCCCGACCTTGCCCCCAATCCTGCTCCCGTCCGTAAAGATACGAACCTCAAGTTCGTTCTGAGCATCAAGTTGCTCTTGGTTTACAAGGCTTACTAGTTCTAGCTCAGCGCGCTCTGCAGGGTGTGGAGCTTCCATTGCCGAGGCGGTCTGCTCGACGCTCCTGCCGCCAAGTGCTGGCTGAGGCACTCCCCTCCTGGCCTCGTATAGCGATGCCGCTTCGCGGACCCGGAGGTCGAGAGGTAGTATCCCAGCCAGCACTAGCGCCGAGTTCAAGGAGACCGTCCGATATGCCTTGCACAGCTTTTGTGCAATACCCCGCTGGACTGCACCCAACTGCTTCATGACGCCCAGCTTCCCAACAGCTGGGGCCCATACGCTGGCGGCGTACAGGATGACTGGTTCCACGGTGGCCACATATATTATTCTTATGACTTCAGGGTGAAGGCCCCAGCTGGTCTTTGCCGCCCTGGTTAATTGTTTGTGGATTCCAATTGCCTTTCTGCACACGTTTGCGACGTGTGTGTTAAAAGTCAGCTTTTTGTCTATGGTAACACCAAGGATTTTGATCTCATCGGACATGGCAATGTCGATCCCGCCCATGCTCAGGTGTGGGGTGTCGTATTTTATTTTGCGAGTAATAACCATTGCATTGGTTTTTTGCGGGGCAAATTTAAGTTTGTTTTGGACCCCCCACACCCGAACATGTTCGAGAGCGGCATTGGCACGTCCCTGGATTTCCAGCGATGTGTCGCCATCGAAGATCAACACAACGTCGTCTGCGAAGGCCTGGCAATAATCACCCCTAGCTTCTAGGCTGTTTAAAAGCGGGTCCAACAAAAGGTTCCAGAATATTGGTCCCCCTATGGAACCCTGCACACAGCCCTTGCTTGTGGCCCTGCCGATTTCTTCACCTGCATATCTGACTCTGACCCTCCTATTCTCGAGATAGCTGTCGATGACCCTCCTCAAGCCGATTGGACACTTTTCCTCAGCCAGACGGACTCTTATGGCCGGCCACCAGGCACTGTCGAAAGCTCCCTCTATATCCAAAGATACTATGACAACTATTTTCTTCAGCTGCAGCTTGCTGCGTATGTGCTTCATTAGTGCATAAAGGGAGTCCTCCGTGCTCTTCTGGGGCATGAATCCATACTGGCGAGTACTCATCCTTGGGATCAAATGGAACTTGAGGCGGGCCACCAACATCTTCTCGTATATTTTGCCTAATATTGGCAAGAGGCCGATTGGTCTATACGCCTTTGGGGTGCTGTAGTCATCTTTTCCAGGCTTCTTTAACACAATTACAATCGCCTCCTTCCAAACTTCAGGGAAGTGGCGGCATTTCAGGCAGACGTTCAAGAGAGCAAGGGCCACATCGGGGGCTCCCCCAACAGCTTGGCAGCAAATATCGGCGGTAAAACCGTCTGCTCCTGGAGCTTTTTTGGCGTTGAAAGACCTACACGCCGCCATCAATTCAGCCATCGTGAATGGTGGATCGTATGAGTTATCATGCTCTTCAGCATTCACAACTTTGGCCTTTTCTCTAATAAGGCGGTGGTGTGTACTATCACTGTCCGTAAGGTCTTCTGGGTAAAACGTATTCGCCAGTAGTTCAACTGAACCTTTCATATCCAGCACCTCCCCGTCCTTCACTAGCGGTTGATCCTCTCCCCTTCCCTTGGTCCTTCCTATCACCCGGTAGATCCCTTCCCAAACCCCCTCTCTATCCTGTTTTGCGCAAAAGTTCTTCCAACTCTCGATTATATCTTTGGCTGCTTCCGATTCATACTCAACTTTATGTTTCAGGTACTCTTCGACTACCTTTGATCTTCGGGCCGGTGCAGCACATCTGATTCTGCGTTTCCTGGTTGCGACTTCCTTCTTCATCCTCTCGAGTTTCTCGGACCACCACGGCAAAGTGAGCACTTCATTACTTTTCCTCATAGGCATTGATGAGGTGCATGCGTCTCTTATTACTTGTGTGTATTTGTTTATAATTATATTAAGTTGGTCGATTGTGTTTATTTTCTCTATTTCTATTTTATTGATTTTGATCTCTTGCATTAATTGGCTGAGTTTCGCATGAAACTCAGACCAATTTGCTTTTTTTGTATTGAAAATTCTGGTAGTTCTGTTGATTTTTATGCCTTTAGACCTTTTTAACTTGATGTTAAAAACAATGCCGTTGTGATCCGAGCTCGTTAGGCCCTCATCTATCCTCCAGTCATCTATCAGGTCCAGAATATCCGTCGAACATGCAGTGATATCGACATGACTGCAATAACGCTTCCCCCCTCTAATCGTGTCGAAGGTCGGAATTTCCCCTCTGTTGAGTATGTTAAGACTCAGCTCATCGAGAAACCCAGATACCTCTTCGCCCCTGTAGTCGATGGACAAACTTCCCCACCAGGTGCTTTTTGCGTTTGCATCTCCTCCAACAATCCACCTTCTAGAACCCACTTCTTCCTCAACGTGTTTGAGGTGCTCCAGGTATGGTCCCACCGGCTGATCCGGCTCGAAATAAAAGGAGACCAGCGTGATCCTCCAGGCACTGGTCCGGATCCCTAAAACGATGATGTTTTTCGTGGTGAGTTTCGGGTACTGTGTGACTATAAGGTCTTGATCGAAGATCGCTATTGCGGCCTTAACAGTCCCTTCTCCTGTATCAGTGCTCTGAAAGATCCGCACGCCCCTGTAGTCTCTCATAACCTTAGCTCCTCCCACGTAGGGTTCTTGGAGGAGAGCAACAGCGACTCCGCGTTTTACGGCTTCCAACAGGAGCTCGTTAGTTGCGAGTTTTTTCCGCTGGAGGTTGGCTTGTATCACTCTGTAGAGGTTTGTTTTGCCTTGGGTGCCCCTAGCAATACGCCACCGTCGATCTGGCTATTTCATCCCACTTACGGCGTGTTGGGCAATCGGGGTCAAAAGCGTTATGGTCAGCGCTGTCAAGGTTAGCTCTTGTGCAGTTCTGGCATTTGGGTGGAACACCCGCGCGCCATTCCTCACATTCCGACTTCAAATGTGGACCGCCACAATGACTGCACAAGTCGGCCGGTGCTTTACAAAATCGTCTGCCATGCCCGTAACCTAGACAGCGCGTGCACTGAACCAGCGGGGTTTGGTCTTCTACCCTAACGCGCTGCAGGTCTATGTGCAGGTATCCGACTTCCGTAGCCCTTCTCCAGATGGTCGGTGAAACGCTGACCACAACGTGATTAGTGTGCGGATTTCTCGTTCTCCTCCTGAACTTTACTTCCACTCTGTCTTCTTCTTTGTCGAGGTTGTAGAAGACATTCTTGTTTTGATTCTTCAACGCCAAGAGAATATCCTCATCTGAGTTAGCAGATAGGACGCTCTTGAGGATCAATAACGGGTCCTTATTTTTCATTTCCTCGACATTGAGGTCCTGTCTTTCTCCTTCCAATTTATTTTTAATTTTATTCCTTTCTTCCCTGGTCTGGAATCCCATTATGATTTTTCTGTCTTTTGCCTTTCTTACCTTTTCGACTTTAACCCAGCCCTCTTTTGCATCCACTGCCTTTCGTATCTTATCTAATACTTCGTCCCCTGTTTCTGTATCGTCTTTTGAGGTAACTACGATAGAGTGCAGCGTACTTCGGATTGGATTCGACTTTCCGCTGTGGGTCGCAGTTACACTCGCATACGTTGTTGTTAGTCCCTGTTCTATTGCGGCTTTCAATTCCTCCATTCTTTTATTATTTTCTTGTAGCAACTTCGAGTGTTCCTCTATTCGTGTTGCTAGCAAGTTTTCTTTATTAATCGAGAAGGTAGCATCGATAGCGGCAGCTACGGGCTGTATGTTTTCCTTCACCCCTCCTGAGCTTTTTGTTTTGGCATCCCTTTCAGCTTCCTTCACTAGCTGATACAGCCGATCCAGGGCTTCAGTGATGCCGTTTTTAATTTCGGTCTTTGTGTTCCTTGAACTGTTCAAGTGAAGTTTAGCTTTATTCAAGCAAGCCCTAGCTTCTGTTGAGCGATCCGCGTACTGTACCTTTGGCGGCGTGAGGACCTCTATTAATTTGGTGCGCATTTGAAGAGTTTTATTCTCCTGCGACTCTAGAGGTTTTTGGATTACATTTGCAGGGCCAGCCTGTACCGTCTTGGTGGTTAAGGGGGGTGTTGGATCTGTATTTGTAGACTTAACAGCTTCTCGGTCTCCAACACTTCGTTGAACATTTGGAGGTGATATTTTCGTTTTTGGTGGTGATTTCTCGCTATCCATCTTCTTTAGTGGGGTCCTCAATCCAAACATTGGAGGTATGCGTCAATAAAAATAAAAAGTATAAAAAGTGTATAATAAAAAGAAACAAAAGTGCGTAAAAACAAAAATACACAGAATAATAAAAAGAAACAAAAGTGTACAATACTGCACAGAAACGAAAACGAATCCGCACAAGAGTCCTAAAACTATAGTGGAGTTACAAATTTAGTAAAAACTATTAAAACAATTAAACTAATTAAAATAAGTCTGACTGTAAAAAGAAAAAAAAACCGCAGACGTTTTCTCCTTGTAGAGTGCCTATTGTCTATTCTAACCGTACCACGGAAGCAGAAGGAGTCAGAGGAGTAAATATATAAATATTATATTATTAAATTAACTTAGAAAAAGTATAGGTTTTTGGGATTTCTTTGGAGCCAAGTGGGAGATCTTGTCGTCCTGATTTCAACGACCCCAAACTCGGTTGGTCTACGACCTCCGGTTGTGAAGCTAAAGCCCGGGGGGTGAGGTAATCGGAAGGGAGGGGGGGGGGGTGTTTGTGGGTATCAGAGAAGGGGACAAATGTATGTAAAATGGGGTCTTGGGGGTCACAAGGGGTCACATGAGAGAGGGCCCCAGGGCCAATAAATTCTATAAATGTATACAGATATAGGTACTTGGGGTCATAAAATGGGGGACTTGGGGTCTTAACTGGTTCTAGGTACGAACTGAGAAGGGGGTCAGTGGGGGGGGGAAAATTTTGTCGGAATTTTGATATTCCCAGCCGTTTCTGAGATAATTGGGGATCTAAAATTTTAGGGGGAAGGGAGGTAAGGTGTACCAACTAGGTGACTGGGATCTGCAGCATACATACAAATGGTCTATTGTATAGGCAGATGAGATGATAGAAGGTGAGTGGAGAGCGGGGGGGGATTAGGTGATGGTCAGAGGAAGGGAGGGGGGGGGGTATTTTGCTTTGGGAGGTTATAGTATATACGTAAACATAAAATGAAGATATAAATGGTCCGCGGAGGGTACTTTGGGTGAGGGGGGGGGAATATTAAATGTACTAATAGATTAATTAAAAGAAGGGTGGGGGTTCGAGGGAGGGTGGCCAGTAGAGTTTCCCTGTATATCTATACTAGTATAGATATCCAGGCTGGCGTTAAAAATGGGCTAACTGGCTCCGTTCCCGAGATATGAGCGTTTTTAGGTTTTTAAAAGTCCCGGGTTCGATTCCCGGTTGGTGAAAATTTAAAAATTTTGTGCAAATAAAATGGGACGGATTAAACAGATCCTTATAACTGAACTACTCTCTAATATAATTAATAAAACAGTAAACTAATGTGTAAACAATAGGGAGAAAACAAAAGTGGGGAGATTTCCCCTAAAATTACGTAAAATTACCCCGAATTTTTTCCAGGATAGTCGCAGAGGGACGGGAAAAAGTTCTATATGTAGCCCCTATAGAGAAAACAAAAAGTTTGTTATTATCTTCCCCCTACGACTTCCCGTTTGGAAGCTATAGCCACCACCATTCAACTTGTAAACAAGTTGGAGTCGGGAAAAATTCCGCGATCTGGGAGAGGCTATAGCTAGCAAACTACACAATATAATTGCTTGGAAATTCTTCCATACACATCCCATCAGCCCAGGGCTGCTATTCCCATCACAAAAAACACAAAAAACTGTAAATTGGTAAAAATTTCCTTTTTTTCCCTTCCGACAAAACAGAGTTATTTTACGGGCGGAAATTTTTACTTACATGCCCTAAATTTAACATAAGTCCTAAAATTAATGTCAGAAAATTTTTATTTCTTCGTACTCGGCTTGGGCGACGTCTCTGCTATCTTCCCTAGAAAATTCAGGGTAGGTCGTCACTGAAGATTCTGATTTTTTGCGATCGGAAAAACTTTCAAGCTTTTTCACGCCCGCACGTTAAGTTTGTAATGTCTATAAAGTGGTATTTCTTAACTTTATTGAAATTTTGAAAATACCTCCAGGGTCCTTTTCTTGTTCTCCTTCCCCTGAAATAGTCAGGGTTAACTTCCTAGTCCTGGATCGGGAATGCGTCACCGGGAAAACAGGCACTTGCTTGTATTTCCGCGCGCCTGCGCGGAAAAATTCGGGACTTTTTCCGGGATCGAAGATCTTGATGTGGCGATCCTGATAGGCCTTTAAAAAGGCTATGTCGTCGCTTTAGATCCGGAGTTATTTGACTTCAAAGTCAACTCCCGAAGGGTTCCCGCATTGTCGAGGCGGGGGGGCTCAGTAGCCGGGGGCCGCCACCGTTTGATGGCGGACGCGGTGGGGCCGCAGGGGAAGAGGAGTGTCGGTATGACGTCGGCCGCTCTCCCTATCCTCTGCGGCCGAAATGGCGGCGGAGCGCGCGCGGGAGGACGACCCTCACGCGGCGCCGCTCCGAAGGCGGAGGAGGGGTCGAAGCAGACGACTCCTCCCAGGTGGGGGCCAGCAGGCAACGGGTGTGGGGGCATCCTTGCCTGTATTGCACAGGCCCCCACCAGTGTCGGACGGGAATGGCCAGGTGTTCCCGGTCATTCCCGTAGCCCCCCATCCCGGGGGGCATGCGGGGCCCGCCAGCTAGGCGGGCATGCGCCGGGAGGGTTGTGGACGTAAAGGCTGAGCCGGTTTCCCATGGCCCTCCCATCACGGCGATGTGGGAACACTGCTGAGTTTTAGTGGGTATACTGTCATTCCGACAGGAGTCCCACATACCCTGTCTCGTCCCCCACGAGCGGGGATGCATAAAGCATTTCTCAGCGTCAAAAAAAAAAAAAAAAGGTTAGGTTGCGGACTCCCCCTCGGCATACCGGCCCATCGTTCTGCTCGATGAGGTCGGGAAAATGTTCGAGGGGATAATCGCTGCCCGCCTCAAGAGCCATCTGCGGACCATCGGGCCGGACTTGTCGGACGCTCAGTTCGGTTTTCGGGCTGAGCGCTCGACGGTGGACGCGCTGACCCGCCTGAAGGACCAGGCGAAGGAGGCGATGGAGGCGGGGGACGGGTTGTTGGCCGTGTCATTCGACATAGCCAACGCCTTCAACTCTGTTCCCCACTCCACGATCCTGGAGGCGCTCCGATTCCACGGAGTGCCTCGGTACATGCGGCGTCTGCTGGCCAGCTACCTGGACGACCGGGCGATCGTCCTGGTGGACAGGACTGGCCAAGTCCGGCGATACGCCGTCGGGGCCGGCGTTCCGCAGGGCTCGGTCGTGGGACCTCTCCTGTGGAACGTCGGCTACGACTGGCTCTTGAGGGGAACTCTCCTCCGAGGCACGAGTGTCGTCTGCTACGCGGACGACACTCTCCTCACCGCCCGGGGAGGGAGTTTCCGGGAGGCGGCCAACTTGGCCTCGGCGGGCGGATCCTTGGTGGCAGGGAGGATCCGCCGCCTGGGTTTGACGGCGGCGCTGCACAAGACCGAGGCCGTGTTTTTCCACGGACCTCGGCAGCGCCCCCCATCTGACGCCCACATCTTCGTGGAGGGCGTCAGAATCGAGGTAAAGGCCCAGATGAAATATCTGGGCCTCGTACTCGACAGCAGGTGGCGCTTCGGCCCGCATTTTAGCGGGCTGTCGTCGCGCCTGCTGAAGACTGCAGGGGCGCTCTCGTGGCTGCTGCCCAACTCGGGCGGGCCCAGCGCGCGATGCCGGCAGCTCTACGCCGGCATCTTGAGGAGCATGGCCCTCTACGGTGCCCCCATCTGGGAAGACTCCCTCCGAAGGAGGGAGAACGCCGCCGCATTGCGGGCGCCTCAGAGGGCCATAGCCCAGCGGGTCGCGCGGGCCTACCGGACGGTGGGTTTTGCGGCGGCCTGTGCTCTGGCCGGCACCCCCCCTTGGGAACTCGAGGCGTGGGTGCTCGCCAGAGTATACGAGTGGACGGCGGGGCGGAGGGCGAGAGGAGAACGCCCGGCCCCGGAAGAGCGTGAGGCCCTCCGACGGGAGTCGCGAGACGCCATCGTCGTCCACTGGACGGGAGAACTCGCCACTGCAGTCTTTGGCCGCCGGACCCTCGATGCGCTCGGGCCAGTGCTGCGAGACTGGCTCGAGCGGTCGCACGGGTTCCTCTCCTTCCGTCTGACGCAGGTGCTGTCCGGACACGGCTGTTTCGGGTCGTACCTGCACCGAATCGGACGGGAGGAGACGCCGTCGTGCCACGGTTGCGGCGCGGCGGAGGACACGGCGCAGCACACCCTCGGGTCGTGCCCGTCGTGGTCCGAGACGCGCCGCGATCTGGTCGCGGTGATAGGACCGGACCTCTCGCTCCCCGGCGTGGTTAACGCCATGCTGGCGGATGAGAGGTCCTGGGCGGCGGTCGCCTCCTTCTGCGAACACGTCATGTCCCAGAAGGAGGCGGCGGAGCGGGCGCGGGAGGATGATCCTCACGCGGCGCCGCTCCGAAGGCGGAGGAGGGGTCGAAGAAGACGTGAGTTTGATACTCATCTCCGACTCCTCCCAGGTGGAGGCCAGCAGGCAACGGGTGCGGGGGCACCCTTGCCTGTACCGCACGGACCTCCACCAGTGCCGGACGGGAATGGTCAGGTGCTCCCGGCCATTCCCGTAGCCCCTCAACCTGCTGGGGGGCAAGCGGGGCCCGCCAGCTAGGCGGGCATGCGCCGGGAGGGTTGTGGATGTAAAGGCTGAGCCAGTTTCCCATGACCCTCCCGTCACGGCGATGCGGGAGTGCCGCTGGGTCGTTTAGTGGGTATACCGGATTTACCGGGGAGTCCCACATACCCCACCCGTCCCCCGACGGGTGGGCATGCGTAATGCATTTTTCCCAGCGTCAACAAAAAAAAAAAAAAAAGGTTAGGTTAGGTTGGGGGACCCCCCCACAGTGCTTGCGTCCACGTCGCGTCCCCTGGGCAACGACCCGGTTCTGACCACCGTAACGGAGTGGCAGACCGGTGTTCGGCTAAAGTGCACTGTGCTGTCGTAGCATACATTTTAATCTTTTTATCTTACTTTTTATTTTATGTCGGAAACTACGACACCCGCGGAGGCTATGTCAAAACCCTTGCGGGCCGCCTCCGGGCGTTTTATGAAAGGCCCTTCTCAGGGCCAACTAAAAGGCCCTTCTCAGGGCCAACCAAAAGGCCCTTCTCAGGGCCAATCAAAAGGCCCTTCTCAGGGCCAACCAAAAGGCCCTTCTCAGGGCCAACCAAAAGGCCCTTATCAGGGCCAATCCGAGGGCGCCTCGGCGTCGGAGGCTAGCCGCGCGCCGTCTGCGGCTAGCGACTATTGCCTGGCGGGCGAATTGCTGGACTCCGACAACGAGTCCATTTGGTGTGAGTCGGACGCCAGCTCGGAGATTGGTCGCCGGTAGCCGGGGAAGCGGGCCCTTCGAAGAAATGGGTCCGGGGGTTCTTCGGAGTCGAGGAGGCCGTCCAAAGCGAAGGTCCAAAAGCTGGTGTCGGACACACACGATGTGGGTCTGGCAGAGGCCCAACGCCAGTTGGACCTGTCTCGGCGGGCGCAACTCCAGCAAGACCTGGAGGAGCGGGTTGCGGCCAAAGAGCAACGGACGCGCGACGCCCGGGCCAAGTCCGGGTACGGTGCGTCCCGCGTTCTGTATGCGGACCACTCCCTGGCGGAGCTGGAGCGGATGGCCAAGGAGGACGAAGAGGAGATAATGGAAGTCGCCTCTAAGTCCTCCAATTTGAAAGGGACTTTTCAAAAGTCCCTTAAATGCAGGGCCGCGAGCATACGCGGCATCGTCGGGGAGCTGGTACAGCGCAAGGCGACCGACGAAACGCGGCAGTTGCAGGCGAAAGTTGATCGCCTGCAGTCAGAGGTCAGCCAGCTACATCAGAAGCTGGCTGAAGCCACGGCCCGGCCAAACAAAGCCGAGCCGAGACTAGCGGCTGAGGTCCCCCCCTCCAACCTTGAGGATATCATTCGCAAGGTCGTCATGGAGGAAAGGGCCTTCACGAGAGCCTGTCTTGCGGGCATCGAAGACAGGCTCTTGCCTGAGCAACGCCTCCGACCGCCGCTCGCGGCGGACAATAGGCCACGCGAGCCGGAGCTCTCTTCCCAAGGGGAAGACGCCCATCTTCCATCCACCACCCCATCCAACCAGCAAGGGTGGACGAAGGTGGGCAGAAAGGGAAAGGGGAAGGGCAAAAAGACATCCACGACGGTGGCTGCCCCTGCCGCCCCCGACCCCACCCCTCCCGGCCCGTCCCAGACAACAGGCAAGGGAAAGGGGAAGGGGAAGAAGTCGGCCCCCAAGCCCACCACCGCTGCTCCCACTGCTGCTCCTGCAGCTAATGGGGCCCCCGCCAGGCCGAAGAGGAAATTGGTGCCTCCTAAGACCGCAGCCGTAGTGGTGACGCTCACCGCTGAGGCTGCGGAGCGGGGAGAGACTTACGCGTCTATCATGATGCGGGCGCGTACCAACGCCGATCCTACCCAACTGGGGATCGGCACAGTCTCGTGCCGCCGGACCCAGGCCGGGGCTCGAATTTTCGAGTTCCCGGGGGCTCAGGGCGGCGCCAATGCGGACCTCTTCGCAACCAAGTTGGAAGAGGTCATCGCGGACGCGGCCAAGGTGACCAGGCCCGTGAAGTCTGTGGCCTTGGAGGTGACCGACCTGGACGACTCGGTCACCAAAGAGGAGGTGGTGGCGGCGGTCGCAGCAATGGGGGGCTGCGGCGTCACAGCGGTGCAAGGTCGGGCCATTAGGCCCGGCCGCGGCGGCATGGGCACCATTCGCCTTGAGTGCCCAGTCCCGGTTAGGTTAGGTTAGGTTAGGTTAGGTTAGGTTAGGTTAGGTTAGGTTAGGTTCCCCCCCGGAGGGTTCCCGCATTGTCGAGGCGGGGGGGCTCAGTAGCCGTGGCTTGGTCACCCACGGTGAAGCGAAGAGGAACCCATGCGGGGGCCGCTCGTCAGGGCTTTTGCCGATAAGCCGACGACGTAGCGGCCAGCGGGTAGGTTGCGGTGGCCGTATGGGCGACACCGCAACTGAGGCGGGCCGCGGTGTCTTATGGGAGGCATCGCGGCTGAGGATTGGAGGCCGCGGCGGGAGAGGAGTGCCGGTATTGCGGTGCGCCGCTCTCCCTACCTTCCGCGGCCTTGACGGGGCCGCCACCGTTTGATGGCGGACGCGGTGGGGCCGCAGGGGAAGAGGAGTGTCGGTATGACGTCGGCCGCTCTCCCTATCCTCTGCGGCCGAAATGGCGGCGGAGCGCGCGCGGGAGGACGACCCTCACGCGGCGCCGCTCCGAAGGCGGAGGAGGGGTCGGAGCATACGACTCCTCCCAGGTGGGGGCCAGCAGGCAACGGGTGTGGGGGCATCCTTGCCTGTATTGCACAGGCCCCCACCAGTGTCGGACGGGAATGGCCAGGTGTTCCCGGTCATTCCCGTAGCCCCCCATCCGGGGGGGCACGCGGGGCCCGCCAGCCAGGCGGGCATGCGCCGGGAGGGTTGTGGACGTAAAGGCTGAGCCGGTTTCCCATGGCCCTCCCATCACGGCGATGTGGGAACACTGCTGAGTTTTAGTGGGTATACTGTCATTCTGACAGGAGTCCCACATACCCCGTCTCGTCCCCCACGAGCGGGGATGCATAAAGCATTTCTCAGCGTCAAAAAAAAAAAAAAAAAAAAAAAAAAAAAAAAAAAAAAAAAAAAAAAAAAAAAAAAAAAAAAAAAAAAAAAGGTTAGGTTAGGTTAGGTTAGGTTAGGTTAGGTTAGGTTAGGTTAGGTTAGGTTAGGTTTTTTTTTTTTTTTTTTTTTAAAATGAGTATAACTACCGCGGACTTGGTGGTCCGCGCCTTTTTTTATAGGTTTATTATTAGCATTCCTTTATTTAAATTTGATGACAGTTTCAGACTCCCTCGGACACTTACTCTACTCCTTATTCTAGCTTACTCCTACGTGAGTTCATCCCGAATTATATATATATATTATAATTTTTTTTTTTTTTTTTTTTTTTTTTTTTTTTTTTTTTTTTTTTTTTTTTTTTTTTTTATTATACACATATGCATGCTCATACTTTATTGATATGTATATATATATATATATATTTTTTTTTTTTTTTTTTTTTTTTTTTTTTTTTTATATAAATGTACAGGCTTTACAACGATTCAAAAATTGTTACATAAACAAAAATGATATTAAATTACACTACACTATTTGACACATTGATTACACATTGATTACACTTGAATTAACACACAGAGGGAAAAAACTGCTTGGCAGTGCGAGCCGACCAGTCCCGGCCGACGGCTTCCGTTCACGGACATGACGTACACATCCGCGCCACTCTGCTCAACCATATTTTAGGGAACTGAGTGACCGGACGCGCAGCGCCACCATCGGCGAGACTTTTAAGTGAGTATGACAGACTCGCCCTGCCATGGAGTTTCACATGCTGTTTCTTTTAGGATTACAATATTTTAAAATTTTAAAACTAAGTAGAGGGTTAGGTTAGGTTCGGGTTTGGGTTAGTTTGGAATGTGGGCTTGGTGTGGTTATTTGGATATGTTAGTTCGGACGGGGTTTCACAACCAGGGACTTCGCTAGCCCGAGAAGGGCCTCCATCACGACTACGTCTCGGTGCTGCATGGCCATCTTCAGATTGTAGTCGATGACCATTTTAGTCGGCGCACCCATCGCCTTCTTCGCGAAACGGCCCGTGGCGTCGTCGGCGTCGTCGGAGTAGTAGACGCAACTGACAGTATGTCGCGACACCGCCACTACCGCGTGGGAGATGCTGTCGTGGATTTGGAGTCTCCTGGACTTGGTGTTGATGATGATAACACTGTCGTAGGTCAACCCCTGAGCCTCGTGTATGGTTAACGTGCGCGACCCTTCACCGGACCCATACCCCTGGCTCACGAGAGAGGCTTTCTCCTCCTGCGTATAAACCAGAAATAGGGTGTTTTCCGCGGTGCTCGGTATTTGCGCTCCCGTGTAACCTCTCACCCTCAAGGAGTGGACCCGCGACAGCGACGACTTGGAGGAGTATATACCGGAGTATATCTCGCTCAGTGCATAGGCCACATCCATCGGATTACGGTGCGTGCAAAGCAGCTCCTGGGTGATACCAGCCACCAGGTTTGGACGGGTATACCTTAATTCGAATAGGTTCTCTCTGTCCAAAAATGGAAGCTGGTTTACGTCTCCGATGAGGACAACCTCGCTTGCTCCAGACAACTTTACTGCCATGACTATAGCCCCAAAGTGGTTCATAAGAGCCTCGTCCACCGTGAGACGGTAGCATTTTTCGTGGCTCTTGAACCCATTGGCTAAGATTGAGGCCATAGTTCGCACCTTGGACTTCGCTCGGTCTCCTAAGCGGCGCGCGAGCTTTGCCCTCAGGTCTTTGGCAGCTTCGGTTGTCGTGGTGACTACCACGTCTTTGTCCCCATCGAAGTGCTTTACCACCCAGGTTGTCTTGCCGCAACCCGGAACTCCGTTGACCCACCTGATACTGGGTACCGCCCAACTTTCCTGCGATGCCGTGATATTTGAGGACCCCAAAATGGACTGTGCCATTTCGAGGATCTTATCGTCCGGCATGATCTTGGTGCATTTGGCGGTAACCACCATCGGGTCGTCATCTGGCACGCTGAACTTTAATCTGCCTGAGCGCTCCGTCTCCTCCTTGTCCAGGGCCACGAAACCACGACTCGCACTGTAGGCTGCCATGTACGACCCTGTCATTTCCCTGCGATGACTTGGGACGTGACATTGTCGTACACCGCTGCCTCTGCTTCCTTGAGTAGTACCCTTAGCAGACCTTCTGTGTTCCTCTGGAAGGTCTGCAGGATCTTCCTGCATGTCATGAGATTGACCTCTCTGGTCGCTCTCACGATCGCAACGTACTCAAGGAATGCGCTCTTCACGTGGTCCGTGGTACCCGACTTGACTGCGAGGGTCGGCGGGCTGACTTGCCCTTTGTCGGCTCTGGTTGGTTTCGGCTTCTGCGGTGTAGGTTCCTTTCCCTTTCTTTTAAAAAACCTTTCCACTGCTGATTCTTGCCTGTGCGATGGTGATGCACGGCTGGTACTAGGGAGCAGTGCATTGAGGAAAGTGCCGAAGGCTTTCAGGCGACTCCTCGACCGGGCCTGGGCCTCCGGGCTAACGGTCTTACTCTGCTCCCTTGCAGCTTTTTCAGCTGCCGCCTTCTGCTGGGCCCTTTCTGAACCGCTTAGAGTGGTCGGGCTTGCTGCGGGGCTCGTCGCACCGGCTGCGGGTTGTCGGGGGGCCTTGAGGAAACTAAGAGTTTCCCCTCTGTCCTCGTAGACAACTACCTCGTGATGTTCTGAGGCCTTTAGGCAACCAAAACGGTCTGCGACGTCCCCTCTCTCCCCTCCCACTACCATTGCGTCTACACTTATTGTTCGGGCGGCTGCCGCCGTGTACTCTCCTACCTCCCTGATCCTCTGAAGCACTGAGCTTGCCTGGGCAAAAGGAGTCATCTCTCCCCACTCGAATAGCGCGATTGTCTTACCTTTGAATCGCACTAGACGGCATCGGTGAGAGGCTAACTCCACCTGCTGCAGCGCGGCGTACTTGCTGCCTTTCATGCTCGCTTTTGTTGTGCTTCCGTTGATCAGGGCGGCAAGACCCGGTGATATGGGTATTCGGGCCGCAGCTCGGCTTGAGCCTATGCAGAATCCTATTCCCAGTTGTTCTTCTTCTCTATTCATGAATAACGCGACACCTCGTAGTCTGATGCCCGGGACTCCAACTCCTCCGCATGTCAGAAATTGCGTGATGGACATGGTATTTGGGGCTGGTTGTGGGCCGGCTGTCAATGCTGCTGTTGTTGATGCAGTTGGTGTCGCTGTTGGGTAACGCTAGTGTTGTGGTTGTGTATGTGGCTTGTGTTATGGTTGGAGGTGTGAGTGTTGTGGGTTGTGTGGTTATTGTCATGGTTGTTGTGGTTGTTGATGATGTTCTTGTTTGTGTGGTTGGCCGACTTCGCAAGGTGGCGTCTGTTTTGTTAGCTCCTGCTGCGATTTTGGCAACTTTGCTCGCGAATGCCAAGAATGGGTTCCTGGTAGCCGGTCTCCCCATGATGGTCTGGAGTGTGGACTGGCTAAGCTGGATTTCAAACTTTACTTCCAGCTCCATTCTTTCATGACTGAATCTTGGGCATTCAAAGAGCAAGTGCCAGACCGTCTCATCGCAACTGGGGTCGCAGACGCACGAGGGACTATCTTTAAGATGGAAACGGTGGAGATACGCTGAGAATCCTCCGTGCCCTGTAAGGACTTGTACATGGACCGGTGTGATCACTGCGTCTCTAAGTATCCTTTTCGCCGCTAGGACGTCTGGGAAGAACACTTTTGTGACCGATCCTGTACTCGAGGACTCGTACCGCGCTTGCCACTTCTTGATAGTCTCCTCCCGTATCTTCCTCCTCACGAACGATACGGGGACCTTGCTGTAGTCTGCACTTCGTTTTTGTCTGGGCTGCCTCCTTTGCCAGCTCGTCTGCTCTCTCATTCCCGGCGGTTCCCACGTGGGCCTTGAGCCAAAAGAACCTCACTTCCCTGCCCTCCCTCTCGTATCTCTCGGACGCTCTTTTTTATTTGGAGTGCCAGATGGTGAGTGACAGACGGTCTCCGCAGCAGGTCGAGTGACGATCTTGAGTCACTCAAGATGCTTACGGAGGCCGCACTGGATTCTCTTGCCATCCTGACAGCTCTGAAAAGAGCGTACATTTCCGATTGAAAGACTGAGTTGTGAGATTCAAGGCCGAAGGTGCTGAACGTTGACTCCTTCCCGTTTTCCCACCAAGTTAGGGCAGCTCCTACTTTCCCCTCTATCTTGCTGCCGTCGGTGTAGATTTGGGGACCGATTACTTGATGGGTTTCCAGGGTTTCGGGAGTCAAGTCCTCTAGGCGGGCGTACTCTGCTGTTATGAGTTGCGCTGGGTGGGGATTTTCGGAGTGATGCACGTTGCACTCCAGCTCGCAGCCCAGCGGTATGAACTCTTGGGAATGACCCTTTCTGATCTTAAAAAGGGGTTGCTGCCTCGATTACCCGGAGATCTAAAGGGAGTTGACCTGACAGAATAAGTGCCGATGTTAGAGACACCGTGCGGTATGCTTTGCAGATCTTCTGCGCAAAGCCTCTCTGCAGCGAGTCGAACTGATTCCTTGTCATCAGTTTCTCCGCCGCAGGGGCCCACGCACTCGCTGCATACATCACGATAGGCTCTATCACCGACACATATATTGTCCTGATTATCTCTCTGTTCAGACCCCAAGTCACCCTCGCCGCGCATGCCAACTGCTTGTAAATGTCTGCGGCCTTTTTACAGGTCGCAGACACGTGGCGCGTTGAAGGTGAGTTTGGAGTCTATTATGAGACCCAGCAGCTTGATCTCTTCGACCAGGTTCAGCCGCGTGCCCGACATGTGGAGTACCGGAAGGTCGTACTTCAGCTTCTTCGTTAACACCATCGCGTTGGTCTTGTGCGCGGCGAAACGTAGCTTGTTTTGGACGCCCCATTCCGATACTATGTCTAGCGTCTTATTGGCTGACTGCTGCAGGGGACCAGATGTAAAGTCCGAGAAAACCAGGACAACGTCGTCTGCGAAGGCCTGACAATGTACTCCCATACTAGCCATTTTGTGTAGGAGCGAGTCTAGGATAAGGTTCCAAAACGTCGGACCGGCTATTGAGCCCTGAACGCAACCTTTCGTGGTTCCCTTCTCACTAGTCGCTCTGGCGTAGTTGACCCTGATGTTTCGGTCTTCCAGGTATGAGGTGACTAGAGCATAGATGTTCGCTGGACAATTCTTGGCTACCATTTGTTTTTTAAGTGATGGCCACCACGCGTTGTCGAAGGCCCCCTCTATGTCCAATGATATCAAAAGCACGATCTTCTTGGCTTTGATTTCGGCTCGTATGTGGCCCATTAGGTCATAGAGGGCGTCCTCGGTTCCGCGCTGTGGCATAAAACCGTATTGTTGTGTGTGGAGTGTTGGGAGGAAGTGCCACTGGAGACGGCCCACTAGAAGTTTCTCGACG